>JAUMJK010000022.1:2400000-3600000 GCA_033558105.1 Coccyzus lansbergi | reverse complement strand
GGAATGTTGCTGACTCACATTTCACACACTGCCCACCAAGAAATCCATGACCTTTTCTGGAGAGCTACGTTATATTTACATTACATGCTTTAAAGAGCATTTATAGATGACCTGCGGCTTCGCACATTTTTAAAAAGTTTAGTTTGAAAGACTGATGTAAAAGCACCAATTTTCAGATAGCGAAAGTTAAGATTAAAACAAAAGTCTGCAAGTCATCTCGCACCAGGCACCCAGAACAGATCTCGGTTTTCTTCCTGTGAATGTACCCAGCTGTCACTTGCTGGTCACGACACAAGCTTTGGATGGGCTAGTTGACCTGAGCTACTTTGTGTATGAGGCTGGTCTGGGCAGAAGCCTTGGCCCCAGCCCTGAGGCAGCAATGTCACCTGGATCTTACTCCAGGTCACCGTGGTACTGCTTATCTTCATATTAGGAGCCAGGTTTATACACACACACAGTTGGCAGATTCAACCACACTAGAAACAAGACATGGCACCACAATACCAATGTACAGCATCAGGATTAGATGAGATGTGAAACACACGAGACTCATTTGTTATGTAGAGATTTAACTTCTCTAGTGTTCTATGTTTTTTAAGCAAAAATCACTACTTAATTATAAATTTAGTGTTATACAACCACACACGATTACACAAATATACTCCATACATATAAAAAAATATCTCTTCACCTTGTCAGAAAAGCAAAGAGTTGAACTTGTACACTTTCACACACATCAATGCACAGTAGTTAGAAATAGACAACACAGCTTAGTCTTTCAGCTTCTAAGTAGTTAGAATTGTCAGAATATTTCAGCATCCAGTCCATAGTCAAAGAGTTACTAAGGTTAGGCTTGTGAAGAAGCCTCAGGTGTCTTCAGTCTGCTTTCACCAATAACAAGCCACAGCTACTGGGGCAAATTTGTTTTACCCTAACAACATGGGAAAAAGAAAAAAAGAAAGGTAGAAGTGAGGTAATTTGAATGCCTGTGTACAGAGAGGTTGATTCTTATAGCTGAAACCCAGCATAATGTCCTTTCTATGATTTTGAAGGTATATTGATATATACTGTGTATTACAAGTAAGTTGTGATGCTGTCTGAGTATAACCTGTTTTATCATTAAGTTGAAGTCATCAAATGCACAAAGAAAAAAATATCCCTTACAATATTATTTGAAATCAAAAGTTAAGATTATTTTCTCCAAATGGGCCCATGTTTGGGAAAGAAATGTTCCTGCAGGTGAGGAGTCAGAGGTCAGCTACTCAGTCATATCTACTGCTTTCCAGCACATTCAGTTTGAGCCCTGAAACCACTTGGATGTGGCACATTGCACAGTCTTAATGTTTGATCATTAAAGAAAATAACCTTTCACAGACACCATTTTATCCAGCATCTCCAAAGCCTGAATGAGAGCACCTACTGACTCTATACAGCAACGAAATTACACACAAAAAGCAAGCACTTCTTTTTTTAAGTCTGAAAATTATTAGGTTCCAAGACTCCTTACTCACCTGCTGATATTTATATCAATATTAACACTGTTTGAGACTATCACAGAAGAGTAATTGTTTGCTCACTGTTCAAATAACTTTAGACTTCCAGGTATATGATTTCTCCAAGTTCATCAAGAACAAGAAAAGCGTAAACATTTCAATACGTTTTTCAGATTACTCCTGGTTCAATGTCAGAGATGCAAAATAATTCTCTGAAGTTACTTTTGCGTACAAAATATAGTCCAATATAGGGTGTTTTGGAGACAGAGTAGTGAACCTCAAAGTTCACTCAGGTAAGCAAGACAAGCAGGGTGGGTGCAAAACTCAAGATTACAGATTTGACTAACATGCAAGAGCTGAGAATATAGTGAGAAAAACCTCATCCATATTCCAGTCTCCACTTCATACTTACACTAAATAGACTGTAGTAACTCATGGTAATCAACACATTAATAGAGCAAGATGCAGCTCCACAGACCTCAAAAGACAGAGGATAGCTTGGGTTAATGTGTAAAAATGGACAGATAGGAATAGCTGGGGGCGGGGGACTAATTTGATTTTATTACTGAGATTGGAAATTGAAGTAGAACAAATGCTGGCTTCTTTCTAACTTCCATAGCAACACACTGACACTGAAGTTATGTGACTCGGAAGCTGTTTCCTTTAAATGCAGCCATATGGCTTTTAAACCCTTTTGGTTCAATGCCCAGACACAGAATAATTATTTCTTCATTTTATTTTCCTGATAGACACCAAATAGTTAAACTTCATTATTTTACTTAAATTACTCAAGCTATCCCTTATGTTTCCTTTGGTTCCTATAAGTCAAGACCAAAAAGCATGCTTTTTGCTTTAAATGTTAATAGAAATCCATAGAAAAATTAGGGATATCTGGCCTCTTAAGGAGATCTCACATTTTCCAAATACCCAGTGCATGTAATTATATGGAGAACATATTTTATCCTTGCTTTTAATTTACTACATCATTGCCAGAGAATTAAACACTCACGTTTCTCAAATTATGGTTTCAGTTACCATCAGCAGTTGCAGTACGTACACTCATAAGGCTACACTCCATCACAGCAGAGTACAATGTCTGCTAAGACTGAAACACAGGTAGCTTTGCTACATTGGGCCTGCTTAAATGTACTTAATATTCACAAACTGCACAGCAACCCAGGAGAATTACTTAAAACTAGAGCAAAATAGTACGACAGAAGTTTACAGCCCTTGTCCAAGTAAGGGTTATTGCCAGTTTTAGGAAGACATATCGCATTCAAAGAGAACATAACATTTCATCTCATTACTAAGGTTTCTTTTTTCCAAGTTATATTTTGGTAATCATTAAAAAACAGAAGCATATAGAACTACATGACTGAAAGATCAGCTCACAGATGAAGACTGCAATCTTCAATACCTCTCATCAGCTGGAAACTAAAAGTCAGTTCAAAACCATGGAAAGCACGTTTCATAACACAAGTGCCCTTGCGTTGTCCACCTTGAACACAAATTCTTTCAAGTTATTGTTTCTAATAATGGATTTCTAATATTCCATTCTTTTCAATACCGTTCAACAGCATTTCATAAAAAAAAACCTGCCATACCTCTTACATTTTAGTGCAATACCAAAAAATAACTCTTCAAACATATCTGCTTTTCCTAATCAAATACTACAGTCAAAATGAAAGTTTTTCTTAAAAAGAGAAAACAACCCTCTAGAAAACCAACTCACCTTTTTGCAAAATGACAGTTGCACAGCAGAAAAGCTCCTCTGCATGTCCAGTGATCAGCTGCAAATGTTAATGACTCTGGCCCTACAAAAGTGTTCTTTAAGCTGCCAGGTTGGCTTTTAGTATCTGCAGAGGCAATGTTAAATTCTGCAGAAGTTTCCTGCAGAATTGCAGCATGCAGTTTACATCCAGTTTCTACATTTACAACTGCACCAAGCAGAAGTTAACACCATTAGTATTCCAACAGTCAAAACCTACTACTTCTGCCCACACTGTACATGGAATAGACCTAGCACATGCTATATACACCAGCCAACGTCATGCTTGTAGTCATTGACCAGAGTTATATAGAGCAGGTAGCCTGTAGTTGGTCAAAGTAGAGCGTTCTCCTCACTTTAGAGAGTTAATTAAGGACACTGAAATCTCCATTCATCTGTAACACATTTCCAAAAGCTGGCCTGACATACTTCAAAAAGCAACGCTTATCCACTTCCCTTTGATTCTGATGCTTCAAAATTATCACTTATAGATTTACCCCATACCCAATTTGACACAACATGCAAGCATCTCTCATACTAAATACACATTTAAAATACATGATAACCTGTTATTACCTCTCCTGCTACCAGCCTTTAGAGTCTTCAGATCAGAAACAAACAATAACAATAAAATTAAAAACACAAGAGGCTGGACTTTTTTTTTCACCTATCTGCATTCTTGCAGCTGTTATGATGCACCACCATCAGTGGGACTGGAACACAACATGGAAAAATTTTATAGCTCTGCACAAAAGCCTTTCTGAATAAATCATATTCATTATAGAAATCACAGCTAAGTAATGCAAAGTGTCCATGTCTATAATCTCTTAAATAATTACTTCTCCACACCTAGAGAGGAAACAACAGATAACAATGGGAAATTTAGATCAAGACATATTCCAGTTGCTGAGCACAAGAAAATAGTTTCAAGCATCTGGAAATATCCCACAAGGCATTGAGACATAATTTTCCAAAGTGCATTTGACTTTTCAAACAAAGTATTTCAGATTTGGATGTTCTTATTTCTTACCAGCAGTTCAAAAGTTCAGCACTTCGTCACACATCCTCGTTTCTCCAATGAATGCTATGCAACACTGAAAAAATGGAAAACTGTAGTGAAAGATCTTTACTTACCTTGTCCATCAATCTGGTGGCTCCACAGTATCAGAATTACTGCTAATATCCAGTGGGTCCACTCAGTTACTCCACTGCTTCCTTGTCTTCTACCCATTGCATTACTGGGTGCTGTACAAAGAAATATTAAATGGTTTAGTTGTAACTCTTAGGAAATATAACTTTGGCTGAAGGAAAACAAAACAATATTTCCACAAATTTCTTTATTACACATCTATCAATCTACTTTAATAAATGATCACCAGTAAAAATGCTTTTTCATTCAGAACCTCCCAACTATGTTTGCTCAAGACAGTTTGTTACTTCATAGGCTACAATAAAATGGAAGTAAGTTGCTTTGAAAATGCTTGATTCACCTTTCATACAGAGGTTCTGTACTTCCAATCCAGATGGGCTTAGTAGTTGTAGGTTTGGGTGGGGTTTGGTTGGGGGATTGTAGGTTTGGGTGGGGTTTGGTTGGGGGATTTTTGGAGTTTTTTGTTGTTTGATTAGTTTTGGGGTTTTTTTGTTGTTGTTAACACACTATTGAGTTGTACTAGCCAATGAGTTTCATCAAGGTTTTGAAGTTCTTCCTCAACCAACTACATCATCCAATGCTTCCAGTTTCCTCACCACTGACAAATGCAACAATTACCTATATATTGTTCCCCCACTCTTTTTTAGCATTCTGACTCAGTTCTGCTTCTTCAGAAGATCTGTTTAATCAAATACAGAGTTGTCAGAACTGTACTAACTACACATGCCTGGCTGGGAAAGGTTAGAATGCAATCTCTAGCCTAAAGCATAAACAAGTATTACAGAAATTGTTATATGAACAAGTTAGATAATTTATCCAGCACATGGGAAAATCTTGCAACAATTCCTTAAGTAGCTTTAAAAATGATGGTACTGTAAAAACTTAGTGTTTTCCATTATAAACAGCTATAAAATTCTTGTAAACAGCGCTGTAGGAATTAAAAAAAAAAAAACACAAAAAGGAAAAATACTAACAGAAGGGAATGTTTACATATTGGCTGATAAAGTATACTTTCAATATTACTATTGTAGCAAGTTTCATTTTAAAAAGAACACTAAAAAATAAACCCGTGCAGATGGCACACACAAAAAAATGCTTCAACTGGAAACTATACTCAGTACTCAATTCTGATTATTTATATTTTTATTGCATAAATAATACTGGGTTATAAGTAGAACTACACAGGCTGTCACGTAGCATAACACTACACTCAAACTTCTCCTCATCCCACCTACCCCCACGTATGGGGTCAGGGAAGAAAGCAACAGAAATGACAAGATTTTACTTTCTCACTTGAATTATCATGGGGATGGGGAGGTGTAATTTCTTCCTCTTAGCTGGGATGCTCAGACTTTCCCATTTTCATTTAACAATCAACTACAGGCACAGATCACTAAGTATCTTGCCATGGACTTCATGCAACTGTTCAGAATGAAAATTGGCATTTTGTTCAAAACTGGTTCTGAGAAGTTACTCTGTGCAGAAGGGCTAGTATTGCAGACACCTTGACTTTCTCATTAGGAGTTTGTTGCAGGCTCCCCAGGAACAGCTTCAGCAGAACAGTGCCCTCCCCAGCTAGCATTCAATAGTTTATCCCCACTCAAGTGGAGCATATGGAGGGAAGAGGTGAAGTGACGCTGCAATGCTTTGTTTGTTTTGCCTTGCCTTTTTTCATCTGTTTAACATGAGAGGAAAGGAGAAGTAAACAACTGAAAATGGTAGTCTCAGAGCAAAACTGTAGAGCAATGAATATGTATAAGTATCCTAAAAAATACATGTTTTTCCACAGCAAAGTAAGACAGTTGTGTAAATCAGTATCTTGCAAGAGAGATACTCTGTTTCATGAATATTCTTTCCCCAAACTAACAGACACATTTTTGATTCTCAATGTAAGCAAACAGATGGTATTAAATTAGTTATTTACCTACTATCCTATTATTAATTAAAATATCCAAGAAGATTTTTGTTTTCACTTTATCTCCAGAAAGCTATAACTCCCTAAAAAGCTGGCATTTGTCACTACAATCCTGCTGTTTGCAATATAAATGTCACAACTAAGAAAGCATTAAGACGCCTTATCAGATGCTTCCTTGTGGGGTTCAAACTTTTAAAAAGGCATTTTAGCTTGAACATTAATAATTAATAAACAGAAGAAGATGATGACTGATTTATTAGGAAGAAGCCACCACCCACAGTATTAAACACCACCCACAGTATTAAAATAGCATTAAAAACAAGAACAGAAGAAGAAAAAAAATTAATTCGGATTTTGGATACGAGAGATATTTTCTTTACGTTGGAGTGACTATCCATGGAAGGAAAGCAGAGGAAAGCAAAAGGGAATGCAGAGAATGGGATGAGGCCTCATGCTTCACAACAGAGAAACACAAAGAATGAGAAAACCCAAGCCTGATAGATGCCACTCTCATCACGTCTCTTACGTTCTATGGGAGAATTCATAACGGGAAAGAAGCAAAGAAGAACCACCACCCCATCTGTAGCTGAAAGTTCAAACTAGAGCTTCAATTTGTCAAGGAAAATTCATCAGGACATTGTCACTATAGAAGCAAAAAACTGACTCAGAAACAAAAAGATAAATTTCCTCTGAACTCTGAACCTCACTTTCCACAGTATGTGCAGAGAAAGATTATCTCAAGCAAACACATTTCTTAAATAAAGAACAAGTATTCTAAGAGAGAATACACTATTGTAAAAATGGTTAGCTGCCAAGTCTATGACAATCTTTATATCATTTATATTTACACCAATGTTTCTTCAGCCCTTCTAATACAGGAATAAAATGACCAAGGACAGAATCAAATCATAAGTATACTGAATTCATAAGAACAGTAGGTACAACAGCTCAGGAGAAGTAGAGAAGAAGATAAGCCTCGTTATTTCTCCTCTATTTCCTTTGAGTTATCTTGTGGAAAAGGTGACAAAAAATTACATTTCAATAAACCCCCAGATTTTAAAAGCATACTTAACATTTTGTTGTTGCAAGGCTTATTGAAGGAAGGCCAAAAGATATGCCAATCACATCCTCCAAGGGGCAAAAATTTCATTAATCACTCTATCACACTTTCCACAGAAAATCTATTTTGATTCCTCCGCTCAAAAGCTGCTAAAAGAGAAGCATGAAAAAACATATCAAACTAACAAAGATACAAAATATTACCTATAAGCATTTCTTCTCTCTCCTCCTTCTTCTAAATGAAGCATTCTCCATCAACTGGTAGAGAAACAAACAAGGTAACCCTCATAGCCTTTATGGTTTCCCTCACTAGGCCTCAATTGAATTAACAAGTACCTCAACATAACTTAATGCAGCTGTGCTCACACATGTCCTGCATAAGAAAGTACAGAGAAAAGATCAATCATCACCACTATTTGTTCCTTTTTTTTTATCCAAACTTAAGCACATAACAATACTTTACCTGAAAAATAACTACAAGAACTACATTTGCCAGCTTCACACAAAAGAGAAAATTGGCAAGGGGACCTTCTTCCCATTTGTTGACAATTAGCTGTAACTAATTTAGAGTGAACCAGGTGCAGTCACTTGGCAGGAAATCAGTTAACATGGATAAATCTGTCCTATAAAGGACTGTAACAAAGTTTGAAGTTTGTTTCAGATGCAATTTTTGCTGAAGTAGTGTTGGCACAAAAAGCTAGGAGGCTTTCAGTTGCATTACTAGGGACTTGCTGCTATCTCAGTGGCATGATCCATTAAAATCCATAGTCTTCACAAAATTTGATTTGGAGGTGGCAGTAATTTGCATCTATTTTGCTTTCCCTCTATTACTGCTTGTATTATTTCATATGCTTTTGTCTCTTCTGAGTCTCTGAGTATATCAGCTATGTAGAACTAAATACTCTTTTAATATAATTAAATTATAAATTTCTTTACAACATCACTTTTTTTGTAGAACAATATTTAGCCTATGCAAGCATAGACTTGGTAAACAGCAATCAAAAACATGCCAGTTTTCTGGTAAATCACGGGAATGCCATTATTGCCTCATAAAAGTGAAAGCTGCAGATTAAACATAGAGTTATGTGACTAAATTCTATTTCAGGTATAGTTTTCCTCTCCTTACAGCACTTATATTTATCTGGTACAGATAGTAGAAAGGGATAAGTGGCTTCCCAGGCCGTTGTTAATACAGACAGCCTCCTGTATACCCATTTCACTTGTGCATTGAATAAATATCCACTTATTTATTAAAATAAATGACATAATCATTGCATCTTGTTGCTACCACTCTGTGGCTGATACTGCAGTCTATAGTTTATGTGGTACGTTCTTTTAACTGTAGCCATGTTGAAACTTGTATTTTGCCCTATTAGAATTAATAGCAAATATATACCTAAAAAAAAGCTTATATGCTACTCAGAATATTCTTTAATGTAACACATTAAATTGCTTTCATCAAAGAGATTTGAAAATTATAGAAGAACAAACACACACCCCCTCCTTAATTAATTTCTCAGTGGTGGTCAGTAAAGAGTTGACAGGTTGTGTCACATTAGCTGAATCTCTCTGAAATGGAAAACCAGTACAAGAGTTTTAGCAGGTATGTGAAATGCTTGGAGTTATATAGCCACACAAAACCAAAAAATTAAGAAAGACAATGAAACAGTAAACCCACAAAATATGCTCAAAGGACTTGGAATGTTATATATGTGATGCCTAAGGAAATGCCAAGGACAGAGTAAAACTTTTGCTAATACAGATTGCTAAGTCTAAATCAGATGTATTTTATTGGACAGGAATCTTTGTGCCTGAAGCTAGATTCTGATCTTTCTCACACACAAAAAAACTGATGGTACAAGCAGGCCTGTTTATATCCATGTAACTGAAATCAGAACCTGGTCTGATGCATTTAAAATAATTGAATTTATCGGTGATGTCTTACTTTGCCTGTTACAAAGACTGTGTTTTCTAACCTCATTTCTGTTAGTGCATTACCAAAGACATTATAAATGCAAGATCCCTTTGAGGGCCATCTGTGGAACCAGATATTATCCAACGAGGACCTCTCTGCAGTATCAGTATTGTTTACTCAGTATAATGAACAGTAATGATAAGATTTTTCCTATTTAAAATCAGAAGCAATACAAGAGCAGTGTAACAATACCCATACCACACCAGAAATTTTCAGTGCTGCTATCAGTTGGGAAGAGAACTCCTGGTCCTCACTTCTAGCTGGTAGTTATTGTCCATGTGCACAGAAGGCAAGAAGTCATGAACTTCCACCTGAGAGCCCATCTGGTAGAAAACAGAACTGATAACCTTATTTATCTGTCGCTTTGGAGACAGCTGTGACTCAAGTTAGATATAATTCTCCCTGTACTTAGGGTATTGGCGAGGCCACATCTTAAATACTGTGTTCAGTTTTGGGCCACTCACTACAAGAAGGACATGGAGTTGCTGGAGCATGTCCAGAGGAGGACGATGAAGCTGGTGAATGATCTGGAGCATAATTCTTACAAGAAGCAACTAAAGGAACTGGGATTGTTTAGCCTGGAGAAGAGGAGGCTGAGGGGAGACTTTGTAACTCACTACAACTACCTGAAAGGTGGGTGCTGGTCTCTTCTCCCAAGTAACAAGTGATAGGACAAGACTAAAAGGCCTCAAGTTGTGCCAGGGGAGATTTAGATTTGGTATTAGAAAAAAGTTCTTTACTTGAAAGAGTGGTCAAGCATTGGCACAGTCTGTCCAGGGACGTGTCTCCAGCCCTGGAGGTGTTAAAGTGCGTAGACATGGCAGTTTGGTACATGATTTAGTAAGCATGGTGGTGTTGAGCTACCAGTTGGACTGGATGAACTTAGAGGTCTTTTCCAACCTAATGATTCTATGATTCTGTTCTGTGATTCTAAAAAAGATTCAGAAGACACCTACCTCACAGGGATACCTTCTGCATCACACTACAGCACGAGATGGAAAGTCATCTAACTCCCACTCTGCAAAAGTGAACTTGGTGTACCTGAGACTGCAAAACATAGAATCATAGAATTACCAGGTTGGAAGAGACCCATCGGATCATCGAGTCCAACCCTTTCCACCAATCTCTAAACCATGCCACTCAGTACCTCATCCACCAGTGCCTTAAACACCTCCAGGGAAGGTGAATCAACCACATCCCTGGGCAGACCGTTCCATTGCCTCATGATCCTTTAGGTGAAGAATTTTTTCCTTATGTCGAGTCTGAACCTCCCCTGGTGGAGCTTGAGACCATTCCCTCTTGTCCTGTCCCCTGTCACTTGGCAGAAGAGGTCAGCTCCCGCCTCTCCACAACCTCCTTTCAGATAGTTATAGAGAGCAATAAGGTCTCTCCTCAGCCTTCTCTTCTCTAAGCTAAACAACCCCAGCTCTCTCAGCCGTTCCTCATAAGGCCTGTTCTCCAGCCCCTTCACCAGTTTTGTCACTGTTCGCTGGAATCTCTCCAGAGCCTCAACATCCTTCTTGTGGTGAGGGGTCCAGAACTGAACACAGGATTCAAGGTGCGGTCTCACCAGCGCTGAGTCCAGAGGGAGAATAACCTCCCTGGACCTGCTGGTCACACCATTTCTGACACAAGCCAAGATGCCATTGGCCTTCTTGGCCACCTGGGCACACTACTGGTTCATGTTCAGTCAGCTATCGACCAACACCCCCAGGTCCTTCTCCTCCAGGCAGATTTCTAGACAGACTTCTCCTAGTCTGTAGCTCTGCATAGGGTTGTTGTGCCACAAGTGCAGAACCCAGCATCTGACCTTGTTAAACGGCATCCCATTGGACTCTGCCCAGCAGTCCAATCTGTTCAGATCCCTTTGCAAAGCCTCCCTACCCTCCAGCAGATCAACACTTCCACCCAGCTTAGCGTAGTATTGTCTGCAAACTTGCTAGGGGAGCACTCGATGCCTTCATCCAGGTCATTGATGAAGACGTTGAACAGGACTGGACCCAGCACTGAGCTCTCAGGAACCCCACTTGTCACTGGCCTCCAGTTGGATTTAACACCATTTACCACCACTCTCTGGGCCTGGCCATCCAGCCAGTTTTTCACCCAGGAGAGTGTACGCCTGTCCAGGCCAGAGGCTGACAGTTTCCTAAGCAGAATGCTATGAGAAACTGTATCAAAAGCTTTCTCCATCTCCAAAATGCAACAGATTTATAAAAAGGAAGGAATACTTAGTTTTGAAGAGGCTTGGAAGGCTGGAGGAAATATTCCCATCAACACTAGGCTCCTACTTTCGGAGCACCAAAATTAAACTCCAGCTAGGATTCACTGCAGCATAGATCACGCGTCCTTCACTGCCTTTTGTAGGAGGTCAGAGTGTTTGTCCCCAGGTGAATTCATCCACTGCTGGAATAGACCTTCATGTGACATTAGGACACGTGCTTCTACATATAAGGATGATTTTTTCAGCTAAGCACATCCACCAGAAACTTACGTGGTGTAATTTTGAACTTTTAAAACTTATTTACTAAAAGTGATTCAGAGCATCAGTTTGTAATTAATGATTATTCAGTAACATACTAAATCAGTAATTCACTAACTTATAATCAAATCTTCTTTCATAACCTTTCAAAGTTTAAATAATTATTGATTCTTCCATATTCTGATTAAGATTTAAAGTGAAAGATATCAGAGTAGTAATACTTTTACATTGATTTTTTTTAGCATCAGATTAATATAGAGAAAACAAGACATATAGTGCTAAGAGAAATAAAAATTGCCTACAGGCATACTGTAAATGTGAATTAATGGTACATGAATGAAGGCAAATATATTTTAACCTAGATATTTACCCTTTAGAAAGATAATTTCTTCAGTTCTTTTGTGTGCTGCAATTTAGCAATTTCAACTTTACAAAACATTACAGACTTTCATGACAATTTCATTAAGACTGAAATGATGGGGTTGTATTTTCTAAAACGAAAAATATCTTACAATAGAAAGTTTAATTATTGGATAACTTTAGCTTTTTAGATTTTTCCTACAGTTGTTCAGATGATAGTATCTGATACAGATAGTGGTTGTATCACTAGAGGAAGCAGAAGGTAGTTGTGGAAACTATAACAAGCCATTGAAAGCAGTTCTGTCAGCACCCACTACTCAAAAATATACTCTTACTGCACAAACGACCAAATAAAAACCAATATTTTGGGTTTGCCTTGTGTTGTTGCTGCCTTCATGGTACACCACTTCAGTCCTTTCACAAAACATCAGCAAAATTCAGTCATAGAAGCCAAGATTCCTAGGCAAGGCATTTAGCTTTAGAGCAGTGCTTTAGAAAAAAAATACAAAATATCGAAGATCTCATAAAGAAACAAAAAAAAACCTATTAAACCTATTAAAAATGTTTAGACTCGGTGATCTGATGGGTCTCTTCCAATCTGGTTGTTCTATGATTCTATGAAATCAGGTTTGTTCTTTTTTTGCAAGAAAATGAAATGCAGCATGGCAAAATGTGAGCATCTAACTTTGTTCCCTTTATTTTTTTCCCAAACAAAAAAACTCCTTTCAAACGTATGCATATAACACATTATAAATTATCAGCAGGCTTTGTATAAGTTTGAACACAATACTTGCAGAAGTCTTGCTTGCAACCCTATTTACTCATAATCCTCAGTTTCCACATTGAAAACACTTCCCTGCGTACGGTCTCCTGCAGGTTATGATTAAAGCAGACCACATGACTGAGTTCACTCAGGGAAAATCTGTGCTCTGCAGTGGTCTGTCTCACTAGATTTGTGTTCAAGGGATGGAAGGTTGATGCTTATGTGCAGACTGGGTCACAAAAATGAGAAGGAGCTGTGTTATCATGGTCACGGCAGTGAAACAATCTTTCAAAGGCTTCAGGCACAAGAAATAGGCAGCTCTTAGGCCTTCCAGCAAGACTCTGGAACCTGGCCTTCCAGGGATGGAGGCAGAAAGCAAGTGTCACAGTGCTACCAGTACATAAAGTAAGCCACCTTCTTAGTACGCATTCCACATATATACCACTTCATGTAACATAGCCTAGGGCTAAATATACCAGACAGTTTAGAGAAGAGTAGGTCTTCATACTGCCATCAGCAGCACCAGGTACAGTTTGTACTGCCTGGCACATGAGATGAGGACTCCAAAGTCACATAACCCACCCTGTTCTGCACTGGATTACATCTAGCCCTGCTCCCTGCCTACCTAAACCAGGAATACAGCTACCATTACCCATTACCAGACAACAACATCCAGAATAGGGTAATACTATTTGTCAGCAAGTACTTGAAATGCTGTACGTTTACAACTAAGCACATCTAGTTTGTGAGAGATTACACAAACATTTCTCATCAGTTGTTAACATGCCCCCCACCATACCAAATGGGATCCAGTGTACTCCAAGTGTTGTAAGCTTTGCTGAACCTGGACACTACATGACCTTTGTACAAATCCTAAAAGAAGCAGAATATTATCTGCATTCGGTTGACAGAGCAACAAAGTTGGTGATGGGGCTGGAGAAGAGAGAGCTGGGGTTGTTTAGCCTGGAGAAGAGAAGGGTGAGGGGAGACTTTATTGCTCTCTACAAATACCTGAAAGGAGATTGTGGAGAGGAGGAAGCTGGTCTCTTCTCCCAGGTGGCAGGGGACAGGACAAGGGGCAATGGCCTTAAGCTCCACCAGGGGAGATTCAGGCTGAACATTAGTAAAAAAATTTTCATGGAAAGGATCACTGGACACTGGAGCAGGCTACTCACAGAGGTGGTTGATTCAGCTTCCCTGGAGGTATTTAAGAGACAGGTGGATGAGGTGCTGAGGGGCATGGTTTAATGGTTGATAGGAATGGTTGGACTCAATGATCCTGTGGTCTCTTCCAATCTAGTGATTCTGTGATTCTTTCTGATTCATGAAACAGAACAAAGCTGAAAAGTATATATAGCTGTGACCAATAAACATTTCCTAATTATAATCATTCATACAATCTTCTTTTGCATTAACAGATCAAAATCAATATAATTGACTTTTGTTCCATAAAACCATTTATTCTGGTTTTCTTTGATATCTCATACACTGAGAAGTAAACTTACAATGCATTAAGAAATTTCAGGTAACTGGCTCTGTCAATACAACAAGAAGGATGAGGAAAAAGCAAGCAATATATTTTTCACAAAGTATTAGATCCCATGAGCGAGTTAATGATGTCTGCAAGGAAGAAAATGTGAGCACCAAAAGTTTTCAAGTTGCTGAGTGATAATAATGCTGCCATATATTGTGCATCCATCACACTGAAGTGCTTGACACATATTTTGGACTGTTTTCATGCATTTTCTTTATGATGATTAATAGTGGCATTGTACCCTCTGAAATAGCAGCCCATCACACAGAGATAGGTTTACTAAATTAAATTCAGAGATTACAACTTTGATCTTAGACACACATTGAAGAAATACAGAAAGGTTAGAAAAGAAAAAAAAACAAAACCGTGAGAAATACTCATTTCTAAGATGAAAGTCCACAACAAAAGAAGTAAAGAAAAAGGAGCGGGAACAAGATGCACTGCTTAAACATAAGTGCCTTTCTAAAGCATCCACTCTCCTGATTTCCCTACTCTATATTTACATTAGAAAGTGATGAGATTTAAGATGCATTTTCTTTTCTTACACTTTGAAGGAGAAAAGGGGGCACCACACTAGGTAAGGTAATTATAATTTTTGCAAAGGAACGAATAAAGGGTGGTGTATATCACTCGCCCACCTCTCATGTCCTGGAGATGAGAGGTCTCAGACCACAGCTACTGTGGTCTGTTTTGTATCCAATACAAATCAGAAGTAGACAGAGACTGCTGTAATTTAGCTTTGTTTCCTCCTGGGTCCTTAAACATTTTGGTTAATGCACCTCTTCACTTTGAGTGCAGAGAAGAAACAAAGCTAGAATAAAGACACACCACCAGTAGCTTTTTGTCTGCTGAGACTGTAAGTGGGACTTCCAAAACCTCTAAGGTGACCAAAATAACGTAAAGCCTTTTCAGTGTGAATGTGCTTATGCCAACACATTTTAGCCTGCTGCCTAGGAGGGTGAAGGCAGTTGTTATGGTTCAGCTAACAAGATCTAGCCCTAACTTCATCTCTTCAGAGGTAGAATTTAGCACAGATATCTTCAGAGTACATCCTTTCCTCCAGCTCAACAAGAATAAAAATAAAGGAAAAAATTCCTGGTCCCAGCAGAAGAAAGGGCGTAACAACTATATCCATGAGTGTCATAGTATACATTTATTGACTGGAAACCACTCCAAAATATTTGGATGTCTCATACAGAAATGGGAATGGTAAATGACTGCTAGGACTTGCTTAGGAACCTGCACAGCCCTGCACACTCCTGGCAACACAAAAGCAGGACCATGTTATGATCTCCCCAACACAGAAATCAATTATACAGTCTCTTTCAGCAGTCAAAGGACTTGCAAGTCCTAACAGAGAGAATCCAAGGGAGGCCTGGTGGCAGTCCGATTTGTGAAGCATCTCGGGTGCATAGATGCAGGACAGTAAATAGGAATAAACTCATCATAGACTGCCACCTTTCTTAACCACCAGCATATGAATAAATATATCCCAGTTGTGCTATTTGACATGCATAGGGTTTCCAAATGTGTCTGAGAGCAAGTTTAGTCCCTAGTGGCTTCTTTTTTTGTACAGTTACAAATGCACATAATAATATCATACATCACTGTTTAGAAAAACTGAATTATCTGGAAGTTGATCTATTGAATAAATGTCAATAAGGCATCACATAGGATTGTTGAGAGATGTGATTATGATTTAATAAATTACTAAACTACAGTGTTTTTATAGACTACATATTTTTATATTACTACTACTATCAAGGAATATTGGCATAGTTATTCTTGTAAATGCCCTCTACCTAACATAAAATAACATTTACGGACTTGAAAAAAATATTCCATATAGCTCTTCAGAATGGGAAAGGTAAAAAAAATCACCTAGTTTTCTGAGTTGGTCTACCAACGGAGATAAGAACAGTGGTTAGTTTTTCTCATGTTAATTATGTAGAATCCAAGTCACCAGAAACCCCAGGGGAATGAGATAGTTACCTTCCACCCATAAAACTAATTATACCTTCATACACTTAGAGACTGCATAATTTACCAAAAATTGTTCTGAGAGTAGCCTAGCAGTTTTTAATATTTATTGAAATGACACTTATCTCTTAAATGATCTCTCCAGAGTCTATCTGTTTGGCCTTCTATAAGATAAAATGCACGACAGCTAGTAAATTTTAAAATCCTCAATAATTTTTTTTAAATATCTTTCCTATGCATAATCGTATCTAGTGATTTAAAAAGAGTGATCCACGTAACTTTGATGGCAGATGCTTGCTGTCCGTGAGCTGAACCAGGCTTTAATCTAATCAAGCTTCCTAAGAACACTTGTTCATCCATTATTTTATACCAATGGTTCTAGAATCTAGCTAGTGTATTTCTGTGACAGAAATTTCTTTTTTTATGGGATGAACAAGTAAGGAAATGCTTCTGTAGCCATTGGTTTCTCGCTGGGGGGTGTTTGTCTTATGTCTAAAAGAGAAACTTCAGCATTCTTGTATGCCTTGGATTTCAGATGCTGTCATAACAAACAAAAGAGCTACTTTCCACATCATGTTTTAAAATTGTTAAGAAAGGAAAAAAAAACATTGCCTAAATTACTCAGAATGTAATGTTATATTTTTCCCCATAATCAAGAGCATGCTACCTTGCAGAGGCCCAGCCACAATTTCCAGTCAAACCCCATGAAGTTGTGAGGTGCCAAGAAGAGCTGATGAAGAAATTCTGTTGCTTGAGAAGCAGACCAGCAGATAAAAGAAAAATCAATGCCTGAGCATCAGTACATTGTAATAAAAGCAATATCTCATTCTGACACTTTGGCTGAGTTTATTTTGGACAAAGACTAGCACTATTTATCCTCATTCACCTAAGTTTATCCCCTAATATCAAGTTAGTCTCTTCCATGTTGTCCAATATGGGTGCCTTCTGCTTCAGCATCAATTGTAGCCACACTGCTTGTCTCTCTCTTCTGTAATAGCTACTACCATTCTCTTTTCTGTAAAGTACTTTCCTCTCACTCACAGTAAGCCAGATATGCATTAGCAGGATATCACAGACTAATCAAATATTGTGACTGTGATACTCAGATGAACAGGTATCCAGGCTCCAGGGTTTCCCCCACTCCTCCAAATGACGCAGATTGCTTTCTCCTTCTCAAAAAATATTTCATCAGTAGAGACTTCACAAGTAGTCATTTGTTTTTCCTTATAATTCCTAGCTGACCCTGTAATGGATTCTCCACCTTCAAAGTTTAAGGCAAACCCCTTGAGCTGAAGGTATTCCTCTGTTTTTTCAACCAGCTGAACCATGGATGAAAATTTAATCTGATACCAATTCCCCACATTCATTAAAATAAGTTATTCCACAGAAAAACCTACATATTCTAAGGGAATTGATGTCAGATAAACTGTTTCTCCACTGCTCAGATACCTGACAAAATTAAAACACCAGCTTTAAACATTCTTTAAACAGATAACTAGGCTTCCAGTTTTGTAGGCATGTCAGGCAATTTCAATTGGTACTTGTGAAAAAGCCTGATGACTTCTTGCAGTTGAGAAACTTAATTTAGCATAAACAAGGAGTCAGTGAAGGACAAAGGAAGGTAATAGCATCCACCTAGCACTTGAACCTGCATAAAAATTTACATCCAAAACATTAATCCTACTGAAATTTAGTAAAAACAAGTTAAGAAATGGCTTTCATCCATAAAGCCATTTGTTTTCCTTTTCATTTCTCTATGACTGGATACAGGACTGGGTAGGGTTTTGGTTTTTTTCATATTTCTTCTGGTATTTGTTTATAACCTGCTTCATCTAGGAATTTTGGAATACAGGAATCCTCAGTATAAACATTTTCCTCTGCTAATTTCAAGAGCTCTGCTGACGTCAGCACAGGCTTTTTCATTCATTCATTCAGAAGTCAAGAGGAAAACACGTAACTGAAATTCATAACTAGTCAGAGAAACTCCACGCTGCAAGAAACCTATTAAGAGCTTGAGCAACACAGATCAGGTTACAGTCCTCTGCACACAGGTAAAGGTCATTTAAGAGAGAAAAGTCACACATTTATATTCAATTTCTACATATTAACCAAGAAGAAGCCTGTATATCTGTTGCTTTGAGTTTTCTTCAATTGCACACAGGTTATTAACATGGACTGACAACTGCAAGTACACTGTAACTTTTGTATCAATACTCTTAAGAAAATTCCATGTCTATGTCAATCATTCTAATTTTTCTGACCCACATTGTTGATGGAGTCTTGGATGGGCAAAGGTAAGTTAAACATCTCCTGCTTGTATCAGATTTAAACTGCAGTCAAGCATACCTACTTCTTGCCACCTAGCATGAAACACAAGACGAGTGAATTAATCCTTGAATTACCTCTGTATTTCTGGCTTATGCTTTGTGTAAAAACCCAGAGTGACCACTTCAGTACTTTCTATCTCTGGTTTCATAAAAATACCAGAGAAATTCTGGAGCATGCACCAACTGCAAAGAAGTACCTGAAACGTGATACCTAATATGCAAATCCAAAATTAATCTACATCATCAATTTCCTTTGACACTTGGAATAAAATAACATTGATTTTCCACAGGTGTTTTCCACAAGTATTTTGATTCATTAAGCACATACGTCTTACGTTAAGTTCTAATTAAGTGACCCAGCATCAACAACTTTAAACAACAAGTCATATCTTTGGCTAGTAGGATAGTTACTTCCCTTGATTTACAGCTGGTACCCTAGCCATTCTTCACCCAAGGGTTTTTTTTGTTATGTAATATAACTAGAGACTCTTTTTCCAATCCTAAAGGCCAATGTAAGGACCCATCTTGAATATTAATGTTCCTTCTTGACCATAAATTATTTTTCTGTACACATATGTATGCACTGGATATATTTCCTCTAATCCAAAAACGTGAAAGCTGCCAAAGAAAGACCCCTGCTGTGTTGGTTGCATAAAACCTAATTTGATAAGGTTGGGTTTTCTTCAGCAAAACGTACCTCTACTGAAGTACCATCAAACTCATTTGCATTTATTTTATTTCTCTCGGTGCTAATTACAGCTCTTTGAACAGCCTAACTTTTTCTTACTATAACATCAACAAAATTAAATATATTATGCTAGTTTCAAATTAATAAAGGAAGTCTGCAATTTCCAGTTTACATACCAGACTCTAATACCTTTTATGAGACTAATCACTGTGTATATTACAATCCATAATTTGAAATAAAAGACTTCTGGCATTTTTATGCATTAAGCTGTTGGTAAAAGAGGATAGATGAGCAAAATTCATACGTCCTTTCTTCACAGTAGCACTTTACCGATCCCTCCCGTAGCTTTCGCATGAAGATCTCGAGAGATGCCCAGAACAAGCTTTCCTGGAAGCAACGCGTGGTCTTGCACCAGGTGTTACCCGCACCGCCCGGGGACGAACGTCGCTCCTGGGATCCTCCTCGCCCTCCCGGCTTCCCTGCCTCCAACCCTGGCCAAACTTCGGGAAGTTACCTGTCGGGAGGCGCCCTTCGAGGGAGCACCGGTCACCGTCAGCACCCGGGAAGGCAAGGAGGGAAGAGGAGGAGGAGGAGGAGAAGGAGGGGGAGGAGGAAGAGGAGGATGCTTTACCGGCCCGCCCAGCCCCCTTCTCTCTTGCTTACAGGCTGTGTCCCGCAACACCGCTTTTTCCCTTCTTTCCACAACCCCCACCCAGGCTTTTACCGGGCGGCGGGATTGGTGCAGAAGGACCCCAGAAACGCGTTCCCAGGGGATGCCAGAGGTGTGCCCCAAGTGTGTGGGGGAAGGACGGCGGGCAGGTCTCGCTGGAATTAAAGCCTCCCCGGCGGCACGGTCGGTAGTTTGCACAGTCTAGGCAGAAGGGAAAAAAAAAAAAGGGGGGGGGAGGGAGGCGGGGTGAAGAGCGAGAGGAAGGCACCGTTCCTACCGGCTCGTGGCGGTGCAATTATCGCAGCTGAAGGGAGGAGTTAGTTCAATCACCGCCAAGCTCCCAGGGAACGCACCGGCAGGGACGGGAAAGTTGCGGTTCAGCACCGCGGACAGCGGCCCGCCCGCTGAACAGTTGCGGTTCAGCACCGCGGACAGCGCCCCACCCCCAACACACCCCCCCACCCCCACCCCGTTGAACAGGGCTGCCCGGCAAATTAGCGCCATGGTTAATTGTCATCACACAGAGGAGTTTGCCTGCTGGTCCTCCTGGGAGCTGGCCAAGTGGCTTCTGTCACCAGCTGAAAACAAGCATCAGGTCATGGTTGCCTGCAGAACCACAGTTCTCATTAGTATTATTAATTTTATTCTGATGCTGAGGACACTGGGAGAGACAGATTAAGAAATAATCAAGATAACTGACATAAAGCCAGATGCCTACATGACTCCAGATCTATGTGTACCTAACCTGCGGAATCACCTTCCTTCTCAGAATGCTTCTTTCCCTTCTCTTTGTTCCTTTCCTGTAAGTGTAGTGCCTCAACTGCGCTCATAGACTTCATTCAAATGCTGAAATACGATTTGAGGTCCTCCAAATTCAGAATGTTGCTATTGTAACACTCCAAAACAAAGAAGCATGAGTTTGTGAGGAGCAATCAGTAAGGAGCATGAGCATGGAACCAGACCTTTTACTTGCACAAAGACAGGTGTCAAGCAAGTAGAATAAGAATTCACATTTTAGGGTCTATCAAGCAGAAGGAGGAAAATTCACCTTGTGTAAATCTCAGCAAACAATATTTTCTGGAAACTAAATAGTTCTTATTATCTCCAGAGTCCATGAAATATTGAATGAGCATTTCAGGACAACCAGCAATCTTTGTTTCAGTGTTGTAGAATAAGCATTGCTACCAGTGTGGAGCTAAGTTATTCTGGGCAGGGGGAAATATATATATATATATATATATATATATATAACCTGGGAGCAAAAAATTATATATTACAGAGAGAAAGGAAATGTCATTACTACTGGGTCTCCTAAAGGTAAATAAACAGAACCTATTTCTTGCTGGTTGTTGGAAATAGTTTAGACACTGCAAAAAAATAAAGGCAGGCTGGGGAAAAGTTCTTCAGTGATCAATACAGACAAGAAGAAGGTAAGGTGAATCTTAAACCAGTACTCCATGACTCTACAGTTCATCAAAATGTATGTGATCTATTTATGTGCATGCCTTTTCTAAATGCCTGTATGACATGAGAATACAAATTACAGCAGAGGAAATGGAAGGGAGTATGGAAGACTGAATGGATAGAAATCATATGGAAAAAATGCCTCATGTTTCCAAATAACTACTAAACTCTAATAGCTCATATGTTTTCTGCCTAATCTTAAAGTAAAGAGACTATGAGAACTGAAAGGCTGTCTGATTCTTTTTATTATATGCACAATCATACTTATTATATATTTTTAATTACTCTTGTTATATATGCAATTCCTAACAGCCTTCCCAGGATTTTTACTGTTTGAAGTATACTCTAAAATGTCCTTTTTTTTTTTTCTACTGAGCTTCTTCTGTTAGCTAAGGAATTTTTTTATACATATATATGTACATGTACACACACACTTATACACATATGACAAAACCTAATGCCAGGCATTTACAACTTTCTGCAAAGTGGAGCAAAACCAAGGGGAAGACAGACTTTGAAATCTCAGAATATGAGATGTAGACAGTAACATAAGCTCAGAAAAAGGTTTTCAGAGAGTAACACACTTAAAATCACATCGAGCAAGTTTTCCCAACAACAGCCTGAAAGCAGGTGTGCCAATTAGGCTCATCACAGATTGTGCAGTGAAGACACAGGCCTCTCTAGTGAAAGTGTCTTGGAACATATCCAGTGCTGGTACATGACTATGGATATAATCATGTCAAAATCCAGGCTGCTATGGCTTCAGACTCCTAAGTCACCTTGCTATACAGATGGTCTGAGAGATGAAGCATTGAAGAAGAAAGCTAAAATGCTAGTGGCAGAAGTCATGAACTGAATGTGACCAACTGCACGAAGTAATGTATGACATATCCTGCTGTGGTAGAGAAGAGTTTTGTTGCATTCCTGTTCTAACCACTAATTCCCAGTCAGAAAGCTCATTTAGGGTAGTGACCATTTTGGTAGGCCCTTATTACAGGAAAACCAAAAACATCCTTATGGTTAACATTTGGCATTATGGATAAGATTGTTGCATTATGGCATGAGCTCTTGGCATCTATGGTCTCAGTACAGTTTCTACGGGGAAAAATTATAAAAACAACAAAGCAGTTATATTCAGAATAGAGATCAGCTTAGATTAGCATTAAAATCAATAGATGAATTGCATGTTACTTTTATTACAAAAGATCTTTCTTGGTTTCCTCTGCTTAATTTATAGATCATATAGCATCATCTTAGATTAGATAGTGGACAAATATGGAACAGCAACAGTAAAGATCTTCCCATCATTGACGAGCTTATAGCCTAGTAAGGTAAAAGTCCTGGTAAGAAGTGTTCTCACTGTGTGGGCAGCATAAATTTTATGTGTTCTTAATTATTAATTTCTTTGCTTCTAAGTGCTTTGATTTAAAAATGATGTGATGTGTATGTGCAGTGCTGATACACAGATAACTTAATTGTTTTGGTAATATAACAAGGCATATGATGTAATGTCAATAGACTGCACCTTGTGTGCATTACAGAGATTTTCATGTGGATGTTTATCCACTGGTGACAAAGTTAATGGTTCCTAATACGTGTAAAGGGTAAGAAAGAAACTGTTATGATAGACACTTAATAAATGGTAAAACAGATTGATGGGAGAACCAAGAATCAAACTCAAAATCGCATCTTGGCTTTGAGTTGTTTTTGGAATGATATAAGCAGATGCAAAAGATTTGAATGCAAATAAAACCAGAAAAAAAAAGGAAAAGCTGAGGGAGAAAGATACCAAAGTAATGCTGCTATTTGTTTATGAATACAAACTTATCACCCTCCCTCCTAAAAATATGCTGCAAACAATAACAGCCTTATGGTATCCTCCCAGTAGTAATCTAGACAAAAAAATATTAAGTTATTGTAGGTCACAGTGAATTTCACTGTCTAGGTGTTTCAGGAAAGGTATACAAAGTATCTAATTAAAATATAAACATCCAAGTGGGTATTCATGCCTTCTAACTAATGTCATCTGAATTACTGCCCAGAAAAAAAAAAACAACTTCTCCACATCAACTACACAGAAACCTACATTTCTAATCATATCACTTAAATAGTATCAAGTAGATGGCTTACATGCTTCTCTTCCCATACCCTTCCTCCAACCCCATTCCGTTTGTGCAGAAACAAAACAGAACTGGAAATACATAAAATGGAGAGGAAGGGAAACAAAATAAAATCTTAACAATTACTATTATCATAGCCTAGTCACTCAGGATCAGTAGTATCTATTGATCACATCTTCTCAGAGGATAAGGATCTAAACACGATCAGTATCAACAGCTGGCTGTTTAGTGTAAAGAGGAAATGCTTGCCCTTATGCAACAATTTTGTGCTATGTAACCTTTTTAAACACATATAGTCAATTCAAGAACATTCTGGCAAGAGGCATCCTAGTTCTGCTATAAAATGTACCTTTATGGACAGGTTTGGTGGGGTTTTTGTTTAATTTTGTTGTTTGTTTGGGTTTTTAAAGATATTAATATTACAGATAGGCAGAAAAATGAGCAGAAAAACACCTTCTGTAGTCAATATAGGAAGATCAGATAGAGTAATTGTCTTTCTTCTCAATTAGCTAATGCAAATCTATCTGTATACATTTCGTAAAGCCTGAACTTCATGTATGAATATTTGGCACATGAAAATGAATTGGTAGTTTGGCAGTGATTTCAGCAGGATTGGAATTTTATTAAAGAATTTTTAGTAGGCATGAGGTAGGAATGTGTCAACAGAATGAGAGTAGGATGGAGAATAGGCCATATATGTAACAACAACTCTAATTAAACCCATAAAGAAATAGATGCAAATCACCACCATTACTGCTGTGATTCACATTTTCTTTCTAGAAGTACATCTACTAACCTCTTCCTCCCAGTTAGCCTTAGCTTAAAAGTCAGATTTAGATTCTACTTGTCCAAAGGCCATGCCAATTTTTAAGAGATCTGACGTATGATGGGAAACTGATGGGACAAGTAAGAGCAAACCCATCATTATATTATTAGTCACATCAGTACAAAAGAAAGTATTGGATTACCAGGATAAACTAAGAGGTCATTTACCTTTTTCCAATTACTCATCTTAACAATTAAGACTTTGAATGACAATTTGACTTCAGTTGTGTCAAAAGCAGTTAAGTTACTACTAACAGTACTGCCTAATTGCAAATAGAGTGATGCTTTTGAGTGAAAATTAACCCCAGGAATCATTGTAGTGCAGAAGGTTAAGCACTTTGATTACTTTGTACCTAGACTCTCACCCAGAATTTCAGTTTCATAATGCCAGATCAGTTTCTAATTGATTTTATATCACCATGGATTATTTCAACAATGTAAGACTTCATCCAATTGAGTTATGGAGTGGAGGGAGGAACGTCTATCACAAAGATACAGAAGCATCCATCAAAGATGCGTTTAGAGCAAACAGGCAATGTACTTTTTTTTAAAGTTGTAATTGTATTCAAGGGAATGACATTAAGCATCCATTGACTGTAGGTTATTGAAATATTCTGTGACCTTGGCCCCACTTCCAAACAGAGAGCAAAACCACAAATAAAACTTTAGGAAATAAAGAGGCAAAGTTTTGGTATAAATTATTTTAGAAACATTCAATAGTAAGATAATTATCTTAATTACTCTCACATTTTGAAATCAGTTCTTAATGAAAAACCACATATTGAATAACCGCATAATCTGCAAAGGGACAGAGTTCAAATACATCAGTGAATCTGTACATACTTACTAGAGTAGCACAATTGTTTTGGTAAGAGCATGGTTTTCTTGCAAATATAGTTGTACCAGTACACTGTCTTGTATAAGCCTAAATAATACACATGCAACATATTATAGGTTATTTCATTACTACATGAGATTAAACTGTGGTGATACAGCTGCAGTGACATTGGATGGACATTTTCCACCTTACTGTATCCTGGCATTTAAATCAGTAAGGTTAAATTTAGCAGTAATGGGGTTTTTATTCATGTAGCCACTTCTTGAAATGCAAAATCAGAATCTAAAAGAAAACTTTTTAAAATTCTTTTACTTCAGAAGAGGCAGGAAAGGGTAGAAGTTGAAAGCCAGCCCCCAGAATGCCAGTTTATTTATGAGTTAGTTATTTACAGCTTGAGCCTGTTCACTGAACTTAGCTGTTAAGTAAAGGAGTAGGAAGAGAGGAGAGAGAGAAAGAACAGAAGCTCTTTGCCTGACAGCAGTTGTTAGAGCAGCACTCCTGATTATCGTAATGGGTTCACTTGTCAAATGCCTTTCATACCAAAAGCAAGGCTATTAAATGTAAAGTTGAGACTGGATTTTTTTTATCCTCATGAAAAAGCACTCTCCACATCACCCTCCCACAGATAAGCATTAAAAGTATTTTGCTGCTTCAGGGAATCCCATTTCCAAGGTGATGCCACAGCATCTACCTATCTTTTGTTGTTTCTGAACTCTGTTCATAGCAGAATCACAGAATGGTCAGAGTTGGACCAGGGATCTCTGGAGTTCATCTAGTCCATCCTTCCTGCTAGAAGAGGTTCACCCACAGTAGGTTGCACAGGATCATATCCAGGGGGGTTCTGAACTTTTCCAGAAAGGAGACTCCAAAGCCTCCCTGGGCAGCCTGCACCAGTGCTCTGCCACCCTCACAGTAAAAATGTTTTTACTCATGTCCAGGTGGAACTTCCTATGTTTGAGTTTATATCCATTACCCCTTGTCCTGTCACTAAGCAATGTTGAAAAGAGTATGGTCCCATCCTCTTGGCCCCTGCCCCTTAGATATTTATAAGCATTGATAAGGTCACTCTCAGTCTTCGCTTTTCCAGGCTGAACAGACCCAGACCTCTCACCCTTTCCTCATAATAGTCCCCTAATCAACTTTGTGGCCCTCCACTGGGCTCTCCCCAGTAATTACTTGTCTTTCTTGAGCTGGCAAGCCCAGAACTGGTCATCGGACTCCAGATGCAGCCTGTTAGGATAACATCCCTTGACCTGGTAGCTACATTCTTCTCATTGCACCCAAGAATACCACTGACCTTCTTGGCCATGAGGGTGCACTTCTGGCTCATCATCAATATCTGGTCTCCAGGACTCCCAGGACTTCCTCCACAGAGTTGCTTTCCAACTAGTCAGCCCCTAACATGTAGTGGTGCAGGGGCTTATTCCTCCAGAGGTGCAGAAGCCTATGCTTGCTTTTGTTGAACTTCATTACATTTCTCTCTGCTCAGTTTTACAGTCTGTCTAGGTCTCACTAAATGGTAGCACAGCCTTCTGGTGTGTCAGCCTCTTCTCTCAGTTTTGTACTATTAGCAAACCTGAAGCATGTGAGGAGACACTTGAAACAATGAGTTACCACATAAGGTTTATTTTAGAATTTCTTAATAGCAATGGTTTGGTTTTACCTCTCTTGACTAGTAGCGTTCACAAATAAGCTCTATTTCTCATTTCTCATTCCCTGAAAACAATGAGCATTTTGCCAACCAAATTGAAAGCCTTTGCACACATTTCCAGCTCTATTTTTCAGCAAAACTCGTTAAAAAAAAAAATCAAAAGTTAGTGATGTTTTTGTATCCGCCAGTAATCTGACCCTAAATGAATATTTGGCTATTTTTTATTGAAAATGAACAAACTAAAAAAAATTCCAAACCTCAAACACTTCCCCTACTGCCTCAGAGGCAAAGAACTTAAAGTAGTAAAGAAAGAAAGCAACTAATTATGTCCTTTTAGCAGAACATCTCTCCCATACTTCCTTCACGGCATGATTGTCACTGGTGTGCCCACTGCAGGCTGAGTGACAGCTCACAGTACTGGAGCAAAGACAAGGGATTGTTGCACTGTGAGGGAGAGGACCTCAGGGCTTCCCCTGGTTGTAGAGGTCACATTGAGCTGGAAAAAACCACATTGTAGGGAACAGATGGACTGAAAAGACTGATGATTGCTTCTAATAAAAGGGTTGTTTAGGCAAATATTACACTTTACAATGTAATATGTAAATCATGAAGACGTACCACAAAAAGAAAGTAAGGAAGTCATGATATTTCTGGTATTTTCCATTAAGCTGTGCTCGTTGAAGGTAATTAGCAGCCTAAGTGGGAATTATTTAGGAGAGTGACAAAACCAATCACCCCATAACTAGCAGTTGGTATTCTGGCTCCTAAACAATGACGACAACAAAAAAAAACCCTCTGGTTTTTCTCTCCTTTATTTTCAGTGGCGTCTTATGATACCTCAGCAATGTTGGTAGAACCAGGTTCACACATATGTCAGCTGAAGGACAAGTAGAAGACTGAGTAGAGAGAGTTGAAAAAGATTTAAAAGGAAAAAAAAATCAGATTATTACTAGAAGCACTGCTTACACTTCCTCATATGTTAAACCACATTTCTAGGAAATTAGTATAAAAAGACTCATGGCTTGGAAACTAAAACTACAGCTTTAATGAAATAATAACAACAATAATAATAATAAATATATACAAATATATGAAACTGTGTCCCCACTCCTTGATGACAATATGTCACCACAAATGCTGCAGAGCAGACATGAGGGAAAGGGTCCAAGGCTAGGATGGAGCTGGACTCAGAATTTGGATTCAGGAACACATGGATCTGGGATGGGGGCAAACAGGCAGACAAGGTGTTCACTGAACATCAGCCATCAAAGTAGGGAGCGACACTCTTATAATCTCTTGGTTTTATACTGAGTATGACATATATGGGATGGTCAGTTTGGGGTCACCAGTCCTACCCACCACTCCCTACAGGTGTCACCTTTTTTTGCCAGCTCAAGGATGCACTGGTTTCTACAGGAATAAGTATAAGCAATGCCCTTTTTGCATACCAGCACTCCATGTTATCACTCCTCTAGAGAAACACTATCTGAAAAATGTGTAGATAACTTCCAGAAAATGAAGTTACTAAGATGAGACTCAGCTTAAGTCAGGAAACTCATTCTGCTTTAGCTCAAACCACAACAGGCTCACCGATGGCTCCAAAAAATCCCAAACCAACACATCTTTTTCTCTGCTGTCTATGAAAAGAACAAACTTCCAGTTGCATATTAGAGCAGAAATGACCATAGTGCTCTGTACCTCAGGACTGCTTGAGCTTTACTGAAAAATAAGAATAATAGTTATCATTCCTAGCTTGCCCAACTTACTAAAGATCAGAGGTATTTGTGAGGTATTTCTGTTGGATTTTAAACCCACAAAACACCTGCAACTCAATGGAAACCTTACAGACCTGCAGTTGTCTTTGCTGGCACATTATGGTCTGATTTTAAGCACAGGATTCCATCACAGGTACTGCAGACCATTGGCCTAAGTGCAGAATTAAACAGCAGTAGAAACAAGCATTCTAAAGGACAATGAAGATGTGGAAGGGCATATAACTGGGAAAGGAGAAATCCCCACAGAAATGAAACTAGACTTTCAATTATTTTTATAAATCATTTTTAGGTCAAAGGAACAAAGAGAATGAGCTAGCATATTCAAAAAACTTCAATTCCTTTTGCTAGTGTTCTGTAATAGATGTACTCAAAAATCATTAATATCTTTCTAAAGATTGGGAGTTGGAAATATAGCACCACAGTTATTGGTTATGTCTCTTATTAGAAAGACAAGTGATTGTTCCAGGTTTTCTTTTCATACTTACGGAAAAAAAAGCTGCAAAAAGGATTAATTTTGGAAAACAGAACAGAGAAGTAGAAAAAAAATCAATACCAACAGGAATCTAGGGAATAGATTAAAAAAATCAGAAGGGCTGGAACAGTTACTTGTAAATGACAGATGAAAAGCATAAATCAATAGAAAACTTTGAAGAAGGTAGCATAGGAATAGATGAATATGTACTCCAGAAAGATTAATCTTTTGTGCATGGCAGATAAAACCAATGGAACTAGTCATCATGAAATGGAAAATAACATCACATCCCATAACACTTTGTAATGACCTTGAAGCTGGTTGCAGAGAAGTTACATCTCACTTAATTAAGTATGATTTTGTGCAGCTTCAGTAGCCTTTACTTTTTCCTGTACAATAAGTATAGCTTATTACCTACAAACTGCTTATAACTTAAAAGTATGTCACCTTCTTAATCAAAAAGAGAGAGTGGTAAATACTCTATTTGTGCTAATTAGCTACTTATTATCAATAGAGATGTATCAAGGAAAACACATTGAAAGACAGTTGGTCAGAAAGCTACCAAAATACACTTTATAAATTGAAAATGATGATTCAGAATTACTCCTTCTATGCAAGTTCCCAGAAGGTTTTATGAATATAACTTCAAAATCCAAAGGAGATTTCTACTACATAGATTCTATGATTCTATGATTCTATGATTCTACTATGAAGCAATAATATTAGAGTAGGATCAGTTCTGCTGTCCTTGGATTTGACCAAGTAATGTACCTTCCATTCCATAGCTCAGAAGAAAGAGGCCTAAGAACAAATGATCATGATCTAATGCAGAGCTTTCTATCACTTTTTTCCTATTCCTGATATACATATTTATCTAGCAGGATTTGAAGATATAGTGTGGGTTATTTGTTTAGTTTCACTTTTTCTTTCTTCCTTTTAAAAAAATTTTTAAGAGGCAGCTAGGTAGAGTGTACTTTAGATACTCTTTTATATGTTTTTGTGATTTTGTGTTAAAAGACAGACACAAATATAGCAACACTTTTTCTGAAAGTCTCCTTTTGTTGTGCATCAGAGGACCTTAACATGTATGTAAAATCACTTTAATGACTTTGGTTTCTATACTGTAGTGTCTCAACCCTTGGCTTGATGTTAACAAGCAAAGGCAGTGTGCCGTTCTTGCTTTGAACTAGCTCTCTGTCAGGACAGGTGTGATTAGACTACCAGACAGGCTATCTGAATAATGACCTGAGCTAGATTTTATCCCATAGTGCCTATGCACTATGTGCCTATCTTTATATAAGGACAGATGAACAAGAAAGCCATGAATATAAACAATTAACTGGGCATTACCCAGGTACTGATGATGAATATATAGACTTCTAGTCACAATAAATTGTCCTCCAGTACCCTTTGACTGCATAGTAGCCTTACAGAGACTACACATTGCAACTTTAGCAGTTTAAATTACACTGGACAAGGAAGCCTCCAAAAGGAAAAATGAGAACACATGAAAAGTAGAAACTACCACAGGATGACATACTTGGCAGTCTATACCTTTTGAATCTTAAATGGCTTTTTGAAAAACTCCAGTGTAGAGGATGCAAGCTTTATACATATCATAGTTATATCTTCCTCTTCCCCTTGCTTTTCCAACCTTTTACTTGCATCTGGATGTTTCATCCTTGGAGGAAAAATAATTTGAAGTTCATGTTTTGCTATGGGAAAGAGTATAATATAACTGTGAAAAATTCTGAAAATTAACCAGAGAATGAATGTTCATCATCTGCTCCTCTTTGGTGCTTACATTCTCTGCCCTGCTCAGCAGCCACTTAGGTTTCAACCACTTGGTACCTTACAATCAATTTGGTGTGGTTTTGAGAGGTTTGCATTTATTCCTTTTTTTTTTTTTTTAATACTTTTTTAATGAAGAAAAGGTTCTGGACAAGTAAAGAGAAAAAAAGAACCACAGGGTCATGGACTTTACTTTTACTCTTTTCCTTCTTGTGTGTATATACTTAAGAAACTTTAAAGCTGGAGGAACCTTTATGAAGATTCCTTGTGAAAATAGCAACAGATTTCCAGAATGAGCAGGGAAAACACGAATACTGTTTCACCAGTTCTCTAGTCCTCTACGTAAACTACTCTCACATCTTCTTTCAAGCTTTTAACACTGGTCTATGCCTCTACTACTATCACTATCCATAGCTAGTAATCAGCTACATTGTATTCAGCTACCATATTGCCTCCCTTGTGTCAAATACAGTTTTGCACTGCTTCAGGCAATTTTTCTAACCCAACCTTTCACATCATAGTGTTTGGGAAGGCATTCTACTTTCCTTTTCTCAACAATTTCTCAGCTGTACCCTTGACATATTTTAATCAGGTTTTCTCTCTGACCAAAGGATGGACACCTCTCTCTTTCCAATTAGTTAATGGTTTGCTACTTTCTGCTGTTGCTGTTGTTGTTTCCATCTCACTCACCACTCTCCTTGACCTCAGAGCAGCTGCAACTCTGAAATTAGATTAGACAGGCTCATGCAACTCTCAGCCACGCAGAAGCTGCTGTAGTAGTTTTGTTATTTTTTTAATCCAAAACATGTCCAAATTCTTGGTTTTTGTACAAATTGCAGTAATCGTAGCTGTGCACAAATGGACATAGTCAACTATTCCCAATACAAATAAAAGCTTAAAAATAATACAAAGCAGAAGTAGGATATGGGTGCACTTATTTCTGTAGTACAAACACAAGTCAGACTCATAAACCTTCCCAAAGACTGTATTCAAAACCCTTTTCATTATAGATTACCCTAGGAACAGCCCTACAAAAGGAAAACTACTACTGATAGAATGGCAATACTTTCCAGTGATTAGAAATTGTTCATTATTAAAGATACTGTACTGAGACTATGACTAGTAAGAATCATAGAATCATAGAAAAACCAGGTTGGAAGGGACCCATCAGATCTTCTAGTACAACCATTCCTATCAAACACTAAACCAAGTCCCTCAAGACCTCATCCACCCGTGTCTTAAACACCTCCAGGGAAGGTGACTCAACCACCTCCCTTGGCAGCCTATTCCAATGCCCAATGACCCTCTGTGTGAAAAACCTCCTCCTAATCTCCAGCCTAAATCTCCCCTGGCGGAGCTTGAGGCCATTCCCTCTTGTTCTGTCCCCTGTCACTTGGGAGAAGAGGCCAGCTGCCTCGTCTCTACAACCTCCCTTCAGGTACTTGTAGAGAGTAATGAGGTCTCCTCTCAGCCTCCTCTTCCCCAGGCTAAACAACCCCAGCTCTCTCAACCACTCCTCATAGGGTCTGTTCTCCAGCCCCTTCACCAGCTTTGTTGCTCTTCTCTAGACTCACTCCAGAGCCTCAACATCCTTCTTGTGCTGAGGGGCCCACAACTGGACACAGTATTCAAGGAGTGGCCTCACCAGTGCTGAGTACAGAGGGAGAATCACCTCCCTGGACCTGCTGGTCACACTATTTCTGATACAAGCCAGGATGCCATTGGCCTTCTTGGTCACCTTAGTAAGGAACTAATGTTTCAATTTCAAGTATATTATTTTAATGCAAAGCTCATAGTAATACTAGAATGTTTGTGTGAAAAAAAAAGATTTTACAGAGACAAACAAATCTCTATCTTTATAACACTAACTTCTGCCTCTTGTGAGACAGTATTAACACAAGTTGACTCCTGTGTTCTCTAACTCTCACTGCTTATATTTCACAAAGAGTTTAAAGGCCTATGGTCTTTAGCAACACGTGTTCACAGAGAGTCCTTTTCTACATATCGTTAGTCCAGTTTTGAAAAAGTAGAGTGAAGGCCATGCAAAGAAAACATCTCCTGAAAACTAAAGCTAGGAAAAGAAACAAAAAGTAAGAGCATTGGTTGAAAATGCAATCAAATGAGACAGCAGAAATTAATTGCAGTTCAGCAAGTAGTTGTGACTTACTACAGTATGTATGGCAGCATTCATACCATTTATGCATATAAATCTGTTAATTTTAAAAAAATAAAATCAAGCCTGCAGTAGTGGAGGAAGTAATGGTTATTTCTGTGGCTTGCTTCTATCTTCTTACTGCATGATAGGAAAAGGGAACCTTTTTCTGTTCTTTATATAAGACACTTGATGGTATATTAAAGCTTTTGCTCCTTTTCTTGAGTAGATGTGCAGTTTAAGTTTTACACTCCTAGCAACAGTTTCTCGCTCACCTTGATGTCTGCTGTTAAAGTAAGGCAGGATCAGAGAGATGTTTTTTGAGCAACTTATCTAGTACTTTCATATTCAGTTTCAGTTCCTCTGGCTGTACATTTTAGTTTCGTATATATAAACCTCAAATACAGACTATCTGGGATCTTCCCAAACATTCAGGACCCATCTATATCTCCTCTTAATTATGTTACATTTTGCTAGACAATGAGGAATACACACCTTAATCAGGAAACTGATCTCTGAAGAGTTGATATGGTTGAATATAGGAAGAGTATTTAGGTCAAATTTTTCTATTCAGAGAGCCTAACTGTAATGTCAATTAATCAGTCTGAATCCCAATGAATAAGGACATTTCTATGGCACCATTACTTCTCTCAATACACTAGCGTAAAATAATTTCCAGTTTACCAACATAACACAATGCTTTATAAACACTGAGGTTTTCAACCTTGTAACAGTCCTGAAAGATATATGAAATATCTGAAAAGTGAAAATACAGAGCTGCTGAGATACAATGAAAGTTAAGGAGAAATAAAAAACAAACAGCCAAACAACAAAAAAACCCCGAACAGTAATAGCAGAAGCTGTAATGATTGTATGATCTGTCACTTAACAAACAGCAATTGACCTGAATAAAAGTAGAGAAAACAAAGAAGGACATTCTATCGTTGTCAGTCATAGTAGAAATGTTATCAACCAAAAGGCATAAGTCCAGAAGTTTATATCTATGTAAGCAAAGGGGCAGACAGAATTGATCCCACTAATTGTTTTCACTCTTCATTGTAATTAAACTAAGTGAAATCAGTGGGCTTCAAGACCAAATCATTACAGTCAGGTCATGGTCACCATACATGTTATATGTACCTTGATAGAGTCCTTGAATGTAGATGTTATTTCATCATGAACATAAATAAATAAATAAAACTACCACAACTCCACCAAGATTCAACTTCATTAACAATAACAGCAAGGGCTTAATATTTGGAATACACTGAGATATCCTCCACACCCTTATTCAGATGTGTCTATGGTTAGAAAAGAACATTTCATTTGGATTTATATTGCTTTCCCGAAGCACAGGATCATGTCTCCAATGAAAAATTTTATACTCTGTTGGCTACAAATGTGTTACCACTGGCTTATGAAACCCTCCCTCCACTGTCATCTTATTTTTAATATGACGTCTTTCAACGCATTTCTCTGAGTTCAGTGTATTTTGAAGTTCCATTCAGTGTTTTGTGCTTTCTTTTCAATTCCGCCTTTGCAGTCTATCAAACTTTGTTATATTTCAAATAGAGGGGCAGATATATAGTCTCTGCCAAAACATACTTGCAATCCAGCATTGAAAGCAGCTGCTTTCAATCCCTTTGAATAAATTTTTGTTTGAAAAAAAAAAATAAATGCTTTTCGACAAACCATTAACTACTATACAATCATTTATGCTTAACAGTAGTGGATGTAGTACTATGAACACGTTTTGAAACTAAACAGTAAAACTTATATTGATCACCTTTTCCCACTAAAAAATTTGTTGCACAACCCTAAATTGATACACTACATGACATATGCAAAGGCACCTTTTTCTGGACTTGCACACTGCACACAAGTTAACTGCTGTAAACTTTCTTCACAGCAACCTGTATGGTGCTATGTTCTGGATTTGCAGATTAAAGCAGTATTGATAACACACCAATATTTTGGTTTTTGCTGAGCAGGGCTTTCTCCAAGTAAAGCCTTTCTCTTTTTCCTCCTTTAGTCCCCTCAGTGAGTAAGTTGGGGATGGGCAAGAAGTTGGGAGGGAGAATATAGCTGGGACAGGTGACACAAATTGGCAAAACAGCTGTTTCATGCTATATAATGTCATGGGGTACAGGAAGAAGATGCTGCTGTGGAGATGAGAAGTGGGGGCTAGAGATTGCTTTCAAAGTGGCCATTGCTCAGAGATTGCCTGTCATCACTCTGCTAGAAGGAGGTGGTTCATAACTGCTTTTTCATCACTGTTTTTCTTGTTTCCCCCTTCTTTCCTCCACTTATTAAACTGTCTTTATGTTGACCCATGCATTTTCTTAATTTTCCCTTTACCCATTCTCTCCCCTATGTCATTGTGGGAAGGGGGAAAGTGAGTGAGTGGCAGTGTGGGTGCTTGGCTGCTTGTTGGGGTAAGCTCACAACGCCTAAGATATTTTATGTATTTTCTCTTTTTCTTCATCTTTTCTTGACTGCCCAGAAACCTGTTCCCCAGGCTCAGTCAGGGTCCTTGCTTAGAGACAGAACTGAAGGACATCACATGGAAAGCAATTCCTTCTTCTCTGAAGTTGTCTTGTAGTACAGCACTCAAATAAGTCAAATGTGCTACACAGGACACTAGGCTTTTAATGAAGCTTAACATTTTGTGCTTGGCAGCTTATGATATAACCTGATCCTGGTGTCACCTTTTTAGTAAACACTTTTTGAACTAATGGAATTGTTGCCCTGAGAAAATTGTTACCCACTGCTAAATTCATGGTTATAGAACCTGATTCTAGCACAGACACTAATAGCCGAATCCTTCAATCAGTGTCCCTGTGAAACACAAACCAAACAATAATTGCACTGTGTGTAACTAATCTAGTTAATCTGAGAATTTGTAACAATCTAACCATAGCAGAGCAGACTTAAGCATTAGCTATATTAGCTCACCTGGGATCTCAGAAGAGGTGCTCAGCCAGGTGAACCTGCAGCTCCACTCACTGTAGCCAGACAAAGCCCCCCGAAGGTGGCTGTGACATAAGAAATTTCACTTTAAAATTTTCAGTGTATTAGGTGTGATGACTCTAGATATGGTCTCTCATAATACAAAATTATACAATTTAGTCTATATGTTTGCTCTGTTTGTAAAAACCACCTTTCCAGATAGCACAGTCACAACAAAACAGAGATTATTTACCCTGTCTACTACTCTGTGAAGTTTTCATTAAATTTCTGGAGGAATTATTCAGATATTTGGAGGAAGAATCGTTTCAGGCAAGATAGTCTTAACCACTTATTGGCATGATATCTTCTCAAAGGTCATTGATTATTACCAGCTGTGTCTATTAAAATTCAATTCTAGATGACATTTTAAGAAGTGTGTTGGGCAATACAGTGCTAAATTGAAAGTGGTTTCCCAAAGAAGATAAGGTAGCCACAAGCAGAGATAAACATCGCAGACCAGTAAGATTGCAACAAACTAAAGTACACTATCAATCTGCTGAACTAAGGCAGGGGGGTTGATCTATTGCATTTGCTGTAATAGGGCTAGCAGTTGTTGCAGAAAAAGTATAGCACTAACAAGCTTCATAACTACTACTGTGATAAATACTAATAGACAAGGCCATTCTTGAGATGCTGATATTTAACTTATTCCAGGTGAACCTGAAAAATAGTTTTGTTTTGTCCTTTTCTTCCAACGGACTCTATCATTAATGGCTATTGCCATAAATTTGGGCCTGAAAAAGAAGTGAAGGCAGAAGTTTCTTAGGATTCTTCCTCCACTACTCCACTGTGCAGTAGATCTTCAAATTTAGTAGGAAACATACTGTTTGGGCATCTTATTAGTATAGGGACAATAATGTTGCAAGAATGTATCACCCAAAGAGTCCTTTCACAATTTGCAGTGATCCACCACCTCTCTGATACACTCTGATTTCCCCCCAGTTACACAAAGAAGTTAATATTAATTCAGAGAAGCTACTATTTACAAATCTGCTGATTTACAGGAACAACAAAGCTCATTAAACCAAGTGTTCATAGAATCATAGAATTCAAGTGTTACATGATATTGTTTCACACTTGAATTCTCTGATACCTAATAACTACGTCTGAATTCTGGAAGAAGTCTTTGAGTGGGGCATCATTAACATCTTTCTTCTTTGTGGTTTCTCTAGTACTTAATAAAGGTTAATTTCATCCTTTACTTTCGCATGGCCTGAGCTAATAGTATGTATCTCTTCTACAGCACCCACAGTCACAAAATGCAGAAGCTAATGCCTCCAAAACCATAACATTTCATGAACAGAAGAGTTACATTTCAAAGGAATGGTTGGACAGAGAAGCAGTTTGACACCATAATATACATCTTCCCAGGAAACCCAGATTATCTACCACCTACATGAAGGAAGTATTTAAAATAACTGCTAATGCCTGATTTGGGCAGGTTTTACCTCTTTGTGACTGAATTACTAGAATGCTACTAAGGCTCAGTAATCACTATTACTGGATGAGGGAAAGCCTGTGGATGTGGTCTTCCTGGACTTCAGTAAAGCCTTTGACACAGTTTCCTTATACAATTCTGCTTCAGAAACTGTCAGCCTCTGGACTGGACAGGCGCACACACTCCTGGGTGGGAAACTGGTTTAATGATCAGGCCCCGAGAGTGGTGGTAAATGGAGTTTACTCCAGCTGGAGGCCAGTCACAAGTGGGGTTCCCCAGGGCTCAGTGTTGGGTCCAGCCCTGTTCATTGTCTTCATCAATGACCTGGATGAAGGCATCGAGTGCTCCCTTAGCAAGTTTGCAGATGATGTTAAGCTGGGTGGAAGTGTTGATCTACTGGAGGGTAGGGAGGCTCTGCAAATGGATCTGAACAGGCTGAACCCAGTGGTATGCTGTTTGACACGGCCAAATGTCGGGTCCTGCACTTGGGGCACAACAATCCTGTGCAGAGCTACAGACTAGGAGAAGTCTGTCTAGAAAACTGCCTGGAGGAGAAGGACCTGAGGGTGTTGATTGACAGCTGACTGAACATGAGCCAGCAGTGTGCCCAGGTGGCCAAGAAGGCCAATGGCATCTTGGTTTATATCAGAAATGGTGTGACCTGCAGGTCCAGGGAGGTTCTTCTCCCTCTGTACTCAGCACTGGTGAGACTGCACCTTGAATCTTGTGTTCAGTTCTGGGCCCCTCACCACAAGAAGGATGTTGAGGCTCTGGAGCAAGTCCAGAGAAGAGCAACGAGGCTGGTGAAGGGGCTGGAAGAACAAGTTTTACAAAGAGAGGCTGAGGGATCTGGTGTTGCTTAGTCTAAAGAAGAGAAGGCTGAGGGGAATCCTTATTGCTGTCTACAACTACCTGAAAAGAGGTTGTGGAGAGGAGGGAGCTGGCCTTTTCTGCCAAGTGACAGGGGACAGGACAAGAGGGAATGGCCTCAAGCTCTGCCAGGGGAGGTTCAGATTGGATATCAGAAAGAAAATAGCATGGAAAGGGTCATTGGGCACTGGAACAGGCTGCCCGGGGAGGTGGTTGATTCACCATCCCTGGTGGTATTTAAAAGACAGGTAGACAAGATGCTCAGGGACATGGTGCAGGAGCAGATAGGAATGGCTGGACTCAATGATCCAAAAGGTCTTTTCCAACCTGGTAATTCTATGATTCTTGGATTATACATTTTACTAGCATAGAAACTGTTGCAATGAGGGAGTGAAACAGCAAACATTTTCAGCAGATCACTTCTCACTAATGGCAACATAAATCTGCAGTCACCCAGGTGACTTCAATGAATCTACTTTACATTTACACTGCTGTAGCCAAGTGCAAAAGTAGTTGCAGTGATTTATTCCATGAATGAGATAGATCTAGGTTGGACAGAGTTCTGCAATTAGAAAATGTTCTGTAGTTAAAAATGCCCTAGTAATTGGAGACAGAAGTCATGGTTGAGGAGTGTTTCCAGAGCAGATGTTTTTAAATGTTTCAGGCATTGCATTACTATGAAAAGTCTGCAGCCACCTATGACTTAAAGTGTGCAGGATTCAGATATGAAGTAATTCTTAACTGTAAGAAAAATAAAGCAGAATACTCTTCACATTTCAACAAAGGTTTCAATTTGATACTGCATAATTCCTGTATCTGTAATGACTTCATACACCAAAGCAAAAAGCATAACCTAAGACAGAGTTGAAGAAGGAAATGGAATAAATCCAAAACAAAATCCATCCATCACCTTACTACAAATACTTAAAATACTTTTATTATAATTTCATAGGCATTATGGGTTTGAAGAAGTCAGATCCAAGATCTTCTCAAGGAGTATCCAGTGACATGACAAGAGACAATAGGCAGCGCAAACTGAAATACAGGATATTCTAAATAAAAGTAGAATCCTCTGACTCTTGATGGTTTAAGATATCCACTACATTGTTGCAAATTACTCAGATACCTATAATGAAGTCAGATCTTCTAACAAAATCTTTTTTACATTGTAACTCAATAGGTTTAGGTGGTTTTGGTGTTAAAATAGATTTGTCCTTAGGAAATTACCTACTGCTCTACAGCTCTTACTCTGCTTCTACAGAAAAAGTAGATGAACACTCACTATTAGCTATTTATGGCAACTGATATCACAGGATCAAGGTAATTTATATGGAACCCTCCACCTCTCCCTCAAGAAATGCCTTTTAATTTATTGAATGGGGTTTATTATCTAAAGAAACCAAAATTGGCACATTGTCTACTCTGTCTAAACTCAAAAGGAGACTTTCTCCCTCTTCCAACACTGGCTTGCATTGGACAAAATTCCCATGTCAGAATCCATGAAAGAACTAGTTAAAAAAAAAAAAAAAACCAAACCCTACAAGATTTTATTCCTCTCAACTGACTGTAGTCTCCACTCTTTTCAGTAGTTGCACAATGGATGCTCTGTAATGACGTTCAGAAGAAATTTACATACCCATCTGTATAAAGCATAAAATTCATTTACACCTTATCTTGTAGATGAAAATTGCAAATTTAAAACCTTTTTTTCTTGTGAAAACTAGAGATTGTTTTTTTGTCTGTAGTGTGAATTGATGTTTCCCATCTTTTACTTCAAGTCCTTGGTGGAAAACGTACAATTTGCACTTCAAAGACTCACTCCAATTTAGTCACGTGCTTTGGGGCTGAAGGAAAGTCTTGCAATTTTATCATCAAAGTGAAGAGATTTCCATATATTTAAAGTGACAAGTTTATATTAATTTAGTTCCACAGGAAGTATTAGACTGTATATTGTTTGGAACAGTATTTCAGCATATTTGGAGCTCTGACCTATTTTTTTCATCATATCAGTGATGATCACCATTGCAGTACAAAGTCTTATGTGCATGAAATAGTTAATCAAACAATCTTAAAATATGAGACAAAAATAAAACAGGTTCCATGGCTCAAAACAATTCTCTCAAAACAAATCCTCCTGCCTTAAGCCATTATTAGATTGTATAATTTAGCTTTTAAGTCTACACAGTACCAGACTGAACTGTTACAACTTCATGTATTCAATATTCCTGATGGAGCATGTCCCGTCACAAAGATTTTGGGTGAGAAGCCAGCAGAGCAATACTCATATCCTGCAATCACCAAAATGGTTTCCACTACACCTGTTTAAAGAAGCATCTCTGTAATCACACAGAGGTGCAGAAACATTCTTGTTTCCAATTCATGTCCTGCATAAAGACTATTTCTTCATGAAAGATTCTGGAAAGCAAATGTGCCATGAAGTGCTATCACAACAAGTAGCTGAGATAGCCTTGTTCTCAGCTGCTAAGCATTTGCCAGAGTTTGGAACCAGGCTCTTCACACTTCATGGTGTTCTTTTCCCAGCACCGGCGTGCTGATGTGTCATGGCAGGAACTAGACATCTCTCCAACCAGCGACAGGCACAGGGGGCCAAAAGAGTTCTTCATCACCTGTTAGATGCGATCTCCTCCCTACTTGTAAATCCATTAAAGGCAATAAAATTGAGGCACTACTACCTAGGAAGAAGAAGCAGGCTGAATATATCCTACTGAAATTATCAAACCCTTGGGAACATTATTTGCAAGGAAGTCTGTGACATTACAGTTCATGGGAATGGTATAAGTCACAGTGGGTTGAACCATGCCAAGCAACATGAGATGGAGGTCACAGTGCCCTCCCTCACCAGCCAGAGAATCATAGAATCATTAAAGCTGGAAAAGACCTCTAAGATCATCTAGTCCAATTACCAGTCCAACACCACTATGCCCACCAAATCACATCCCAAACCACCATGTCTACATGCTTTTTGAACATCTCCAGGAATGGTGACTCCTCAACTTCCCTGGGCAGTGTCTTCCAATGATTGACTATCATTGGCTCTGAGGTACTGAACTGACTGTCATTGACTATCATTGGTACTGAACAATACCAATCATTGTACAGCACCTATCATTGTACATATCATATCAACAGTACATATCATTGTACAGTACCTATCATTGGTACATATTGACTGTCATTGGTACTGAACAGTACTGAGGTGCTCCATGTTCCTCAAAAAGTCTAAAAGATAACATCATATTAATCATAGGCATCTGAACTACTTTCAGGAGTTCCTGCTCCTCACTATCTTAACCTAGCGCAGAAAAACCTACTCTGGAAGTTCTGGCATCTGTTGAGGCTTCCAAGGCACTAAAATACTACAATGTAGAGCAATAGCATACCCCTCAAACATGGTTTTTTTCATAGAATCATAGAATCATAGAACAACCACGTTGGAAGGGACCCATCGGATCTTCTAGTCCAACCATTCCTATCTAACACTAAACCAAGTCCCTCAATACCTCATCCACCCGTGCCTTAAACACCTCCAGGGAAGGTGAATCAACCACCTCCCTGGGCAGCCTATTCCAATGCCCAATGACCCTCTGTGTGAAAAACTTCCTCCTAATCTCCAACCTAAATCTCCCCTGGCGGAGCTTGAGGCCATTCCCTCTTGTCTTGTCCCCTGTCACTTGGGAGAAGAGGCCAGCTCCCTCCTCTCTACAACCTCCTTTCAGGTAGTTGTAGAGAGTAATGAGGTCTCCTCTCAGCCTCCTCTTCTCCAGGCTAAACAACCCCAGCTCTCTCAGCCACTCCTCATAGGGCCTGTTCTCCAGCCCCTTCACCAGCTTTGTTGCTCTTCTCTGGACTTGCTCCAGAGCCTCAACATCCTTCTTGTGGTGAGGGGCCTAGAACTGGACACAGTATTCAAGGACTGCTGGAAGATGATGGAAAGGGGTTTGGCCAATACATCCGCCAGCTCCTTCAATACCCTAGGATGTATCCCATCTGGCCCCATAGACTTGTGGGTGTCCAGTTGGCCAAGCAGGGCTCTGACCACCTCCTCTTGGACCATGGGAGCCTCGTATTGCTCCTCTATTTCCGGGGTTTGTACACAGAGGGAACAGCTTTCTTTACAATTAAAGACCGAAGCAAAGAAGACATTAAGTACCTCAGCCTTCTCCTCATCCCCTGTCACCATTGTTCCCTCTGTGTCCAAAAGGGACTGTATGGTCTCCCTTGCCCTCCTTTTATTGTTTATATATTTATAGAAAGATTTTTTGCTGTCTTTTACAGACTTAGCCAATCTGATCTCTAGTTGAGCCTTAGCCCCTCTGATTTTTTCCCTACATAGCCTCACTTCCCTCCTGTAGTCCACCCAAGAGGCCTGTCCCCTCTTCCAGAACCTATAAATATTCCTTTTTTTCCTAATGTCGATCAAGACTTCTCTACTCAACCAAGCTGATTTTTCCCCCTGCTGGCCTTTCTTCCAGAACACAAGGATGACTTTCTCCTGTGCTGCTAGGATCTCCTTTTTGAAGAGCTCCCAGCCCTCATGGGCTCCCTTGCCCTCAAGTACTGTCTCCCAGGAGACTTTGCCAACCAGCCTTCTAAAGAGTTCAAAGTCTTGATTTAGTTTCCCTGCTCAGCTAGCTAAAACACATCAGACTCAGGTATACAAGACTAGGAGGGTGAAAATGTTTTCCTGGTGTTTGCAAACAGGGTGATATTTCAGGTATAAGTATCACAGAAACCAGATAAAAGACTGCCAAAGCCTTACAATAGGCATTTGTAGGTTAACAGAGGCCTCTGTTTAACATGGGCAGACAAATAAGAACCTATCGCTCACCCATATGCAACACAAATTCTTATTTTGCTGGCAACTGCATCTCTGCAGACTCTAATATAAAACATATTACATATACCCCTGATATGTTTAGGTTTATCGTAAGCTTGATGAAATAAAGTTATGCTTGATATGAAAACTATAGTATGAAACTAGGACAATGACCTGAAACCAGAATGTGTTCATGCTCTTACCAAATAGTTACACACAACTTCTAGAGTAATGCAAAACAGATGATATGAAGATATGGGAGACAGCATATAGTCAGTTTGTCTGTCACTATTGCTACAAATCAGGATAGCCCCTTTACAAGGGAAACAGAAAAGGCATCCATCAAGACAGCACCTTTCCCCCTGACAAGACCTGAACTAGTATTTGATTCAGTCAGGTCAGTGAACAGATTTGTTAATTCACAAAAGGAGGTAAACAGCTTACAGTTTATTACATTTAGCTATATACATATATAGCAGGTGCTCATTAAACATGCTTTTGTTTCCTTGCCTCTTTTTTCTGCAGTCATCCTGATCCCATTTAACAAATGCTATTGCAACAACAGGTGTCTCAGTAGCTATCAATCATATAATTTTTTGGCTACCAACAGGTGTAACCACGAGGAAGGAATGGAAACTAGTTCTGCAGGATTTGCCACAAAACCACAGCCTGAAGAAAATAGTGCAAAACCTTAGTTACTTAAGTTTTTCATGTCTTAATCCACCAGTAACAAAGGAAAGTTTCCACCATCGGTAGCAGCAGAAAGAATCAGAATGCATTCCCAAAATGTTGCATTCACACACACCCCCCCCCACCCTCCCCCATAAATGAGACAGAATTCCTTACTCCTTCCAAAAGTGTCCTATGTCATTCTAGAATACAACAGAATTTTTTCCTCGGGAGAAGAAAATAACACAAGAATATTACACAAATTAAAATTTCGGACTTTTCCACTGCCATTTACTGCAGCATTTTCCATTTTACAGTATTCTCCACAGACCCATATACATGCATATTTATAGCATATCTGCATAGATCATCTTTTTCCTGCACTCCCAAACTCTGAACTCCTCTCTAGCTCTACTGTATTCTTTATCATCTATTCTCCTTTTCTGTAGGTTAAAATACCTTTATTTTTAGAAGTCTTTCTACTACAAAAGTGTATAAATTTAAGGAATTATCTACATTACTTCTGATGTGAACTTTTTTAGTTAAATGGTTCATGTTCATAAACCTGTACTGCTTATGAATTCTCAGCACAAGTGGATGTAATCAGAGCTAGTCATTGCCTGCACTGATAACTTGGCACTTCAGTATAAAAAAACCCCAAACTTATTAAAATTATCAGTCTCTTGGAATTTGTTTTCTATTTTCGGATCCTTTTGTTTTAAGACTCTACATGGCTGTATTAAAATAAAAAGAAAACCTAGTTTAAAAAATGTTTTCTTCATTCCTCCTCCTTCAGAAGTTAAAATTCCTCCAACGTATAATGGATAATTGAAAAATGAAAATTATGTGCTCATTTTTAACTTAAAACCCCAAACTCTTACAGGGCAATTCAGACTGGGAAGTCTGAAAGATAAGAAGAGCTGTTATGCAGCATTCAGATAAGGCCCTTCCCAGTACTTTGCAATCAGCCAAAATTTCTACTCATTTTAACAGAACTTTGCAGAAGGGTAGAGTACTTTGATAATGAAAGCTTCTACATGTGGAAAGCACAGACACAGGAATAGACACTATTTATTCAACAAATAAAGTACCTAATAGGGATTCCAGAGGGAAAGAGTGAAAATCAGGGAGAAGAAGATATGCTGTCACCTCTAGTACCTCCAATGCCTTGGGTTTGGAAAAATGTCATGAGAGCGGAACTTAGAGATAACCAGATCACTTTAATAGATAAGCTAATTGATCATAGTTACCTCCAAAATTAATTATATTGAACTGGAAAATTCTGACACCGTTGCTGAATGACCTTATTTACTACATATATAGTTGTATTGCAGCAGTTTTCTTGCTTTAAATCTTGTCTGGATTAAACAAATATCTACATATTGGCTTCAATAATGATTCCTACAGAATTTTTTAATTGGAATTTGTTATTGGTATATTTTTAATTTGTTCCTGAAAATGCTAAAATGTCATAGTAGATTGAAATTAAAATCTTATTTTGTTTTCTTTCTGGTTTTATGTTTTTTTTCCTATTACTACTTGACATCTGAGGAGCAATAACTCCTCTTGACATGTCATAATAACCAAAATAATCTGTTACTTATATTGTTTTTCTAAAGCCAACATGAACAACTGAATGTTATCTTCAGAGGGAAAAAAAATTGTGAAGATATTCAGGATAGACACCTTAGGAGACAAGAAAATCTATTATAGTCTTTGAAAATATGCCTCCTGTGTCTGCTGTAATGAAAACACTGTGATAAGCACATATGCAGGCATCTCTGTATTGAATCACAAAACTCCTACTATTTACCATCCAGCCGTAATGATTTCAAAGAAAACCTAAAATATGAACCAAAGGTGTGTTTTAAAACATGTTTGTTCCTTGCAGTAAGACCGAATCATTCTTGTACTCCTGCTTCATTTCATCTTCCCCAAATTCCCCATCCCATACATCTGGCTAGAAGACAGTGCAATGAGAGAGATTTCCCCAATTTGCTGGGTTAAAAATGTGTCAAAGACAGCTTTTAGCTTATTTTTACCATGCAGATTCTTCCATTGATCAGTTCACCCCTTTAACAGCATGCTGGCAGAAATTAGAAAGCAATTAATTACAGCAAGGGAAGGGATAAAAAAAATAAGTGGAGATAGGATGTTTTAGAACAACTTCTCAATTTAAGAACAGAAATTGGACCAGAAAGCTTAAGCACCAGAGACTGATCTGCAGAAAGCCTGGCACAACTAGTAAGACTCCAAACTGCTTCAACATCAGCAGGGATTTTCCAGCTTGAAGAAGGTATACAGTTTGTTCAATAGCTGTGGTAGTATGACCTTGAAATTAGCTAGCTTTGGGACAGGTAACTGGAGTCACAGCAGCAGGGGCTCAGCTGAGTTAGAAATGAGTGGTTTTGAATGTATGTGATGAACTACATCTGGGAATTAAGCTGGATCTGCAAAAGACCTTTTTCTGCTTTTGTTGTTATTAATTCAAGCCTGACTTTATAAGTCTGTTCCCTGATTCAATTTCATCATGTTGTGAAACCATAGTTTAAGTATCACTTAGGACTTTTAGCTTCTTTCATTTTGAATTACTCAAAAAGAATAGGTGAAACATGGTCTGAATTGAGATCAATGCAGGCACAAGACCATTTCTTGAGAAAAAAATTGTAACCCTATAGACTCCTGAATAAGCACTCATCCATAAATCTTCAAAACACTCAGAATGGAATACTTTACAACACAAGCATACAAAGTAAATAATTACTGGCTTGCTTACACTGCTTGCCATTCTGCAATTTTGATTTCACTTTATCAAAGTGCTAGGCACTAAAATATGGACTAAAAATGACAAAGGAAACAAACTTGAAGTGCCACCCTTAACAAGTTAAAAGAAATTAAGGATAGTTTTATTGATATCCTCAGAAATGACTGCAATGTCAAAGCGTATTCAAAAGAATTCATGAAGAGCTGCAGAACAGACACATAATAGACGTTCAAACCTGTAAACTTTGTAATATACAAGCATATAATTAGGAGAGTGCTATATAATAAACACCAATTAAGCTAGAACAATCACAAGGGGAATAACAAAATGAATGCTAAAGCAGAAAACCCAAAGCCATCTGCACACTGAAAAATAATATGAATTCAAAACAGTCTGTGCATAACTGATTACCTGAAAAATTATTTATTACCAAACTGGGCTGGTGGGAGAAAGAGTGCCATAACAACAACATTCTTGTTATAAAATTCTCTGCAATTATATTAATATATAGGCATTGCATGAGAAATTGCTTCAAAAAGGCATTACAGAAGTAAAATAGAGTAAGAGCACCTACATTAGTTTCAAATAAGAAATTTAGGTCTAGTTGCTACCAGGACTGAACCCCAATACTGTAACACTATCCTGCTATATTAATAAGAAAAATAAGGTTTATTTTGCCTATGAAGATTTACTGAGAGTCTTCTTCCTGCAGCTCAGAGACATGCAAAACACAAAGAACAACAGCTTTAATCAATAACCAATTTCTGATTAGTATCAATCCACCTTCTTCAAATTCCTTTTTACTAACATCTTGTGTTCCTCATTACCACACCCAAAACTATTACTGCAACAGAAGTGACTTTTACTTTTCCAAACATGGAGTGTTCTTGTTTTCTTCATCTGTTAAACAAATGCTTAATTCTCATGAGGACTTAAATCTAATTTCACAAGGAATTAAATCAGTGGTAAAATTCACATCAACTGTTATCTGTGCTGAAGAAATATACAACTAGTTATATTTAATACTGCATCTGTCACAGAAAACAAAACCTTAGCCATTAATAAAAAATACGTGAATTAACTTAAGTCTTTTCACTAGTTACAGAACAGTACTTTTTTTGTTTCATCTAGCATTAGTGTTTCAACTCAGCATACAATCTCTGAGCCTAGCGAATTCCCCTCCTGAACCCTGCAAAGTGATGACATCAGCAATATGACTAAAGAGGAAGAGAATAAGGTAAAAGGGAAGAAGGACAAGATGTAAGGGATATAGTCTAATTAGGTCCCTTCTTCATTAAATCTGGGAACACTTCCCATCAGTAAATAATACCTCCTTTGATAGCCCCAACCTATTGGGAGGGAGGGGAAGGGGGCAGGATCTATCAGCTCACTGGCATAGGAACAATCCCTCAGTTTCTCCTTGGCTAAAAGTAACAGGTATGGTGATTGTTCTTAGTTTCCCTGTACCTTCACAAAGAACAGGTATTTTGATGCCTGTTAGTCTCTGACTTTCACCTACTTCCTGCCAGCTCATTTCCAGCCTGGTTTATTTGAAAACCAGACCGTGGTTGTTCTTAATCTGCTGTGGATACAGCTGGTGAAAAGGTAAAGCACTAAAAACCAAATAAATGCGACTAGCCCAGATTTGGGAAGGGAGAATTTCCCCCTTGCTCCCTTTCAGTCTCCCCCAAGAGTTCAACAGTCCTCAATGCGAATTGTCTAGCATGCTCCTTTTGTAATCCAATAGGTGAGGGGCAGCAAGGAGCGAAACTAGCCCTTAGCAGTGATGGAGTGTCAGTAACAAAAGTAACTGGGTGTAATTGTTACTCCATCGCTCCCACCATGCATGTGACATAACTTTCCCACACTCTTGGATAATATTCTCAGCCAATTATTCTCACCTTCCAGGGAGATGTGCAAGAGAAGGATTCAGAAGTGCCCTCTGCAGAAACGCCCAGACTCAGGTTTTCTTGCTACATAAACAAAAAGTCATCCACACTGAACATAGTCTGGGTAACTGGAGATCTCACCTGGCAACCACAGTATTATTAACTCTTTGTGTTCATTTCTCCTCTGGATCCTCCTAAATAGTTGCCTGCGTATTGTTTAAAGCTAAATTATACATTAAATGTTAGAGTTCTGTATTTTTGACAATACACTATTTCAATAAAATGAAAAGTCATCCAAGAAAATAAAGTATTATACTCATCAATATTGATCAGTACATATTATGCATGATTCATTTTGAATTACTTCTATAACCCACTACTCTCCTCTTGCTAGTGAGAATAAATTAATTATAACTTTAAGAACCATCGCACAAAGGTTAAAAACAGGCATGCATGCATTCAATCTACAGAAAACTAAGAAGTTTAGGTTAATGAAATGTCTGAGGAAAAGAGTCTTATTAATTAGCAGGTTCACAGAATTCTTCACAGCTATATTTTAGAGATGCCAAACTGTAATATATTAACGCTGTAGGCAAAAGCTGCATCTCCATCTAGAGAATCACTTGAAGTTTATTTTATTCAATCCCAGATCTTTTTTCTCGTGATTCATATGCTGCAAAGCACTCTCTCTTCTTCAAAGCCTTGCTTGAGACAGAAACCTAATGCAATGTTTATGGCCCTGTGGATAATGGGATAAAACTACTGAAAGAACTCTAGTTATATTTATTTTTTAGATGGATTGCATTTTCAAAGTTTCGTTAATATTGTACCTGATGCAAGTAAGTGTTTATAGATTTTTTCCCCCACTTCACTGGCTTTAGATTTGATGTTGATATAATACCTTATTTTTTCTTTTTATTTTCACTTAGGGTGGCTGATCCAAGTCCACTGCAACCAGCAGGAATCCTTCAGCTCCGATGAATACTTCAAGATCTCGAAAACAACAACAAAAAAATCACAATACCTTGCAATGTGACAAACTTGGACCTTTCTGCGTACTATGCAGAGAAGGCATGGAGTGAGGTATATTGGTTCTAGATGTCACACTGCTCCAATTCTTCAGTAGTGACATGAAAGCCATTCAGGAGTAGATACAATAATGCTTCATGGTTTATTACTATTTCCAGCTTTTGCCTTTTGAAGAATGTCCATAATGCTGTTTTTCATTGGAATTGCTTTTGTAAGATGGACATTTCTTTAAGTACAAAGCTTATTTTGTCACTGAGCATCACCTCTAAGCACAAAACCACAGACTAACATTTATGTTCTTATGGGTTGTTTTTGTTGGGAGAAAAAATGGCTGCCGGAGGGTGCTGCAGGAATGGGTGAGCTGCCAGACTCACAGGCAGTTCCAGGGATAAGGACTTCTTGTTCTGTGCTTGTGTGGGTAGGGGAAAGAGGAGCTGCCTGCTGAGGCAGCTTTGAGTGGCATGGCTCCCAGCAAAGTACGCACTAGGGTGGAGAGCAGTGTTGACTGGAGGCAGCACTTCTTCAGCTGACAGACAGTTCAGGATGAAGCTCTGACTTTACAATCCACTCATCTGAACTAGAACAAATCCCATCTGGCTCAGATCAGGATGCAACTATGTTTATGAGCAAGGTCCTTCCAGTAGACAGGTCCCCTTCTTAGTAATCCAAAGTTGTTCTCCTTCATTTTCTGTGAACGCATTTCAGACCTTGTGTTTGTCATTATTTTGATTATCTCTCCTTATGCAACACTTCTTGCATTTTTCTTTATTATTCTCACTTTTCACTGCTCATCAAGTTGAAGATGTGCATTACTTTCCGGCTTCATTCTTTGAGACTTGTCACCACTCTCCATATAGTAGTTACTATGTTCTTGAATCTACAAGCTTCCTAATCTGTCTCAATAAGGAGACACAGTTTAGCTGGAACTATTTAAACAGTAGGCCTTTCATACTAATTAAAACACACTGAAGTAGATTGGGTAGACATTCCATTTGCAGGAAAGGCAAAAGTCCAAAGGGTTATCAACACGGATATGCCAGTTCTTCCAGTAACCTATTGCACTTTGTCCTCATCTCTCTGCATTGTCTATCAGCCCTCAGGGAAGCACTTGAGGCTTCTATTCAAGTTTTGACACCTATTTGCACATATTGAATAAAGCCTCTGTTTTTTCTTTTTCTGAATAAAGATGCTTTTCTGCATATTCCCTGCCCCACTGACCTCTGAAAGCCCCCCACCCCTCAAAACAAAACCCAACAACCCACAATATTTTTGTGTTAGTTGTTGAACAGTTGATGAAACTTTGGGCCTATTTTCATCCAATGAAACTTTCTTTCCTCAGCTGATCATATTTCATAAAATATAAATGTAGGTACTTCAAAGAACAACCTGAAAGATAGTAATAGCAAGGGAGGGGAAAGTTTTACTCAGAGACATTAAAAAAAATAAACTCATTTTGATTGCTGAAGTTAGGACAGATCTATCAAATACAACATAAATCAGCACAAGTCCTTCACTTGATAGTGCTATACACTATACCATATACAGAATTACAGAATCATTAGGTTGAAAAAGACCCACAGGATCATCGAGCCCAACCATAAATTATAGATTATACATTTATTACATTTGTTGGGAAACTGGTTCTAGTTTAAGACTTTTTTAAAAGTATTCTTTCCACAATAAGGACATATGATTTAAAAATATCATAAATCTGGCAATTTTACTGACCAGAACAATCTTTCTCTTCTTTAATTTCAGAAAGAAAGGAATTCTAAAATGAGAAAGGGAAAAAAAAGCCCACTTTTTAAATTAGATCCAGCCATTGATAATCAAGAGTAGCCTAGGGACCTATTGACAAGCTAACAATGACCTGTGTGTAGGCTGAAGCTTTTCTTGCATTCATATTCATAGTCAAGTATACAAACCTACTACCTCCCAATTCAGCCAGGCTTAGAAGGAGACAGACCTGAAGAGACAGGCAGAGTCATACTGTTTCTGGAGAATTTCCAGTTTATGTGTCTCTCTAATAATGTGGATCTACCAGGATCCCGTGTGTTTTGCTAGTCAAAACATTGTGAGATATCAAGAATTCAATTATCTTAAAATACAATAAAATGCATTATATGCACCACATCATCTTCAAACCGCAAGCATAGTTCCTGACACCTTTCATACAGCCCTCTGTTCCTTTAAGGAAAATCAGCTGGAAATCAAATGCTTTAAAGTGAAAGTATTGTATTGAATAAGAACTGAAAAGCTAAAGCCCCGTCTGCTCTGCATCCACAGTAAACATGTCTTGCTGTATTTCATAGGAACAGGGGTGTGCCTTGGCAACCAACACTTGACAATGCATACACCCCATGTTGAGCAGTATGCCATGCTATAAATAAAACTGCCACCTTCTTAGATTTGCCTGAAGGGTGGAAACTACAGACTAAAAGCAACCATGAACATGGAGTAGAGGAACAAGAGGGAAAAGATTGGTAGAGTCTTTAGGATACCCTTATGCTTCTTCCGTATGCTGCATATGCTTTGGAACAAAGGCATAATATGCATATCAAACACAAACTAAATATCTTAATACAGTTTCGAGTACTAAGAAAATCTTTGATCTCTAAACAAAAATAATAATTACTTGCTTAAGACTGCAATTAGATAGGCTCCTATTTAAGAGCTTAATTTGTATCTTAACTAATTACTTACATCACGTATGGTTTAAGTGCTTTACTGAATCAAGCTCAAAAATTTTGTTAACTAAAGTTAAGCCTTCATTCAGCCAAGTACCTAGCCCCTGATCTCCACTCTAGATGTATTTCCAAACCTTAAGGAACTTTGGGGACTATTTTTACATTTGATACAATTTAAAATGGACAAGGAGTTACAGAATTACATCAATAAATATTCAGATATGAAGTTGATCGTTCTTCTGATTTTTCTTCCTTCATTCTCACTGCCTTTCCAGCAATGTAATTCTCGCATTAAAATTTCCTTCATTGGAGATATTTCTGATTTTACCTTTTAAATGTAAGGTGTTTGGGGTGCCTAATGTTGGCTTAGCCAACACCTGACTTTGTTTTGGAACTCTGAGAAAGCCAGACTAGGTTTGCTTTGATATTATATGTTCCTTTATTTAAGCTACACAGGTTTTCTTACTTCACTCTTGGAAATCACTTGCCACTGCATCTCCCTCATCAGAAAGTTACAGGAATTTTCTTTGATTCATGAAAATTTCCTCCTAACTGACAAAGAAAATATTCTGAGGTAGAAAGAAAGTTTGAACATCAAGATAGTTCAATCAGGCTCCTAGTTTGTGCAACTTAAAACTATATTTAAAGACATTATTTCTGTGTCAAGTGCAATTGATTGCTCTTGAATATAGGAAAAACTTAATACCACTAAGTGTAGGAGCCAATGCTTCTTAGCAATTAAGAAAAAAAAAAACAAACAACATTGCAGCCTAATGCTCCTAGTTTCAGACTGGTTTGTTAAAATGCTGCAGAATCTAATTCACTAAGGATTTTTGATAGAAATGGCTGTGTTATCTTACATCTTACATCTTGCAGGGCTTCATTGACATATCAGCTAAACTGACATAACAATCTGAGTTAGAAGTACTCCGAAATGGGCAAAGTTCCCATCTTAAATGTACATAAGCATATGAAGTCTTGAAAGTCAAGATTTCTAACCCTCAGATTGCCTTGCCTAGCCTTCCCTTCTCATTTTTGAACAGATAAAATGTGTTCAAATTGCATTGGTCTGCATAGCTTGCAGGTGGGGTGCCCATTTTAAGAGCAGAACAGATATAATTCTTTATACGCTATCTGGAACAGGGGATATCAAAACACTCGTGTTACATTTTATCTGTGTAAATCCCTGTGTGTTTAAGAATTTTGTTGATTTAAGATATAGATGCAGAGCTGACTGTAGGCTGCTTCTTTGGCCTGTACCACACATGGTAGATTATCTACAGGTAGAAGAGATGAGAGCTCCCTCCGCTCCTGTCCTGATCTGGTGGTGAGAATCCTTTAGTATTGAAATCATTTGAAAACAATGGCTGAGTTAATAAATTTTGCTGAGATGCTGGACATTTTAATTTGAGATTTGTGTAAAGGTCTTCATGTGGAGAAGTTCCAATAAGATATGGAAAAATAATTCATGTAACTGTCATATTTCTGTTAATTTCTTGTGAACTATGCCCACTTATACTGATGGTGATCTTTATAAAGCCCTGCCTAGACAGTCTGGGAGTTCCTGCTCTATTGTCCTGATATACTGTAGGCTAAACTACTTGCAAAGAGACACAGTCACAAGGCTATTCTTTCACTCAGGAATGAGAAGTTAAAACAAACACACCTTCATAATCTCTTGTATCAATTCACAAATTATATTCATTCAAATTTTAGAGCTTCTCTTTCTGCACTATAGTGATATACCTCCTGTAATAGTTACAGACTAGTTGTAGCTGGAGTCTATTGACTGCAACACGTCCTCTATAAAACCAGTGGAATCTACCAATCGCTTATAAATTTCACTACACCAAACAGTCTTCGTGGCTACATATTGTATTTGAATAATAGTGAGATAGGTTGATATGCTTAAGAATACATTAATAAAGCATCACTCATTTAATATACTTATGTTTCATTAGTTCTTAATCTAAATGTATTGGCTTACCTCACTGCAATAATATTTAAGCAAGTTTGACCTTAATACCCAAAATATTCAAAGCTCATTTGCTTTGAACTACAAAAAAATAAAAAAGGATGATCACATTTCCCCTTGTTGACTCATCTTAAAATCATTTCTAACTCTATTGTCTGGACATATCAGGAAAAAACTACTATTACAAAACCAGTCCTCTGTTCTTTGAAGATGAAGCAGTACAAGAAAAGTATTCTTGTTGTGATCAGGTTTTGCACATGCTGCAGTTTCTTTAACAAGGTTAAGCCCACACTGACATGTTTTACTATTGTGAAAGGAATAATTTAAGATGTTTCACAATGTTGTTGGTTTACAGTTTATGTGAAAAGGCTGCCCTCTTCTGACTATTTTTTCATTTCTTTTAAAAATCTTAACACATTTTTTCTCATCTCCATTTATACTTCATCCCTTTTTAATCTATACACTGTTTTCATAGGACCCCTATGCCTTTTCCTTATTCTCATAATCAGAATAACATAAGAAACTTAGCAATGAGAAGGTTAAATACACTACACAATTAATGTGTAAACTGCATGCAGTTGATAAACATGGTAAAAATCACTCAATCAAGCAGGAAGCACATGGACGTCTGGTACTCTGAGCTATGGTAGAAATATTAACTGACACAAGCATGACACTTTTAAAATAGGTGTCATCTTTCCATATCTGCAGCATTTTGGTAGTAGCTGTATAAGCCCTTTAGTTTGAATCAGGACCATCCTGACTTACTACATCCTAGTTCACATTGCAGAGCAGTCTTGGAGCATGCAGAATGGGTTGATTTCAAATGAAATTCAACTGAAAGATATCTTTCAGGAGCACACTTAATATACTCTGATCAGTACCAAGGAGTTTGTCAGTGGGACCAGAACAGTGCCTATCTGAGGGCTTGCTAAAGCAAATGAGTAATCAAGTCTTGCATCAATGGTTAAGACTAACAATCCTCTCTTCCTGAGCCATGCTACTTGATGGCCACATCCACTCTCAACAGCTACACTAAGGTCACAGCAGGTCAACAACCTAGGAGCTGAGCTTACCTAAAAGCTACCACATTACTTTTTTAGGTCATAAAGATCTTAATCAATGTTTCTCTCCTACACTCTGACAGGACACAGAAGGATGCTAGGGCTGAAACTAAAACTGGATTTTGATGCCACAGTATAGAGCCTCTTTGGCAACTGTAGTTAATCTAGGGCTCTGTGGCAGAAGGCACATTAGGTAGCTCTTCACCTTTTAAGAAAGGACAGACAATTCAGGTGGAACTGAACCCAACTGAACACAGACTTTTAAGAGTAAGCACATGTTACACATTGACCATTTAACAACCCCTGAAGCAAGGCCTGTGACCCAAGAGTCTCCCTTCTGTTGAGTACTCTTCTTACTGGGCTCACCTCTGCTTTCTCTATCCCTGTCAATCCCATTCTACACAGGAGAGCTTAGTCATGAGGGCACCAGCAATCCCTTGTGAATCTACAGATGTAAATCTAAAACTCCCCAATGTCATGGACAACTAACTTGTACCCCAAACAGGGCCACTTAACTCTAAACTGTCTGCTAGGGAGCAACAGCATACCATTTTCCTTACACTTTTTTTAACAGAAGGCAGTCTGTCTCAACTTTTGTGTGGACTTTAGTTCAGAACATTAGACATGCACCAGGATTGCCCACCAGCCTGGAGAGAGAGGTGCAAGCACGCTTCACTTGGGATTTTGATTGGGTAGAAGCCAGAGACAAACTGTTCAGCACTAAGACTGACACACATATCTGGATATGCTCAGAAGAAAACTTAGAGACTTCAATGTGAAAAAAGTTGAATTACCCACTCAGTGCTGTTGCTGACAGCTGCCAAATGCAGTACGTGACTCTGGACTTAGCATAAATCCTGATTTAGTAACTCTTTAGGTCCCCATGTCTGAATCCTTTTTTCCTTCCTTACTCCTATCAACTGTGCTGTATTGGTCCATCACTTGCCATCCAGACATTAATGTCTCATGTGATTATTAATTACCCTAAAATGGTCCTTTACAAGAAACCCATAATTCTAAAAAATTCTCACAGAAAGAGCAGTCATTTTCACAAGGCTTTCTTCTTCCTTAAAAGACACCTGACCTCCTTTCAGCAGATGCTTACTAAATTGCTTTCCACTTCGCTGTATATAAACTTCACCATTAATTCCACCAACATATATCTGCATTTTACCTTATACAAATAAGTAATCACAATGTGAAATCAATCCTTACCTGAGGCAGAGATCATAAACCACAACCTTAACAGTATAATGCATTATAGAAATCAATTAAGCCATCCCAAATTAAACTCAAAAATTATGTTGTTTTACATATCTTCAATCCAGACCATTTTAAACTACTGTGCACTAAGAGGGTGAAGTAGTGAACATCTCCCTTATCATGCATTGCCTTTTGTGTAAGCAAGGTACTGCTTACTCCAGTTACTACTAATGCTTAACAAGTTTCTTGACATATCCTCCCTGCCATGTAATTTGAAATAGTACAGCTAAAAGAAAAGATGACGTTATTAAATACAAATCAGGTCTAACACAAAGAAGAAAACCAAGCTTATATTAGCTTTATAGATCTGTCAAACACTTCACCTCCCTGTGACAAAGCACTGAATATAAATATTGCAATAAACCTCTAAAGCTTGTTGTATTTGATAGTATTATTTTAGAGTTCACTACTACAAAAATATACTAGTGAGATCCCTTTGGTATAACCACAATATACTGGTTAATTACAGAACCTACTTTTATTCATGGGATGTATCTTTCTTTACATGTATAGAGATTGTCCCTTATGATTAAAAACAATAGATAAAAGCAAACTTCTAAAATAAAGCTAACAAAATTTATAACTGTAAATTGGGAAGTGTCTGTTGACTGGGCTATTTCACAGGTGGGAAAACCAAAGCAAGACAGCATCATCAGGCCACTCACCCAGCAGGCCACTGCTTACTTCCAAGTGCTGAACCAGCAGAAAATCAGTGCATTTATGGTAGCTCTATACCACAAATATTCCATTCAAACTCAAACTAGTATGAAATGATCTTTAGTTTTGAGAAGAGAAGGCTGAGGGGAGACCTTATTGCTCTCTACAACCACATGAAAGGAGGTTATAGAGAGGAGAGTGCTGGCCTCTTCTCCCAAGTGACAGAATCATAGAATCATAGAATCACCAGGTTGGAAGAGACCCACTGGGTCATTGAGTCCAACCATTCCCACCAATCTCTAAACCATGCCCTCCAGGGAAGGCAAGTCAACCACCTCTCAGGGTGACTGTTCCATTGCCTAATGACCCTTTCAGTGAAGAATTTTTTCCTTATGCCTAGCCTAAATCTCCCCTGGTGGAGCTTGAGGTCATTTCCTCTTGTCCCGTCCCCTGTCACTTGGGAGAAGAAAACAGATCCCTCCTCTCCACAACCTCCCTTCAAGTAGTTGTAGAGAGCAATAAGGTCTACCCTCAGCCTCCTCTTCTCCAGGCTAAACAAACCCAGCTCTCTCAGTCACTCCTCAGGGGCCAGGGCACAGAATAAGGGGGAATACCCTCAAGCTGCACCAGAGTTGATTCAGACTGGATATCAGAAGAAAGTTTCACAGAAAGGGTCATCGGGCACTGGCAGAGGCTGCCCAGGGAGGTGGTTGAGTCACTATCCCTGGAGGTATTTAAAAGCTGGGCAGACAAAGTGTTCATGAACATGGTTTAGTGGTAGAAAGGAATGGTTGGACTCGATGATCCAAAAGGTCTTTTCCAACCTGGTGATTCTATGATTTCTCCATTTGAAATTTTCTCAAGGGAAATTTACGTGGGCTTTTCAGCTCATTCTGAATTTTCCCAATCAAAATGTTGAGTAAAATGAAAGATTTTAGTGGGTATTTTGTACTCTGGCAGACAATGCAAAACACTGCTACAGCGAGTCCAAACTCTCATCATTTGTGATGCAGAAGCAGTGTGTTCCACTGAACTACCATCATCCCTTGCTCCAGGCCAGGGAACTCCTTAGAAGATTTTAATTTTTTTGCCTGACTGTGAAATCCTCTGCTGAGCTTCAGGGAGCTGACAGGATTAGTACAAAGTAGCATGTGGCAGTCAGCCATAAAAAGCAATGCATTTCTGAACAATTACAGCACATTTTTGTTGATGCTGGGAGACACAGGGCTACAGTCCAAGTGCTTAGCCACTTGAGAAGTCCAATTATGTGTTGGAAATGCACTGCCTGGAACAGTGCATTATGAAATGGAAATTACCAACTAATATGGGAAATTAGGGAGAAAAAAAAGGTTCTTTCTGTTTCATGTTGTTTACTGGAACCTCATTATCAATGCCGTTTCTTCCCTTTTTACCCAAAGTTTACGCAAAGCAAGGCAACACACTACTATTCCTGTCCTTCACTTTTTATAAGTATGTTTAAAATGTGTGAAAATATTATTATTACACATCAATGTGCAGCACTGGTAGTCATGTCTTTATGTTGCCTTATATCTTTTCAACAGCGCTTTACTTCACTTTTTTTCCATACACTTGTAATGGGAGAAGTCTAGAAAGGTATCTCAGTCCTCAATTCTTCATATTTTCTTGCTCACATCTTATGCTCTACACCCAACTCTATGCATCGTGACAGCTTGTATAGCCACCATTTTGCCAGTATGTTTACATGATAGATAAAGGAGGTTACCAGTCTGTTGCATATTAGTTATGACTACTGCCTAAAAGCATATATTACTGTAAATTGACCTTTACAAGGGTTGCTATATCAGATGTCTATCTTAATTTGTTGAGCAAGTGAATGGCAAAGGATATAGTTCATAGTGAAAATGCCAACACATTTCCTGTGTATCTTTTAATGACTCCTTCAGAGGAAAGAAACAGAGAGGTATACAGTAAAATGATTAATCTGAGAAAGACATCACTTGATAAAGCCTATGGTAATGTAATTACCATTTCTAATGGATAAATAATTTTTTATAAAAAAAGTCAGTCCATGAGCAAGTCTATGCTATGTTGATTTTAGTGTGTCCAAGCACTTGCTTTTCTGGACACGTATAACAGTGTGCAACAGCTAGTTCAGTGCTCTGCACAAGCTGACCAGCATGTTGGAGCAGTCTTTTGCAATGGAAAGGACAAAGTTAGAATTTGCTTTCACTTTCTTTGGACATTAACTTCCATCTGCCTTCTTACCCAGAAACTGACTTTCAATAAAACTTACAGTTTATAGATTTTGAACATCCCAATCCAACATTCAGATGAAATTGGTCAATAGGTTCAAGGAAGTATTGCTGTCAAGAGCTAGGACAGTGGAGGCATAGGAAAGAAAGGGAAAAGTTTATCATGTATAGGACTCATTTGAGTGAGAAAGCAGGGTTAAATACACAGAACAAACTTAAAGAAGAAAATATGCATAATTTGTTCTTCAATTAGTACCATCAGGAAAAGCGTTCTGGCATTAGAAAATCATTTTCTGAACTAGAGAAAGAAATTTTTATGTAGGGCTTATTCCTGCTCACATTCCAAAACGTGAAAATCTGTTATCAATCTCAACCTGAGCAGCAGCTTTAATTCCATTCAGAACAGAGTTTATAATTGCTTCATATCTGAAATTTAGCTACAAAAAACTGGAATGGTTCTAATTATATTCATCTATGATAAGCATAAAGAGAACCGATTTGAATAGAAAATTTACATATGTGCACACAAATCTTATTGCTCTAGTTCTCAGAGACTGAGACATCATATAATGAGAAAATGCAAATTCATTTATCCAACGGACACAGCACAGCAAAACTGTATTTTGGTTGTATATCACATGTACAGTATATTAAATTCACTTAGTAGACAGATAATTATGTTTCCATGTAAAACTCATTACAAATAATAAATAATTAAATACAAGTATGACTTGACAAATAATGGGCCAGGATTATGCAGATTCTTCATATTTAATTCAGTAGTTGCTTCACCGCCAACAAATAATAATAAATAGGCCATTGCATGTTCTCCACATGATACATTTACTTTTTTCACATTACCCAAATACATAGATATCTGAACTTTTCAATTAATTTCACCCTAAGGCACTCAAAGCAAGTAATGCACATTACTATGTACACTCTTGAAAATAAATCTAGCTTATCTCATTTCCTTTGTCATTGCAGTCTTTATCCTCAGGAAGAATCAAAATGTCACTGCTCTAAGAGAAATTAAGTTAGTAGAAGCTCTCTCTTCATGTACCCTTCTCTGGGCAAGGAATAGGTTTGAAGGTCAGTTCAGTGTTCTCCATCAGTACAAAATCATATCTGCACAGCTGCAGCCTACAAAAGTACAAAAAGAAAAAGAACAGCAGAATTAAAAAAGTTAGTATTAGTAGAAAAACATTACAGTATTTGAATTATTAAACCTCCAGTATTTATCACTTCTCAGAGATGGTACTCAGGATAAGAAGAAATGTCTTCTCATCTAAGTTTACACCTTATTTTACACATCACTAGAGCAGTTTTGCCAGACTGTGAACAACACGAGGACATCAGCTGGATGGTGCAAAGTGGCATGAGTAAGTGTATCATGTAAGTCTAGAATATGAAGATGCAATGCTCATCCATTAAAGCTATTAATCTGGATTTCAATTAATTCCGTAGAACAATGGTCCAAGAACAGCCCAGTCGCTGTTAACACTGGGCCTGAATAATTTATTATGATTTCCCTAAGTATGAAAGTTTCTCAGCTTTCATTCCACAAAGCAGAAAACCATATCATAATATCTTCTATCTCTTGCAGTTGCAATGACAGTATGTGTAAGAAAGTTTCGTGCAAGAAAGTAATCGACCATCTAAACACCTCGAAAACTTAGAACCATAGAAGACTACATGAATGCTTACGGGGGGTCACAAAGGGAATAATGTACACACAAAATACTACTTTTTGAGATCAACATAGATGCTCTCCTATTTTAGGGGCGAGATGAGTCATAGCTCTGCCCTCCATGCACTACTATAAAGTGGTACACAATAACAATTCACATCAGACTGGAATGTAGCCTACAGTGAAACAGCTAAAGGAACAAAGCCTGAGAAAGATCAGCCCACCAAGCACTTCTTTTGTTGTTAACTAGAGTTAGATTTCCAGCCAGTCAAGGCTTCACCTGTATGTGAAAGGACTGATGGATTTCTATACAAGAACGTGAGGCCATTTAAGGACCACACAAAGCAAAAATAGTAAATTTTATGACTAAGAAGATCAAGATAATTTCCGGTATTCCATATAATGCAAAGCATAGAATTTCACCTAGTCCTTCATCCACAATTTGTTTTGATTTACATTTAATGATTTACTAATACTTTTGTAATACTTTTGTTTTACTTTACTTTACTATTATTTTTGTAGAGGGAGAAAGGACATAAAAGCACAGAAATTGCCAGCATTTTTGAAGTCCTTATAAAAGACTGTGAAAGAATTCACAGGTCATATTTCGAACAAGAACAATGTAAGATTATTACATAGATCCACTTCCTGAACTGACTTTCAATATCTCATGTAACAATATGATGCTATATTTTAGCACATTTACAACAGTATTTTCTACACAGCAGCACAGTGTGATAGCACAGTCATTTCTCCAACAGCAGCTGTCATGTGGGAAGGGGTTCTATCAAACCACAGGGGACACAATACCTAGACAAACCATAATGATGAATACTAGAAATAAAACCATTCAGTTTCCAACATATTGTATCTCATTTAAAGTGCAATCCATTTAAGCTTGTGATTGTTGAGTATCAGGAATGCCTTCCAGGAGAGTAGCAGGTTCTCCAGTTCATGGACAAGGAGCAATACACAAATAACTTCTTTTGTTAGTTGAAGCTTTCATAATCCCTCACCCCATGCATCTTTTCTGCTGCCTACTAAAAAGCAAGAGCATGACATGATCTCTTGTTAAGCAGAGATATTAATAAGGTCTTCTTTTTTATTAATCCTGTTCCTGTTTGTGTTAAAAAACCAAAGGCAGCTAGGCTAAGTATCTTTGAGAGACTCACATTCCCCATCAATTGAGTTTGAGTTGAATGATGTGTTCAAATGTTTTGAGAGAACTGGCACCTGGACACAAACAAGAGAGTAAAGCTTTCTGGTTTTACAGGTGAGTAGGAATGATTTATCTTAGAGACTGCAAGAAGAGTCTGAAAACTAAAAGTACCTTTCAGCACTCAAACATTCATATACCATCTGTGTGAATAATGGATCGGTCCAGTGTCTGTTATTAACCCAGACCTGGGAAGGCTGAGACTCCTATTGGCTTTCATCCCTGCACCTGTCCCGGGCTTTTTAGCTACTACTTTGTTATACGAATAATTTAAATATCTTTAATGTAATTTCTAGTTGATTATCCTGATTTAAGCAATTGTTGTAATTATATGTGACTAAATAAGGTAAATATAGGTAGCTATAATTACAATGAGAAATTACATAATTATAGTAACCAATAGTGTTGTAACATCTTCATTTAATTACCTTCTCACACTGATTTAATACACCATTTTCCATCACTATCTAAATGTATCTAAAGTACCTATATGACTGCCATCTGATGAGGCTCTGTAATGGATCCCATGTCAAAGCAAATCAAGTGCATCTTACTTTAAAAACAACAAGAATCAGAGCAACGTGAATGAAAACTCAGAACCAATAAGGGCTCTTCACTGGAAATCTTCCTTGTTTGCTAGATAATTTTCTGAGAAAGGCCTGAATGCCAGTAGATTTGCATGAAGTTTATCTTCTGATTTATCACCACTGGGTTGAGAAAAAAAAATTGATGTGATTTATAGCTTTGACTATCTCTCATCATCAAATGCTTTTCAAGAAGACTATGCCAGTTCACCTGAGAGCTTGAGACTTACAGCCTTCAACAAGTTAATAAAGTCTAATGTATACACATTGCATGGTACTATTTTGATTACTGAGTGTTGTGTTTCTTCTTATGTCTCTCCATCTTCTCCTCCTCTTTCCCAGTAAATATGAAATAGCAGATTAATTTAACAAGGTTTCATAATTTTTACAAAATGTCATACACAATTCCTACTAGACTATTCCCCATTATTAGATTTTATTTCAAATTCTGACTTTGTTGAATCTGCCATTCATGCGAAGCAAATAAATGCAACAGCTTTTTGTTCCACGTAATACGTTATTTTCAGAAGATGCAAAAGGAAAATTGCTAGTGTTATTGTGCAACTATAGAGATCTAAAAAATGAATGTATGTCAATACTGCTATAGTATTTAAACCCAGAAAAATCAATAAAAGCTTAGTAATTACACTTGGTTATTAAAAAATAGATTATTTCATTTTAAGTGTAGCAAGCATTGACTGTGTTTTGGTCTTGGAAGATCTTTACATTCAGCAACGAGACCAAAACCAGTCGCAGAAGTAGCTGAAGTGCTCCACTTCATATCTGAGTGTGAAAAGCTCTGTACAGACAGATGATCAAACCCAAAAAGTGCTTCATAAAATTTATCTTCTGGAAAAGAACTTAACCATGCAGGTGTATGTCAGGCTGGTCTACATAAGTGGTCCTTGAAAATCCATTGTGACCGGACAGCAGCAGCAGCAGCCTGCAGTAATAAGTAGCATGTATGACATCTACATAAACAAGTGTGCTGTGTACTAAATGCTAATGTAAAGAATACCTCTTCCACATGATAGATTTGGTCCTAGGTAGGATGAGAAGGAAATGCACGTATTTAAGAATATACAACTAAAAAATTAATAGATGGAAATATACATTTCTAAGGAAACCTCCTAAGTAGTCTAGTTGATACACAACTTTGATACATAACAAACGCTTACCTTTCTGGATTACTGAGAGATTTCAGTCTCATCTGGAGAATCCTGAGCTTGTGTTTTGGGCCTATCAAAGTCTTTGTAGAAAACGTCAATGAGATTTTTGATATTTTGTCAAAGTCTCGGTAAAATCCAGTTAGTATTTTGACTCTTTTATATTGCTGAAATGTTGAAGCTTCACTAAAGAAAAATATTATTTCTAGTTAGGGTTTTGTTAGTTGACACTTTCATTATTGTTAAGCATTACTACTAAGATCAGAAAACTAGTAAGATGTATTGACTTTGAGCATCCAGAACAAGGACATCTAGAACTGAACTTAAACTAGTACCATCTGAAGACCTAGGCTAATCATAAATGTATTATTCCAGTGTGAGAAGCATTGCCTCCGACACTGAGCCATATCCAGGAAAAGGAGTCATGGCCAAATCTTAACCTCATGATACTTTTTTGACTTACAAATTAAGAAGTTAAAAGGTTTAGGAAAGTCAGAAAGAGAGTCTTAAAATGTGATAATAAAGATTCGGAGGCAAAGCACAACATACCTATTCATCTCTGATTCCACTGTGTCTCCAGCATTATCTGTTATTCTAACTTTAATGAATCCTCTCCTAATGCTTTTATTCCAGACAGTAATATCCAGTAAGTAGTTATACACTGCAAAATGGAATAGGAAATAATAAGATTTACAGAATTCTCTCAATAGGATATAGCTGTTATTATCACCTTGTTAAAAGTGTTCACTGTTTGATGATAGGAATAGTGGTTCTTTACTTCTAAGTTACCAGCACAAAGCAGAATAAGAAAGCCATTGACAAAAATTAGCTTCCACCAAATGGCTACTTGGAGTTCTGTGTAATTATTGTAGCATTCCCTCCAGTTTTTTCACAGAAAGGATTTGCTTTAGAAAGCCACCATCAGAATTAGTTTGACCAGCCTAGGGGAAAAAAGGAGCCCTAACTAGTACCTTCAGGTTTTGGCAAGCTCTGCAAAGAGGGAATACTTGAGCTTAGTGTAGCAACACTGTCATATAACCCACAAAAGTGATGTGTCCAGAAAAGTGCTGAGATACATTGTTAGAGAGAGGGGAGGAACAGCATCGGCACCAGCATTATGTACAGGCAGAGAGCAGTCAGAGAGTTAAGCAGATTAATTAGGTGAAATGACACTTAGGTCATGGTTCATTACACTATTTTATACAACAGTTAACAATAACTTCTAACATGCTTTCACTCCAGATTAGCTAACAAATAACAGCCATAACATTTCATAAAGAGTTTGTTATGTATGTATTCAGCCACTCACTGCAGAAAGGGTCTTGATCCGAGGTATCAAAATAAGCTTTCAATGGTGATTTCACTGGGACTAATATTTTTTTCCATTTATCAGCATAATAACCTAAAATCCAAAGTTTAAATATCTACTTTCAGACATTCAGCAAAATCACAATATACACATAATTACACAAAAGAAAGTCACTCAAAGTGGTAGAGTTGGCTTTAGTTTTCTTAAATATTCTCTTAGAAAGTAAATTGACTTGGAAAATGTGAGAATCCCCTTAGTATGACAGTGTGTAGTATGCAAGTATTTAATTCTTCTAATATATTAGTATCAATAAAATTGTCATAATGTAATACTTAGAATCTATTTACTCTACAGTACTAACTCCAAACAACAGTGTTTATGAACTCCTGCAGACTTAATAGAACAGGTCCAAAAAAGCCCACATACTTGCAGAGAACAGTTACAGATCAACTTCACTTGTAGTAAAATGCCATCCTTTCTTTTTTGAACCATTAAGTAGACATTTTTAATCCTTTTCAGTTTACAGCTCTGGATTTTATTTAATAAAATGTTAGATACTCAGTAAACCTCCTAAGCTTAAGTAACATAGAAAGAATTTTTGGTTTATACAATTCTGTGCAGCTCTGCACACAATGATTCTCTACAGATCCCTCTACAACCCCCGAAAGACTTCATGTGGATTTCCTAGAAAATCTCACCTAACACAGAGCGGATTTCCTAATGCTTACCCATAACTGGACAGGACATTGGCTGGAAAGCATCACATTCAACACACTTTCCTCTCTTGTAATCCAAGTAAGAGTCACAAGGATATGCTTTTGTGTCACACATTCCTTTCAAAGACGATAAGAACAGCAAGACAGATCTTTGATGGTCACACTTAAAAAACCCAAGTCCTTCAGGAAAGAAAGAATGAAATATACAAAGAATATTTATTCATTTTTCTTCATGAAAGATAAGGTGTTAGCAAATTAATCCAATTTGCCTGAGCCATTCTTAGTTAGCCGTGCTTTTATTCTCTGTTAGCTTACCACCAAGTGTAAAATATGGATATCCATATAGAAGAAAAAGAAATAAAAGACTACTTTTTTATATGTAAAAAATAGTCTACTAAGTCCCATCACTTTCACAGATGTTTTTTATTACAAAGCATGAATCTGAGTTAAAATTTGCCTTGTTGTATCCAGTATAGAACAAAAAAATTACTGTGGGGAATACTTCAGAGATCCTTTCCTCTAGTTTTGTTGTGTGATAAGTTCCTTCCTTTCCTAGCAAAACAAACTATGAGAATTGTACAGATGAATGTGACCCTGAGTCTTAAGGGATTCTCCCATACTGACACACAAGTGGAAACCCTATGCTTTTGCAGCAGCTCTGATTCATAGTAGTACTGTGCAGATCAGTAACAGCAACATAGACAGATATAAACATATCTTTAAAAAGTAAACAAAAACAACATGTAGTAACCTCATCAAAGACCTATAGAGGCTGAAATAAGTAAAATTCTGCAGTAAAAGATCATGTTCTAAAACTGTTTGCAACCAAGAGCCTAAAAAAAATCTGTGCAAAACCTAATTCATCACTGCAAATCAGGAAGAACCTAAATACAACGAAGACTTGAAAGCTTTGCCTTTCACATCATATGCAAATGATCCTGTTTAAACTGCTTGGACACAAACATTATTCCCCATGCCTAGCCGTATATAAACAGTGAGAAACAATGATCACTATATGCAGATTTTATATATAACAAAAAAATACAATTCCATTATGCCAATAATAATGATATGTTGCAATATGTATGCTTCTAGGAAGACCTTTACTTTAAAAAATATGTTAAATATCTGTGTTATTTCTCATTTGCTGAGTGGGGACAGAAAAGAATACTATGCCTTCCGTTCCCACACTACTGAATATGTGCAGTGTTCATTGAACTCAGTTTAATCTTTTTTTGATTTGATCTCAAACTCTTTTCTCATTAATTTAATACATTTTTATTTACCACTGAATACTGTTTTTGGACAACCAGGCTGATCCATTCCTCCATTTGGATAGAAATCAATGGTTCCTAAAGGTCTCTTGAAACCTAATACTAAAGTGAAAAATATCACAGATTAAAAAAAAAAAAAAACATAAACAGAATTAGTAAGTCAATTATCATTATATTCATCACAAAATAAATTGGAGGTATTTAAGAAATTTTTCGGAATTATACTTTTCTTTGTTCTATAAACTAAAGTAATGAGTTAAAAGCCATTTTATTTTCTTTTTAAGAAAATTATACACATGCAAAATGCTGTACACAAATATATACAAATTTGTTTAAGATTCCTACTGCCACGAAGGAAAAATGAAAGAACAGAAGCAACTATTTAGTGCTGTAGCTGAGAAATTATTTGTATAAAGAAATTTATGAAATTCATGTTCTTTCCCGCAACCAGAATTCTTTTCCAATGTCACTTTCATTACAGTAAGATTTTCTATTTCTTGCACCACATTGGACTTCGAGCTACAGTAATATGAGCTGCATATCAAAGTAGAAAAATCTGTATCGGTTCTACAAAAGACCATGAGTAAGATTTAGCTTTTTTTTCTTTTTACAAGACATTCTGTTTATTCACATAACTGGAACTTTAGAAAAAACTGCTATATTCAGCTTCACATATAAATTAGTATAGCTTAATTTTTAAGATTATTGAAGAAAACTGTATGAAACTGTACAAATAATAGGACAAGTATGGTAGGTTTGAAAGGTTTACTTATGGTTTTGAGAAAAAAATTAAACTAGATTATAGCATGGGTGAAGTAGACTTTACAATCTTCTTCATTTTAACCTTATTGTAACACTTCTAAGAATTTTAAGTAGTCGATCTGTAGTGTACTAATATGATACAGCTAAGATTGGCTGTCTCAAAGGCACTAATTCAGTGATAATCATGTACTTACAATCTCTATGCTCATACACGCTAGCACAGCAGAAGAATGTTGACATTCAACTATTTTGGAAATGACAGTATCATAAATTAACACAATAGGCAGGCTTCGTTCCGTTTGCAGACTTTTTTTTTTCTTTATTCAAACGGAATATACTATAACAAATAAGTTGTAAATGACTGATGTAATTGCTACTTTTGCATGACACAGAATGGACTCATGACTATATGGTTATCCATGTATGCCTTCAGTTAGCTGTTACACCTAGATGTTATTTCAGTATTTTCACGTTCAGTCATGAAACTTCACTCACTCAATAACTTGGCTACTCATTTCAGAACTGAACAAACCACCCCATCAAAGTGAAGGCCACGTCATTACCATCGGTATCTGAATGGATTACATCAACAAATTGTGCATCAGTGCGATCCAGCCTCCCCTCTGGTGGTTCTCGAGTGAACGAAGGGCCTGCTGGATCAAGACCTAAATGAAAAATAACACATATTGTATTTCAATATTTCAGTCCTAGCATATATGGGATTTGCAGACATGACAAGACAAAGTACATTAGAATACATGTATCAAGATTAAAAGCCTTACCTGTAATTCTGCCAATTTTGCCATTATACTTCTGGCCAACAAAACCAGCTATATGAGCCCCAAGGCTAACACCGATCATATACATAGTGTCAAGAGAAGCTCCATCTACCTATCAAGATTTAAAAAAAAAAAAAAAAAAAAAAAAAAAAAGCCACAACAACACACATGGTTAACTGAACAGATATCAGTAGACTGATTTAGTTTTTACTTTTTGCCACTATTCTATTTCTAACTATCTTTAAAAAATGGAATTTACAAACTTCTTTTCAGGTTGACATTCTGTACTAGATAACAGTTTAGTAATTATTAAATTCTTTGACCAGAAAAATGTAAAAAGTAAGCTTGAGGCACATTTCTTCCAAATTGTCACGCTGGTTAAAAGAGGAGTGTGAGATGGAAAGAGGAACACATTTACCATATACAAGAAAGATGAACCAAAACTACAAACTAGAACCAAAACTACAAACTAGGAAAAAAATCCCATCTTTCCCCTTCTTTATCCTTGTAATAAAACAAACTTAAAACATAATACCATTAACAATTATGCCACAGATCTGCTGAATAACAGCACTGAATGCACATCTGCAGCAATGTCCTAACATGTCCATTCTATAAAGCAGATAGTATTAAAAGAAAAGAAATAAACACCCAAAAACTCTGAAACTCAGCAGATCCATTAGAATCTCTGCAAAGGGATGGGATGATATATGGGATCTGATATATTAATGTATCTCAAGATGAATTGACAAAGGCCTCACAACAGTTTGCAGATAAGAAATTGGTAGCTGTAGAGCCCAACGTACCCCACCACCATCACTTTAACAACTCGCCCAATACCATCAGCTCAAACCAACCCTGCAGTCATTTCTTTGCAGGCAGATCTGTAACCATCACTTAACCAAAAAATTGCATCAAGAAATTTGCAAAATATACTTTTTTAGCCCACTCTGACTAGAGACCATTGTCATAGTCCTACTTTATTTTTCTATTCCATAATAATAAATTTACTGTCATAATTATGAACTGTTACTACTATATCTAATCCCAGAGGGCATATTCTGATAAAGTGTCTCTTCTGTCACCTCATCCCTTTCCAAAATCCTGGGGGTTTTACCCAAATTCCACATGAATATTTTCTTACTGCACAGCATTTGAAATCTCTGAGAATGACTGGGAAAAGAAGCACTAAAAATAGAAGAAAAACCAAATGATAAGTCTAACAATGACATAAATGAGATGATATGTTTTGACCATTTGATTAAGCAATGAATCTGAAGCTCAGTTAAGACCACTGGCTTCAACAATTGTTTCAGCAATTGTTGATTCCCTAGAATCAAGAAGTTTATATAATTTTGGAAGAAATATTTTTATCTCTAACAGAGATTTCTTTTTCATTTGAAATCTTTGAATATAGTGGTTTAATAGTGAAAAGAGTCATGTAATGTTTCTGTAAAATTTTAATGCTGCATGTATTTGAATATCTCTCACTTCACTTCCCCACCAGTGCATTCACTCTTTCCATGAGAGCTGAAACTTCCAGTTGGCTAAAGAAATCAGATGCGTTTTCAACTATACTTCAGTGAAAGGGAAATAAGAACTCAGGTGTAATTAAAGATATGCAGTAATAACAGCATGCAAAGTTAGTAAATACATTGCTAAAGAAATAACATTTGTTATTGTTGAATGAGCTTCTCTTTAGATATATTTTAAATATTAATTCCCACACAAACTATGCTATTTAAACTTATCCTGAACAGACGCAACTCTCAGCCTTACCAGCATCTGGTCAACATAGTTCTTCAGTATTTCTGCAACTTTTCTGCAGTTTTCAACAGCAGTTATGTAATTCACAGTTGTAGCACCACGATTCCAATCCACTATAATGAGATTAATATCTTCTGCAGACAGCAAAAGCTCCTTCATGTCACCTAGCCATGCTGGTGGAGATCCCGTTGGTCTGAAGCCATGGATAACAAAGACAATTTTTTTCGAGGTATTGAGGTACTCAGATAGAGTAACATCATCTGCAATGAGTCTCTCAGAACAATTTGGATTTTCCCTTGTATATAGCAGTAGCTGGACTTGAAGTTCTGTTCCAGACAAAGCATTGCCTATGCCAAGATCCGTAAATTCAGGGCATTTTTTCTCCTCATCTGGAAAAGATGAGAATGTTAAGACAGTCATTTGATGAGTTAGACCACGTGAAATACCACCTCTTCACTTCTCTTTTCATATTTATCCAGTAAAGGTGAAGAACTTCAACCTTATTACCTTCAGAGCTTTGGAATGAGGTGCCACAACATGCACTGAACAAGGAGACGTAGTGTAACTAATGACTCTGCAGATACCACTATGCTCCTCTGAACCCTTCAAACACAGAATTAACCTTTCTTATTGCCCCGAATCATATATTTTCTCCATAAAAAAAAAAAAAAAACCAAACACAAATTAGCAGTCAGTGTTTATAAGATCCTTTGCTTAACCATCAAATTTAGGTTCTCATTTTTTTTTCACAAATAGCATTTGTTATATAAAGAGGAAGATCACTATGGTAGTTTCTTCCCCTTTCAGCCAGTGTCAAAGCTGCCAAGCCTTAGGACTTTGGTTTGATCAGCAAAAAGAAACAACTGCATGACAATACAGGATGACCCAGAAGAAGAAGGGAAGACCCCCGCTTGTCTATTTTTGATGACCATAAGAACACTATTACCAAGAAACAAAGAAGCAAGGTAAAAAAAAAGGATCCTGTCCTGAGTTTAAAAAAAAATCTGTAAGGTCAATGTACATAATGGCACAAGAAAAACTTTACTATTTAGCATTTCCATACTCAGATGGTTGCAGTACACAAGTTTAAGCTGTAGATAGATCAGTAAAATTGAACAAGAGGATGGAGATTTTTCCCAAGAATCTAAAAAAAGACATATTTTTTTCCTGTTTGCTTATCAACATCAAAAATTAATGTTTTAAAAAGTATCTTTTGGCTTTTGAGGTCTCATTGTGTGACAAGCCATGTCAGGACTTGGCACAATCCTGATGCCTGTCACAATTCTTCTGTATGGCCTCTTCACCTCCACTATGGTGTTAGCTGGCCTGCAGTCAGAGCTATTTGGGCCAATCTCTTGACCTCTACTGGTCTATACTACTTTATACAGTGATTTTGCCTGGTATTTGATGACACCTTTCTCAATTTTCCTGTCATTAACAACTCTGTAAAACAAAAGTCAGTCAACTTCTAGAAAGCAAAAGTAGAAAGAGGAACAGTGCCCACACAGTTCCTTAAAAAAAAAGATTTAAAAAGTAACCTAAATTTCTCAGAAATGTTTAGCTATAGGGAGATGCAGTGCTAGCTCTTCTCCTTTTCCCAGTAAGCAGCCAGCAGGCAGAACCAAATGCACCAGATCTGCACATCTGAGACACACAGAGAGCCCTCACCGTTTATAAAGCTGCAAAGGGCAAGCACAGGGCAGGGGCGGGGGTACAAAATTCCTGAAAAATGTATTTAACACTATAGCGCAGACCTAAATAAAGCTAAACAACATGAGGTCCATAATTTAATAAGGTAAAGACATCAATTCACTTAGGGAACTAACCTCTAGGCCAAATTGTGTATCTACAGCAGCTAGAACAGTCACTCCTAGACTTCACATCACAAGAAATTATTGGCTATTTCCAAAGCAGAGCAGGGTAAAGTCATGGAGTGTCAGAACGGACTTAAAACTTCCTGTCTCAAACTGTCCAGACAAAAGCTTAATGCCTGTCATTATCTTATGGCAACACCTACAATTGTTATGTCTGAGAAAAGTTAAAATTACCTACATTTCAAAATAAATATCACCATTCTCTTCATTCATAGAATCACAGAATCATAGAATTGTTCAGATTGGAAAATACCTTTATATATGGAAAATACCTTTAAGATCATCAAATCCAACCATGAACCTAACAACGCCAAGTCCACCATTAACCATGTCCTTAAACACTGCACAAACACATCTTTTAAATATCTCCAGGAATAGTGACTCGACCACTTCCCCAAGCAGCCCATTACAATGCTTTACAACCCTTTTGGTGAAGAATTATTTCCTAATACCCAATCTAAACCTCCTCTGATGCAACTTAAGGCCATTTCCACTCGTCCTATCTCTTGTTACTTGGGAAAAGAGACCAGCACCCACCTCACTACAACCTCCTTTCAGGCAGTTGTAGAGGGCAATAAAGCCTCCCCTCAGCCTCCTTTACCCTGGACTAAACAACCCCAGTTCCCCCAGCTGCTCCTCATAAGACAAGTGCTCCAGACCCTTCACCAGCTTCATTGCCCATCTCTGGACATGCTCCAGCATCTCAATGCCCTTCTTGTAGTGAGATGCCTCAGATGCAGCCTCACCAGTGCTGAGTACAGACATAGTACCATCATTTCCCTACTCCTGCTGGCCACGCTATTTCTGATACAAGCCAGGATGCCACTGGTCTTCCTGGCCACCTGGGAACAGTGCTGGCTCAAATTCAGTCAACTACCAAACAATACCCCCAGGTCCTTTACTGCTGAGCAACTTTCCAGCCATTCATCACCAAGCTTGCGGCACTGCACAGGGCTGTTGTGGCCCAAGTGCAGGACCCAACATTTGGCCTTGTTGAACCTCATACAACTGGCCTCAGCACATCAATCCAGCCTGCCCAGATCCCACTGCAGAGCGTCCCTACCCTCAAGCAGATCAACACTCCCACTGAACTTGGTGTTGTCTACAGACTTACTAAGGATGCACTCAATCCTCTCATCCAGATCATTAATAAAGTTATTAAAAAGAACCAGCTCCAATGCTGACCCCCGGGGGACACCACTTGTGACTGGTTGTCAACTGGATTTAACTCCATTCACCACAACTCTCTGGGCTTGACAATCCAGCCAGTTTTTTTACCCAGAGTATGCCCCTCCAAGCTGTAAGCATCCATTTTATTCCAGGAAAATGTTGTGAGAAAAGGTGTCAAAGCCTTTACTAAAATCTAGGTAGACAACATTCACAGGCTTTCACTCATCCACTAAGTGTGTCACCTTGTCATAGAATAAGATTAGGCTAGTCAAGCAGGAACTGCCTTCCCTAAACCCAAGCCGACTGGGCCTGACCACCTGGCTATCTTGTAAGTGCCATGTGATGACACTTCATGCGATCTGCTTCACAACCTTCCTCGGCATCAATACACTGAGACATTCATTTAGACATTGAATAATTTAAGTAACTTTTACTGAGTTTACTGGAAACTAACTACTGATACAGGAAGACATCTCAGTTTCTTTGCTTAGACTTAACCAAGAAGTGGTTTGAAATTAAGAGTTGTTCAGCTGCCGTTGCCCTGAATTTAATGAAAAAAACATTCAAGAACCTTGTAACATGTCATAGATGTAACATGTACTGAGATGTTAGTAGAATGTGTCACATTTATTCTTTACTTATCACATAATCATACGTGACAATAAAAGTAGAATAGGAATTCTATTACACAAATGCCATATACAAGGCTAAATAATAATAAACAGTCACTTGATTACATTTTCACTATTCGGATTCAAAGCTGCGAGAAACTCTTGATTTTTGCCTAATACTGTTCTTAAATCCAAGTCTAATCACTGATTCTCATCACTCATTCCTGCATACCTAAGATAAAACAGATTCATGCTAAGATATCACTGAAGTGTTCTGCCATATCCATTTATATGTTTTGATTTCTAATCCTTTGAATAGCAGAAATAAGAATTAATTCTTCTAAAGCCAGTGGAATGAGAGTGACCTAAAACAGAGACACAGTCTGATCCATGAAAGTGAGAAATCTATCACAAAGAAATTATTTCAACTGACAAAATCGATTTACTAGCTGGCAAATCTGAAAGTGAAACAATTCATTTACTTATGGCTGTGAAATGACAACAGGTATTCTTGGAAAAGTAAATAGAGAACAAAAGAAAAGATTTTTTTTTTTTACTGTGGAATTAGATAAGTACTATAAATCGATTTATAGATTTAATGCTTTGAATTGTTTAGTGAAGAATCATTCACAAGAGGTTTTTCAAATTCTTATTCCTGATTGATTACTGGAAGGTATACCCAGTTGCCTTTTGTACACACTTGTAGGAGTACTCACATACACTTTCCTGTACAGACAGAGCATACAGGAAAATGTTGTGCAGTTACATATGCAGTTTAACTCCGTTAATATACAATTTCAGCTTTCCTGTGTACATTTTTAACAACTGTAAGTATTTTCTGGGGTTGAAAAGGGAAAACAGTTAGCTGCACACTGACTTTTTGTAATTAATTTTTGGTATTTAAAGTGTAATGCATAACTTGAAACCCTGTCAACCTATCAAATCTAAAAAATAAACTTATGTAAATACGTTAAATGTATTTCATAACTACCTCTTTACTTTGTACAAAGTGCACATACCTGAGCATGCCTCTGTGCAAAGTACAGCCAGAGATAAAATATCAGGCTTTGTTCTGTTTACTTTAAAATGAAAACCTATGTCTCAGTTTCAAAGCAATCAAATTTTCTTTACTAATCATCTGCTCCATTAGGCATAATTCACAAAGTTTAATCTTTTGGTAAATTTAAATGAACGAATATTCATTTTTATGTTTGAATAAAGCCAAGAGACATCACAAAGAATAAGCTAATGATTCTTACCTGTTTTCGCCCAGTATATCAAACAGATGAAGAGAACCAACTTCAGCATGTGGAAGTGGAGAAAGTGCTACGTAATACCCAGACAAGTGGCAAATCTAGCTCTTCCTTATAGTAGGCTAGACTTCTAACCAAACTGAATAACCACTAGTAAACTAACAGACATGTAGAGTAGGAAGCAGAAAGCAATGCTGTATTCGAGCTTCTGCAATTCATGACTCCTCCTATTCAATTACTTCAGTAGGTAGGGTGGTTTCGGGACTTTAAGGGTTGGACTCTTTTTGATCTATTTCCCTCTTTGGCAGTCAGCAGATTCATACGTAAACAATCAATGTTAAATATTGCTGAGAACTGTTACACACGTGCAATTTAGGAAGCAGAGTAACTAGAAAAACATTACATCACAGATCCACCATGTGTCACTCAACTGCAACTACACGTATCAAGATGGGCAAAAGTCATTCTGGTGAAAGAAGGACTTTTCTCTAAGAACTTGAAAATAATTCTGATAACCGTATCTCCATGGATTATTTTTTGCACAAAAGTCTCTTCTGAGCTTTTCCCAAGGAGTCATTCTCTAATCTAAACCCAGAAGTGATCTGTAGCATTTGTATGGGAGAGAGACAGAGGTTCAAGCCCCCCAGACATTGACTTGACAGATGTTTTGGATATGTAACTACACTTCGTTCCCTCTGTGTCCCCAACTACAAAACAGGTGAAGAAAGAATTAATTTTGTGATGCTCAGTTATTTACAAACCAATTCAATGGGTAAATACAAGAGGACAAACTTGGAGTTTCTTGGGAGTTCACAGTAAGGCAAAGAGGCAGAAAGATAAACTCTGCATTATTCAAATAAGATGTCTGTTTGCTCAGTTTGTCTACATCTGTCCCCAATTATTTCCACTGCAAGAGAAATTAAAACAAAATATAACCACTCAAATATGAGAGAGATGTGTTCCAGAATGTTTTTGTGAATAGTGTATCCTTCACAGTGCTCCTGAATACAATGTCTAGGTCTCCTTTTCCATCCACCACAGTTAAGGTTCTGTGTGTGTGTTTCATTATTTAATTCTAAATGATCAGTCTCTTCAGCTGGCTTTATGACACAGAGCAGATCAAGTAAGGTGGGCTACACAAGCTCCTGCAGCAGATAGCCCTTAGGAAATATCTCCAAAGTCTTTTTCCCTTTGAATGCAGTCACAAGGAGAAGATGATGCAGCATATCCACCCATATGAAAATCAACTCAGCTTAACCAGTGACCTTTTATTACTTTTTTGCTTCCATTTCTCAGATTTGTCACCCTATTCTCAATGAAGTTCACTAAGGCAGCTTCTGTTATTCCTTTGCATAACCTCCTGATCTCAAATCCTTGACTTTGCCCAATTATTATAAAAGTACAGCCCTACTGACATTACATACTACATAGAACAAGTAATGGTGTAGTGTCAGTTTGGCTCTTTTCCCTCACTAGTTTTTAATACAGATTACTGTTACAACAAAAACTTAGTGCACCCAAGCATAGATCACTGAAGCAGCCTTAGCACACATTCAGTGTGCAGTACTCATTCATATACAAGTAAAAGCATAGAAACCTCAACACCACTGCAAATGAACAGGTAATAGCCCAAGTAAAGTATCTCCTACATTTGTCGAAGAGCAAATCACTTAATCTTAGAAGAAAATCTTACATATGCATTTATATATAAACATAATGCCTATAGTTGTGAATAAATAAATGCTTGTCCTTTACACATGAATGGGGAAAAGAAAGGAAATTTTAAGTTCCCTCCTTGTACTGAAAACCAATAAGCCCAGCTCACATCTAAGTAAAGTACTGTACTACCTGTGTCAATATAATGACCCATTAAAAAGTTTTAAAGTCCTCTGAAATCAGTCTCAGAAAAAAGACTCCATTACTAAATAAATGTCCAGAAATTTCTGTGGTATTAGTCAGGATGTTAATCTAGTGCTTGTTGAACTCACCTCTCTGACGTATGACAAGGGGACTTTGTTCACCAGCAGTGGCATTTATGTCATGTAGAAATTCATAAATCTTAACTACTGTTACTGTTTGCACTGTAGTTTCTACCGACATTCCCTTAGACAAATCCCTAAAGGCGAAACAATTTCAGGTACACTGTAAGAAACAGAAATGAGACCCTCCAAGTCCAGCTACTGCCCAACCTGCTTCACTGCATATTGTTATGTCTACTACTTTTCTCACAAGGATACACTTCTTCTCATACTGAAATTCAGAGGTATCTGCTCCAAAAGTGCCTGATGCAAACCAGTGAAAGATGCCAGCACTGCCTCTTCAGTATTCTCTTTGTGTCACACTACTCAGTACCTTAGGAGTTGCACCTCCTGAACAAACCCTGGTGCTTTGGAAAGATCTCACCATCTACCTGCTAATAAAAAAACTTCAAGACTGGCGGAGCATTCAAGTTGAAAAAAAAATATGCAAACTACATTTAACTACAGTATGAGATCACTGTGATTTACATGTAACAGAATTGCACTTCAGTTTACCCCCAAATCTTTCAGATAAAAGAACAGCTAAAAACATTACAGCATGGTTTTCAAGATTAAGAACAAACTTACACAAGCCTTGACATCCTGATCTGTGGTCACGTGTAAATGCACTTGTCCTAATCTTCCCTCTACCCCCAAGGATTTTGTAATCTTGGGAATCCCATTCTCGTAACAATTCGCATAGGAATTCTCACTTCTCTTTTGAATCAAGTCACTTCTCTTTTGAATTAAGTCACTTCTCAAGAAAAATTCCTCTCTAGTCACTAGCTTAAGAGCACTGCTCCCTTACAGGCAAGATGAAATCACATAAGGATTTTGCAATGCTATATCCTTAACTAAAAAAAAAAATCCCAAAAATAAAACAAAAAACCAAACCAAAACAAAATAAACCCAAACCAAACTGTCTAAAGATTACAAAGGGAAAAACCTTGACTGGCTGGAAGAAATTTCTCACTATGTATTCTACACTGTGGCTTGCAATTCCTGTAAATTCATAATCTCTTTCTAAATAGACTTGACAAGCCTGTAACTAAGCCTACACTACAAAATAATGGGCACTGAGGCAAAGTACACCATCTATGCCTGCAAAAAAAACCTCTTTAATAATATTTTTCACAATGCTGTCATCAGGATGAATTCTGAAAATGTGCTCCTTTTTAAAATGTCTTTAAAAATACATACTGAATGTTAAATGTGGGGGCTTGAAATCTTTTTGTAGCAACCACACAATAGCAGGTTATAAAGTGGGTGAATACAGCTTTAAAGACAGCAATCATAGAATCATTAAGGTTGGAAAAGGCCTCTAAGAGTATCAAGTTCAACCATCAGCCCAACCGCACCACGCCTACTAAACCATGTCCCAAAGTGCCACATCTACATGGTTTTAGAACACTTTCAGGTAGGGAGAATCAACCACTTCCCTGGGCAGTCTGCTCCAATGCTTCACCACTCCTTCAGTAAAACAATGTTCCCTAATATCCAATAGCCAAGGTAGTAGATGCCTCACCCATGGAAACATTCAAGGTCAGGTTGGATGGGCTCTGAGCTTTTTATCTTAAAGCCAAGGTCAAGCAGTGAACTGAAGCCAGCTCCTAATTAGCAAGATTTTGGACTGTTAAGTTTCACAGCATTAAAATTAGCCCTTGGAAAGTAATACAAGGTTTCTGGGAGAATTTATCCATGTGCATGTAAGCAGGAAATACATCCTGTCCCAGCTTTCGTCTCGCTGTACACAGTGTGACCAGCAGGTCCAGGGAGGTTATTCTCCCTCTGTACTCAGCACTGGTGAGACTGCCCTTGAATACTGTGTTCAGTTCTGGGCCCCTCACCACAAGAAGGATGTTGAGGCTCTGGAGAGTCCAGAGAAGAGCAACAAAGCTGGTGAGGGGGCTGCAGAACACGCCCTATGAGGAATGGCTGAGAGAGCTGGGGTTGTTTAGCCTGGAGGAGGCTGAGACCTCATTGCTGTCTACAACTACCTGAAAGGAGGTTGTGGAGAGGAGGGAGCTGGCCTCTTCTCCCAAGTGACAGGGGACAGGACGAGAGGGAATGGCCTCAAGCTCCACCAGGGGAGATTTAGACTGGATATCAGGAAGTCTTTCACAGAAAGGGTCATTGGGCATTGGAACAGGCTGCCCAGGGAGGTGGTTGATTCACCTTCCCTGGAGGTGTTTAAGGCACGGGTAGACGAGGTCCTGAGGGACATGATTCAGTGTTTGATAGGAATGGTTGGACTCGATGATCCAGTGGGTGTCTTCCAACCTGGTGATTCTATGATTCTATGATTGATGGAGACCGCTCCTTCGTGTCGCTCAGGCCTGATAAAGGGTGCTTGCTTCCTAAAACGAGCCTTAGAAAGGTTTCATCGGCCAGCACTCACGCTACCAGCGCCACGGGTCATTGGGCATTGGAATAGGCTGCCCAGGGAGGTGGTTGAGTCACCTTCCCTGGAGGTGTTTAAGGCACGGGTGGATGAGGTCTTGAGGGACATGGTTTAGCGTTTGATAGGAATGGTTGGACTAGAAGATCCGATCGGTCCCTTCCAACCTGGTTGTTCAATGATTCTACCATTCTTTGACTCAGCCCAGCCCAGCCCGGCACTGCGCACGCGCGCCCCCTCCTTCCTGCCTTCCTTCCTTTCCCAACTCCCCCTGCGTTGCTAGGATACCGGCGGCGCTTTACAGCCGCTGCCGGCAGTGTCTCGGCGGGGCCCGGCCATGTCCTCGGCGGGGCGGGGCGAGGAGGCGGACAGGACGCTCTTCGTGGGGAACCTGGAGGGTCGTGTGCGGGAGGAGATTCTCTACGAGCTGTTCCTGCAGGTGGAGGGCGGGTCGGGGGGGCGGATCTCGGGGCTGGGGGGGCGGGAGCCCCACCTCTCTGTCGCCGGTTCTGCCCCACCTGCCCGCCCCTGCCTCGGGTCTGTCTGCTGTGCGAGTTAGGGGCCGCAGGTGGGCCCCGGGTTAGGGAGGGAGTTGGAGAGGATCGTGGAAGCGCTAGGTTGGAAAAAGACCTTTGAGATCATCCAGCCCACTGCTGAGCCCCATCCCCCGGCTCCTCACCTACCTGTCCTCTAAACTCCTCCAGGACCTGGGAACTCCACCGTCTCCCTGGGCAGCCTCTGCCCTTGCCCGAGAACCCTTTTGGTGAAGAAATTTTTCCTAATATCTAATCTGAACCTCTCCCGACACAACTTGAGGCTGTTCCATTTTGTCCTATCACTTGGGTGAAGAGACCAACTCCCACCTCGCTACAACCTCCTCTCAGGTGGTTGTGGACAGTGATGCGGTCTCTCCTCCTCAGCCTCCTTTAAGTATGTTTTTAAAATCCCCCAAGGGAAAATCAAGACATTTTTGTTCTATCACTTCATTCAGAAAAATCAGTGCAAAATACAAAAATTCACTGAGCAAGACTGAAAGTGTTAACTGCATGTGTGAGGAATGATCTGCAGGTGGGGCTCTGGACTTCCATCTATAAATGACCTTTATTTTAAAGTTATGTATATTTTAATGCTTGAATAGGTATTAAAAACTATCAGTGGACCTTCAGGGATGTCATGGGAGAATGCATAGTAGCTGGGCCTGTTTCAAACCTAAGCTTAGTTCTCTTTCTTTAGGAACAAGGTATACCAAGGAAGAAAGAAAATGGCAAAGACAGAAAATATTAAGACAGTGACATGACTTCAGTTTTGCTCTCCTTCAACAACATCACTGGCAAAGCCAAGCTTAATAATCTGGAGGTAGTAAGGAGAAGGGAGGGTGATGCGGAAAGGAGAGAACATATTATCACAAATGCAGGCATCAAATTTCAAGATGGATTGACAGTAGTTGCAGAATGTGGGCATTTCCTGAATTTGTTTATGGCTGTATGTTTTATGGTTTTGGTTTTTTTCTTCCTGGATGGATCCAGTCAGGATCTGTCACCCTAAAAGGTCCCAGACTCTGACTGGACACTTTAGCTGACAGCATCATGATAAACTTGCTTCTATCAATCCACTGATTTTGCCCAGTCTTCAGAATGAACCTTGCTTCTTTCTGGTGAGTTTGCAAAATAAAGAATGTGAAAATAGAGGTGGGCAGAATCATCTGTTCTGTTCCTATTTCAGATATGAATCAGAACAATTTCTACTGACCAGCTTTATTACAATAATGAATCTGATATGTGTCTTGTTAACTAGGCAAGACCTCAGCATGCCACTCCATTTGCACTGAAAGGCCTGTTTTTCTCTTTGGTATATTCCAGCCCTTTGGGGTTTTAGCTCTTTCCATCTCTTCCTAACTCTCAGTTTTCAGCCTCTCCTTAAAATCTGCAAAGAAACAGTTGTTTGGGGCTTTTTCCCCCCTCCTTATTTCTTTATGCGGTATTCTTACCTTTTTCCAATACTGAACAGTAGGCTGCTGTTTAACTGTAAATATGAAGTTAAGAATGCTTGCCTTACCAGGGGACATGAGTAATACTGTATGAATTCTAGTACAAAAGTGATAAAAAACAAGCAGGTGCTCTCAGAATGCAGTTTTGTTTGACTTCTGAATGATCTGCAGCAGTTATCCAACTGCTGACTTGAGTGTATTAATCATCCCAATAACGCCCACTTATCTTTTTCCTTCTCTTAATCTTGTTCACGCTCAGGTTTCTCTGCCTTTCACTGCAAAGCATGTGTACCTCATTGTAGTATTGTCCTTTCTTGGAAAGTTCACAGCTCGATATTCTTGCTGTGTCAAAGTCTTAAAGGTGCACTCCTAACCTATAGCTTTTCCCTCATTAAGTTAGTATCAAGTACGTATTACTGCTTCTAAACTATTAATATTTTTATTTATGAACAGGAAGATCACATACTTAAAAGACTGATCTGCAGAGGACTCACTCAAGTGTGTTGCTTCTAGTTCTTCAAGAACCACATCCTCCTTGTTAGACAAATAATAATCAGAAGATGGGATATATGTAACTTTTTTTCCAAAAAAAATGGTATAATACAGAACAACAATAAAAATGCCTCAAGGAGCTAATGCAAACAGAAATAAACATGTTGAGTCTTAACTGAAATCCCTTTTTTAAAAACAAACAAACACAACAAACAAAAACCCAACAAATTAAAAAAACTATCAAACTTCAAGATATTTGGGAAGGTGAGATCAACCTTGGAGGATTGTCTGCACAGGACGGCCTAGGTAGTTTCCCTTGCCATATAGCCTAGTCACCCTTTTAACCAGTAATAAAACCAGTACATTATTTTCGATCTTTTATGTTTGTTTGTATGACTCATCTACTTTCCCTAGCAGTGGGAGATGATGGTGTTTTATTTTTCAGCAAAAGCATCATATTTAATGGAAAATCAGTTGATACACTGCTGGCAAATGCATGCAGCAATTGGACATTATTGTCACAGATGCTAATCCTTACTATCTTAGGAGGTTATAATAAGGGGGGCAGCTCCACATCATCACTCTAAATGCTCACAGCCGACATGTTGCAGATTTGTTGTTTCATAGTAATCATTGAAAACATGGAATAATAAAGTAGATGTATTTCTGTGGCTTTGTTGCTTCATCTGACCATATGCTGTGTGTTTATTTTGAGTGTTTAACTGTTTATACAGTTTAATTGCTGTAGAACTGTTACGAGTTAACTTGTGTGTGCCTGAAGCTATAGGTGACTTCTGACGTACTTTTACTGAGAAGTACAGATTGTAGCAGTACTAACAGTAGTAGTAGAAGACAGTTCTACCAGTGAAGGTGATTTTTTTGATTCAGGACAACGAATTCTCCATCTACCACAATAATATACACATTTTAGTTATTTTTAATTTTTTTTTTTTTTTTTTTTTTACTGATAGTGGTTTTTTGTAACTTACATTCACTTCATTGCTCATCTGGATGTTGTAGCCTCCTGAGTTTAAGTTGTTGGCACCTCTGAACTGTGGCAAGAGACTCCTGTTGGCCACTTCTTTTTGCTCTGCTAAGTCAGCCACACAGACATATAGTTTGTGTTGATGAGAAACTGTTAATTTGGTGACTAATATACTGATTCCATCTTGTGTAGAGAAAATTTATTGTCTATTGTGAAAACAACGGTTTCTCTGAAAATGGAGCCATTTTATTTAGAATATCACTGCTTTAATTTGATTCTAAAAGTACTATGCAGGGATTAAAATGGTAATTGAAGGCCGAAATGGAACTTTTCAATGAAGACATTTCAGCTAAAGTATATGATATAGGGGTTTGGTTTTTTTGAGGGGGCAGGGGGAACTGAGGGGGTGGAGGACAGACAGTCTCTTGATTCCTTGCTGTGCAGTTGTGATGAGAGTTAGAAAGTACAGAAAACCCTGTTTTGTGGTGGTTCTAGAAGCGCTGTTCTCTGCTCAGGTTTCCTTTCCCACAGTGTTGATGCTGCCCGTGTTAGGAATCTAACCTAGAGGAAGATAGAAGCATATTAGTGGAGTAAGTCACTTTTACATCAATTTGCTTAGTTATGGTAGCTGTGCAAAAACAGTCTAATAATTGTGCTAGCAGCTGTGTATGCATAAGATCACTTTTGCTGTTGAGTCAGTAAATTACTCTTGCAGCAGCAAACATAATTATACTCTAGAAATAATAAAAATTCTGATTATTAAAGACTAAAAATCACTCATGGGTGCTTGGTTCCCTTTTAATGTTTGTGGTTCTGTTTTTTGTTTGTAGAAGGCTCAGAATTTGGGCTTGGGGAATCTGGAGAGTTGCAAAATTAAGTAGAGATTCTTACACTGTGGAACTTACTTAATTTTTGACCGTAACAAAATATATATCATTATGAAATATTCAAAACAGAATGAATTAGTGATCTCTGTTAATTTCTGTGAGAAAGTAATATAGATTTCTTTCAGGCTGGACCGTTAACCAAAGTGACAATTCGTAAGGACAAAGAAGGAAAACCTAAGTCTTTTGGATTTGTGTGTTTTAAGCACAAAGAATCAGTGCCTTATGCGATAGCTTTGCTGAATGGAATCCGTTTGTATGGAAGACCGATTAAAGTGCAATATCGGTTTGGTACGTTTGGTAGTCCAAATGGTTAAATTTTTGTAAATTGTTTTATTTTGTTAACAACTATTTTTGAATCCTACAGTCTTTTACAAAGATCATGATTTATAATTGGAACAAATTACAGTTAATTTTTTTTTTTAAGAAACAAAAACTTATGTGTTTTGTATAGGGAAGGATTAAGTCTCTGTATTTTTTTGTTTACTAAGAGAATACAGTAGCTTGGTTCAGAACAGCACATCTTCCAAGTCAGCTCAAACTACACTGTATGGATGACATGGCAACACAGGTTTTCATATCAGATTATATTTAGAAATTGAGGTGTGACTTTACCTTGCAGTCTGGCAGATAAAGTTGATTCAGTAAGTGCAGTAACTTTCAAACTGTTTGATAGTTTTTATACTAAAGCCACAGATTTACAAGAGCTGTTCTTTTTAAGTGGAAGGACTGTAGATTGAAGAATATAGCCAAGTCTGTCACACTTTTCATTTTACATTTTTAAAAAAAAAGCATTCTGGAAAACTAATGACCAGGCAGCATTTGCTACCCAAACATTACAGACTCATGTCCTTACGGGTGACACAGAACACTTTATGTGTTTTTGTCATGTTAATTGTCATAACTGGATAGTCATCATGTTCTTGTCTTATTTGCAGGGAGTACTCACTCATCAGAACTAAACAGCCCTACACATGGTTTTGACAACTACACTGACTTACATTCACCTTCATATAGGTAAAATGATCACTTGTGAATGAACTGCATGAATATAATTTGTGAAAAGGCTTATTAAGACAATTAGTTGATGCGGTAGAATAATCTTCAGGCTTTTCATTAAAACAGCTGTTGCATCCTTTGGTTGCATCCTTGCTGACAACTTGCAATGTGCTGTAGTTAATTTTATCATTAAATAATTAGGTTGTCGAGCCTTCCAAAGGTTCAGTTAGCTTTAATTTTCCTTTTTTTATTTGTTTCTGCAAGGTGCAGGACCATGAGAAGTTATTGAAATGTGGCATTTGTGCTAACAATGTTTGCAGTTGTTGGAAGGAAAAAATCTTTTTAAACCCTACTACATTAAATCTGTGGGATTTGTGTGTATATGGACAAACAGCTGTTGTGTGTATGTAAATGCACAGGTATAAACCTGTTACAATAGAACCCTGAGCACTCCATATTCAGTATTTTTCAGTATTTCAACATTGTCTACCATTGTGACAGAACTCTGTGGAAACTAGATTCCCATGGTGAAATCCATAAGTCTTTTGCAGCTGTATTTAAGTATGTGTGAGGATTAATCATTAATTAAGCCTTTCCATTTTATTAGTTTCTTTATGGAAATCCAGTTGTTAATATCTCAATTCTCCTCCTGGATATACTCATTATAGCTCAGGAGCTCAGCACTCTGGTAAGCAACCATTCATCTGCTGGATGTCTAGTCTTTGTATGTTTGCTTGTTTTTCCTAGGTGTCAAGAGGCTTATGGAAGTCCTCCATTTCCTCTTACTCCTTTTCCAATGAACAATAGTTTACCTCATGAATATTCAGGCTTTCAAAAGATGGTGAGTTTGTATTAAAAGTTAAAAGTTTGGGAGTTTGAAAGTGTTGTGTATTTCTGCAGACAACAGTGTTTATTTAATGCCACAAGAAGTGGTTTAGGTTGTTAACTTTGACTGTATTATGTCTGTTTATTTTAGCACTTAGGGGTGCTAAATAATGGGGGATATACCACATTGAACTACTTACTGCAGAAATGTCTTAAAGAGAGGCTAAAAATGTCAGCATGCAGGCAGAGCTCTTTTTGTGTACTGTATTCTACATCAAATTCCCTTGGTGAGACAAGCTCATCTGGTAGAATTACAACCATGCAAGCAAGAGCATCTTCACACACAGGTGATTCAGTCAGGGAACCTGGTGGCTCTTCTACTCAATTCAGAAATGCCTGGCAAAAGTTTGAAATGTCATAAAAACCTAGAACTCCTCCAACAGATCACTACTTCCCAGATTAGAGCAATAGCTTCCCCTCTAACGGGCTCTGGTGCACTGAGCCATTCTTATAATCTCTTTTGAGATATTCCACATGGCAAGTGAAATGGTCTGTTCATGTGGCCAACATCTACTTGCCAAACACATCATGGAGCTTCTGAATCTGATGAGTATAAACTGGTAGGACTGAGGAAAAAAAATAACATTTAATGTGAGGTACCAACTGTGGACAGTACTGCTGCCACCCAGTGTGACTGGGGAATGGCCACCCCTTTTTACCTGTAGAAAGGGTGAGGTCTGGCTAGATTACTCTTGCTAGCTGCGAGCTGACCAGGAAAATGGAGAGGGTCAGTTCTGCGTTGTACAAAGGTGGTGGCCTGCCTTTCCACTTCCCAGGCTGTGACCTCAGAAGAGCTGGTGGTTACACAAGCTTTTCCATACCTTCCACTGTGGTTAGAAGGCTTTGGAGTGTACCATCTTCCCCGCCGAGTTTGCCAGTGAACCCCCTCCTCAATAAAAATGCAGTACGTAAACACTGAGAGACCAGACTAGGCACACCAGCACACACAGCCAACTTGAGCCCGTTTTCTGCTTGCTAGAAGAGGTGATAGTTGTATGGTGTCTCCACTGACAGTTGCCACTTCAGCATGAATCAATCTAATTACATGTATGCCTTCACACATCTTATCTTTATTCGGATGAGCCAGGCAGATTACTCACTTGGAGTCTGTCTGCACATGTAACAGACATGCTCCCCATCACTATCATTGTTACTGCCAGGCAGCAGAAAACTGCTCTTTTCTGACTTTTTTAATCCTGTTTTTGTATTTGGGATGTGTGTTTTTAGGAGAGGGACTCTTAGGATACCTTCAAGACTGTAGCCATAAGCTGGGCAATTCCAGCATTGTTTCAGGTGCTTTGATATATAGATTGGAAGGCCTTGTTTCCCATTAACTTTAAAATTAGTTCAACCAAGATAAAAAAGTTGCAGATGTGCATGTGTGTAGCTACAATGCTTATTGTTAATGTACAACTCTTTACTCTTTATAAAACAGATGATGGAATGAAAGGAATGCCATGTTTGTTCACCTTACACTAAGAGTAACTGTCACTTTAATTTTAAATCTAATTGCGTCTCTTTTCTAACTTAGCCATGAAAGATTGTCTACTTTTTTGAACTATACTAGTTAATAAAATAATACATATATAAGATTTATTCTCAAATACTGTGTTATGTTATTTAATAATTTATCAGTATTTTCATTCTAAAAGCTGTAATGCATGCACAATTAAACTCTTTGTAACTTCCTCTTTACTGTGTTAACAACTTAAGTTTATGTTTTTCTAGATGAACCATTTTTTAGCTCAGCAATATACAGTACAGAGTCCAGTGGGTCAACAATTTCCTTACTATCAGATGACTCCGCCACTGCCTTCAAATTTATCCTTTCCTCTCTATCCAAATCAAGTTGCAAATTTTAAGTCTGCACAGAGTTCTTTTGAACTGGCCCTGCCACATTCAAGTGACTGTGAAGTGCACTATGTGGATGAAAGCACCTCTAAAAGAAAGAGAGAACAGCAAAGCTGTGACAGTGACTCTAGTATTGAGGATGATAAAATGAGACAAAGAGAGCATGACCAAAAATACAAGCGCAAAGCCAAGAAAAAACCACACTAATACTCTGTAACTGGATTAATCCTTTTTTTAAAATTATATTTGCTATTTTCATTTGAGAGAAATTCAATCTTTCATCTTTGCAGTTTATTATAAAAGGAATGTGCAATATTAATATTATTTTTGAAATATCTTATGCATAAAATTTATTGATACTTTAATCTCAACCTCTTTAAAGAAGAAGGTGCCATTTAAGGTATTAGAAACATTTAGGAAGATAAAGTTTCCCCAATAAAGGAAAAAAAAAAATTAGTTGGTTTGTCCCAAGGATCATGGAAAGCTGAGAGTTCGCTGTTAGAGAAGCTATGGAAATACATAATTTCCATCAGTCATTAAACATATGTATCACTTCTGTCACTTACGGAATGTATTTTTGCAAATGTTGTAAGAATTTTCTAGAGCCATTAAAAAAGATGTGAGCTAGAAATTCTAAGTTTCTCATCAGAGATGTGTTTGTCACTGAAGTGTCAACATCTATAACATTTGTCCAGTTCACCTTGTATAGTTATTGGAACTGGTTTTTTCCAGTAGTACAATTGAGATAAAATCCAGGCATTTGCACTAATTAAAGACATATATGTATCAGTACTCAAATAAATGTGTCTACTTTGTGGCTGCAGTATGTACTGACTAGACCTATATGCATATACATGCATCTTTCTCTAAAGGTGTTCTCTAGTGTTTGGTTTGCTTATTTGAGAATCTAAATGTTTATTGTAACAAATGGATGAACAATTTACTGAATATCTCATCTAACTGATAACACAAAAGCATGAGTCAGTGGAGTTAGTACTTCCTCGTAAGAGAAGTTTTTTTTCCTTTGTTTAACTGAGAAAGAATAAATTACCTGATATCGAGATGAATCAGAGTAGTCAAATGACCTATTTTCTGTCTTTCACAACTGCCACCAATGGCTTCTAGACAGATACAGAGGTATTGTCCTATACAATACCGAGTACAGGTGAAGCACTCTAGAAGTCCTTTTGTGTGAGACAGCAAACCACTTAATTTTCAGCTATTTAATATTGGTTAAAGTTAGGTCTTCAGTTCAGACTAGGTGTAGGCTTCAGATTGAACCTGATGAAAAAAGATTTGGGTTTTCATAGAATCATTAAGGTTGGAAAATACGTCTAAGATCATCCAGTCGAACCCTCAGCCCAACACCACCATGCCTACTAAACCATTTCTCCAAATGCCACATCTAAACATTTTTTAATGCCTCCAGGAAAGGAGACTCCGCTGCTTCTCTGGGCAGCTTATTCCAATGTGTAGACCACTCTTATGGTAAAGGAAATTTTTTCTAATATCCAGTCTAAACCTCCCTTGGCACAACTTGATCCATTTCCTCTGGTCCTATCTCTTGTTATTTGGGTGGAGACACCGGCACCCATCTGGCTACAACCGCCCTTCAGGTAGTTGTACAGGGCAATAATGTCTCTTCAGCTTCCTCCAGGCTAAACAGTTCCAGTTCCATCAGCCACTCTTCATAAGACTTGTGCTCCAGAGCCTTCACGAGCTTCATTACCCTCCTCTGGATATGCTCCAGGACCTCAATGTCTTTCCTGTACTGATTGGCCCAAAACTGAACACAGTATTCAAGGTGTGGCCTTGCTAGTGCCAAGCACAGAGGCACAACCACCTTCCTTCTCCTGCTGACTACATCATTTTTGAAAGAAGTCAGGATGCTGTTGCCCTTTTTGGCCACCTGTACACACTGATGGCTCATATTTGCCCTGCTGTTGACCAGCACTCCTAGATCTTTTTCCACTGGGGAGTCTTATGCTATTTTCTTGTTTATAGTGTTGGGTTGCTTGAAAGGAATATTTTTTGTCCTTACACTGGTATTGAGATAGAATATCAAAGTTTACTAGTTCAAAAGCTAGTACAAGCTCAAATACATTTAAAAAATGGAAGAAAGTTTAGCTTGCAACAATTTCTGTTTTATCTGATAAGTTAAAAAAAAATCAATTTCTCGAGACACCGCTTTCACTTCCCAAAGGGATTACTCCTTGAGCCTAAGAGACATTCCTATAAGGCCACAATATGGTACTCTTGAAATGTTATTGGCAATTGAATTCAGCCTTCTCTATGTGAGAAACATTCACTGATAAAATATTGAAAAGGAGAAAGTCTTCGAAGCAAAGACAACAATATTTTTATTTTACAATTCAGTGCTGAATCGGATGCCCTTGTTAAAAAAAAAAAAGGGCATAACATTTACAAAAGCAGTGGATGTATATATAATATACTAGTGTTAGACAAAGAACCATGTATATCTTCAAAGAATGTTCATTCTCTTTTTTGATAATCCAGCCATGTCTGGAGACTCCCTTCAGGTTGTCTCCTGACCTACAGCAGCTGCATCTTACAGGACAACTAGGTATATTAATAAATTCTCACAGCTCTAAGACAGGTTATCTCTTGACTTAGAACAGCTATATCTTACAAGACAGATTTATATGATGAGATAATTAAACATACAAACCAACTGCAGCAAAACTTATCCATTAATTCTCACATCTAGAAGGAATTTACGTAACAATGGTTTCTGCTTTAAATAAGAAATTTGCTAAGTCTGCCCAATCCCTTTCACTTTTTCTCTCTACCCTTCCACACAAACACTTGCCTCTTTATTTCTTTTTAGAATTTTCTTTCCCTACCAGTGACTTTAGGGTTAAGCTTTTTAGAAATAATCTCTTCTGTTTAAAGATGCTGCTGACATTAAACCAGTAAATCATAGAACACAAAAGTTGCTACAGTAATGGAAAAACTAACAAGTAAGATACATTGAATTTCTTTAAACCTGTTCCCCCTGTTAAAGAAATTTAAATACAATTAAGTAGAAGAATAATGTTTAACATTAGCTTAAGTTTGAAATGACGTTCATCAAACAAAAGAGAAAACAGATGGATGCCCAAACCAAAGTGAGCCTACAGCACGAGCAACTTAGTCAGGTCTATGCAAATGTGTCCTTATCAGCCTTCCCCAATGGATAGACAAGAAAATCTGTTCTATGCAATTATACTCTACACAAAGAAGGTCAAGGTGGATCATATTGCATATGGCTGATAAAATATCAATACAGTTCTTCCTAAGAAATACTACTTCTTATCCACTTTCATCCCATTCTCCACAGAAAAAACGGAGTATCTTTTTATTTGGGCTGGGGTGGAGTTGGGTTCCACTTAAGTAATTGTGGGTTTTGAAAGATAGAATGTCCCTCTCATAGCATATTTTCTTTCAGACAGAGTTTTCCAGACACTGTTAATTCTTTGGAGATGATAACATCTTCTGTTCAGTCTGACCTGTGCTGAAAAGATGTCTCTTCTGTAGTCACCTCTGTTTGCAGCTTTTTTTTGTCTCAAATGCAAGGTCAAGGAGAGAGCTGGAGCCAGAGCTCCAAATTAGCAAGAGTTTTGACTTGTGAAGTTCATAATAATATTAAAATTAGTCCTTGGAATATAACAGAAAATGCATAAGATTTCTGGGAGAATTTATCCATATGCATCTAAATGCAAAATCCATTCTGTCCCAGCCCTTGTCTCACTGCACACCATTGATTGAGATCACTCACTTGTGTTGCCCAGGCCAGGTAAAGGGTGCTTGCTTTCTAAACTCCAAAATGAATCTTAGAGAATTGATTTGCCAGCATTTTTGGTATCGTTACTGTTACTTGACTGCTGCACACATTTAAAACAGACAAGATGAGAGACACATGCAGACCATGCCATCGGCAGCTGCAGGTCTGGGAGCACTGGACCTGCCTCAGTGAGTGCAAACAGTAGAGGAGGCTGAGGTTGAGGCAGTGCCTCCAGCACCGATCCCCTCGCAGCCAGCAGAGATGCTGCTCAGTTATGCACTTGCAAGCATGAGCCCTACCTGGGAGCATTGGCCGCCTTCTACGAGAGTCCCACCAGGAAGAAGGTGACGAGAAGACGTTATTCATGGAAGCGTCATTGATGCCACATTGTCTCTATTGAAGTTTGAAATTCCAACCCTCATCTCCCTCATTCCCTGCCCTGATTTTAGTGAAATTTTCTGCTGAGTTGACTACCCTGTAGATTCCTTGCTTTTCAGGTGTTTAAAAGATGGGTAACTGCTGTGGAAATCTATCTAATTCATCCCAGCTTTAATAATATATTCTGAGTTGGCAGGATTATTAGCTACAACAAATGCAGGTGGTAATAATGTAGCAATAAAAGTAACTGTCTGACCTGCCAAATATTAATAACTTTTTTTACACTGTTAATATGTAGCATATGAGATGAAGCTGTTTTCTCAGTATGGCACCTTTAGTTTACTTTGTTATGAACATGGCACATTGGTATTTACTAAGAAAGCCAAAAAAATATCCAAATCTGAAATAAATGAATGTATTTGTTAATTGAAAACACAGTATCTTTCCTCAAGAGAGTCAAACTTACCTTTTGACATAGACTCCTTAGGTATTTTCTAAACAAGTACACAAGATTTTAGTTGTAAATTGCAGATCAGTTAAATAAAAGAATTCATTCTCTCATGTTGTGTATCAAGGTGTGTCATTACATGAGACCATGAACAGGGGCATAGTCAAAGTAAAAAGACTGAAGGTGAGATATTTAAATAAGCATAGGAAGGAGAGTTTAAGTTGTCATAATACATGAATGAAGGTAGGTGCAGGTTATGCGTGTATAAGAATACTATTGGTACATCTAAATTGAACCTAAACCAAATAAACAATGCCAAGGCACAGCAGTTTTTCTTTGAGGGGGGATGCATAAATGCAATAAGAAAGCTGTATGTTTGATAACTAAACTAGTATTTAGATTGGATGCCTCAATTTTCATTATACTGAAACAACACCTTGTATTTGTAAAAATTACTGTATGACTTAATTTAAGCCACAGCCATGTTTTTGCATATCACACAAGTTAATTCCATTAAATAAGGGATTTTGTAGGATTATGGCCCTCTTCACTTTTATAATTCAGGCTAAGCCGCTCAGTCAAATTTTGCACATTGTCCTAAGATTACAGGAATTCCCATAGAGGTACTGCATGTGTTTTTTTTTTTTTTTTTTTTTTTTACTATATGTATATCTGAAAATGGTATAACTGCAGTACTAATGTGTTTTTCAGCAAGGTTAAATTGGATAAAAGGTATTTATTGCCTACAATATACTGCATATTTTACTTTCCAACTTATTTTTACTCTATTGAAACATTGTTCCCTCTTACACAGAAAAGCCAAATGAGATATTCAGATCAACAAGTCAAGCTACTAAGTGAAATGCTACATGGAATAAACGTAATGACACAACTAATATGAGTTATGGGTGGTTTTTGTTAGATTGTAAATACAAGAAGTAACTTATTTTAAAAAATCCAAGGTTTTATGAGTAATATTTCAGCTGATAATAATAAAATTTTAAAGATGGAACTTTTTAACATAATGTGTTGAAAGTGTTTTTGGAAAATGTTTAATAATTTGAAAAACTTAAGAATGCACTCTAGCATAGCTTGTACACAACTCAGCTTTTGGTAAGGAAGGGGACAACTGTGAGCAGATACTCATCCTGATTTGATTATGTTTATGGTTAGCATATTGTAAGATCAAAACCGTGTCTTTTCCTAAAGTTTACTTGTAATAGCTTAAAAATGAGCATAAGCATAAGTTTATCTCACTTTGTGACTGCACAGTGATGAAAATCTCATGATGCACGCACAGTAAAATGTTCTTTCTTCATTATAAGCCTCTCCTGCGCTTTCTCCTCCAAACAGCAATTCTCTGCCTCCAGGGCATGTAGGAATCGGATCCTGGCCTCATCCTCAGGGGCTACTCCTAGACAATTGTCACCTGTGGAAGGCTTTGTCCTGTGGGGGCTTCTAACTGCTGAGACTCCCAAGAATGTGCTAGGTCAAAAGAAAGGCAAGTGTGGAAAAACCCAGCTTGTGGCTGTTCTCAAAGGGCCTTCTGACTGCACAGGTTACCGTCACTTGGTTATAATACACTTGGAGATAATACAAGGGATCCAACAGTTCATCTCTTTTGAGGAGCTTCTGCTTAGTCTCTTTTTACAGCTAGCTTACTTATGTTAGGGAAAAGAAAGGTGGGACAGCCAGGAGATCAGGGCAGAGTGTAAAGAGAGGGTGAGGGCTCACAAGGGCACCATTACTGTGTTTTTACTTTTCACAGTTAGTTCAAGCTCTGTTTTAGCTTCCTTTCCCACAGCATTCAAAAATATCAAAGGCAGCATCTTCTCAGGTACCACTTGCCTCAGCCTGCTTGCAGCCCTTGCTCCATGCTTCCCTGCAGTATCACAGGAAAAACTGCAAATAAGTTGAGGAGAATCCCCTCCTTACTCTCCCAGGAACTTAGCATTTCTGCCATTGTCACCCACAAGCGATTAATGGCTGTTGGGGAAGGTTGGACTAGGTTTAGGGAAATCACAGTTTTTACAATTGGGAAGCAAGAGGCTCACAAATGCCCTGTAGCATTTTCTCTGTCTATGTTTCTGGGCCATGAAAATTCTGCCTTGTGTTTAAACTGCAGGCTAAAAGATTCATTTATGGAACACCATCACCATTCAGGCTCACATTTCCCAGCCTGAATCCTAAGATGACATAGAGGTATAAACCCTCTGGAAATACCAAAGGACAATTTGGAGCCTACTGGGCCAAGCTTCTGTACCTGCAACTTTTCAAACATCACATTCTGTATGAAATTGTTCCCAGCCTTCGCTCTGCACATGCTGGAAGCCATTCCCCACGTCCATCCTGCAGCTGCTGCCCAACATGAAGGTCTGTTCCTCACCCACACTGCGATCCACCAAGCAGAGCACAAGTAGCATAAGCATAGAAGGGGATGAAACCAGTACCCAGCCCAGCAGAAGCAAAGAATTCATTGTAAGCCCCTTTCACCAGGGTTTCCCTCCTGTTCTTCCCTTCCTGTTCACGCTTCTTCCTCCCCGTCATTCCTTGTTTTTTCTTGTACCAACCTGCAGTTTTCTTCTCAGTTCTGCTCTTTCACCCCAAACTGCAGTTTGAGAAGAAAGACCTTTTTTGCTTCCTGCCTCAGTTCATAACATTCCTCTGTGCCACATCCCAGAGATCTGTCACCCAGGGTATAGCAAACCCTTGACAAGCTGAGGAATTAAAACCTCATCCTCTAACCTCTAAAAGAATTTGAGAAAGATGGGGAAATAATGCTGTTACAGTATTCCTTAGAGAAACTGAAACAAAACATATCCAAGGGACAGAAATTGCTTTTATTAGAAACATTCTAAAAGGTTATTTATAAAAATGCATTTAATCATCCGCACTTGGAAACCATTCAGGAACACAAAATTAGTGAGGCATCTTATACTTTGAGAATTTCAACTCACAAAACAAGGTTTATCTTGTTGCACACCTAACACCATACTCCGATTTCAAGCACTGTCTGTAGGAAGATTTCAGCCTTCAAATATCAATTTGTTTTAAGAGACTTTCGGTAAGCAATATTTGTGCATACCTGGAAACACCCACTTAGTACCGTGGATTTGTCTTTAAAATTCAATGGTTTGTGCCAAAATACAGTACTAAAATGAAAAGATACAAAATAAATAATCTGACTGCAGAAATCATACCATGGTTATTTAATAAATAAGAATGCATTGTGAATATCCAATGTATAGTAAACTCTTTACTAAAAAAAATATATATATCTATATAGAAGTCTAAATAAATACCCCTTTTGTGATTTTTTTTTTACAAGTAAACAACTGATCCTTCAAATTCCCAGATTAACAGTGAAGGAGATTTAATGCCTCCGGAGTAAAGCAGCATGCAAAAGAAAAAAAAAAGTACTTCATTTATTTGCATTAAAAGTTTAACGGTTTAAAGTTAATCCCACACTCCTACCTCATTTTTCCCAAAATCGCAAGAAGCTTTTAATAGTTTTAACTCCACTGCAATGTGGTTCTGCTTTTATATAGGTCCTCATTTTACACAGTGCATTAAAAAAAAATGACAGCTGAAGACCTACCGTAACTCCAGTCGACTTTAACGTGAATTTACAGCAGGGCAAAAGGAAAGGCCACAATGACTCCAAAGCCACTGGAACATAAGCTAAATTAAATGCACACATTTATACCTGCAAAGCAAAGGCCCCAGATGGCAACAGCATATGAGAACTGTACTGTATATTGGCAAGCATCCATGATTTCACTGAAGAGGCACTTCTTTCAACACAGGAATTTTAGTTATAGTCACCTTAGTCCCTAAACCAGTCACTCTCTGTAACTGTGCAACATTTTCTTCTGAGCACACTAACACACTACTGGAAGTTCCATACAGACTTAGGGACACAGTTACTTCACAGAGAAAACAGACCTTGAATAAAAAAAAAAACAAAAAAAAAAAAAACACTTTGGTTTTCAACTCAGTGAAATTAAATAGTTGTTAGTAATATTTTGGGGATCCACTGTGAAGCTAAACAATGCTGGTGGAATGGTTGTGTGCAACTATTATGATTCAATTTAAGAGGTTTTTAATTGGATTACTTCAAAGATTTGTTCAGACAATAACTATGCAAAAAGCCAAATCAGCACAACTGATCTATGGCAGCGCCATAAATGAAGCCTACTGCCAGGAGAATAAGAGTATTGTAATGCAGTCATAGGTTAAACAATAAATCTAAGCCCCACACTTTATGTTGGCAAGCTTAATACAAACAGAATTATTCTAGAGCACCACCTGTTACTACAGCTCACCTGATCATGACTGGGCTGATAGATGCGAAAGCCAGTCTTCGCTGAGTGAAGCAGTTTCATTGTAGAAAATTCTACACAGATAAGAATCTAACTGGCCTTTAATACTGATCTAACTCTCCAAAGACAGCAGAATCATCATAATTTTTCTTTTTCAGATTATTATTTTTTTCTGCTCATGCATTTGATAAGATAGCTGGGTAACAAACCATATGCCTAAACTAGTCCTAAGTCCTAAGAAGTGCTGCCTCAAATGCTGAGTTTCACACGCTGCTTCCTTCCCAAAAGAACAGCTACCATCTCTGATCTATGTTTAGTTTAAGAGCAGGAACATGACAAAACTTAAACCAGAGATACAACTTAAAAGTACAAAAGAATGGGATGAATTTTCATTTACTAGGACTACAGGAACTAGACTTCCCCCAGGCAACCCCTTCCATCTCAGACTCTCTCCCTGAAAGATGTACGGGTTGGGATTCTCAAAGACATCACACACTTAGAGATGTGCAACAGTGAAATGTGTGTGTTGGTCAAATTCAAGAGAAGATACACAGGTGTGGCTTTAAGATACTTAAAATTACAGCAGTTTTCAAATAAGGCGAGGGAGGTATAAATTATTGGTGATACACTCTTGTTCTCTGTGGAGAACATCAGTGGTATGAAACAGCACCTGTATGTTAAGCATCAAAACTAGATCAGGAAGTAAACCATTGGAGACACAGATTAATATGATTCTGCTAAAATATGAGGCTATTTGCCATATAGCCTCAGTAATACAATTATGCTGTTATGAACAGCAGAAGAATCAAGTGAATACGTAAGCCTCATTCAAGCTGCAACATGCCTTTAGAAAGGTGCTTAAACAGTCAAATGACTCCATTTAATAAATAAGTTTAAGCTCAACACTGCTAGCACTATGTGCATTAACACTGCTTCACATTCTTTCTAAGTATATATATTGGATCTGGGAATACCTACAGTACTGCACCACACTACCTCTAACCTTTGGTCATACTCCCTTTATATTTTAAACACACCTCTTTTCAGGACTTGCTAATAAAATTTAGCAAGAAATGGAATGTGTCATCACTACCACTTTCATCCAATATCCAACCTACAAACAAAGACAGGGCACTTCAGAAATACAAAACCCTCTGGTACCATTAAAGTAACAGCCAGCTTTAATACAGTTAGGCATCCAATAACACCTAACTGAAATCAATAAAAAACCGAATATAATATGGCTAAGATTAAGCTCCACTTCCAGTCAGATAAGTACACATCATAAGAGTCTGCTTTTGGAGAGATGGAATGCAATGGGGAAGAGTTCCTTCTCAGTTAAAATTAGTCTTTCGTAAATGCTTATTAGGAAGTTCTATAGCGCTGACTTGGAGAGGCCAGGACCCACCAACAATTCCTGCTTGGAGAGCTACACCTATTACAACTGCTAGATCAGGATCTACAGAGGTGTTAGGTTCCTTTCCGAAGAAATCCTGAATAACTTTGCGAATCTTGGGAATTCGGGTGGAGCCTCCAACTAACACAATTTCATCCACTTCTGCTTTGTGTAGGTGGCCATCCTTCAACACTTCTTCAATGGGCACAAGAATCTTCTCAAAAAGGTCCTCATTCAACATCTCAAACAGCTTCCTAGAGATTTCTGTTTCAAACACAACTTTGACAAAGTTGTCCTCTACTTCTGAAGTGTCTCCAATATCATTTGTGTTTTGTGAAGGCTTGCCTTTTAGCACAGTGTTTGGGTTTACCTCACTTCCTGGACGTTCTTTCGAAAGCTTCCTTTGTGGTATAGTCAATGGCACCCTTAGCATAGCTGCCTCATGAACAGTCAAATTTAATTTAATTGCTTCCACAGCCTGCCTGAGGCGATGTATTTCTTCTTTTCTTGTTGGCAGAGAACCATACATTTCACGAAGCTGATCATATAAATACAGCATCAATCTCTGATTAAAATCCTGTCCTCCAAGTTTGTTGTTACCTGAAACATGAGAAAAGAAGGCATCAGACGTCACCTTCAAAGCTCCAGAAAGCAGTACACTTCTCTCTTACTGGTAGGTGGTTCTCAAGGGCCAGAACAATGAATACTAAGACCATAAGCATAGCACAAGGGCTTACAGATCTTTGAAAACAGAAATAACTTCTGTCCACTGAAGAATGAGTAATGAATAGTAATTTCAAGTTTTTAATTTAGCAACTGATTTTTTCCTGTAACTATTCTGCTACAGTATAACAAAAAAAAAACCAAAAAAAAAATCAGAGATTGTTAACTAACAGAAGTATTTTCTATAGAAGAACAGACCTAATAATAAATTTCTACCTGGAACTCTAACTGAAATCCAATCTCTCACAGCAAATTGTTTTTCCAGCTCAAATTCCCAGTTACAAATTTCACTCTTTGCCCAGAAGGGATTTTTCTCTTTCCACTTCCACTGCACAGCTTTATAGAGATCATCGTTTTAGCAGTTAGAATTTATTCAACATTTTCATGCACCCACACAAAAACCTACACGCTGCTGAAGTATACGTATGTACCATCAGAAGTGGAAGTGATAAAATGCAAGCAGTGAACATCAAGCTCTAATAACAGTTATATCTTATGTCAGCCTTCAGAAAAAAAGGGGGGGGAGTATAATTTATAACCGATTGCTATTGAAAGTTTATTCTTGCACTATGTTTCTAAAACGTTTCAAACAACTGTTCATGGTTGCCATTCAACAGAGTTCAAAAAGTATCCTGCAGATTTTCATCTGTGTTGAACAATCTCTCAAAGTTTCCATCATTTTGTTTTGACTGAAAACAAGAATTGTCTTAGTGAACCTCTATCTAAATCATAGAATCACCAGGTTGGAAGAGACCCATCGGATCATCGAGTCCAACCATTCCTATCAAACACTAAACCATGTCCCTCAGGACCTCATCTACCCATGCCTTAAACATCTCCAGGGAAGGTGAATCAACCACCTCCCTGGGCAGCCTGTTCCAATACCCAATGACCCTCTGCGTGAGAAACTTCCTCCTAACGTCTAGCCTAAATCTCCCCTGGTGGAGGTTGAGGCCATTCCCTCTTGTCCTGTCCCCTGTCACTTGGGAGAAGAGGCCAGCTCCCTCTTCTCTACAACCTCCTTTCAGGCAGTTGTAGATAGCAATGAGGTCTCCCCTCAGCCTCCTCTTCTCCAGGCTAAACAACCCCAGCTCTCTCAGCGGCTTCTCGTAGGGCCTGTTCTCCAGCCCCTTCACCAGCTTTGTCGCTCTTCTCTAGACTTGCTCCAGAGCCTCAACATCCTTCTTGTGGTGAGGGGCCCAGAACTGGACACAGGATTCAAGGAGCGGCCTCACCAGTGCTGAGTAGAGGGAGAATCACCTCCCTGGACCTGCTGGTCACACCATTTCTGATACAACCCAGGATGCCATTGGCCTTGTTGGCCACCTGGGCACACTGCTGGCTCATGGTCAGTCGGCTGTCAACCAACACCCCCAGGCCCCTCTCCTACTGGGAGCTTTCCAGACAGACTTCTCCTAGTCTGTAGCTCTGCACAGGGTTGTTGTGCCCCAGGTGCAGGACCCGGCATTTGGCCGTGTTAAACCTCATCCCATTAGACTCAGCCCAGCAGTCCAGCCTGTTCAGATCCCTTTGCAGAGCCTCCTGACCCTCCAGCAGATCGACACTTCCACCCAGCTTAGTGGAACCCACAAACTTGCTAAGGGTGCACTCAATGCCTTCATCCAGGTCATTGATGAAGACATTGAACAGGGCTGGACCCAGCACTGAGCTCTGGGGAACCCCACTTGTAACTGGCCTCCAGCTGGATTTAACATCTGAATATAACTTCCTGTTCCCCTCTAGTAATTACTAGGCTTGGCAGCAGCTCACATCAAAACCTGTTCATTGAAAGCAACACAGACTGCACCGCCACTCTGACCTGCCTGAACCCATGTCATCCGAAAAGCAGTCATGTATTCACTACAGTTTTACTAAACATTGTTCCCAGAACTCTTTGCCACGTGATGAATCACTTTGGCATAAACATATCACAAAACTTACTTCTGGGTTTAATGCATTCCCAAACCTTGCCCAACTGAGCTGGAGAGAAACACAAGGAGAAGATGCTTTAATGTATTAGTCAATGATTTGTCAAATTCTTCCAGACTGGTCAAAGGTAACAGAAAGATTTGTAACACCCCAATTTCCAGTGAGAGCAACTGGAATATGCATCAGCACCTTTAGTAGTGGATGCAAAAGTTGACAGCCATGGAGAGAATGGAACTACAACTTACGCTTTTGAGTTAGCCAAAACTGTGAATTTATCTCAACTGTTCAAAAAGGTCACATACCTAATTTTGCATGAAAGACAGCTGAGAGCACTTTGTGACAAGGCTGGTATGTTTTAAAAAGCTCCTCTAACGGTGACTTTAGGTGCACCTTTCCTTTTCACCTACTCCTTGAAAAAGTAACATTTTTTACTCACCTGCCATGGCTCGTGTGAAAAACATCCCTCCTTGCTTGTTCAAGAGAGACACATCCAAAGTTCCTCCACCCAAATCTACCACCAGAACATTAAACACTTCAGCTTTGTGGAGTCCATAAGCCATAGCTGCAGCTGTGGGTTCACTGATTACTCGCAAAATTTCTAGCCCTACAACAACAAAAGATGGCAAGGAACAGTCAGATATGCTTCAGAAAACTGCAGTTCTCGCAATTATAATGACAGTTACCAACAGGTTGTTGGTTTTTTTGAACCAAACTTACCTTAAGTAAAAGGTCAGATCTAAAAGAAATAGGTTTTTAAGCAATAATACTCAATGGACTCTTTTCCTTATTTAAGCCTAAAGTAATGCTACTTTGGTGTCAGGGTGAAGTCACAAACAATGATTTGCCCAAAAATGTTTCTTCCAGAGAAATCTTGTAAGATTTATTTCACATGCTCTATTTCTGTTCAAATTATTGTCCAAGAGTGCTCTGTATAGTCAGTTTATATAGAGATTACAATGAAGACTGTTTTCCCCAAAGTAAAACTTAATTCTTCTAGCTATCTATGTTTGCATTAGTCAGCTGCACCTGTCGGTACTCAAGAGTTCTCTGCTGTTCCTCATGACTGTTAATGGCCTGTATTACAAAAAAATTAAAAAAAAAAAATCCATTCTAAGGTTCTCCATCACAGATCCACTGTTTCTGTATTTCTCCAAAGACCTTACTGTTACTGAAATACATCTCAAAATAATTTTAAGGCTTCACAGACAAACATTGGAATATTGACACATTACCTGCAAGGTTAGCAGCGTTAACGGTAGAATTCCGTTGCCTTTCATCAAACTCTGCTGGCACAGAGATGACTGCCTTCGAAATGGGCATGCCAAGATAGTTTTCTGCCATTCTTTTCAATTTCCGTAGCAGCAGAGAGCCAATATGTTCTGGAGTGACGTGATAGGTTTCATTAGTTGTCACAGAAAATTCGGCTGATCCATTGTTGTTTAAAACCTAGGAAGAAAAAGCAACACAACCCAAATGAGAAGTCTCTTTCTTACTCTCTCCCACCCTGCTATAGCCATGTGTTTTACTTGCATATAGTCTGTTTATTCTGGAAAAATACAAGTGTGCTTTTGTTACTTCCTAAACCACTTTTATTCCTTGCCTATGAGTATTATGCAAAACATCCCACTTAGGGGGTCTGAATACACCCAGAGTAGTGACAACCACTGGGCTCAGGACACAAGTTAATACCTAGCAACTGTGTAATCAACTTCAACACCACATTCAAAGATAAAAGTAATGCTTTTTAATTATTAAGTTTACGCTACTGATAAAGTTTCCCACAGATTCTTCTTTTCAGAAAGGAAGCAAACACGTTGGTACTGGAACAGCTTCACTTAACAAGCAGAGTTCAAAGACTGCTGACAGTAGCTGAGAATTTGTCTCTTTTTAGCAAATACTGCCCTGTGATAAATTAATGCAATACGTCTTTTTAAAAGCAGCTTTTGAGACCTGCTGCTGGTCAAATAAACACTAGAAAAATGATAGGGAAAAAAAAGGACTCGACAGAAGTGACTTTAACACTTGTCTTTTTTTCAGTCTCAGGAAGAAGTAAAGTTTCAGTAAAGCACAGTTAAAATTTCAAGTTGAAATTTCTACTTAAAGGAAGGGGTTGAAGGGTTACCCAGAAATATATTTCAAACTAGAGCACAGCATCCTCTATGAAATCTCTACCAGCTCTCACACAGAGGTATGACTTCCACAATTTGTCTTCTTCTGCACCTCTACGAATAATTCTTATGATTTGCAGGTATATCAGACTTAGTCAAATGACTCAAGGTCAGAAAATCTGGTCGTCTACTACATGTTTCAAGCCTCCTATAGAAGAAGGAACCTGGAGAGAACTGAAGAAAATGCGTCCTTACCTTAAAGGGATACCTGTTACTTTCACTTTTCAGTTCTTCTGAAGTAAAGATTTTCCCAATGAATCTTTTTGCATCATATATAGTATTCTGAGGATTTGAATCAGCCAGTTCTAAGCCATCATATCCTACATACACATATTTGTCTGTGAAAGAGACTGTACTTGGTATGCTGTTATGCCCATTTTCATCTGCAATAACCTTCACCTGCCCTGTTCCAGGAAGAAAGACACCAACAGAGCAGTACGTTGTGCCAAGGTCAATTCCAATCACTTTTGGTGTAGGATTTGGTAAATATTGCTGTGCTAGATAGCCAGCTAACAAGAGAGCCAGAATAGCCGAACCTGAAACACAAATTTTTTTTTAAAAAGGGTTAGATATCTACTGCTGCAAACTTAGAAGTCAATGCAAATCACACAGCATCATACCTTACGCCTCATGCAACATTTTTTCACATTCTTATGCCTGTTCCACTACCTAATTGGTTTTTCATTTATTCAAGGTCACCAGCAAGTTTAGCTTACTTAATTACATAAGAAGTGGTTAGAAGAGTCAAAAATCTTACGCATTAAATACTAAGCTGGTTAAAAAGCACCCCAGAAGTATTACAAAGCCAAAAATATAACCACCTTGTAATAACTCATTTTGTCTCTGCAAGGTATTGCAAAAATATAGGCTAATTAATATTTTTGGGGGAATTGCCTGTGAATGACCCCTAAGAAACTTCCAGTTAATGAAGCTGCACAAAATCAGAGAAACTACAAACTTCTAATCCAAACACCTCCTCCAAATTCACTGGAAATCTGAAAATAAGGATATGAAAAAACATATTAAATCCTCCTATTTTAGTCACACCTCCCAAAGAACATCTTCCCACACCTCTAGACCTTTTCTGTGCCTTGAAATCAAGGGGCAATTAGTTTCAGTCCAAAACTGCTTGTTTGCTTTTTCTTATTTTATTAAATTTTGCATATAATCAACAGGCAAAGCCAGAAACCCCAGATTCTAACACAAAGTAAGAAGAAAGAAAGAGAGAAGGAAAACAAAAGCACCAGCAAATGAACAAAATCTCAAGAATAAACCTCAAGAATAAATCTTTCTGAGAGTAGATAAGCTCTTCCCCCAAAAGGGAAGGGTGGTCACAGCTGTGCTTCAAGCCAACTGGTGAGCAAAAGCAGATTTACTGTTGGCCGTAAATGCACCAAGGTGTTCCTTAGCCATGCCTCACCAAGCTTTGAAAAGAGCATGATACCAAAATGCTGGCAAAAAAAGTCTCTAAGACTTGTTTTGGAGTTTTAGAAAGGAAGCGTTCATTATCAGTCCTGGGCAAGATGAGGGAGTGAACTCCATCAGTAGTGGAGATGCAAATCTAAAACCTCCTCCAAGAAAGACAAGAGCTGGGACAGGATGTATTTCCCAGTTACAGATGGATAAACTTTCCCAGAAATCTTATGCATACTCTATTACTTTCCAAGGACTAATTTTAATGTTATTATGAACTTCAGAACAGCTAAATCTCTTGCTAATTTGGAGCTCTGGAGCCAACTCTCTGCCTGACCTCGGATCTGAGATGGGTAAAGGCTGCAAACAGGGATGATTATAGAAACAGACGCATGTGTTCAGCACAGATCAGAGTGAACACAAGGCGCTATCATCACCAAATAACGAACAGTATCTGGAGAAGCACTGTCTAAACCAAAGAAAATACGCTACCAAGGGGAACCTTCAACCGTCAGCCGTGCTACCCTGAAAAAGCCTCCATGAGGCTCTGGAGCGAGCCCAGAGGAGAACAACAAAGCTGGTGAAGGGGCTGGAGAACAGGCCCTACGAGAAGCGGCTGAGAGAGCTGGGGTTGTTTAGCCTGGAGAAGAGGAGGCTGAGGGGAGACCTCATTGCTATCTACAACTGCCTGAAAGGAGGTTGTAGAGAGGAGGGAGCTGGCCTCTTCTCCCAAGTGACAGGGGACAGGACAAGAGGGAATGGCCTCAACCTCCACCAGGGGAGATTTAGGCTAGACAGTAGGAGGAAGTTTTTCACGCAGAGGGTCATTGGGTATTGGAACAGGCTGCCCAGGGAGGTGGTTGATTCACCTTCCCTGGAGGTGTTTAAGGCATGGGTAGATGAGGTCCTAAGGGACATGGTTTGGTGTTTGATAGGAAAGTTGGACTCGATGATCCGATGGGTCTCTTCCAACATGGTTGTTCTATGATTCTATGAAAAAAACCAACAGCGCGGGCCGGTGACGCGGGCACGAAAACTGCGAGAGCCTCGGCGAAGCCACGGAGCCGCGAGACCAGGGAAGGCGACGCCATCGGAGCGACGGGGCCTCCCCTGCGCTCCGCCGTCCCGGTTGCCCCCCCAGGCCTCGTCCCCCGCAGCGGCGCAGTCCCCGGGCCGCCACCCGCACTTACCCAGCACCGCCATCTGCCCAGCCATAGCCGCCGGCCGGCTCCAGCACCCCCCACCAACTGCTGACGGCTCCTTCCGAGCCGCGCGGGACGCTGGGATCGGTAGTCCGGCACCTCCCACCCTCCCTGAGGCACTCCCTGAGTGGCTTGCTCTTGAGAAGACTACAACTCCCATGAGGCACAGCGGCGCACACCCCAGCCAATGCGCTGAGAGGGGGCGGGTCAACCGGAAGAGCAGGAAGAAGAAATGGGGGGCGGGGTGGGCGGGTGATGGTGCGCGCGCAGGTCGCGGTGCGTGTCGGGAGACGTAGTTCGGCTGGTGCTCTCGCGCCTTCCAGTGGTGGCGGCCGGGGCCGCTCCGAGCTCGGTGCCTTCGCGGGGCCGTGAGGGGCGAGAGCTGAACGCTGAGCAGCCTCTGGCCGCCGTGAAGCGGCAGAGGCCGCGGCTGCGTGTTAGTGCCTCTGGGCCCTTAATCAAGCAGTCGATGACTCTTTTTCATCATTGTGAATAGCGCTGATACAGAAAACGCCGGCAAATAAAACTCTGTAAGACTCGTTCTGGAGTTTTAGAAAGCAAGCACCCTTTATCTGGCGTGGGCAACATAGAATCATAGAATTATAGACTCACAGAATCATAGAATAGTTTGGATTGGAAGGGACCTTAAAGATCATCCAGTTCAACCCCCCCCTCCCCCACCATAGGCAGGGACACCTCTCACTAGACCAGGCTGCCCAAAGCCCCATCCAACCTGGCCTGGAACACCTCCAGGGATGGGGCAGCCACAGCTTCCCTGGGCAACCTGTGCCAGGGCCTCACTGCTCTCATGGTGAAGAAATTCCTCGTGAAGCCTAGTCTAAATCTTACCCTCTCCAGTTTAAAGCCATTGCCCCAGTCTTATCACTACAGCCTTTGTAAAAGCTCCCTCCTCAGCTTTCTTGTAGCCCCCTTCAGGTACTGGAAGGCTGCTATAAGATCTCCTCAGAGCCTTCTCTTCTCCAGGATGAACAACCCCAACTCTCTCAGTCTATCCTTGTATGGGAGCCCTCTGATCATCTTTGTAGTGCAACAAGGCAAAATCTGGTTATAGAATGTATTTCCTATTTAGATTTATATGTATACATTTTCCCAGAAATCTTATGTGCATTCCATTACTTTCCAAGGCCTAATTTTAATGTTATGAAACTTTACAACAGTCAAAACTCTTGCTAATTTGGTGCTGGCTCCAGCTCTCTGCTTGACCTTGGCTTTTAAGAGATGTAGAAACTCCATACACACATGATTACGAAAGAGACATGTTCAGCACAGAGCATACTGAACACATGACATTATCATCTTTATCATTATCATCAGGAAAAGAGTATGTCTAGAAAACACGACTGTAAAGAAAACATGCTAGCAGAGGGACATTCTGTCTAACTTTCAAAACCACAACTGCTCAGCTGAAATGTAACTGTACTTTAGCTAAAATCAAAGTATTCCACTTTGAAACATTCCACATGTCGTATCAGCACTGGTGTTTCAGAGCCTTGGCCTAGGTGAGTGGGCAGCTGCCATGTCAGCAGAAGCTGGCAGCAAAGTGCTGGCTACCACCCTGGCACAGTGGGGTGGTTGTGTTCAGCGCTCTTTGGGAAAGCGCCACACACTGTGGCGAAGTGGCCTTGGCCATAGACAAAGAAACCTCCGACCAGGAGCCTGGCTTCTGCTCTTGATGCCTGTTCTGGTGGCAGAACCAGGCAGTTTGGAGACTGGGAAGGGGTTCTGATCCAACACATGAAGCTGAAACAGAGCTCTCCTGTTCATCTGCTCTCATTCTGTCACTGGAGAGAGCACCAGGGTATCTTCTGCTGAAGTTACACTTCCACTTTTGAAAACATTTCATTTCCTGTCCCTGAAGTGCTCTGATGCATTTTTGCAACTTAACAGAGTTCTTTTAATGTAATGGTTCAACAGTGAGACAGCCATGGTAAATTTTACCTCTTCATAGTAATGATGAGGAGAGACTTCCTTCTTGCCTACCTGATGTTTAGACAAGTAAGGAGGGTGCAGATGAAACCTGCCCCTCAAATGCATACTGGAGGAGCAGAAATAGAAACTGATCCAGGAAATACAATGTGAAGTACAATGTAAGTTTTCTTCTTGTCAGCTTTCCCTCTGTTATGCTTTGCTCTCATAAGGTGTAACACATTTTCAAGTTCCTACAAATCAGGTTTCTGTTTAAGGCAGAAATCAATTATGAGAATCTGGTGTTTCCTTAATGCAGTTTAAGTTAGGTTTACAGATGGATTCTGATCATAGAATCATAGAGTGGTTTGGGTTGTAAGAGACCTTAAAGATCATCCAGTTCCAACCCCCTTGCCATGGGCAGGGACACCTTCCACCAGACCACATTGCTCAAAGTCTCATATAACTGGCCTTGAACACCTCCAGAGATGTGACATCCATAACTTCTCTGGACAACCTGTTCCAATGCCTCAACACCCTCATAGTAAAAATGTTGTTCTTAATATCTAGTCTAAATCCACCCTCTTTCAGCTTAAAACCATTAACCCTCAACCTATCACTGCATTCTCTGATAAAGAGACCATCCCCAGATTTCCTGTAGGTCCCCTTTAAGTCCCCAAAAGATTGCTGTAAGGTGTCTCCAGAACCTTCTCTTCTCTAGGTTGAAAGTCAACTCGCTTGTCTTGTCCCCGTAGGGCTGCTACCTCACCTCTCTGATCATCTTTGTGGCCTTCATTTGGGCTCACTCTAACTGATCCATGTTCTTTCTGTGCTGAAGACTGCAGACCTGAACACAGTACTCAGGTGAGGTCTTACAAGAGCAGAGTAGAGGGGCAGAATCACTTCCCTCGGCCTGTTCCTTGGATTCTGTTTCTGTGATTTCCTCTACCTACCTCCATTTTCTGCCACCTCCTTTCAGTCATTTGTGTGTGTTCCTTTTATTATGAAAAAAAGTCTGTTCTTGATCTGTAATTTGACTTTCATACTTTTAGGCATCAACAACCCCTCACTGGAGTCAGCATTAGCTGCAGACACCCAGGATCTTCAGAGGCTCAACTTCTTGTCTTCAACCACTTCTTGGTAAGAAACATTTTGAAGCTTCACTTAGTTATGCTACAGTACTTTCTACACTTCAATCAGAGATAAGGATGAACATGTTAAGATAAGCAATGCTCAAAAACGTATCATGCAGTGGCCTAAACTTTCCAGGAAAACATATTAAGTTATCCACTTAAAACAAGATAACTCACCTCACATTAGCTGAGGTAATAGAATGAAGAGCATACACAGCTAATTGAAGAGGGTGCTTACCTGAATGACACCACTAAACTGCCATGTGTTGCCAACATTAATTCTACTTGACAGTTGTCTTGACACTTTCAATTATAAGGGTTTGGAGAGACACTCCATACCTCTGGATGCGTTCTCTTTAAGCTTACTTTATTTTCTGCAATACTGGCTTCTAGAACTCTGCTGATGGCTTGTTAGATGTTATATGTTTTTTAGTAGAAAAATATTCATTAATGAATAGCTGGTGACAAATAGCATAGTGGAAGAAAAGTTGGGTTAAGTTCTATTGCAGATACCATATGTAGCATCTTTGTTTCTCTTAAGTGAGGGAAAGATGCATAACCCAAAAGTAATTCTCAGGAGCTTACTTCTTGTAAGCTGTTTCTGTATGCAAAAAGCAGCACCACTTTAATTTTATAGCAAAAATATGTGCATCCTCCATTTATGGTTAGCACAGTGATGTGGTTTATTATCTGCATGAGAAGGTGGAAGCTCCTTGGTAAGGAAAGAGAAGGTTAAGCCACACAACCTTCTTAATGTATCATGATCTGATTGTTTTCTAATTATTTATCTAACTAATTTACTTTCCCTACATAAGAGCTGAATATTTTAATCGTGTTTCCTGAAGTGGTACCATTGTAATTGTGCTCCTTCTGCAGTTATTTAAGTGAAGAAAAACTTGTAATCATTGTTTACAGTTTTTCTTCACTCGTATGACTCAAGAGCAGGCATTTTGTATTTTGCGCAACTGTCAGTAGATGGTGAGCAGAAAAATGAACTGTAGCATAAATAGGGCACACAGTTAAGCTGGATTTTGCTTATAATTTTGACATTTTGTAGCAGCTCAATGCTTTAATACATAGGTATCATCTGAAATGTCACATTGTAGAATGAAGGTACATGGGGATGTTTTTTAAAAAAACATTGATACAAAACCTCATTTTAGAGATTTCTTCCTTTTCTTCCTTGTCTTTGAGGTTAAAACTCTGAAAGACGTTGGAATCACTTGATAATATACATGCTGAAGAATAGAATTCAACTGCCCTTTCTTACATTGCTTCCATTCTATTTCTTCAAAGCAAAGCTGCTTAATGAATTCAGCGTATCAGTAAAGGCCTCCCCACCTGAATCTGATTCTGACTCCCTGGAGGCCTGGCTGTTCCCTACAAAACCATACAGCACAGGCAACCTACCTGGGAGTCAAATCAAGGGGAGCATCTCAGCAGTGTTTCTGCCCTGTAGCAAAGGTATATCGTGCCAAAAGCCACCTATAGCTGTTTTTTGGCTTTTGTGTAGTTTGAAGGCTGGAGCCATCAGAGATACCATGTAGTCCCTTGAAAGCAACATTTGATTTTCTACATCCCTGCTCACATAAAGTCCAGAAGTGCCTATTTTTTTTCTTTACATCTTCTCAATGTTTTATAAGGAGCTGCTCATGGATACTTCTGGACTCTGCACAGAGATGCCAGCATCTTGCATCTGCAAAACTGACAGCTAATCCTAGTGAGCATTCCTTTGTTTTCTGGGCATTACCAGAGCGTCTGCTGGATCAACTTCTTTTACCTACCCTCACAGAGCTCTCGTTCAGGAGAGTGAGACCTGTTTCTATTCCCTTAATTGTGTGTGTGTGGGGGGGGGGGGGGGTGGGTGCTACCCCAAGAGCAGGTTGTTTGGGAACAGAAGGGAACATTCATTGTTTCTGGAAAAAATCAGATGATTTTGCACAGAATAATTAAATATTCAATGATCAATGGAGGGAGAAATTCATGTGGCTGGGAGGGGAAATCTGCCTCATGGGGAGTATGTAAACGTGGCTAGAGGCAGATGCTGGAAAACTAGTCTTTTTGTTGTTGGTGGTGGTTTTTTTTCCCTGAAATGATATGCTTTAGCCACTTTCCTGTAATGGCATGCAAGGCACGTACTACCGTGTTGAACATCCTCGCCTGAGGGTGGTCAGTGCAAGTTCAGACCCATACAGCTCCTTTGAAAAAGCCCATCACTGTGATAAATCTTCACTAAATGTAACTGAACAAGGGTAAGCAGGGTGCTGTGGTGCTTTGAGCTGCTAGGACAGAGAAGCAGCTTCTGGTATCTGCTAGTTTTGTTATTTGGGCTGTGCCAGTTGTGCAGCATCAACCAGCCCTTGGCGACCACCCACTGGACCCTCAACACTCACCTGCAGCTGACTTGCGTGGAATGTGGGCATGCAGTTAACTCTCTCTGAGGGTCTGGGTCAAGTGCTTGTTTATCCTTATTAGTGCATCTATTCACTCTGGTAGTTAAGCTGTTCATAACATTTCAAAAGGTTTTTGTGGATTAATTTCCTTCAAGGGTTATTGTTTTCCCCTAGTGCTTTGATAGGGGAAGGTAAACATGGTTTTCTCTGAAAGTAGCTTGAGGGAGAGAGCTGTTCTTACAATCTAGGAGTAGAGGCTGGTTTTATAAACCATCTCCCTTCAGATGTGAACTGGTGTCTGCAGGAAAAACCTGCTACACTGGGGAGTATCACTCAAACCATAGACCTGTGATGTGCTAAACACAGTTCAAGCATTCAGTGTGCATGGAAACAAATACTACTTCTCTTCATATTTAGGATGCTTTGTATCAGCTGTATTCCCCACCTGGAGAAATCCTTTTTTTTCTCTGCTGCTGTACAAAACAGACTTTCCTCTTTTCAGGGTTTATTAATTGAGTGCTTTCTACACTTTCTTAATAATTTTTAAGCCACTCTCCAAAGCTGAAACATAGGCCCAGGATACAGTAAAAACATGATTTGATCCTCACACTCCAGTATGATCAAACTGTGTTTTGCCACCATGAAGGAGGAAGGAGGTGAGGGATTTGGATCCACTTCTTAAGTGGAGAGTGTTGTCAATGTCTCTGTTAGAAGGGAGGCAATTTATTTAGATGCTAAAATCTGAAACCTACCTTTATGTTCCTGACATGGGTAAAGTAGGTTCTTAGTGCAATCACATCATCAAAATTATAGAGAACTTCACAGATGGTTACTTTACCTAATTAAAAAGTTGATCTTCTCATGGTAGTTGGGCAAGGGAAAGACTTCACCAATGCCCAGCGTTCTTCTGACAGACAGTTCAATGTCTGGCATCTAGAAAAGAAGTGTAACCTTCAATTTAGATGCAAAATTTTCCATTTAAATTCCAGCATCTAGCTTAAAGGTTTTTGGCTTCCCCTTGAGTGGCTTACTAGCCAGGCAGGTGTGCATTGAATTCTTCCTTAACCAGAAACCTACTCCCCAGACGGAGCCAATAGGAACAGCTTGAGGCTGCTTGGAAGATTCATCGTCCCGAAGAGCTGAAACGTGAGGTGTGAGACAAGTGCAAGAATCTTCCAGCAGATGTCTCTGCCGTGCAGCATTGCTTCCCTGCACAGCTTTCAGTGTTCTGCAGATACCTGCAGATTCATATAAAGTGTATCAGCCTTTTGCAGTTGTTATCCAAATTCTTGTAAAAGCATAAGTCACGCAAATGGTGCCTCATTTTCCATTACAGTTTATTTAATTGCCTTAACATACTCATTTCACTGAACTCTTGTGAAATAATTTTAAGATTAACAATGAAATTACTGTTTCCTCTTTCATAAATGCAGTTGCAGTGATAACAATATAAAAAAACCCAAAGAGTAGACGTCCAGGAAAAACAGTCTGGAAGAGAAATGAGATTTTCGTGTCTCTCCCGTTTCTCTACTTGAATTTCAGTTGTTCTGCATGCTGATACAGTTTGATATAATATGAAAAAAAAAAAAACCAAAAAACCTAGAGACTTTTTATTGAAGAGAAAAGGCAGGTTTGGTACTTACTGATCTGGTAACTGAAAGTTTATCTTCCTGTTTTACCAAAGTACCATTTTGCGTAGGTGTTGCAAGGCCAACAGCTGAACAGCAGCTGTGAGATTGGCTGTGAGATTGGCTGAATTCTCCCCAGCCACTGGCAGCCTAGTTTAACAGGGCTGAATCATGTCTTGGCTTGGATTTGTGTTGATGTCTGGAGCACAACGTCCACCTTCTGCTCATCTCTGGTGTCTGAGGAGAACAATACACAGTAACTATGGGGGTGATAGGAAAACTGATTGCTTGTACGATGGAGTAGTGACAACAAGGTGAGGCAACGTGCTACCTAGAGCACAAAGAGGATGATATGGCTGGGAGTCTCATCATCTGCATGAATCATGGTAGTGATAATGATAATGAGCAAGAGTCCCAGCAGTCTTCCAGGCAGCCATTTTCTCACTCATGTTCTTGCTGCGTATATTAAATCCATACAAGATGTCAGTCAGGATTGTCAATTTTATCTATTAGAAATGACAACGAAAGGATAAACACAGGAATGCGCTCAAATACAGTTGCTTTAACAGTGGGCTGTCCAGGCAGGAAAAAGAGGTTTTACAATGTGTGTGGATAGGGAAGTCCTGCTTTTCTTTTTGTGGGGTACTGAGGCTAAAGTCTCAAAATATCTGCTTTATCATTGTTCTTTTCCTTTAGGTATCACTTTGAGCACATCAGAAGGTTTGTACATTGGGTAAGAGCTTTGGGGTCTTTACAGTACATCTTTCTACTGACACTGAAGATCTATTTCAATTATCTCTTACAAATAGTGTTGTGGTACTCTAGGAGCAACCATGCCATGCCTGTTTTCATAGAAGAGCTAATCTCTGACCCAAGTTATTTCTAATCCAAGTATACAGGAGAAATAATAGGTAAGAGAATGTATTGTTCCTCTTTACACAGGTGAAGCAGAGGAACACAGAAATTCAGTGAAGCGAGATGTCTCAAACACTGTTCCAGAGAGCTCACAACAACGTCAACCTTCTTCTATTCTTTTAAGGAGAGGAGTCTATATTAAGGAGGCTCAGCAAAAATCTGATGAGAGAGAAGTGCCCTTGCTTAGAATTGCTTTTTGGGCAAAGTGGTGGTGGCATTTCCTAACAATCTTTATAGCACTTATCTGTCCTTCAGAAACCAGAGTTGTCATTATTGTATGAAAATCCAGTATACTTCAGTTTAACAGATACATAGTTCAAATATGACTAAGATTTGAGCAAGTTCTTCTAGTATATAATTCAGTTATGCTTTATTTCAAAATGCAATATGTTAAACCAATAGCACTTGACAGCATATCCCACAATGCCTCTTATATACTCTAGTCCATCTGAAATCGGAAAAGAAATGTTGAGAACATAGAAGGAGAAAACTGGGGCTCATCGACATGAGTCAAGGTCCTTAGTGTTGTTTCATACCTTCCCAGAACCTCTGGTCAATTGGCATCCCTATGGCATTAGTTATTGCCTGTGCCAAGGCTTGCAACGTACCTGGAGGGTTCAAAATCTTTTTCTGACAATACTGATGGAATCATTTCGACATTAGTCTGATTACTCTTACAAGACACACAAAGATGTTAGCCACAGCATGTCTTCTTTTCTCAGCATCATTCCCCCATGCACTGTCATGTGAGTAGCAAGTGTCTGTTTAGCCTGGAGAGAAGTTTGTTGGAAGCAGATATTGTAAAGTTAGAGCCATTCTAGAGAAGTGTGCACTGCTACAGAAAATGATCCATCCACAGAAGCAGAAATGAGTCTTTCTACAATCACAATAAAATAAAAATCCCATGCCAGCTTTCTCTCTTTCTTGAATGATTGTGCTGTGTGTAGGTCTGCTGGACTGCATCAATTACCTTCTTGCAGCCAGTAATTCTTTGCCATGCTTTTGGCTCAGGCATTCTGCTCAGATATGCAAGTGCATGCTTTTGCCTGTTTGAAAAATCAGCTATTGCATATGCTCACACCGGAACAGTAGTAGACTTTACAAGATATGTGAAATCTGCGCGCCAGCATATTTGTGGGCACTCAGCCCTTAAGCTTCAGAATATTTTTATCCAATATGAAGTACTGATGACTAAGTTAAAAAAGAAGTACTGATAAAAATGCAACAGTATATTTATGTTGTGGTTATAGGAGACATTTCTGATATGTGCAAACAGTCTCATTGGGCAGGACTGCTTCTTTTTTTGCTGTTCTTGGCACATAGCACAAAGGGCGCTGGGGCTGTTGGCATGCTGAGGTGCTCCTATGGTAGCAATAATTACAATCAGCAACATAAGGGACGGACCTTGCAATCCCTGAAAGAAGTATAATAATTTCTGTGGAATTTTTGGGACAGAGAATGCATTTCTTCATATGTCTCAAAGAAGACCCAAATGGTTTCAGTCTCAGGATAACAGCTGTTTTCTTGCTGTCAGTCAGTCCTGAAGTCAGCAGAGCTGACAGATGTCGATTCTTTCAGATTTTCCCTTTACTAAGGATCTTGACAGCTTCAGCTGCAAGAACATCAAACTTCTTCCTTTTTCTTTTTTTCTAACCTGTTTACTCCCATTGTAGCAGTCCTCTCTCTCACAAGGAGAAGTAGATTCAGTTCATATCATGCAATATCAAGTTACCCTCATTTTGCTGAATAGAATCCAGGAACAGTACAACATGCAACCTGTCCTCTGTCTGCCGGATGCTGCAGTAACCAGCTTCCGTGCTGTCATTTCAGAAACAGTTAAGAATGACAGAAGAAATGTAGGATAGATGTGGAAATATAATGATGTGCTACTCAAAATAATATAGTTAGGCAACTACAACACATCTACAATACTGACAATATTATTTTATCAACAACATAAATCAAAACCAAATGGTAAAGAAAGCTTTTGCTGTTTCAGTGGTAATAAATAATCCAAATTGAAAGAGCTATGTCTGTATCCTTGTTGCTATTACATTCATTTAAACAAAACAATAGTTGTATGTCATGATTTATGTGGAAATGGCAATATGCAGCTTTTTGAAGTTGTATTACATATTCTGGCTGAATATAGGGAAAATATGGCATGTCCAGATAATTCCAAAGGGCATGTGATCAGGAGCCAAATAGTTAACCCTCTTTGGTAAACTGATTTTGTACAGTAGATCTCCCGTAAAATACCATTGAGTTGACTGTTACCTACAGTGACTAGGACCTAGTAATTCACTTCAATTCCATTTCTTCATTCCAATTTCTGTGTGTGGGTAAAGATGCTATGGATAAGCCTGTTTATGTGAGGCTGATTTGTATATTTTAGTTTGGAATTGTGTAGCCCTAAAATCTGATTAGGACAAGCAAAGCCTATTTATTTTTTCTGTAAAGTTCATTAGCAAAAAAGCTTCACTAGCTTAAGCCATTCCCCAGTTGTCAGAAGAACTCTGTAATATTTTTAGTGCAGATTGATAGATTTTAGCTCAAATGTGTTGCAAACAGGAGAAGAGCTTTTCTGGTAAAAGGCAGTGCTAAGAAAAATGTGGTTTACTTTGTAGCCTAATCTTTATGAGGTAGTTCATGGAAGGTCTGTCAGGAAAATCAGCTATGCCATTTATAAATAACGTATATTATCTATCTTGTTTCCCTCCTCTTTTGACAGAAACATGAAGCTTTCTCTATCCTATACTAAAAGGTGGCAAAAGAAAGGTAGAAAAAAATAGCAGTTTTCTTCTTAAACACAAACATTTTAAATTACTTGGGGGAAGTGATTGCTGCTGGGAAACTGATCCACCTCTCTGTGGCTCCTGATGTCTAGTGAGCTGGGTGCTCTGCATCCTCTCTTGCACCCGTGCTGTGTGGCACCACCAGCTTTTCCCACTTGTGGAGGATTAGGAGAGCACTGCACACGAAACATGGTGAATCACGCGCCTGCCCCTCTGGGAAAAGTGCACAGTCTAGTAATACCATCCGGTAACAGTCTTCTGAGTTCATTTTCAACAGTTAACAAAAGTCCATTGTAAGCTCGTCTATGCAACAATATTTAGAGCTATGCAAAATTGAGAAAATCAAGATTGGGGAAAAAACTTTTCATGATGAAAGAAAAAGGCTGCATTTGTTGGATAACCAGCCAAACTGGCTGGTTCAGTCTACTCCCACGACAACTACACCTTTCTACATCTATTTTTCAGCTCTTATTTTTTCGATCTAGAATAAATGTTCTGTCTTCCATTACGTTTCATTTGTTCTGTATGACTATAACATTCTGCTTTTCTGTCTGAGCAGGCTCAGTTCCATCTGAATGGTAAAATGGATAGAGGATCTCAGTAGTTAGAGAAGGAAAAGCCATATTAGACTGCAGTCCATCATTCTGTAAGGGTATGATATAATACTGTGACAGAGGCAATATCAGGTATTAAATTGATATAATACAGAAGTGTTTTACTCTATCTGAAATTACAATGAGAGAAAGCAGCTCAGGAGTGGATTTCTTATTGTTGCAATAGCTGGGTTACCCTAGGAGCAAGCTATAATGCCCAAACTATAAAAAGGCAGATGGGTTAGTTCATGCAGGTAAGTATTCTTTAGCTTCAACCTGATGTGTTTGGGACTATAAGGTCCTGAGCATCATGCTATGATCCTCTTATATCTCACTAGCCAAATGGGAATGAGGTGATGCAGTCCTTAAGGCCTGAGCCCAAATCCATCAAAGCTGAGGGGAATTTTACCTGTGATTTCAGAGCAAATTGATGCCAGCGACCCAGGAGGGAAGGAGGGGTCTCAGTGCCACAGTAGGTGGCACTCTGTCCCCGGTCAGCCCAGCCTCCATCCCTGCATCCTTGCAGGAAGCACTGGGCAGCTGGAGGTGGCAGAGTCTTGCTTAACATCTGAAGGCAATTCTGATGTCTTGCTGGGAGGATGAAAAATCCCATGGCATGTTTGCAGAAGAAGAGGTGTAAACCTTTTGGCATTCTGACTGGACCCAAAATTAAATGGACCTATTCTACTTAATTTCTTCCGTGTTTTAATTGATGCAGCTGTAACTGATCTCTTGCTTTGAAATAGCCCTTCAAATTTATATTCCCACACTCCCTTCTGCCTCCAATGTCAGGTAAAATAGCATTTAACAGTGCTTGTTAAATTTGTACTGCACATTAATACAGTTGTGGAAAGTGGCACTGTAGAAATACCCTCTTTCATAACTTATTTTATGTAGATTTTTTTCATCAGAATATGAAGCCATGGATTAGAAATGCTTTCATACTGTACTGCTGCTGGAGATATAATTGTGAGACAAGGAATATCTTTAGTGCTGTGCTTTCAACTCTCACAACTGTTTTCGCTCTTAAAATATTTGTAACAAAAATACGTTGCACCAGGTGCCCTGGTTTCATTTCTGCATGCTGTCTTCTCAGAGGTTTCACATAGCTCAGAAATGGAAAGTCAAACTACACAGCATGCATTTGCTGCTGCTGAGCATAGACACTGAGGCAGACTAATATAAATACCACATTTCTTCTTAATACAATGTGTGCTTCCAGTGTTGAGTAAATACTAAACACAATGGCTGAAATATCCTGTTACTAAGGCAACCAAATCCCACATTATCTTTATAGATACACATGCTCCCTATGCTACTTGAAAAAAGTTCTTGTCAAGACTTGCTCTGATTTCTTCATTAGCGCTATCTATAAAGGGGTAAATATTGTGGGTGCCTCAGACTGGGCTTTTGGGTTTGCAAAAAGATTAAGAACAGAAGATGATAGAAAGGATAATGATTTTCAAGTAGCAGAGCATTGGTCAACTTGTACAAATTAGGTGTTAGGACAAAACTTTTCTAGAAACAATGTAGGCCATAAATAATTTCACTGAGTTAATATATGTAAGTATTTCATAATGCCTGCTTCTTTTCACTTGCTATGATAGTCACACCAATGTATTTCTTTAGTGTGGTAATACTTGTTACTATTGAGCCTAAGGAAGGGAATGCCCAGTGGCATGGAATATGGTATGTAGTCTCTAAATCTTGCCATTAGTATTTATTTCCATACACGTTTTCAATATTGAAACATATCATAACAGTTATGCTCCAAAAGAGTGAATGGTATAATTGAGGCAATACTTGTACAGTAGTTCTCATCCTGTTCTCATAGTTGTGTTGGCTACAACTGGCTATTTTTCTGTGATAAAGGTTTATTTTGAGAGCCCCTCAGCTGTACTTTATATACAATGATGAAAGAAGAGTTCCTGCATTGGTGGCCAGTGCTCATGCTTATGCTTTGAGAGTTTAATTCAGGACTAAAACTTAACTCAGTAATTTCAGACACCCCAGTAGAGGGGGTGTCTGAAAGCCCAGAACATCATGGGCTGACATAAACAATCCTTGGAGGCAGTTTTTGTTTTCATGGAAGGTGGCCTGAGGAGTACATATACTTGAGTGGACTTTGGACTGGACAAGTTTGCATCTTCTTAACACTCACCATACTTTCAGCAAGTAATAAGGTCTATATTGAAATTTTTAGGAGTTTTTTTTTTTTCCCCCTTGAAAGTATTTAAATAACTCCAGCTTAGTGCTCTATCCCTACAGCCTGGGGCACTAAATGAAGTTATCTCTGAAGGTGTTATCCAACCCAATCTATTCATTGCCAGTGAGTGTCTCTGAAAAGCCCCTTATTGGCAAGTATAAAAGGTGTCATGGAATAAGCTTGGGAAACAGTGAAATGGTGTTAGATGAGACTTCCTTCTACAAGTGAAGTCTTAACCACAGTCAGTCTCTCACAGCCATAAGTTCTCTCATGTTCTCTGTTACATCTAAACATTTTTTGTCCAGGGTTGGGGAAATTCATCTGTGGGGTATAAAGGTGTCTCACTGCTGCTTTTTTTTTTTTTTCAATTAAACCTAAGAGAAATGTCTGTCCCTCTGTCCCTTTTCTCAGATCATATAATAAGTCTAAGAGGACCTTGTCCATGTTCCTCAGTTAGGTTGCTCTCTCTTTCTATGGCTTGAGTCCAAATACTTTCAGCTCTTTTTGACATCTCAGAAGTGACACAATTCTGGTCCCATTTTTAGAAAATACCAGTGATACACTGAGGCTGAGAAAAATCTTTGCTCCTAAATTAACTGTTCTGAAAGAAACTTTTCTTCTCTCATTTCTTTCCCAGCCTATTCAGTTTGTGTGGTCATAAAGGGAGTGCTTGTAATTAAGGAAACTCTCTGTTCCAAGCACAATTGTTACAGTCCTTTTGCCAACTATCTCTCAACAGGGATAATAGTATTTTATTATCCTTAAACCCAAAGGTTAAATGCGTTTTAACCTAAGTACCCAAATGCAGTGATTAACTGCAATATAAATGAAGTCTGTCCCATACAGTTGTTTTCCTGGCTCACCAGCAGATGCTTGAGGAGTGCACCCTCCCCTTGGAGGCCTCCCTCCATCTGGAGTTCCCAAGCAACCCTTAGGCTGCGCTTCTCCCTTTTCATCAACAATAAGCTCCTTGCTTTCAAAACCTTCAGGGAATGTGGATTATACATGCATGGAAATGGGATTTTTAGTAACAAGTGGCCAAATGTTCAGACATCTCCTCTAAAGACATTTATACTTCTAGTGAAAAAAAAGAGCCTGATCCCAATAAGGAATCTATTTCTAAATTAATAATAATTTTAAAACCCCCTCAAGTCTGAGATACATTAAAATACAAGGTGACATTTGAATATGTACTGTGGGTCAGACTCTGATGCTCTAAGGCACATTGAGTACTGTTTTACTTGCCGGTAGTTCCATTAATTTCAGTGACCCAGTTATGGAGGAAGACACCACTCAGCAAGACGATGTTAAAAATCTGCCCAGAGTATTTGATGATAGTGTGATTTCTGTACTGCCTCCCAGACCTTCTGCTTTCATCACAGTGCAGCATCCCTTTCATGGATGCTGACATGTCTGGTTGACTGTCAGCTTTTGCAATGAAGAATATTGAAATAAAATTGTAGCTGTGTCAATAAAGCAGATAGGCATCCACTCAGGAGAATATTTTTCTGTGATTTTTAGAGAATTCCTTGGATTTTTTCTTTTAAGTTTTCCTCTTACGTTTCTGTGACTATGGTAACTTCTGTGCATTTGCATATTGTAGGCTGTGCAGCCACTAAACTGCATTGGAGATAATTGATTTTCTCCCTGAAGTAATTTGGTGCTCTTCACTTCAGAGATCATCCTTTGGATTATCGACTCCTTATTATTAGTCATTTGCAAAATTATTGCTATGGCAATGAGGTTCACAGCCCTGTCAGACTTTTGACTTCTTTTCCTCAGGGTTTTCTTCCTGACCAGGAAGGTTTTAATCCTATTGTACTTGTTAAAAAAACAAAAACCAAAAAAACACAGAAAACAAAAAGCCAGCTAGCTCTGCTGGCACCTTCTCCCATAAGGCTGACATTTCAAATCAGTTCTTTATCAACATATGCTTCTTGCTTGCATTTACGATAACCTCAAAAAAATTTACAAAGAGCATGGTCAGTAATGATAACCTCTGCAGAACACTGACATAGAGCAAGAAGAGGAATGTTTCCAAATGACTATAGTGTATTAACAAATAAGTAGTTTGTGCTTGCACTTTGTCTACACTGTCACCCTTTTCAGTGTTTCACAGTTGGACTAACAGTTTCTTTATGATAGCTCCACCCTGGTTTGTTTTTTTTTTTGTTTCAAATGAATTTGTAACTTCAGCATACAACCTCACTCTGGGCTGAATGGAACATAAACTGCCTGCCTGCTATTAATTGTATTATTTAGTCCAAAATTTGCAAAATTATCAGGAGGATTCAGAGTGGACTGTGTGAACCTTTTTGGTTTGTGTTGTACATTCTTTTGATGGCAAAACCCGGAATTAGTGTTTTAGAACAAGTTCTCAAAATGTATTGATGACTATTAAGCTTCTAAAGCACAGGGGTTGCTTATGTTCATTTTTAAAGCATTTAGGACTTCACAGAGCTGGTAGCGATAATCTAAATGTAAGGGAATGTTTCAGTTTCAGATACTACTATTTCTCTCTTGGCACTATTTTGGTAGCAAGAAAGTGACATTTATCATACTCTGTATTGTTCAAGCACTGCAGGTAGTAATAGGAGTGACTCAGTGCTCCCATTACTATCTGAGGTTTCCCACTTGTGCCTTTGATGATTTTTGACTTGCAGTTAAGGTAATCATTGAGTAGGAAGGACCTGCTTGTGCAGTTGTATCTGAACTAGACATAGGGGTGAAAATGATGTAACTGTCTCATTAGAGTCCATAGCAGTAGCAATGTAACTTCCATGTTTTGTATTCTTTTGTTGTAAATGAAGCACCATGAACTTCTGCCAGGCTTCTTATCTTGGGGAGAAATAGAATGCAGAATTGGGACCCAAAAATATATACATTGTTTTACAGTCATGGTTTCCATAGTGCCAGAGAAAGACTGATTTGGACGCATGGTGTTTCAAGACCAAAAAATTAGGGCTATGACTACTGATGATATTTCTTTCTTTGTGTATTGTTATTTTCAGGAGTATGCATATACACGTACATGCATGTGTGTTTACACAAATGTCTCATGTTCCTCTGAATTGATAGCTAGCTGTTTATTAGGAGTCCTCATCATCTGTCTGTGTGGGGCTTGGGTGCATCCCTATGCACTGGAGGAGAATTCTGAGTTTCATTATTCTAGCCTATTCCTTACAAGAGAGTCTCCAATTTCAGACACATATTTCTGTGGTAAGAGCGATTTCACAATCTTCCCTGTAAACTTGTTCTGTTGCCTTTCTTTTCCAATAGTTATAACATTTGCTTAATATTAAATCTAAATTCCCCCTTGCTGCATCTTAAACCCATTACTTCTCGTTCTGTCCTTGTTCTGTAATGAGAATAATTGGTCTGCATTGTCTCCATAACAGCCCTTCGCATATTTGTAGACAGTAATGCTTCCCCTCAGTCCTCTTTCCTCCAGACCGAGCAGGCCCTGCTCTCGTAACCTTTTCTCAGAGGTCTTATTTACTCACTCTTTAATCATTTTTGTTGCTCTCATCTGAACTCTCTCCAATTTCTCTGTCTGTTTTAAAATGTGGTGCCCCAAAATGAATGCCATTCTCCGAACAAGGTGCTAAGTAGAGCAGAATAATTATGGTGCTTGTTTAACATGAGGTATTCCTCAGCACAGCCCTGGCCTCGTCTGTAAGGGTTCAGTCCTCCGGCCTTTCCCTCCATTTGTTATTCTTTATAACCCCACTGAAAACAGGAGCATTCTAATGCAATATTTTTCAGGCAATGGCAAGTAAATTAAGTTCCAATGTCTTAATTACCCCCACTTTCCAAAGAAAATGTTCTCCCCTCCCCATCTGCTTAGAACACAGAGGAACACCTGGCAGCCAAGCTGTCAGATCTCAGGGAGGTCTCAGAGGCTCTGAGGTCCCTCAGTCCACCTCACTTGTGGTCCTTGCCGCAAGCCATCAATTTACAGCTCTGCAGCCCTTCCCCACACCTGCCCAGGGACTATGAGCTCCCATGCCTTCCCCTTGCTCATGCTCTGTCCTCTACTCACAGCAGTCCCTGCAGACCAGGACAATTTGCTTGTGATCCATTAATCGGTACCAGAACTCCTGCCATCACAAACTGCAAGAGCACCCTTTTTTTTTCCCAGAGGTTTTGCTTGGCAAAGTTTCAGCTTGTCTGTCCTTCTTGTGCAGGTGTGAAGTTGGCAGTTTCACCACTGTCTTCCCACTTCACCATGCAGTTCGATGTTACTTTGGGGTGAAAACAAGTGCTGAGCCCAGGATGGCTGATGCAAGCCCACATCACAGAGTGGTGCATGGGCAGGCAAAGGCCTGCCTTTGGATGAGATTCACCCCACCATTTTTAGTGAGGATTAGCCATTGCCCATTGTGCCTGCCAGGAGTCAAGCCTCATGGCTGGCCATTGGATTTCCCTAGTGGGCTGCAGCTGTGGACATGTGTACAGGGACCCTCACACAGACATAAAGGATGGTCTTGGGGACGGGAGTGTCTGCCACCAGCACACTGGTGACAGAAACAGCATAGTCAGAGGAGGAAGAGCACATTAATTTTTTTTAGTCATACCCACTGAACAGAGGATGTATTTGTCTTAATTCAGAAATTATTATCAAGGCAAGGAGTGCTATTTTGGTTTTGTGCCCATACTGTGAACTGTTTGCTTGGGCTTCATTCCTGATACCTATTGGGCACTTGGTGTGGAAGATTTGAAGGATGAGGGTATGTTGCAAGGACTGCCTGGCAGCATGAGAACTGCTTGGGCATCGTGGCCTTGCAGCTGGTAGCTCACTGCCGCTGGCTGGCAGGCACTTTTTCAAAGTGCCTTTGCCAACGGCAGCTAAGAGCTTATTTCCAAATTCTGTGCCAGTTCACACCAGTGAGAGCTGAGACAGTGATACACTTAGAGGTACATCATCCAGAGAGAACACAGAGAAAGACAGGATATCACTCCTAATAGCAGCTACAACCATTTGGCACAGGAATCTTTAGCAAAACTGGGTCTCTTTACTATACAGATTATTCCCATAATACAGGGACAGTGATGCTTTCCAAGAAGTGCCATTGTGGCATACTTAAAATGTCTGACAGGCTTTGGAGCTGGGTCCAGATCCCTTTCTTTCAAACATCCCCTTTGACTTCACGGAGTTTGGAGTCAGCTCTGGAGATGCTCCTCTGGAAGGGCTGCTGAAAATTATTACTTCTTTCAGAGAGCAAGACAATACCTGCTGATGCACTATTTTGCCTGCAAAGAATTAAAACCTCAGCGAATGAATTCTGCATAAGTGTTTCGGTCTAAGACTTTAAGGAAGAATGCAAGTTGTAAAAACACACCCACAGCCCAAGCTCTGCATTCAGCAAAGGTGCTAGGCCAGAGCTTCAGGTTTGCGGAGTCCACATTTGTGGAGGCAGAGTGAGGAACTAGTTATGGCTTCCTAGCTCATTGCCTGGTCTCCATCCTACAGCCAGGTTGCAGCAGCTAGGGAGCTGCTGTGACACTAACATCTAGCAGCATCTCCAAGTCCTTAGTCACAATGAATACAGATGGACAGTGGCTTAATCTGGGTGCATCCCCTGTGCCCTTCTTTGTCCTTCTTGTCTCTGCCTCACCTGCTGACATGTCCCTTGGAGCAAAGGTGGCAAAGGAGCAGCAGCGTGGTCTGAGAGGACATTTTAGTGCTGACAATCAATCATGCATGCAGGTAGTACAGCTTCTGTCTTTTACCTCAGCACCTCTTAAGCGATGCAGAGAACGTGCCCACAATTTACGAGGCTCGTGCTGAATGCAGCCAGCATCATTGAGTGCTACATTTTTCCAGATCGGTGCACCAGTATGCTGCTTAATAGACCTCTGGCATAATGTGCAGCAGTACCGAGCTCTATACCTTGGAGCTAAAAATGAGAAGACAGGAAAAGATGAACAGCATAGTTGTTTTTCATGCTGCACAAAGTGAAATTACACAGGAAATAAGTAATCTCCTGAAGAGACTAGACACGAGAGGAATTATCTTTATCAGTTAAATTAAAAAGAATGATTAAATGCCAGATAGTTAGAGCACATGTAGCAGATACTGCACAAGTGCTTTTCTTGCTAAGAAAGTGACCACATAAGTTACCAACTGACTTTAAAATAACTGAGAGAGTGAAGTTGTAAAAATCACTGCTGCTAATTTACCTTCTGGCAGGAGTAGGAGAAACTAGCTTTGGCTGGACATATTACTTTATACAATATTAAAATAATTGCAGCTTGTAGAGAGTGCCTGAACAGGTGAAGACATGGTGTCTGGCTTGCTCCATGCTTGACTGATGAACTTGCATGGTGCTTGCAAAAGCTTCACATACTGAGACAAGAACTGTCAGACCCAGCTGACTGTGTAGTCTGCTGTCGCTTTTCCACTTTGCAGCGGTATAGGACACTGGATTCGCATAAACTGGCTGAAAGTGGGGACACTGGAGCAAGGTCTCCTCAAACCTAGTTTCAAATCCAGCATCACTTTGGCTTTTTTCTTAGCCAGGGTCAATATACCTATCAGAGGAAATTCCTTTTCTTCAGGAATTTCTCTTCCTGTCCCAATGCTAACCCTGTTCTGCCTTAATTGCAATGGGTAAGCAAGACCAGAACAGTCCTCCAAAGAGTTGGATGATTTTCAGAACAGCCTACATAGCAAATATCTATATCAGATATTGTACCTCAAGAAAGAGGTTTTTTCACCTTTCTGATTTCATTCCCTTCACTTCTCACCAGCTAGCAAACTACTTACATTTAAAGGAGCAGTGCAATTCATTTTAAACACTATCCCACTAGGTATCAAAACCTTTACATTCATCTCAGCAAATGTTGTCAAGTTGTGAACCTAACTAATGAGGGACAGTCCTTTAGCGAGAGGCACTCATCCCATCTGTAAACTCTGATCCTGGAGTTTAGCAATTTTCTCTTTGTGAAAATTTGCCTCCTTCAAAAAATATGTGCCTGAGTACTGGAATTTGGGCTTAATTGGAACTGATCTTGTGCACAAAACCTTCCTCCAGAACCCTATTTTCTACATAAAGAGGAAGGAATTGTTGTCTTTCAGCAGAATGAAATTGATTGCACAGAGGTCTGTTGCAGTATTACTGTCCCATTTGGGCTATTTTATGCAATCAAGCCTTAAGATAGGACCCAATATCTACATGTCTTTATCTCCCCAGTCAGTTTTATCTTTGGGGGAATTTCTTCATAGGTTCTTGCTCTTTCAAACTCCCAGCACTACTGCAGATTCTCTGATTCAGTGGAAAATTATCTAAAAATAAAGGAGGGGAGCTGAACTCACTGTCTGGTGTCTTAGACTGGAGAGAAAAGCGGAAAAATGTTATTCAGATCAGCAGTGTATAAACTCAGTTCTTCCCTGCTTGTCTTTAGTTACTACTCTGATTGCTGTCTGAGGGCAATACAGGAAGAAAACCACAGCCCAACACTTTCAGTTCATATCAGAAGTTAACCAAGCCAACTTAGCCTTTTTCTTCTCTACCCATATAAATTATAGCAATAACTAGGGTAGTATAGGATAGCATAGGATAGGATAGGATAGGATCAAACAGTTGTTATCCCTTGCTCCTTTGACATATGTACTTGCGGTTTTCTATGCCTACTTTGCTACTGAGCTCTTAACAACGTGATAGGCTGTCTATAACCTTTTTTAAAAATAATCTTTAAAGGATGAGTGAGACAAGAAATCCCTCTGTCTTTCAATGGCAAACCCCCAAAACATATTCCTTCTAAATCCAGATGTTCCAGTTAGCCAGGCTTGGCAAGTCACTGTATCTACTATCTCAGACCTTAAAAGATAATTGAAAATGGAACTTTGCATGTTTCTTGGCTCAATGCATTTTTTAATGTACTGAACCATTTGCATCAGTGTCTCTGTTCACCTTATATTTCATGAGTAAGTAAATTGTGAAAGATTAACCTTTTCTGTAGAAAAACAGGACTTTATGTGGAAGTCATTATTGGCACAATCTGTAGAAGAACTGAGTCTCCACTGTCTGGGTGAACATTTTGTCTGGCCTTCTTGCAGTGCTTTTGGTTTTACGTGTTCTTTCTTTTCTTTCTTCTTTCTTTAATTTCTTATTTTGTTCTTTCTTATTTTCTGCTTTTTCTTGCTTGTTTTCTTGCTTTCTGCTTTCTTTTTTTCTTCTTTTTATATTTTCCTAACACTACAAAAGAAGTTTAATAAACTAACATTACTATCAAACTCTTTGCATTGTCACATCATACTCTGACTAGCTTTTCCCTCTGTATAATGCTTTGTGCCATGTAGAATATTTATGCTTACGGCACATCTCTTCTTGAGTAATTTATAGTATTGAAAAGTCTAGCTGATCTTGTGGTCTGTTTGGTTCCTTGATGCTTAAGTGGGGTCTTGGCTCTGTAGCAGTGATTCCACATCTAGCAGGCATCTGTGTGCCACTGCAGTGCTTGATTGCTACCATATGCATCCAAGGACATAACTAGCAGTATGAAAGTTTTCTCAAAAGACTAATGCATGCAATTAGGTGAATTACTTCGACACGGGTGTGGATAGGATAGATTTAAAGTGGAACCTGTTACTCTGCCAGTGGCTGGATGAGGTTCCTGCTGTGCCAGTTGAAGGGGAAGAAAATCCTTTTCTGCCAGTTCTCAGTGAAGAGGTTCTTGCTGTGACAGCAGATCTAGCTCACACGCTTGATTTAATGCCCTCAATTACCATATCTTTGTAATTATCGTCTGTGTCTGATAAGTCTTCTGGAAACTATCAGGTCTTGAGTAGAGGACCTAGGAATCTTGTAAGAATATAATGTCTTGAATTGATCTTTCTGTTTAATGTTTCATCACTCTGCTACTGATTGATCATTCTTTGAATAAAATGATAGCTTAGCTGTATGCCAACACTTGTGATTCATTTTCACTTAGCTAATCAAAATGTTGTTTCACAAGACCCTGATGATGTTCAGGATGCCTTTTAGGAGGTATTACCTTACTCCAAGCTGTCTGACTCAGATAGTCTATTTCTTACAAAGGTACCAAACCAAACCCCATGATTTATAAGGCACTTTTTCCTCCTGCAAGTATTTGCTGTGGAGGTACACAACTGCTTTATTGAAAAGTTTTTTGACTAATGAGAAATCATAGCAATTTTTTTTCCAGTTAAAGGAACTGCAGGATCTTAGCAAATCCTGGGTCAATAACTGCATATTTTCTACATGAAACTTAGGGATTAGCAGAAGATTTTTAGTCTAGTCAATAACTGCTCATTTTCTGCATGAAACTTAGTGATTAGCAGAAGATTTTTAACCTAGCCTGCACAGCTCAACCATTCATAATTAGCCAGCCAAGCATCTGTTTTCACTCTGTTTCATACGGAAAGCATAATGCTGAGATTCAGACACCATTTTGATTTTAGGAGGGCTTATTTTAGCAATGTGAACAAATTAAAAGAAAATTTTCAGTTCTTCACTAGTTGTAAACCGTGCTCATGTTTGTAGCTGAATTTTGAAAGCATATACCCATCAGTCAAGGATATGATTCTTACTGTTTTATGAAGAACAGTTGCTCTTTTTACTGATGAAGTCCTAGAAAGTTAAACTGTGTAATGAAGTTTCATGTTTGCTGTTAATGAAGTGGCAGGTAAAGATCACCTTTAGGAAGGCTTAAGCATTCAGGTAGGATGAAGCAGTAAGTCAGGATACTCTAAGGTAGTTAAGAGACCTTGTAGATCTCAGGCTGCAATAGTAAGCAAGCATTTTATAGGCCTTAGGGACACAGTTGAATTTTACCTAGAAGACTGAGCCTTTTGCTACATTTTTATGTGTGGTATAATTATATTCTTGATTTTTAGCATTTTTATATTCCATGAGCCTCAATAGCAGTAGCATCAGGAAAATTGCACTGTAGCACTGAATGCTGTCTGCCTACAGCAAAGACAAAGTTGATAAAGGACAGAGAAAGCACAGAGCCCTGGTTAACCTTCTGTGAATGGGGGTTTGTTAGTAAGCTCCAAGAAAGTAATTATTTTACCCCTAGGTCTTTGTACAGTTTTATATGTTCTCTTTCCTAGAGAGAGAAAACATCACTGTAGTAATTTTGTGACTACTAGTACCTTTCAAAATACTGTAGAAGCATCTGATAGGGCCTGCACTGCAATCCATGATGTAAGCCACTGCCTTTCCCATTATTTTTGTAGGAGTTTAACAGCCTCTCACTGACTTAATGATTGGTGTAGTCAGTGGCTGGAATGGCTACTGGATGATGTCCTGCAAAGTGATTCACAATGTAATTCTTAACATGTGAGTAAACAAGCTGCTTTCTACATCCAGAGATTCACCTGTGCTTTCCTGAGTGTAATTACAATTATTCTCATTTAAAGTGTTGCACATATATCTGTTTCACAGATCAGTATGTCAGACTTCTAACCACTTGGTTTTGCTTTCTGCAACATTGATGGTCCTTTCAGTTAGTGACGCTTGTGCAATTGCAGATGAGAGCTCCCAGTACTCACGTGGTACCATTTCTTCCTGATTAAGCAGAACAAGTGAGCACCTGATTGCCTTTTACCATAAATGCTGACATTCTTCGGCCAAAGAGGAGAGAGGAAAACAAAAAAATCTTTGATAGTGTTTAAAGGACATTTTCAGCAAGGATTTCCATTTCAAGAGATTTGTTAATGTAGTCTTGGATTAGTGTATGCATCGAAAGCTTTACTTAGGAAGATTTTCATCCTTTGAAGTACACACATGCCAAAGCTCTTTGTATTCTGAATCTGTATGATTATATGCTGAATAATGAATATTTTTTTTAAGCTTTATGTAGCCACACTGTGACACCTCACCGATTTCAGCCAATCTCACTCTCTTTTTTCTTTTTTTATTGACATTTCGCAACATAAAACCTTTAGTAAAGAATTTTAGCAGTTAAATTCTTCAGTGCCACGCAGCTGAGTTGCTGAGATGCTGATTTAAAAACCCCCCACATATCTTATGCTGATTTTGTTTTAGAACAAGCTGACTAGCTGCAATTGAGGTTAATTGACCTTTATAATGGATACACAGGACAGTACTAAAGCTGTATACATAAACTGTAAGTTTATTTGAAAGCAAATTGTGTTAATTGACATTCATTTTGCATCTTTCTGTTGTTTATTGCTAGTTGTTCATGCGAATAGTTTGTTGATATTATAGATAGGACAAACAAATGTTTCAGATAAATGGGATTTTCAGTTGAATAAGCTTTAATTAAATGATCTTCTGTACTCAATTTTGAAACTGTAATGTACTGTACAGTATGTAGCTAATCCTGTTATCTAGGATCTTATATTGTTGAACTGTTACACACAGATTTGTTTATTTTTGGCAAATAATGTCTAAATTCTCTGCAAGTTGTGCAATATTTAAGTCTTTCTCCAGAGTAAAACAGATGCTGCAGAGACTGAGTTTATGCTAGTGTTATAGGCGGCTGGTCTGTCTCACAGGACAAACCAGTTCTATAATAAACACATATTCACTGCTATATTAAAAGCATAAATCAGAGTAAATCAGCTTGTCTCATACACAGGTCCTATTCTGCCAGACACTTGACCATTGTCTTTACTTAACAGACAGCACTAGCCACCTGCAGGGCCTGGGCCAATACAGCCTTAACGCTTTTCACAACATACAGTATTTTTGATCACTTAACTAAGTTCTACATATGTCTACAAATTCAGTCCAAGCCAGACAATTTTCCTATTTTATTCTCTAATGAAGGTAAGCCATAACTGACAAAGTCACTGTTCACACCACTGCTTCCACTGCTTTCAAATAAGACAGTAAGTCCTCCAAAGTCCCAGATGGAGGAAGCCTTTTCTAGGTTACGTAGCACGTTTTGCTTAACAAAATTAAAATGAGTGAAGATTGCTAATATATTTTGTCTAAAAATAAAACAGAACTAAGAAGACAGGTATTTGTCCTGTAGGCATGTTCATAGTATTAATTCAGTGGCACAGAGCTATCAGTTACACTAATAATCTTCTAGCTCCCTTTTGACACTTCACTGTCTTTAAATAGCCATGTAGAATAGTCAAGGAAATAAGTATTTTGTGTACATTTTAACCACAAAGATATTTAAAGAGAAATAACTCTTCTTCCAGTAAGTTACATTTCATTTGAATATGCTGATGTAAAGAATGATGCCAGTCATTCACATCTTATGTTAGAGATGAGAGCAAACTTAGGAGGCAAAGTAGTTAGGAAATATGCAGAGAGATTTCTTTGAAAGCAAGTTCCTCCGTTTTGCTGTATTCATTTTTATTCTAACAGGCATTTTCCTCACATGAGTGGCTTTCTCTTCCCATTTCTTTTACATTTGCACTCTGTAAAGTGTAAGGTTATTGCTGATAGTATTTTAAGAAGTGCTTTCCCTGGAGGATGTTTTTTTTTGATAGCCAGCGAGGGACTGTTCTCAAATATGATGGTGAACATTATAGAGAGATTTGTGATATAATGTGTGTCACAGACAGAACTTACAAGGACCTCATTTCTTTTCACAGAAAAATACCAAAAGACTGGGGCCTGATTTTTAGCTCTGACTAAGCTAACCAGCTCCAGGAGCAGTCAGAGTACTGGATATCCAAGCAAAGTGGGTCAGTATTGTCCAGATGAAGGTGCTTCCAAAACTGAGAGTAGCAGTAGCACAGACTGTGTGTCTTGACAGCGGACTATATGTTGCTGTGTTCAGACTCAATCCCAAGCCACCAAGTAAGTCTTAACATATGTATGTTAGATTGCAGTTAGGGTAGCTATGATTCACACAGTTTGGCTCCTTCTGCAGGCATGCTAAGGCTTGGGAATGATTCAGGTTGAAGTCCTCCCACTTCCTCCCTCGGCTATATGGACACAACTGGTAGCCAGACAGTGTCAACCAGCTGACCCACAAACTGACAAAATTACCTTGTGGCCCGTATACTCTTGACTTGTCTCCATGTACCAATGCTGAGTTGCACAAGGTTTCTGTACCTTTGATGTTCTACTAAAAATTTTCACATATGGCATGCATCAAGACAGTCCTTCTGTACATGGAGAACACCTCCAGAAAACATGACAGAGACAGATATTCTAAAAAAGATTTGTGTTGTACTTTCTCTACAATAAGAAAGTAAAATGACACTAGTAAGAATGCATCTAACCCTTACTCACTGTGAACACAGAGAAGCCATGGAGAATCAAAACTTTGAAATCCAAGATCTCTGAATGTGGATCATTTGAGAAAGCCCAGGGTTCACCACAGCCCAGCGTTGGAGCACCAGTGTCTAGAGATGCATTAATGTTGTTGGTTGACATGGGACATGGGTCTTACAAGGTCAGTACTTGTGGGATTTACCCAGTTAACTCTTACATTGTGGGACACTGGCCAGGTTTAAATTAAGCAGCCAAGGTATGTGAACTGTTAAGGAACACCACTTGCCCTCCAGACCCCTTGTCCCATTTGTGCATGACTTCTTGGCACAGACAGATTTTCTGTGCTTTTGCTGTCAGCAGACAGATCTCATGCCTAGCAGAGATTGCTGGGCATGTCAGGCTAAATTCTGCCTGTACACAAAATATAAAAAGACTATCTCAGATTCCCCTAGTCTATCATGGGTCTCCTCTCACCTGTTTCCTCCTTCTAGAGAATACACATTTCCCAAGAAATTCAGGTCTGTTGCAATGACCCTTGTTTATTATGCTTATGTTATGTGACTGTTTCCCTCTGTTTCCCTCAATGTATTACTATCCCCTAGTCCATTTTGCCATGTGCTTGTAGTGGAAATTCTTGGCCTTTCCTAGACGGGGGAAATAGAGGATTTGACACTGCTTTGGTTGGGCTTCCAGTGAACAGACAAGCTCTTCTTCTAAGGTCAGGTAATACATAGAACTTTACAGAATTACCGCCTAGTGCCAGCCATTTGGTCAGTCCTCTGGATTTTAGCCGAAGATAAGGCTGATGGGTTCATCAGGCAAGGCAGACACTGAAGACACACAAACTGAACACTCTGTGTAGCCATATTCTAGTCCTTTCCTCATTTTTCCTTAAACTGTAGGGGAGAATCTGCTCATAGCCTACCAAGAACCAAAGATCAGGGATGCAAGTGAACAGCTCACGCAGAAACTTCTAGACCACAAGAAGATGCTTATGCCATCCTACATATCATACTCCTGGAACTGACCAAAAAGCCTCATTGCATAAAGCATAAAACATGCACAATCAGCAGGCATCAGAGAGTGATGGACTTGACTTCTTCAGCGGCTAACTTAAACCAAGCCCTCAGTTTCAAGTTGTGAAAAGGAGGCAGAGAGTTTGCCATGCTGTTTCCAGGCATGAGAGAACTATTTCGCTCTGACATGAAAGAAGTCTCAGCTGACCTGTTGCAAAACTGTCATTGAGGCTTTCTTAGGACAGGCACCAAGCTGCCTACCTGACTCAGAGTGCTGAAAGAGTTTATGACATATCTTCCTTTAACTGTTGACATCGCAGATTTTTGTGTGTACATGTGTGGGTACATGTGGGCAAAAGTAACTGTGTTGACCTTGACTTGATGAAACAGCTGATTTTCATGGAAAGAGGCTGTTTTTATTCATCCTGTGAACACATTAATATCTAGAATCTGACCTATCTCTTTCACAGAACTTCAGGTATCCTTTTTTTTCTTTAAGTATTGCCTTGTGCTTTCTGCACTAAACTTCTTTTGTAGTGGCTCCACCATTGTGATGCAGATTCCCTGGCAATGCCAGAAATTATTTTAATTGCCCCTGCCTGGGAGCAAGTACTATGATATAAAGGCCTCTTTCATATCACAGCTAGTGAGCTGTGGGCTTCCTCACATCACAGGAGAGGCTGGCCACTCAGTGCTAGAAATGGTGAAGTATGGGACAGGTAACTGGGCAGTAAAGTGAGTAGAAAATTGACTTAACTGCTAGGCTCAGAATGTTGCATGACCAGTGCAAAGTCCAGCTGGCATCCAGTAATTAGTTAAATCCCTCAGAGATCAGTCTCCTCCAGAATTTCCACAGATATGCCCACATTCTGCCTTATGCTTCATGGGCTCATTCACACCTTAGTAAAATGAAAGTAAACTCCTCCTTGTTAATAGCCTCCTTGCTGATACATTTATGCCCACTGGCTGTCAGAAGTTTTGTTACAAACCCTGGAGAGCAGGGTGCTGACCCTTGAGATCTCGGGACTAATCTATGTGGATTGCAGGGTTGTGATCTGGTGCACTGCTGCCCTGTTTAATGGTGGAGCAGCCCTCCCTTACTTCAATGGCAGCTGTGAACAGCAGTCAAATGTGGTTGAGCATGAGTCAACACCAGGAAAAGTGATGTTAACTTTGACTAGAGGTAGTTCCCCTCCCTGGGGATGAAGGCACCTGGCACAAACTGAATTTTAATGTGTGTCACCTAAGCCTTTCTGAGTTATTTGCTTTCTGATGTGGGCAAGTGGCAGTGCATGTACCAGCAGCCAACCCAGTGTGCAGCCATGGGGGCAACTGTTGTACCTGCACCTGCCCTTTGTAGCAAGGGAAATCCCCACTGGCTGAAGGCTGTTATAGCTAACTCTGTTAGCTTCACTTCTATTATTACTGACTGGTTTTGCATCTTTTTGTACACTTTATAACCACAGGGAGCTGTGGACTCTCAGTTTGCTCCAAATAAGAGACTTACAAAACTTCCTCCTTAATTGTAGAGGGAGGTTAATAAAAATGAAAAGGGACTTTGCACCATTCAGCAAGCGACAAAGAGGAACAAAGCCTCAGATGCTTTCTTCTCTTCCCTGTCTCTAGGACATTTGAAAGATTTCTCAAAAGCAGCTCAGTTCTCCACCAGACTTTCTCCAATAGTTGCTAGAATTATCTTTTATTCAGATTATCCATCACTAAAGCTGGTCAGAGAACTGTTTCTGCTGTCACAAATGATTTAATCCATGACCAGAGAAGGTTGTGTATGCTTCTTGGAGGAAACACAGTTTTTAATCTTTGTGGTATGAAATTTCCTCATTCATTTTCTCAGAATAGCTCAACAGAACGGAAATTTCTCAGATTGAGATCTAATCTGCTCTGCCTTAGTAGCAAGTTACAAATGTCTCGAACAAGCTTTCAGTTGACACATTTTTCAAAACAAGAAGTGCTTTGGACAAAGCCTTACTGATTAGAGACAGGAGTGGTTAAACCATAGCTTGTGCCCATAGTTACCCACTAATTAGCCTTACACGTTTATCCTCTTGGCATCAGCCCAAGTTACCCAGAGTTTGGTTCCTGTAAAATAATAGCAGCTATTTGGTATTTTGAGGCATTGCAAGCCTTACCTGTCTCACTGCAATGAGTAAAGGAGCCCTACTTTCATTTGCAAACATATACAAATAAACATTTCTCAGAGTATTTGTATCACAATACATCTCTGGTCACTGAGGTTGTTAGTGCTTGACCCAGCTAACTTAGCTGTTTTGTGACAGTCATAATCATATTTAAACTTACCTCAAGATATTTTTACAAGCTCAGCAGTTTCACAAATGTCTAGATTGGATCAACCTGAAGACTAAGTGCCTCTACCACAAAAGCCAAAAGATCAGCCTCTGTTAGAGAAATTCAGGCCAACTTTAGTCCTTCTCTAGGATGGGAAGATAGAAACCAATTCAACAACATTGTTTGAGAAAAAATTATTAAAGTCATATTAAGTAAAGGTAGTACTGTATGTCACGACACACTACTGGTTAGAAGAGCATTAAGAAACAAGTATAGCTGTTTGACACAAACTCTAACATACTTCAACTCTTCCAGGGATTCTGCATTCCCACCATGCTTGACAACACAAGTCATTGCTGCTGAATGATGATGATTGTTGCCAGCATAAAATGTAAGTTAAAACCAGAAACAGATCTTATAAACTCCTATTTTGTTTATTTTTCTAAACAGAGTTTATTTACTCCAAGACTTTGAAATCTAGTTAATGCAACTAAAATTGCCATTTTTATACTACAGCCTTCAAAGCAGATCATGTATTTTAAGTCTGACAGCAGTAGCCGTTTAAGGGATCATTAAAACTACAGAAAGCATTTCCATAACTTTCTATGTTTCATCTCCTCTGAAGGTGATTTTCTTTTCATTTGTCAGCAGTACATGGAAACTTTTTAACATGAATACAAAATGCCTTAAATTATGAAAATTCTGTGACTAATTTGTGATCAAAAAGTTTCTCTGTTGATTTGATACAGAGATTATTATGCATGTTAAAAACGCTCGGTAGAGTTGCCATTTGCTGTATTAGTCTTAGAACGGAGAAGTCTTTGAAATGTAATGACCACATTAAAAATCAAGTAGCTTATGAAGGACTCAAACTTGTGATTCTGTTTATTTTTTAAGGAAGTACTCTAAAAGAAGATAGGCAGTTAAAACGTGTATTCAAGTGCAAAATATACTGGGAAATGACAATAAAATCTCATATGAAAGACAATGGAGCACAATAACCATATTAACTTGAGTGTTGTATACAGATACTGTATTAACAAACCACACCACACAAAAGGCAAGAGCTTTACAAAATATGATCATAAAAGCATAGCGTTTATACTGTTTTTCTTTTTCTCCAAGCTTGCATTCTCTTTATAATGCTTAGGAAGAATGAGAACAGTTGTGAAAATTACAATAAAGAAACTACCAGTGCATAAGCCATTCAGATGGTTACATCTCTAAAAGATAATGATTATACAGAGCTTGATTCCAATTCACACTACAGTCCTTTTGTACCTCCAGGATAAATTGTAGGGGATGATAGTCTACTTTGGATCCTGTTTGGGAGAACAAGGGTGTGGAACACCATTAATATTAAAGAGAATTAGCTTGGTACTTTTCAAGTAGGATGTGAATGTATCCATCTTTTTATTGTGATGATACATCAATGAAAATATGTTCTGTACAAATGCCAGCAAAACACATCTGAAAATAGACAGTGTAATTAATCCTTATATTTTTAAAATAAATATGTAAAATATTTACATTTTGACAGTTCCCAAAATGAACATGTCCAGATTGCGTACCACTATCCAAAACAATTCTCTATTATAGAAAATGCATTTATGTACAAATATTTATAAATACATATGTATAAACTTTTTTCAGTGAAATATCTGTGAATTCATTGAAAAGAAAAGCATGAGATATTCTTATTAACAGCTAACATTTAGCTATCAAGTTTCCACACATTAAACAGTCTAGAGCATTTTACACCACACAGGAGTAGATTTTCAATGTTCAGAATATTTTGCGCACTGCTTCTGTGCCATCATATGAGAAAATCTGATTGTCTTTTTCTGAAAAACTGCAAAAGGACTGAATCAGTTTGACTCAGTGATTGCTATTGACTGCACCATGTCAGACAGGTTTTCTGGATCCACTTCTTCTTTACCATTATCTGAATTTTCTGATGAGATGTAACAGCCAGAATCTCTTGGACAGTCATTTAACTGTGATTTGTCAAAACTCTTGTGAGGACTTAAGCTCTGCATCTCTTGACCATCTTCGCTTTTCTGCTGTTGTTCAACTGGTAAGAAGAAAAAAGGAAAGAGAAAAAAAAAAGTCAAAATAAGTATCGTGGGAAAGAGTGTGAGACAGCAACATGATTGATCTTGAACACTGTAGAAAAAGAATTGGTACTATACAAATTACTAGATCATTATCTTTTATCTATAAGAAACAGAAACCTCAGCATCAAAGAACTGAAATTATCATTACATGAATATAACAATGTCTGTATTGACATTGAGGCTAGCTTTGATCCCGCAGTATTTTGCTAAAAAGTGAATTTTGGAAGCTATGGCCTCATCCTTTACACTGAGATCTTATATTCTGTCTACAAGTTCAAGAGTCACCATGCCCACAATACAGATGCCAGCTTTTCCCCTCTCACACTCATGTATTCCAGAGCCTACTCATGCAATTAATCATGAAGCCTACTGCACCTTGTTTATAGCACACTGCATTATAGATGTTGTGACTTCTGAGTGTAAACCCCACCATTTTGCTTACTCTGTGCCCGGTGAAGTGAAATATAATATGCTGGTCTTCAGAAGCGCTCAGCCTGAAGATGTGTTAATCAAGTTTTGTAAAGCATTGGACTTTTCAGTGGGAGTGAGTAGCTGATGGAAACTTCCTAAGCTTAGCTTGATACCCAGGCTTCCAAAACACAAAGGCCTCAGAGGAAGTTAAGGTGCCCAACTCCTGCTGTGTGGTTTTGAACACTGTACCAAAACTAAGTAGAAGCAAATTAACTCGCCACTCACTTGTCCTTGTTTAGCTTCTGTACTACCAAGTCTATTCAAATTCATAAACCTGCTATTCAGTGGGAGTATCGACAGATCTCTCAAAAAAAACCCCTCAACAATCTGGTGCCTTGCAAACAATATATAATGAACATAACAGTAAATTTCTTCAGAAAACAAGGTATAAAATGTAAAATCTTTCCCTTTCATTCTTTTATTTTTCTTTATTGCCCTTCTGTAAGTGTATTTTTACTTTAAACTGTTGCTTGCTTTCTGAACAAAATATAAACAGCACGTCTCACAGGAAAACAAATGGGTTTACACTTGATTTTAGCCGTTCAGAAAAATGATAGCTTTTAGCTTTTGCAAAGAAAGTTCCCTTATTTCACTTGACTTGTTACTCTATGGTTATATAGTTAGCTTTGAACCTTTAACCAGATTTAAGCTGTCTTCGTTCAAGTACAGGCATAATAGAAGTCCTAATATATGAAAAAAAATTATCTCAATCTATTTTAGCTCCAGGCTAGAATCCTGCAATTATAAAACTTCCACAAGGAAAATTTCTACCACCATTTGCATCAGTTGTTGGAAATTATAAGTTTTGTCAATGTGGGAATTACAATTAGACTTCTTTTTTTTAAATAATCTTGTGTTACATTGTGTAATAAAGAATGAATTAGAAATGAAAAATTGAAATATTTCGTTCTGAAAATATTGAAATGGAACAGCAGGAGAGTCAGGACCTTTCTTCATGATGTGAGATCTGATTGAATATTTCACAAAGCTTTTTCATATATTCAGAAATATTTCTAGGTCCTAATGGAAGTCTTCTAGATGTGTTTGAATTGATTAATTCTGTTTAATATTTTCTATCTTTCAGTTGACTAACTAAGTTAATAAACTAATCTGAGTCTGAGGAAAAGAATGCAACATCTCAGCTTTATCATATTTTGCATCAATAGCTTATAGGCATAATAGTATATATTTTAAAAAAATTGGATCACTTTAAATACTTCCCAAGCAATAGAATTCCCACCTTGTTCCCAAATAAAGTAATTCTTAATTGCATTTGCATGAAAGAGTGCAGCTTTCATCAAATTTAATTGATATCTGTAGCTGTTTGATCTCCTTCTCACCTTACGAAACATAGTTTGTCATGTCAAATGTTATCTCTCCTTACAGGGAAAATATTTGATCACATAGAGTCCAATTGATTTCTGATTTAAGTCAGGAAGGAATTACAAAAGGCATTACACCAGTGAAGGCATTACTGCTGCTATTAGCAGCAACAGAAGTAGTTTAGCAAAAATAACAGCAGATGCCCCAGTAAAGCCTTGTCTAAACTGTGTCATTAGCTCTTCACTCCCATCCCACTGGCACCAAGATGACCCAGGTCTTGGTAACCGTGGGCTGACAGACCTCAGGCAGCCACTGGCAAAGTCCTCCTGTGTGGCTGTGGGCTGGGCTCCCCTGCCCTCTACTGTAATCCCCTCATCAGCCTAATACTGGGACTTTCATCAGCTTCTCTAGCATCATCTGCTGCCCTGGCAAGCACTGACCTAAAAAGTGTTAATCCTGTTTATATTTTCAAGGTCAAAGAGGAACCTCCATCCATTTTGTTTGTTTTACAATGGGAAGAAAAATGAGTAACGAGTGGATTAAAAAGCAAATATAGTTTCAGTCACTGTCTTATTGCCCTCTAACTAGTTGTGAAAATCTGAATAGTTACTATGTGAAAAACAGTTCCTAAAAGTTTTTGTAGTAATGTCTTTCCCTTGTGTATTTCAGGGAAAAAGACACAAACAAGCCTGGAACTGAGATGTTTTAAAATCTGAATTTAGATCAGTTAGGTGAAATTTCTATTTAGAAAACTTACAGAAATGTAAACCTTTTGTCTCTTCCCATATCAGTAGAAGAGTTATTTACACAAAAGACTGAAAACAAAAAAATGTCTGTGTGTTTGAAAGTGTGCAAATATTATATTATTCATTTTGAACAAGAAATGTTGAAGAACACCCCTACACACTTATGAAGAGAAGACCGAAAGCAAACTTAGGCTCTCCCCACACAAACATCATTTTTTGTCTTTTTAAAGCAGCTTTAAATATCATGTGGTAACTACTCAACCACTTGAACAGGATACTGCATATTATAAATATATGTAACATACAGCTTTTGGTATTGCTTCACAGGAAAAGAAACCACAGGGGTTTTTTTTCCTTTTTTCTTTTCAGGCTTTAGCTTTTAAACTCAGTTCCACTTAATTCCTTTCTCTAACACATACATGTTCAAATTCCCCATTAGTAAAGGTAAGTTTGCAGTCTTAATCTTTGGACATTAGAAGAAAGATGTAATGCAAAGGAAATGGGAATTGAAAATTAAACTGCCATTAAATATTGTAGAATCATCAGAAATAACTATCTTATCCACAAATAGAAGTCCTATCATTTTTTTTACAGTAAAGCAGTTTCATATAAGATAAATAGCTTTCAGTTACTGTTGTCTATGATATGCCCAGAAGAGTCCAAGATATACATCTTTTTGACACAAGTATTCTAGTATTACTTTAGATATTAGGATTATATTCAGACTTATGAAAAAAATGTGCAGCCTTTAGTCTTGGTTAATAGACAGACATATGATGCATACTTATGTTCCTTGCTATTTAGAACTTTGTATTGAATATTTGTTGTTCAGTGACATAGATGTGCATGACAGGCTCTTTTTTAACTTCACCAGCTTTTTTCCCTTTCATAATGAGTTTAAAGTCCTGATTAGGAAGGCATCTTAAGCTCAAGTTTAAGGTTGTTCAGCTCAAGAATGTACTGAAGTCACACTGACTCCCAGGCAGTTTAAACCAGATGATTGGCAGGAGGCTGGAATTTTGTCTTGAGTGAAAAAAGATCACCCAGCAGAAAACTCAACCTCATGAGTGTGCCATCTGAGACTTTGCCTTCGTGCATTTTTACCAGAAGAACAGGGCAAGGGGTATGATGATTTAAGCTGAATCTGTTCCATGCCTTTGTGGAAGCTGCAGCAGCGACGTACTGAGTAGCGCAGCACAATAAGTAGGACAAAGTGTGTCTTCAAGGCTGATGTCAGACCTCCTGTGTATGGATGAAGGTCATGTATCAACTTGTGGTGCCTGTACCAGTTATATTATCTAAGTGTTAAAATGAAATGAAAACTCACAAGGCATCAGACTCAGAAAGGATCATTTTTAAGCAGTAAATGGTGATACTTCTTGAAAAGTGGGTCTGTATACACATGCAGAACTTCAAGTCTCAAAGGACTAAACATTTTGTGAATGTTTGCAGACATGCATTTTAAAAAGTAGCATTCACTGAAATCAGTGGAGTAACTCTTCTGGGAGGGATATTGAACTGATGCAAGAGGAGAGTCTATGGTGAAAATAGAAAGGAGAATCTTTTTTTATTCCCCTCTAAAATCTGGAAGCAAACAGATGTGCCTGAAAAAAAGGTGAAAAATACTATTTCTTATGCAAGGATGAACTTCCTTGGGAAATATGGAAATATTATGTCCAGGTCAATGAACTGCAGCTATCACAGCACAGAAGGGGAGATTGTCTTTGAGCACTATTTGACCTTAACATGATCCCATATACTTAAAGGGACTTCCCAGTGTAAAATCACACTCTTGGTGTGAGGTTCTTATGCAAGGAATGCAAGTGAGAATGGAAAGTTGTGTCCTCAGCTGTCTATCTAGTATCTTGCTGTCCAAGTACAAGAACTAAGAAACAAACCTTATCTGGTACTGGCAGTGGAATTTAGAGTGTGATCTGGCACTTAAATATGAAAAATAAAATAAGCAAATGGCTTCGGGGAAATAGGCATAAAACACTGTCCCCCAAATTGCACATATGGACCATATTTTATCTATATAATTAATTGTAGGCACATAGCCAATGAAGTCTAATTCTTCTTTCACTCAGAATAGGTTCAGACTACTGTAACTTACTAGACTTCAGGAATGAACCTCTTGACTTGTGTCATCTAAGTGAGAAGAGAGTCAAGGCATTTTGCACACACAAAAATCTGTGTCTCGGGAAGCAGACAAAAAAAAAGTTCCAAACTTCTTTTCTCACTTTATTCATTAACCATCCAGCAACTACTTCACTTTAAAAATAGCGTCCTACAAAAGCACAGACATCTATCTCCTGTCTAGAAGCCATTTGGGAGAAAAATGAAAAATTATTAAGAAATACTTTATGAAAAAGAGCTCTTTTTTTCCCCTCCCCAAGACATAAATTCATGGAAAACAGTCATTTTGTCCCAAATATATAGGTCTGATTGGCTTATAGAAAAAATATAAAAAGAGACCTAGGGGTCTGGGGAAGGATAAGGGGAGCTTACAAAATGTTGCAGTTCTAGGATAGTCTTGCTGTGTGAAGTCTTTGAAGATGGTGGGCCTGGACTCCCAGGAAAGGTAAAAAGGAGATCTGTTTAAAAAACACTGTGTGGTCATATTTCCTACATAAAATGTACTTTTAAATTTCTGGTGTGACAGTGGTACATTTTTTCCTTTCAAATTAATTCAGGTCTAGGTCAAACGTGAGATTAAAAAAAATCTCACTACCAGAAATCCTACACTTTTGATGACTTTATAAAGCATATAACATGGAAACTTGCTGTAGGTCTTGTGTTTAGAAAACTCAATAACTGTTTATTCTGCAACACGAATTGTATAATCACAAGTGTGCAACATGAAGAAATCACTTAATATAACATACAATAAATGTCAAGAAAAAGAAGAGGGAAGAAAAACAAATGGAAAGCCATGTAGAAAGATCTAGACATTTTACAACATCAGTTATCACATTAAAGAAGTATTACATTTTGGTTTACTGCTCTGTAGTAGACTCTAGTAAAATGGGACTATGTTCCAGCACACTTGGCTGTTCTGAGTAACAGCAGGGTCACAAAACCTCAGAAACTCTTGCATTTCCACTCTGGATCATACCTGGGACTCCATCCATCAATCAAGTGCATGCTTCATGGAAGCACAAATGTAATGTGAACATCTTTGAGAGAGGTGGGCTTAGAACAGTGAGTGTAGTCTATGGCCTTACTATACTTTTTTCACAAAGCTTATGAAAGAACTGAACTTTTACCTCAAATAGTGTTGAACTTCTACCTAGGGTACTCTTGGCCAGTGAACAGATTACCTTGTAGCTGTGGGGAATTATGCTGCTGTCTTCTAAGCAATGCAGCAAATCAATTTTAATTAAAAAAAATAATTTATTCCTGACTGAGTCATGCCCATTTAGGGAAAAAAACTACACTTAGTTAGCAAAGTTCAGTTTGGATGCAGAATTCACATTCACAGTAGCACCCAGTTCTTTCAACCCAGCTTTCCAAGTGGACTGACAGAAGGACAAAGAGGTCAAATGATTTGGACAAAATCAGATTCATGATGAACTTATTCCCAAGATCATCTTGACTCCTTGTCTTTCATTATAGCCACTTAACAGATAACTTCTATCAATTTTAGTCTTCAGTATCTTCCTTTTCAGAACAGGTCATTAAATTCTGTTCTGTCACTACCAGTCACATGACAAATGCTATGAACCTTTGTCAAGCAGACAAGGTAAGGATTTGATTCAGTCCTGATTCAAGACCGTATCCCAAACCAGAAAAGTAATCATATATGGTTCACCTGAAAATATACATGAGCCTTATGGAACTCAATTAAACTTAAATGATTGCTTGTAGTTGGCATGATACAGAAAGATGTCTTGGATCTGGTCACTGTGAGTATTCACAAATTCTGGGAATATTATTTCCTGAATCTGAATAGTAGAAAGATTGGCTAAACCTATCTAAGGTGGATGTGAAGCAAATATTCATTTCATCTATCGATCTAAGGCTACAGTGTCATCACTGATCTTGAAGCATGAGCCATTTTATAAGATTTAATGTTATTATTTCCAGAACCATTAAAAGAATTTAAACTATTAGACTACCATACAGATAACATCAGGGACACTACCTTGCCTGGTGAAGTGACTTAATCCCATGCTGCCAATTAGAAAGAATCCTATTTGGATAATTAAGGTAAATTTATTACTTTTCAGTGTATGGCCCAGGTAAGGACATTGTTAGGCTTGGTTCTTGCACAGTGTGTGTAGAATATTAAGCATTAAAGCATCTTAAGAAAAAAAAACTCCATTTGGTATCAATCTTCTAAAAAGGTTGGGTGTTCAAGGCTGCTTACTCTGCTTTTTGTTACACAAGGAATATAAATAGCAAGCCACGTCCTCAGTATTCCAAAATAGTTTGATACTCACATGGTCTGTTTAAAACCATTATGTTTTGGATTTGGTGATAATCTAACATTTTTTCTTTTTTGTGTGCGCGCTAAATATTGATATAGAAAAACATACACAATAAAATGTGCAGAAAGTTGCCAAGAAGTACATATACTTGGTTTGAGTGCAAACTAGAGAAACATATTTTCAGAAGATTTCGAGCTAGATCCCTGCAATACAATTACTGGAAAATGTAACTTTTTTTTTTTCCCCCTAGATACAGTCTTTCAATCACTACTAATACACAGACAGCCCTTCAAGAGTCCTTTTCTATCCTGTCATCTCATAAAGCTATAGGCCAGAAAGAACTACTGAACTCGGTGGACAAAGAAAACCCTTTTAATACCCATCTAGAATGTTTGCAAGTACTTTTCCATTCCCTGGAAGACGACTAAGAACAAGAAAGACTGCATGGAGTCCCCAGAAAGTCCAAACGTACAGTAAAAAACAAGATCAGCAAAGATCTGAAGTGGGAGATTAGAGAACACCTGCAAAGAAAGCTGAATGTAGGAGATAACCAAAGACATGCAAAGAAACCCAGAAAGGTTTGTGTACTGAAGTATATACGGTATATATGTGCATGCAAGTATGTGCATACATATATATGGACATGTGCCAATGTGAGAATTGGAAATCTATGTATCTACTGAGGAGATAAAAAATGCACACCTGAAAAGAATTGGTATTAAAATATCCTAGAAAATATTGCTTTTCCAGGTTTCTTTTTCTTTCTTTCAGGTGCTTCTTAACTAAGAGTGCACATTTGATGAAATGACTGCTCAGCATAAGGGTGAGTATGCAGAAATATCAATGAAGAGAAAAATCCTGTTTCAGCTGAGTGTCTCATTAAGCAGGTGCTTAGCTGTAGTTCCTAGGAATTTGACATAAATTATTTAAAATTATGAGTCAGATTGGAAACATGATTAAAATGTCACGAGAACATTATTTTCTGTTCTGTATCCTAACTTTTCTACTCCCAGTGAAAGGAACAAGTGAAGAAAACATAATAATGATTGATACATATAAATCTATACACATTGTATGATCAACTTTTGGAAGCTCATTTGAAACTTGAGTCAGATTAATTTTGACAAAAGTATGCAATCCAGCTATTAGTATATATGTTTGAGGTGTTTTTAAAAAACCCTTTCCTATGAAAGAAATTGATTTGGATAAAGATGAAAGTGTGGAATGAAATTAGGGAAGGAAAAACTGTATTATTCTGTGGAATGTTGTTTAAATAAATAAAAGAAAATTCTATACTGTAGCTATATGAAATAATCTCTGTTTGGTTAAGAGTCTGGGTTTATTCTCTGCTCTTGTACAGACCTGGTGACTTTCAGGAAGTCACTCTAAGGGGGCTGGGTCCCTAACCATAAATAGGGGTATTTTTAAGCAACAATTGCAACCAATCTCTAGTATAAGATCTATAAATATGACATCTTAAATCGATTCTGTTACTGGTATAGTAATCTTATATATATCTACGAGATTTATGGGTTGCTATCTGAATGAATAAGAAACTCATCTGACACCATGTTTCATATTTAAAAGAAAAATTTAACAGATAAGTATGAGAATCACTATTTCTTTACATGTGTTTCTTTAATTAAAACTTTCAGGTGACTCTTAATAAAGCTTAACCACTTACTGTCATAGTCCTGTAGATTTTCAATTGCTGATAAGAGTCTTGCCCTGTCTTCTGGGTTTGAAATATTTAATTCGATCAGGTGACTCTCCTGTAGATCCTTTAAGTCCTCTAGAGTTTCATAGCCATTTAGCAAGAGGGTTGAGGCATATTCCTGCAAAAAAAACCACCAAGCAAAACCTCTCATGTAAACAAGCCCTGTGTTTAGTAGTGGAATAGGTACAATTTCTTTGACTTTTTTTGTCAGGTTGAAATGAATTCCATTCTCCAGTTTGCATAAAAACAGAGCTGGAGATCCAGAGAGGACAGAAGCAGAGATGCCTTGGGGCCCTCTTAGACATCCTAGAATCTGTGGTTGATTTGTCTAACAGTCTGGTAGCAAATTGGACCAGGACAGAGCTCTGCCAGAAATGACTTAATCTGCTAGGCATCTGGACTTCTGTGGATCACCTCATCGGTGCCTTCCATGCTCTGTCCAAGAGGGCCCTCTGAGGTAGGATGTCTACTAGCTTTCCACAGGAGTCTTTTCAATATAGGTGAGGGTAGGAAGCTGAAGGAGCCCTCAGTCATGCCGTCTCACACATGGTCCCCCTTGAGCTGTGTGTCAAAGTAGTAAGAAACTCCATGCAAACTCCAGAGAAATAATTGTTTATATCAGCACCAAAGCAATAACCATTATTAGAAATGTTACCTATAAGTCATGACCTAATTATGCTTTTTATACTAAGTCAAGAACTAGGGTTGCAGAGAGAGAGAGAGAAGCACAGCATGGGCGTAATAGGAATGGTTGGACTAGAAGATCCGATGGGTCCCTTCCAACCTGGTTGTTCTGTGATTCTGTGATTCTGTAATGCAAAAGACTGTGCTCCCTAAGGGTGATGAGAAATTAGAAAAGCAAATTTTAAATGTTGGTGCCAGAGTCACACTGCAGCCCTGTCTCTGAGGTGTCCATTGCCACATTCTTCCTACCCTTTGGTACACAACTGTGATCACGTTATGGTGATTTGACAAGTCACCGCTGGGCCTCTTTGTATGCAGTCTCTTTGCCTGACCATATGATATGGTGACATGCAGATCTATAAGCCACTCACATCAGATAAAAGACAGACAACATGAAGCTGCTTTGTCTTGTGGACATCAAAACTGCTGAAACCTGCCTTTCTACGTGTGCTTTTAAATGACATGCAAATCTGAGAGCACAGAAACAAGTTACACATACAACTGGGAAATGCCTTGGCTGACCTGTAGATGGACACAATCCAGGAGTTCTTGCAATGTTTGAGGCTTGGTCCTTTTGCTTCCTTTGTGTGGCTTTATCTTTTTGGGTGCAGCTTCATCTTCTAAGATAATATCCACGTAAATGAACTTGAAGTTTCCTACTTTGTTGTTCAGCATACCTGTCCATATGCCCATGGGAGTTTTACAGATTATATCTATAATGTCTCCTTTCTAGAATAATGAAAATAAAATTAAAAAAAAAGCACATCACTGTTTACATATCTGGTTTGTTACATGTAGCATTTTCTCCACAGACCGAAACCAGCAGAGACAGCAGAGAATCTTAACTAGTTAATGAAACATAACTTTTTAAAATCACCTAGACTTAACTCATTTGCTTTTATAAAATCCCAGCAAAAAATTACAGAAAATTAAGCTTGCCCTTATCTCCAAACATTTGCAAAACAGAAGTGAGCATAAGTACCCCTCTCACAATTGTTGTGCTCTACTTGGTTCCTGAAATAGGTAAGGTTACATTAACTATCAGCTTTTGTCAGGAATAGTGGGCATAGCTTTGGCAAAAACAAGGGAACACTGGGAGATTATTTTCCAAATATGTCCCATACCATTTATACAATAATCTTACTATGCAGTATTTCAAAGATCTTCAAAAACTGATAGCTGAGCTATGTGAAAGGTGGAATTGTACATATTTTTACAGTAAAAAATACTGGCTACATTTCTCAAAGGCAATAAAGAACACTTAACTCCTTTAGTATCTTCCTGTCTGTCCTTTCCAAAGGATTGACAAATTGTCCCACTGCTATTCATTCAATTAACTGAGAAAATAGTTGAAGGCACCTTAGCAGAAAGAACTAAAGGCTTCAGCTCTCCACAATTACACGTTCCCACAAATATGAGTGACAACACAGCAACTTCAAGAGTTTTTTGGTAAAGGTCACAACCATACTGTGGGAACCAAGTTCTCAGCTCAGCAAAAGAGTCACTATGAGTAATTCTCATAGTAAAAAGCCTCCCTTGTAAGACATAACCCCCCCCCCCCCAACTTGTTCCCATGACATCAGAACTGTCTCCTCTCTTCTGCGCAGTTGCCACAGAACTTATAAAAATGTTCGAAGTCCTTAAGGTGATGTCCAACAAATCCCCACATACACACTTCATTTGAGATTCGGTTATAAACTTAAAAATCAAACTCAAAGATGTGTTAACAACTCAAAGATTTTTAAATCATTTCTGGACTGGTTAAGAAATTGCAGTAAAGCAGTCACTCTAGTTTGGTATATGCCCAAGTATGAAATTGACTATGTTCCAATTATGTGGTTTTTTAAGAATACAGAAATTAGATCTATGACCATGTTTGAAATAGAAACTAAGCAAACATTTGTTTTAAGCTTTATAAGCACACATATTATTCTATACACTCATGGAGGCTCAGGAACTTCAGATATTGATGCAGATAAAGATTAGGCAGTGTCTCTAAGCCAAACTGCTGACATGTTTTGAATTCAGATTCGGGGTACTGAAATTTTGGGAGATAAATTTAAGGTCTTTAGACCCTAAGTATTAGTTTATAAATCTAAAATACAATATCCCAGTGACTATAAAAATGAATCTGTGTGAGCCAGCAGATATTTGCAGTTTCATGACCAGTTAAAGAGAAATAAATGGTCAAGGTGTGGGTCAAAGTAGAGGGCAAGCGCTGAAGACTGCAAGTACTGGCAGAACAACGAGTATAATATATTTAGGCCAGTGAAGAGGAGAAGACTACTACAGTGAGATATAGATGAGGATTTTAACAAGAAAGACACTATGTAGGAGAAGAAAAGATAGTGAAGTGTGAATGTTTTCTGAATATGAAGTTGTTTACAAAGGAGGAAAAGGAAGAAGTCCAGATTACAGACATGACTAATCTGAAGGATGATGATATTGAATGTATCTGTGCATGGAAAGAAAAGAGAAGAGCTGAGTTTTTTTAGCAATGTTCAAACTGGGTCCAAGACTGGAGTATCATTTTCTCACTTACACAGCCTGGACACCCCTGCTATATTTTTAGGGCTACAGAAAATTCATAGTCCAAATATATGCCTAAAGAAAGGCTTAATGGAAATAAAAGTGCTTGCATGAAAGACAATAGGTGCCATTGAGCTTTTGATATATCCTAGCTGTGACTGAAAAAGCTGGAGAGGCAACTCCACATCTTATGAAACTCAAGATTTTATCCTTCCAGCCCTCGTAGTATGTGGGAAACAATATGTGTTTTACTCTTAGGAAAGCCACGGTATCCAGGTAGATACCACAATGTGTTACCTGCCTGGGATCTGCACCTTAGAAAGCCTTTAGCAATTGTTGGCTTTGCAGCATTGTCCAAACAAAGTCCGTATAGAAACACTGTAAATCAGATCTGTCTTGCTTTTAGAGTGTTACATATGCTTAACAGTTAAAAATTACTTAGGAAATTATTCTTCTCACCTAAGACATGCCCCCCGGCATTCTTAATGGAAAAAATCCTGGTGGTTGTCTTACCTTTATTTTCAGAGAGTCAGTGTCATAAGGGCTTGGTGTAAAGTCGGTGTGAACTTTGGCTCGACCACAAAAAGGCCCAGTGTAAGGAACTTCGTCTTCAAATCGGAGGCTGTCCCTGTTGCTTGTTCCATCTGAGCAGCTGGTTACCCCACCTTAAAGAGAATAAGTTGAGAGATCTCCTGCAACAAATGCCCAGACAGACAATTCTGTGCAGCAGCTGACAGGAAAGTGTTCAAAAGCACAGAATTAGAGAAAAAGTGCACTCTGCATGATTATGACACATTCCAGGAAATACATTTAATAAAAAGCATACCACAAGACACTGAAAATATAGGTAGGAGATCTTTCATTCACATCTTCCCTAAAATAATCTTTTTTTCAGTGATGATACTAATAGACTACATATTTTATTTACAGGCTTTTTGAAGTATTACCTCTGCAGATTAGTAGAATGTATTCTAAAAGTGCAATTTAGGGAATTTATTTTGCTGAACTTCTGCTGTTTATTTAGAGAAATGAATACAAGTACTGTGGGAGTTATTTTATTTCATTATAGACCTAGCTGAAACATCAAAGGAACCTGCATTGCAGAGGGAAATTTTAATCTTATCAACATTTCTGCCTGTCATTTTATCCAAGTTGAGCAATAAAATATCAGCAGAGTCATTCAAAAAAATTTGAGAAGCTCTGCAATATCCCATCCAAATATGGTTTTAGATAACAGCAGCAGTGTGTTGGAAGTAAACTCCCATATACAAGTTTCACAAATCACAGAATGGAAAATGATCATAAAAATGGTTTTCTTTGAGGTGATTGCTTAAGTGCACAGCTCTGTCCCAGGGCCAAATTAACTACTAAGTGTAAATGGTCTGTACTACAGCTTCAGTCCCCAGTTAGGGCTCATCTGGTGCCTGCAACGATGGCACAACAATGTCATCCTGGACAGCTGCAGTCTACTGCCCAGCAAATATCCAGAGCAGAGCAACAGGTAGAGAGGTGGAGGCAAACTCCACTTCTCATCAGAGGTTCATCTGCCCTCTGACTGAGACTTCTCTGTTAGGGGACTGTATTCAGTGGGTTTGCAGAAAAGCAGGCTGTGTCTCTCTGAATTGTGACCTGAAGCTTCCAAGTTAGGCTTCCATCACCCATCATCTCAGGGAGACCTCTCACTTTGTCTGTCTTACACATGCAGAGCGAAGGATGGGCTTAAGGCCACTACTCCCAGAAAGGATGCTTGTGTGGCTGCACCCAGTAATCAAAACCCTATGGGTGCCAGCATTGTAGCAGTGATAACTCCCCAAAACATTTATGGCATGTAAGATCTATGTAATTTTTTTCCTTCAGTTAGTATTTCCACTCTTAAAAACACTAAGTTTATTTCTGGAGAAAGGTACATCTACCCTAGCCACCACAAATTTAACTCAATTACACTTTTGTCTGCCAGACTGAAGACTATCACATTTTTGATCATCAGCTCTGATACCTCAGACTTAAGCAATAACAATATTGATCCACTCACTGTGTAAGGACTATGGATATCTTATACTTACTAGATGAGCTCTGGCCACTGTTCAGACTATAGAGACTTTCCATAGAGTCACTGGCTTTTAGGGAGACCTTTTCAGTGTGTATTCCACCACCAGGATCACTGTCATCTTTTCCTTCTTCATTCTTTAACACAAAAATCAGGGGTTAACCACCAAGAGATGTACTTCATATGATTTTTTTTTTCTTATTTTAAAAGATTGCTGGAGATTAACTCATCCTTACTCTTACTCAGCAGTATAGCCCATAGATTAGTCAGTTGGGCTGGTATTGATTATCATCATCTCCGTCAGGAATGAATATTATGCTACATGTGTGTCCAGCCAGATTACTAATTGAATTTCTGTCATGTGAATTGGTGCTCTAAATGAGCAGAAGATAAATGCTGAAAGTATAATTTTTATTTCTTATAACATAAAAATCATGGATCACAACTTCTTGAATTTTAGCAAAATTGTAAACTAAACAAATGGAATAAGAATCCTTATCTTTGACCTCCAAAAACTGTCTAAAGGTATCCTTTGAAATATTATTTTCTACTTGTAAAGCTTCTAATTTATTTTCCCTGGTTATTTGATATTGACACATGTGAGATAGGATGCAGACTAGCTAGATTTTTGGGGGTAAGTATGACAAGTAATTTTTCCTTATGTTTTTTAAAATTAGGAACTCATTGACATAACATTGAGAAAACAAGACCTGCAGTGTATGAAACCTTATGCTTTTTATGTTTAATAAAGATAAATTCACTAAGGTTAGATAAGGGAAAAGCAGATTGGGCAAATGAGTTGTCATGCTCCGAGATGCTGGCTGAACTCTAAATATGGAATTTGGAAATAATTCTTCTATTGAAAGATAAATTCTTCTAGTGAAGCATATTGTAGAATTTGAGTATCAGACCATAGAAGGGTTTAATCCAATGCTCCCTTGTTTCCACATCAGGAGACTTCTTTTGTAATGTTTATTCAAATGCTTCTTGGTGACAAAGCAAAATGTAAAATTTCTGTGTCTATTTTGAGTTCTTGGTGTGTGCTGTTTCAAGTGTGTGCTTGTGTGTGTACAGAAAGCTGGTTTAATTCAATACGCACTACCAGGTTTTCATGGATTGTCATTACTGATGACAACTGAAACAAGAACAGGAAAAATGCACATAACATTTTTACTTCACATGTGTTATCATCAAAACCAAAATTCTTAAGTTGTATTTACCATCTCCTCAGAGAGTGCCTTGATGTACTTTTTACCCATCTTTTTCTTCATGGTAAGGGAAATGGCTCTCATCTTCTTACCCAAAGTCCCTCCGTTATTTGCTGCTTTAGTTTGTACTCCGTCTCCAATGTCACTTATAGTCTCCAACTCAGATGTCTGAAATGAAAAATAAGCAACAACTCACTATGTAAATTAAATTCAGTGCAGTGGAATAGGAACTAGAGAAAAATATAAAGGACATCAATGCAGCTAGGATGACAAAATTCATTCACAGACATTTTCCTGGGGAACTGTTTACCTGAAAAGGTTTGCAGCACATCATTGTATGTGTAAATGACAGAAGGAAAATATATTTTATGTTAGAAAATGTTGTTTCTCGTTGGTTACTGTCCTTAATCTAATAAAGACTTGAGAGGATTTATATAGGTTCTTGAAAATAAAAATGACACATCGGTGGATTGCATACATATATGCTGTTTACTTCAGGCATGCACCGACCTGGAGTGTATTTTTGTCTTCTAGAAAAACTCTTTCTAATATTCCCATCAAAGTACCAAAAGTTTAGGTATGATTCTCATTTTGCTTTTGGCAAGGACTCAGTCACCCAGACAAACCCAGGTACACAAGCAAAGTCTTAAGCAATGTAAAATTTGCACAACTGTTTTCCAAAGGCATCACTATCATGGAAAAGTGAAATGAAAAAAAGTAAAACCTTGTGTTATACAGACCTCAGCTGAATCATCTGTCTTTGATATCGAATGGTGCCTGAAACGGTCAAAGCTTCCAAAGCTGCTGGTGCGCTGTAAAAAAAAGAGAAAAACCTTGACTGACTGATGGTGTTTTGTTCAGATATTAAGACTTAAATACAATTGTCAAGTCACCTGTTTATGTTAAAAATTCTTCCCAGATCAGTGGACCATGAACTGCTACATCCAGCTAGAAACAGACTAGGAGATGACTACAGGGAAAAAAGTCATGGCTATGACTGAGTTCTACATGATATTTAAGATCCCTTCCAATCCAAACCATTCCATCCTTCTATCATTGGTTTCATACTGATTATACACAGGTATCTGTGAGTTACTTTTAGGGAAGATAGCTGTCAATGAGCTTATGAATAATGGTGTTTCCATAAATATTATATGAGCTAAAGAGTTGGTTATGGTGGTGGCACTATAACCTATACAGTTTACTTTCACAGCTGCGTTTAAAGTTCTTTACCAATACGAATCAGCAAGGACCAGGGAGAATTATGAATACCTGTTTTCCAAAATACATATGGTACAGAGGGAGTAAGCAACAGAATAATCAGATGGGCCCCATGTTTTACTTCTCAGTCCCCCGACTAAAATCTAATTTTTAAATGGGCACGAGCACAATTTTTCAGTGCTACAGCACATAAGAAAGCCTGCATCACCTGAGTTGTCCATTAAAAGGCTGTGAATGGGTTGCTTTTATTTCCTTCTAATTTTCACCCTTCCTGTGCAGACAATTGCCATGGTAAGGAAGGAAGTGACACAGCATATTTTTGCAAGAGAGGTCAAACAGAATTACATGCCTAGGCAAAATTGTCTGCACTGCCCACAGTGCCAAACTGCATAAAATAGGCATTGATGACAAGATGGAAGGCCCCTTAAGTACGGCTCTAGTATCAGCCAGAATTCTGACATTTATCAACTCTGCAGTATATTCAGGAGATTATTTTTACACCTTTCTCCATTGCTTTCTTCCCCTTTGACATACAATCCATCTTTTCCTTTCCATCCAGGTTTCAAAAGCACCAATTAACTCCTTCTCTGGCATATCCAGCTGCTTTCTTTCCCTCTCAATTCAGGAATACCACAAGCCTCAAAATGGTCTGCAAGCTCCTGACTCTGCCTTGCCATTACATCTTTCCAATCTTTTTCTACCAGGTAGGACTGTTCACAAGGTAACATCAGAGACAGTTGAGGTAGAATATGCTTTGGGCAACATTAGAGGACAAGAAAAAGATGGTTCCATTGCCTGCTTTTGCATTCCAGACACACTTAATGCTGGCATGAATCTTCATACAGAGAAGCTAAGGAGATCTCTCTCGGTATTGGTAGGTACGACAAGCAGACTTGCCCAAACACCAAGTGCTGCAAAGAATACCATCCTTGCTGTGCCTGCCCTCCATTTCCCTACCAAGGCAGTAGGGTTACTAAAGCTGTGGCAGTGCCATCCTCTGGAAAGTGGAACAGCCCAAGACCTGTTTGAATGAAGACTTAATAAAGATTTCAGCTGCTGGCAAATGTCTGAGTGCAGGTACATTCCTGTACCTGTTCTGCCCACAGCTGCAGAGCCACTGTTTGCTTTTCTGTCTCCTTAAGCTCTCCCTTCCTGGCAGCAGTTAGTCCTCTGAAGGTCTCATCAATAACAGTGTCAGGCTTCAGATGCTGCACAGGGTGGCAAGGTGGAATTTAGGCTTTGCAACTGTGGTCCTAAGGAAGGAGCTAATCAAAATGTTACCAGCTACATGGAGTGCACACATGCCTCTCCTAGGTATTTCTATCCAGTAAGGACCCCATCTTATTCTGTCCCTGCTCATAAATCACAGGTTTACTATCCATATTAACTCCTTTATCTATAAGACACAGTCTCTTCTAAACTAAAAATAGTTTGCAGAGGGGAAAAAATATGACAAAGAGAAGTTACAGGAAACCGTGTGCAAATACTTTGTGTCTTAAAGTCTCCATTTCAGAAGAAGAGCATCAGTTGGAACACGACTGATAACAAAATCTCCTCTCAGTTTCATTTCCTTATTTTCCCACACTCATTTATTATCCAGCTCTCCCCCTTTCAAAAAACCCCAATATTGTAGACAGAGCAGTGGGACAGGCTTGATCACAATCAGATTGAAAAGGAAAATGCACCCACATTTTGGGCCCATGTTCTAACCACTGTAGCTTAAGAGAAAAAGAAATAGCATTCTTTTTCATCGCATTTCTAGGCACATCTAACCTGAAAAATACTTCCAGCCAAAGGTTATTTGAAGAAGCTGACCCAGATTTGTGAATATTTTTGGACAAGTAAAATGACATTTACTATTCACTGAAGGGAAAAAAAATCACATAGGTCTCCTCTTAATTGATTGTAGTCTTTCAGAAAATCTCTGTTGGCTAAACATTGTGGTTTATTTGTTTGGTTTTAACCTGTGAAATTGAAAAGGACAATTTGGATTGTACTTTTTAATTTTATCTAAAATTCCCATAAAGAACTTTGCTGTTAAGTAGATGAACAATATCCTGTGACAAGGGGTTAGCTCAATAGTATGTTATGAAAACACAGCCCCAAGGATTATGGTTCTATTAGACAGGATTAACACCTTTCACTGCCTTGTCAACCCAGCCAAATGTGCCCTGCAGCATGGAGCAGGAGGGATAGAAGGAGGGAGACTGGGATTCACAGCAATGTTGGGAAAGTATAAAATAGTCTCACGCAGTGTTCTCTAAACATACACTGACCTTTATATTGCATTCAATCACTTCAAGATGTCTAGTAGGAATAACTGTATATTAAAGTGCAAATGTGTTGCAAATACCTTAAAAGGAACAAGAGGAAAAACATCGTTTATTGTTGGTCTTGCCTATAAACAACTTGAGCATAGGGAAATCAGTTATTCTTTTTCGACCCTTGAAACCACCTTATATCCTACATGTGCAGAAGCCTTGGGCTATTTTGTAGTGTACTTCAATGTTGCTTCATTCCTATTAAATATTAATAAGGGTTACAGGATGGTTTCCACTATTCTAGATAATGGTCTTGTTGCACTGGAGAGCACTAAATAGGACTGCTTCAGCAATTCTCCATACTAACTTCTTCCATTAAGTAATCAATAGCTACCACCTTTTAAAAATGTATTCAACCCCATTATACTGATAACAAAAAGCAGATTTAGGAGCTCTAGACTGCAAGGGGAGCAAGACTATCACTTTCAGTAGTGTCAGTCACTACATTAGTGTCAGGGAACACCTACTTTGTGAAGACACAGATAGGTCTCATTTCCAGGTGAAGGGAAGCTTTTAAAGTAAATGCAAAGCTACTGGGAGAAAAAATGCTATTGACTTTTGATACTGCAATTCAGCATTCTATAAAGTTAAGTGATTTTTGTAGTTGGATTTATATAAGAGCTACCACTGGATGCGTTAAGCAAGTATGAATTTGCTCAGTACAATCTAATGTTGGCACGGGCAGGGAGAGAACTACTTTTATTTTTCCACATAAGGACCAGTCAAATACTTTCTATGAATCAATGCATTAACTTTCATTCCTTCCCCTTTAGTATACCAAATTGGCATAATAGAAAATATCAAAGATGTTTTTCAGTATTTTAAATCCTTCTTCCACCTTTTCCTATAGTTTCTGTTCCCTGAAATTCAGGAACTTTAAATGAGAACTTTAAAGGGTTAATTTCTGTGTAATTGATGTTTATTTTAGTTTGGAAAATCTGTAGCTGGCAATCTGGTTTGTATATGAATAGAAAATTATATGGTATACAATCATAGGAAAACAACAAGAAGAGCAAGAAGAGGTTCTGCAATGCATGTATTTCTGTTATAAAACATCCATCTACTGTAGGGTATATCATAGGAGAAATGAGTTCTTAGGATAAACTAGTCAGAGTTTCTCTGTGTCTAAAGACAACCTTTGAGTCAAAACTGACAACAGTTATTCTTATAGAATAATCATTATGGGCGGTAGTCATATTTTCCTCTGGACAATTCACATTGCTCAGAGATAGAGTTCCCTGCTGTGAGAAATTCTGGTCCTTTATTTTTGCTTTGAGTTCTGCTCAAAACAGTCTTTAAGTCTAGCATGACACAATGGCTTTTTACTGGCCCTCTCACACAAGTACATGTCTTCAGTTTCCTCCAAGCATTCTTATTCTTAGTTTCCATTCACCCTTAGACTACCCGGACCATGTAATACATGAGCAAATGCAGGCACCGGGAGTAACAAGAAGAGAGCTCAGCGTTTTGCTCAATTTCCTCACCTGCTACAGTCACTTCCCCTTCTCCTTGTAAGAAGCCACAAAACTCTTAAGAGGACAATCTGTGCTTGCTGCTTTGATCAGTGGAGATAGGTGGAGCTCAGGATCTGATTAATTTCTTCTAATCTCTGATGGTCCTAGTCCCTTCAGAAGGGGGAGACTACTCTGAGGATGAAATTAATAGTTACCAAAGTAACTGTTACCAAAGTAAGGGCAAAATATTGCCACTCTGCTAGATTATCTTCCTGTACAGATAATCAATGAAATTGTTTCTTACATTCCCAGAAGGCAGGATAGCAATTTTTAGCTTTTGGGATGTTCTATGAAAAGCAATACCACCACCACCACTTCTGTATAAAGAATGAAAATCTGCATGCAAGACTTGGCAACTCTCCAGAGTATTACAGAAGTAAAAGAAAAAAAAAAGAATACGTGACCTCCCTACCTCAGGGATTTTCTTCCTATTTACACATTAATTACACATATAGAACTTCTGACCACTAACCAAGCTATTAATATAACTTTATAGCTCAAACAAAACATGGCCTAAACCTTGCACTTCGCCAGTCAAAAGCAATAAAAAAGGTACAGCTTGTTCTTGCTAACTCAAATAGGACAATCTACTGAAATGGCATTTTTAACTCGCTTAAAAATGACTCTATAAAAGACTAGTTGTTATCATGGCCTGGTATTCAGTAACGGCATGGATATAGGGGTAGAGGAGAGCAAAGAGGTCTTTGAACAAAAGTGCTACCATGAAGCACGAGAGCACAAGTCCTGATTTTAATGATGGGAAATCACTGACAAAATAAAATTGCATAAAATAATGAGTTATTGATACTTAACACTCCTCCAGGTCAACAGACTGCTCTCTAAAGTAAACACTGAACAGCTGTTTTATCAATACTGCTATCTGGTACCAGCCTCGGTCTCCCAAGCCGGAACTGATGCTGAAACGAAATATGTAGTTTCTGATAACACAGACTGCAAGTCAGAGTTTCCACTAGAAACTTGGGTTTTGAGTGCTTTCAAAGGGTAGCTTACACAGGCAGGCACCAATACAGCTTAGAGTAAGGGAGAAGCTACCATCTGTGAAGTAAAATGAGGGTGAGATGATCGGCAAGATCTGTAAATCTTCCTTAGGAAGAGGAAAGCCAGGTAGAAAATATGAGCAAAAGGGTAGTTTAATCTGGAAAAAATGTACTGTGTTTGATTAAACAAGTCTGAGAGGAATTGAATAAGGAAACAATTTAAGAAATGTTGATCTTAATGCTAAGAAATGGTTTTTGCAACAAAGTGTTGCAAAATGTTCAAGGAGAGAGGAATCTGACTCTTATTCCTTTAAATGCACATTGACCCTGAATTTTGAGCACCATCATTCCTGGCCAGCTACTGCAGAGCACTCTCAAGTTCCAGTGAGAAAAGTCACTCCAAGTGCTCCTCTAGCAGTCTGTCCAATTCTGGGAGCGTACACACAGGTATTTGCAATAATATGTAATTAAGACTTCATTATTTATATGACGTTTAATTAAAAGTGACTTTCAGTAGCACGCAAAACCATGAAAAGAAAATGACTTTAAAAGAAGGTTAAGGATGTGTGACAAACTCAGAGGAGCTATGAAAGTGACAGTTAAGGACTTGGCATGATGTGCACATCTACCTCCCTCCTATCCTTTCTTATCCTTCATTTACACATGGGTAAAAACATTGAGGTACAGACCTGAAAATCCACTCCCCATAGACCTGTGACTGCAGCAAAGGGGAATGCTGTCTGAGTAAAGTTAAATGCTACATGAGGACTGCAGGCTTTGATCTTTAATCTCTTAAACAGTAACATCTTTCTTCTCCTGAAACTTTCTCCTCTCTGAAGCAGACAAATTCTCGTATTGTAAAAACAAACCACCATGCTTCAATTAAAGTACTTCCCCTGCATACATATACAGCACAATTTTATTAATGCTGTGTGTTATCTAGATCCTGACCTTGCAGGGTTCAGCTGGATTTTTCGTGCAAGAGAAATTACTCACATGCACATTTGCAGGCTTTAAGTATAAATTTTAAAGGAACCCCTGTGCTTGCCCAGCACACACAGAGTGGGGCAATCAGTGTACTCGCCTAGAGGAGGTAGAAAAGGAACTACCATGAACGCTCCTATGCCAGAGCAGAATCAGCAATAAGGGTCTTACTGCTTTGTCATACTATACATAAACTTCATGCAGAATGGCACAGGGAGACACAGCATGTCTAAGGGCTTTGCTGTTCCTTTTGGCTAGCCTGAGAAATGGCCATGGCTACTGACGGCAGCTTACTTGCTTGCTCACCTTGACTTGGAGCAACAGGAGATAGGCAGAAAATACTCCTGCTTGGTGTGACAGTGTTTTGGTCAGAGCATCTGAGACTCAAACACTGTACCTTAGCCATACAATATTCTTCACAGGGGTTATTTCAATGACAATGAGAGACTCCTTGCCTATCTTGTCCTGCTTTCATGCATGAAGTAGGAGATGGTCATGTTCCCAAGGAGTCACTGAGAATGAAAGGCAGTTTCTTCATTCTTTGCAAGGGAGAGGCACATTTTCAGTGGAAGGTGTTCCTTTAAATGACCTTCCAGAGGAAAACAAGATTAAAAAATAACCTTTAAGTCTCATTTAGATCTGACCGTCCCAAAAGCTCGTTTGGTTTTTCTGAAGAGTAAGCAAACTTAAGAAAACCCTTATACAAGTTTTACTGCCATCCTGCAGTCTTATCCTTGACAACAGGTAATGAACAATAAGCTAATTCTAAGAAACCTGGGGGAGGGGAGAGAAAGAGAGTTAGTTTTTATTACTTTTAAATGAGCGTTTGATACATCATGTTGGTTCCCCTGATTAATGTTCACAGCAAACTCAGCCATTGGAGTTGTAATGTTTCTGCAAGCTTCCCTACAGCAAAGCTTAGCCATTAATTCAGTGGCATATGTCAGCTCAGCAGAGCAAGGTCACTCTTCTCTTTCAAGGGGAACCTTTTTAGAAATAATAAAACTGACAGAAAGTTCTTTTTTGCATGCTTTATGTCACCTGAGGTTGAGTGCTGCAGTTAATATCACAGAGCTTATAAACATTCCCATCTTCAGCAGTCTCCAATCCCACTGGGCTCTTGGAACCTCACCTACTTCTTTTTTTTTTTTTTAAAGTAATATAGTGACAGCTTTAGGTGGGGCAGATATACAGTATGTAATTCTAAATGACTAAAAAATGAGTAAATAATGAACAAATCTTTCTTGGACTTTTTAGAGGAGAAATTTTGGAAGGTGTACTGCAGCATGCATTTAGGATTTTAGTGCTTGGAGAGAAAGATTAGGGACTTTGTCTCCATGGATGCTTACACCTTTGGCTAAAAGGGAAGAAATTTCAAAATGCAGCAGGTTTACCTTGTTTCCATTTCACTGTTAATTGATACTACAGGCTCAAAGTCTGTACAGGCATGTGATGTAAATAGAATACAAAGTTAATTGATCTATTTATGGAATAATTTCAAACTTTTAAATAAATAAAGATGTGTTAGTTATCTCCTATGGTAACTAATTGAAACGGGAACTTATTTATCAGGATACAAATATTATGGAACATGATAAACAAACTAACTAGCTGAAGAATAAGATCCAAGCAGTAGGCCAATTTTTAGCTCCTCATTATCTCCCTTCAGACATCCTGACTACACTTGATTAATGAATCCATAGTGAGATTAGCTGAAATTGCCTTAATGGAGATGCACTGCAGTAGAGAAGCAAAATTCAGTGCAGTATCTATCATCAGTCACCGTGAATTTTAGTGTTCCATCAAATCTTTATGTCCATTTATTCACATTGTCTCAATCTTGGAAAACAGTAACATCAAAATAATAAGACTATACTCATTACAGTAGCTTAACTTTTGACTCCTTTAAAATCATGAACAGTGTCACCACTTTTTCTCCTTCATGTGTCCTCTTTTGTCAGAAGGCTGAATTCCAATGTTGGTTTATTGCCATCCACAGCCCAATGTTATCCTTATTGTCCAGTTATAGAAAGCACACACAGCATTTCATTGCAGACTCTCAGCCTTCAAAAACTGGGCATGCTTGCACAACATATGCCTAGGAATCTAAAATATCCTCCTTTATAATCTGGACTCGTAAAACAAATTCAATAAGCTTTTGGGTTTGGCTGAGTATGGAAGTTGATAGTTTCCAGCTCACAGTTTCCTCTTGATTTAGCACCGTGTAAGAACTACTTAGTACAGAAGTTATCTGAAAATTCTGGGTTTTCTTTGCTGTATAAGTTCTATAACTGCAGCCCCACGAGAAAAATCTAGTTGTCTGGAGACATGATAGCATTTTGATTCCGTTCATATCGCTCTTATACCAGAAAGGAATGGATACAATCAACAGTTTGCTGTCGGTTCAGGATACAGCAAAGGCACCAGTCTAATATGGGTGCACATCAATTCCCCTCTCTCTGTTTGATTATCTCTGTGGCATGGGGCTATTGCAACCACAGCTCAGTGGAAAACTCATGAAAAAAAAAGCTCAGTTTCATCTCATGAAAAACAAATGTTCCGGATTCTTGAAGTGTTTTTCCGTCCTGTCACATGACAAAGCTGAGAATGAGATTTTCACTCCTCCCCTACTCCCACAGCCTCTCTGAAAACCACATGCAGTTGAAACATACTTACCAATGCGATGTTGCTACCAAGGCACAGACAGCAGTGAGGGCTTTGAGGTGTTCTTTGAACCCCAAATTAAAAGCCATACACTAAATCCTACTCAAGTCTAGCCTATCACTGAAAAGGGAATTGTTCCAACTTCAGGGTTTTAAACTTTCATGGACAGGTGGGAGTGTGTTACCTCTTCCCATTCTTTCAAGTAAACACATAGTTTTCAAACATTTTATTACAAATACCAAAAGACACCAATCAAGCAAATATAAGCTCCATTAGAGGAACAGGTAGAAAATCATAGAAACACCGACAATATCAGGAGATTCTTGCCACGTACTTGTGGCTAGAGCTGAATGCCGGCTCTATCATTGCCATTGATTTCATGCACCGTCTACATAGGCTCTGAGCAATTTATCCATCAGTAAACAATCTTCCCTTTCCAGCTCTGGAAAAAGGCCTTTTTGGATTTGCCATCTAATCTTAAAAGTGGAGGCAGATAGATAGAATCAGAAGAGAAAAACAGCAGAGCTATGCACAGCGAGTGAAAGCAGTTCATGAGTGGTAAAGCTCAGCATCTGCTTTGCACAGGTGAAGGCTGCAGAGCGCCAAGGTATGTGAACTCATTCAGCTGTCTTGGCCACTTTTTCATCTCATCTTCACATCTGGTTTTGCCTGTGCTGTTGATGTGGACGTAGTCTTCTTGGACTTCAGTGAAGCCCTTGACACAGTTTCTCACAGCATTCTGCTTAGGAAACGGTCAGCCTCTGGCCTGGACAGGCCCACACTGACCTGGGTGGAAAACTGGTTGGATGGCTGGGCCCAGAGAGTGGTGGGAAATGGAGTTAAATCCAGCTGGAGGCCAGTGACAAGTGGGGTTCCCCAGGGCTCAGTGCAGCCCATATACTTGGCACTGGTGAGACCGCATCTCAAATCCTGTGTTCAGTTCTGGGCCCCTCACCACAAGAAGGATGTTGAGGCTCTGGAGGGAGTCCAGAGAAGAGCAACAAAGCTGGTGAAGGGGCTGGAGAACAAGTCTTACGAGGAGTGACTGAGAGAGTTGGGGTTGTTTAGCCTGGAGAAGAGGAGGCTGAGAGGAGACCTCATTGCTCTCTATAACTACCTGAAAGGAGGTTGTGGAGAGAAGGCCTCTTCTGCCAAGTGACAGGGGGCAGGACAAGAAGGAATGGCCTCAAGCTCCACCAGGGGAGGTTCAGATTGGATATCAGGGAAAAAAAAAATCACAGAAAGGGTAACTGGGCACTGGAACAAGCTCCAGGGAGATGGTTGAATCACCATCCCTGGAGGTATTTAAAAGACAGGTAGATGAGGTGCTCAACACGACCAAGTAGAATAACTTACAGTTTCCTATACCTCTCCAGGAAGAAATCATTTAGCATTCCATGAAAATCAAGTACAGGAATAAGAAATTACCAGGTTGTTCTTGTGAAGGTGATAAGAGATGAAGACATAAAAGGGTAGAAAAGGGACTAGAAGTCCATCCAGAAGACATAATGGTGTGAAATAGTAAGTGGATCACTAGATCTTCTTCCCAAAGAAAGGTTGTCAGCCTCAGTGCTCAGTGATGATTAGAGACCCTTTGCCTTTGACAGTCACCTTACAAGAAAGAGGCCAGTAGATGTTATGACTGTCAATTAAACAGCCTAGAGTATGTGTACAGGTGAAGTCATTATGCATCTTTCTATGCATCCATGAAATAAACCAAAGATCATGAAGGAAAAAGTGGTAGTATGGTACATAATATTTCTAGTCGATGAAGTAGCTTCCCTGAAGCAGTTAAAAATTTCTAAACTTTTCCTTAAGCTAGAATTTCAGCCTCAGGTTTGCAAAGAAGGAAAAAAGTCTGAACATCCTCAACATCGCAAAAAACACTGACTTTGCTAATTTGTAGAAGCATACAACTGAAGTAACTCTACTGTCTTTGTTGCAAGATTTTAGAAGATAAAGTTTAAGGGATATTGTGATTACAGAGGCCCAAAAGACTTTTATTGTCTTCTCTGGTGTGGATATTGCCAGAGATTTCCACCCACACATCAAGGGGTGGACTCCTCTTTGCTGAAGTGTTTGTAGCCACCCACAAAGTGCTTATACAAACTGGCTGGTGATAGCTTTGCAACAACTTCAGTCTGGATTTATACTATGACACAGATTACTAGAAGAGTGTTCAAACCTACAGAAAATTGTAGGCCGCATCTGCTGCTTGCCCTGTGTGTACCTAGTTACTGCTTTTTTTTCCCAACAATGACAAATATACCAATGTTTAACCTGGGGTATTCTGAGTTTCCTGGAAACACAGTATTGTAGTAAGTCAACTGCTTTGTAAAGATAATTAAAAAATTAGAAGGTAACTAATGCTGATTTATGTGATCTTGGTAGTACAGTATTTATCAGAAAGTATAGTTATGAAAGATGTGATTAATAGTCTGCTTTCTGAAAATGTCTGGAGAACGTAGTTCAGACATGTTTCCTGAAATGCTCTTTCCTGCTTAGGGAAACAAACAAAGAACCAAAGAGGATTTGTTACTCTAAGCAAGATGAATATTAATGGAAAAATATTCCCTTCAGGAAATTTGCTTTCACCTGTTTAATAATATTCTGCTGTTAAGGATTTAAGTCTGGCTAGTAAAGGAAAACTGAGACAGGCAAGAAATAAGAAACCACTGGGATTTTGTGCAAAGTTGGTGAAAATTTAAAAGATGCTGTAATCAAGGGAACACACAGAAGATAATGTCCTTTGATTGTTTGGCATATGGGCTAGTGAAGAGTTGTGTGAGCCCTCAGTGAGCCTGTATGTTGATCTGAGCAATGAAATATGGAGTCTGGTCATCCTAGCCAGCCTTCTGGCAAGGGAGAGGAGAGGAGAGGAGAGGAGAGGAGAGGAGAGGAGAGGAGAGGAGAGGAGAGGAGAGAGACAGTTATTCTTTCCCCAACAAAGACCCTGGATCCTGACTTTACTGTGAGAAAACAAAATTCCTCACACTTAAAGATCTTACTAGAAGAGATATGCTAACATATAGGTTAAGACACACAAAAAAATTCTGAAACCTCTGTAAAATGAAAATAAAAAAAAATGGTTGATGATCAAGAAGCAAGATGATAACATAAATAAAAAATACTGAAGATACAAGGAACAGTAATATGATTGTAGAGCCTTCCACTCTCACGTGAAAAATAACCCAAGGTTAACTCTAACCTTGTTCTAGTTTTTTTTATGAAGCCTAAGGGAGACAGGAAACACCTTCTGAAGTGTCACCTGCAATCATTTTTTCCCCCATATACACATGCATCGTTATTACAAGTATCATTTTTTCTTTCTCTGAATCCTCCCTGATAAAAGCCCACAGGTACTTTCACTATAAACCAGATTCTTGAAATTTCTTTCCAGATGTTGTCATCCCTTTCAGCTTATTTAACAGTGTTCAAATGGATTTTGACAAACCACCTTTTTTCAAGAGGCAATGCAGTATAGACCTTTAATGACAGAACTATGTGTCATCTTTGCCTATAAGCATAAATTTGCACAGCGGGCAGTACGATGAAAACAGCTTGTCATCAACTCATCACCTCTCATCATTGTTAGAATGAAATGCAAATGGAAACGAACATCACTTCAGTCATGGTTGTGAAAATTAGCATCTGTAGCATTAGCAGTGGCTCCTTCATTATGCGCTCAAAATTTCAGGGGGAAAGAAAAGAATATAAAATTTGCATTTTCAGAACTCTACCAGTCTTTACATTTGAAATATAATTAGAACCCTCAGCTTTCTCTACTCAAGGATAAATCCTAGTTAATATCCATTAACACTGAGCAATCTCTTCACTGCACATCTTATCCTACACAAGATATAATAGATATAATTAGATGAATTATTTTTGATGTTTAAGTTTTCTGTACCTGTTTTAGTTTCTTTAATAAGTTTTCCCCATTGGAGAGTTACAAGCCACTGCCAAACAAAAAATCAACACCGAAAAAATTATAGCATCTGCCTGCATTACAGGCTCCAAACACTTAGGCAAGCGGTAAACTTTACCCAGATGACAAATCCCATTGAAATCAATGGATTTGCAGTTAATTTATTCATAAAAGTGTTTCCAGAGTCAAGATCAGGCCTTCTATGAAGAGCATATAAAAAGAGGAAATACCAGTCTCAAGTCTATGGCAAAAATATGCATTATTTCTGTGGAGGCAGGGCTTCATTTGAATGTTATAAAAATGATAATTATAGGAGTGAAATAGCACCAGGGAACAGTCGCCCATGAAAATATTTCTACCCATTGGATTTGCCATTATTTTCTCATAACCTTGAAAACAAATAATAATTTATCAACTAAGTAAGCAAATATTGATTTAATTAGAAGACTGGACATATTTTCGCCTAAACAAAATGCACAGGCATTGACCCTGAATTGTCTTACACACCAGAAGTAAGCTGAATTTCAAGCACCAAGCACATTTGGAAACAAAATAAGGAAACAAATATGTCTCAAACCTTTAGCATAAGCATAGATCAACTGTCATGAGGAATAATGACACAAGACTTCCTTCAGTCAAGCCAGAAAACATGGCACAAAGTTGTCTTTGCTTCAGCTTGAAGTAAAGCCAAGAATCATCAAGCGGTTTTCAAGTCTGCTGCGCATATAGGAATTTGAGAGAGAGGAAGGGCTCTGCCCAACATATTACATCCTGCGAAGGGGGCAAGACAATGCAGGGACGTTTTACAGATTATTTGCACCTTCCATTGTCATTTGCACCTAGTCAAATGTGTAAAACAGTGCTAAAAGTGGAATGTTGAGAAAGTGCAAAATGCTTTAATAGTGTTTCATATGAATGGTGCCAGGATTTGGTGCTGCCTGAAGCACGTACAAAAGAGAAGACTAGATTCTGTTTAATTTCTTAGAACGTTTTTTCTTACTGTCTTTCTTGATCTTCTTTAAGCCGTTCCCCAGATGTACTGACATCTGTAACATCATAAGGGCCAAAGAGGCTAAAATCCAGGTGATTGCAGGGGGTCTTTCTTTCATCCTCTAAGTTAACTGCTTTCCTCCTTTCTAGTTCCCTAAGTGATAGAGGGACATACTACACAAATTCATAGCTGAAACACATCTAGTAAAAGCATCCTTCCTCCACTTGCTATAGTACTTTCCTGCTCTGTAACTACAACTGCAGCAATGCAGGAGACACATGATCTCCCTGCAGTGAGTTTACAGAGCTGAGAGTGACTCCAGACATCAGCATGACTGTGAACCTCAGGGCTAGGTGCAAGATCTAGTTTGTTTGACCTCACCTACCCACAAATAATACCACAGCTCATAACACCTATGCCATGTAAACCAAGACATGTCTCCTCTGATGGAAAAGAAAGCGAGGCATGTAAGGACTGAAATAAAGTGCTAAGACGGAGCTACTCTCAGTGGATGGGACATGAAAAGGCTCTGTTGTGACAGAAAGTCATTTAAAGTCTTTGATAGGCAGATAGGTTAGATTAGACAGCCTTGAAATAGAAAGCTTAGCTCTTTGATTGGTTGAATTTCTTTAATATTAAGCAGGGTATTTTTAAGACTTATGACTTCTGCTTTATAGTTCAGCTACTTGGATCCTCAGATGATGTACAAGGCACAGTTCCATGGCAGCATGTGCAGCTGCTATGATAAACATTTGCAAAGGATCAGAATCTTTCATGTATCTCTTTTGAAAATATTTTTCTCACATTTCTCTTCCAGTGTCCAATGGGATGACACTGGATGTAGAGCTTCTTTTGCCTAACAGTAAATGCCTATTTATATAGTTTACATGTAATGCATTCAGTGATTATATGCATATCCATGCATGCACATAAGCCGACAGATATGCTAAGAAGTTACTAGCATGACTGTAGCACTACAGAAATCGTGCTGTATAATGAAAAAATCTGCATTACTACTGTTTCATGGTGTAGTATCTACCTTTCCATAGCAGACACTGAGAGTCATAGTCTGGTACTTTTCATCTGTGTAGCATCTAACATGTCTGCAAAAGTCTCTTAAGCACCACAGTTATTAATAAAGTAAATGTATTGCACAGAGAGAGCTGGCAGTTAGATACTGAAAATATGTATTATTCCTGCACTGGTCATTGACTTGCCTGCCACTTCTAGAAGCTTTACAAAGGGACAGTGAATTTCTTCAATAAAAGTTTTAACACTAGTCTTGCTCGGTGTTCCTTCATCTTTGTCATAAGGCGTAATTCGATGCCAATATTCTTCCCTTTGGAAAGTAATAAACCCAAAAGGATTAAAATGAAAATCTAGATGAAACACTTGAATTAACACAAAGAAATTAATAAAATCATGATAAAGATAACTGGTCAACATGGTTAAGATTCAGTTACCTAAAAAGATCTTTTGGTGACCTCTTTGAGGGCCTAAGGTAGCAAACTTGATTTTCATTTAGTACTCCAGACCTTATGGCTCTGCCATAGGTCTTGTGTCAGCCCCTTATGAATGTGTTGGAAGCACAGGGACTGCCACGTAAAGGCAAGGTCAGGTAGACCAAGACCTCCACGGTGAAAACAGCATTCTGCCCTGTGACTCTGGTGAGGTACCAAATGCTGCCTTAGCACAACAGAGATAGCCAGGAAATGATCTAGGGAAGTTGCTTGCGAAATCCTGTAACTTCTATCTGGAGGTAAGGACCTGTGCCCCATGTTGCCTAATTCAGTATTAAGCAACTTAAGTATTTATGTCGCTTCCACAGAGTGTGTTTCGAAATATGCTACAACAAGCTAAGATTTCTATTCTCTACGTCTTGGGGCTATTTCCTCCTGTGCCCTTTTTGTGAATAGCACATTCAGCAATAACATTCTTGTCATGGAAAGTTTACATTATTCTGTGAAAAGGTGGGATTACATTAGGGAAAGTTCCAAAACACACTACTGAGGCAGAAAGACATCCCAAACCGCTTCATCAAGATCATTCTAGCTTTGTAAACACACACAATAAGACTAAGTCAGCACAGAACAAGTCAGAAGACTTACACTCAGTCAAGTGGTTGGACTCTTTTTATCCCTGCTTTACAGATATGGGGAATCAAAACCACGACCATGATATATATTTGAGAAGGCACAATGCCAGCATTTTAATAGTATAGAGTGCACTCATGAATGAATAATTAATAACTCTGTAAAAAAACCAAACCAAAACAAAACAAACCCCACCTCACTCTTGTTAGGGAATGTCTTATTATGGGAGAGTGACCAAAACTGGCTTTTGAAAATATTTGTCAAGAAAACAAATCTCACACAAAGAGAGATGGTCATTTCTTGTTTAACCTATAGTATAATTAGATGTTAGAATCATAGAATAGTTTGGGTTGGAAAGGACCTTAAAGATAATCTAGTCCCAACCTCCCTGCCATGGAAAGGGACGCCTCCCACTAGATCAAGCTGCCCAAGGCCCCATCCAACCTGGGCTTGGACATCTCCAGGGCATCCACAACTTCCCTGGGAAACCTGTGCCAGTGCCTCACCACTCTCATTGTGAAGAAATTCCGCCTAAATTTGCTCCTCTCTGGTTTATACCCATTGCCCCTAGACCTATCACTATAGGCCTTTGTAAACAGTCCCTCCCCAGCTTTCTTGTAGCCCCCTTCAGGTAATGGAAGGTTGCTATAAGATCTCTTTGGAGCCTTCTCTTCTCCAGGCTAAACAACCTCAAATCCCTTAGCCTGTTCTTGTATAGAAGGTGCTCCAGTTCTCAGATCATCTTTGCAGGTCTCCCCTGGACCCATTCCAACAGTTCCATATCCTTCTTATGTTGAGGATTCCAGAACTGGACACAGTACTCCAGATGAGTTCTCACAAGAGAGGAATAGAACCACCTCCCTCGACCTGCTGGCCACACTTCTTTTGATGCAGCCCAGGATATGTTTGGCCTTCTGGGCTGCGAGTGCATACTGATTGCTCATGTTGAGCTTCTAATCAACCAGCAATCCCAACTCCTTTTCTGCACAGCAGCTCTCACTCAGCTTGGTGTCATCTGCAAACTTGCTGAGGATGCACTCAATCTCGCTGTTTGTATCATGGATGAAGATATTAAATAGCCCTGGTCCCAGTATGGACCCCTGAGGGACACCACTTGTCACAAATCTCCATATTAATTATACTTCTTCCTTGACATTAAAAAACAGTATGATGATTGAATCATATCATACTAATCAGTGAAATGGCCAAAACCCATTACAATCTGTGGGAAAATGGATTCAAAATTGTTTCAAATCCATGGAAAAAACACATTAATTGCAATTGTTAACAAGTCTTAGTCTAAAACTGCAAGTGCAAGACTCAAAAGCCAATATTGTGTAAAACCAGAAGACATTCCTGCTGGAATAGCGTCTGCAACAATCTTCTAGGATCCAGAAGTCACTGAGTCGTATTCCCAAACAGTGACAAGATGGGTCTCTAAACTGGGAGACACTGAGTTACTAAGAGTAGATGTACTGAAAGGCCTTTCTAGTTAAGTTTTCAGCACTGATAAATAAAGGTAGGAATGTATATTGAAGTGCTCAGGTCTAGCAGTAGCCCTTTCTCTTCTGGCTTACAATACACTTGCAAAGGTTATTTTGCACCCAGTCCAGGCACTGAAAATAATTTCTAGAAGAGGATACATCCTTACATATCTTGCAAAGTTCTCATTTTCTTTCTTGCAGTTCCAGATTATGGAAAGTGTCCAGTGTAGCACATTATTAATTTATTAGGAGTATTTCACTCAGGCTAGAAGTATAATCATTCCCAGAAAAGTGAAGATGATGAACACCAGTTGCCAAGTGTTCTTTTCTCCTTTGGTTATGATGAAGCAAAAGCATATTTATGAGAATAAGGAACACATTTAGTAGTTTTTCTGATTCTTGACTGATTGTTACATTTATTCATGGGACACCATCAGTTTATAATAGATGAAAGGGAAAGAGGAGATTTTTGTGAACCTCTGTTAAAAAACTGGTGCAGAACATATAACAACAGACAAAGTCCAATAACAGGAGTCCTTAGCACAGCTATGGCATCCTCACTATGATGATTCCTTTAATTGGATCATTACTGTAATGAAGTGAGTATATACAACTAGATTACTGAAACTATAGCACTGAGGTACTTGTTAGCACATCAGGAAATCCTTAAGCTAGGATTTAAAAGGAAATCCTCAAGTTAGGATTTAAAAGGAAATCCTCCTTTTAAAAATTGTTAAGAATTTCTGTTATTATTAATTGATGATAAAATTTGAACATTCTTACCTTTGGCTTTTGACATTTCCCCTTATCAGAAACGTTAGATGGCTTTCTCTTCAACATTTTCAATTCTCTGTTGTCCAGCAGATGTGTGATTGCTACTACCTTGTAACCAAACTAAGTACAGTGAAGCATACTACACTAGTGTACATCAGTTACGCAGTTCCTTATTCTGTCAGGATGTGACTTCACACACAGCATGCGTGAGTGAGATGAAATCTTTTTTTGGGGGAGGGAGTGAGTAAGGAGGGGAGGAAGCAACAGAAAAAAAAGAAAGAGATGTGAGCACTAAGGAGATGATTTGGAAATCAAGGCAAAGTTCAGAGTGAGAAATGCTTTAAAACTTATTCCTTCAGATCTCATGAGGATTTTGGACAAACTCAAGAACATCATCCTCTTTTCTCCTCTCATTTTTCCCCACTCAGCCTTGTGGTAGTAACTGCATCCTTCATTTCAACTTGTCCTGGGCCTCAAATATGAAGAAGGTATGCTGCTGTTCATAAGACCAAGGGATATTGCCCATCAGATTTGTGCTGCGCTGTGGTACATGGTCTAGATAATTGTAGTGTCTCTCATTTCCTCTTAGCTCTACAGATGAGACTAAAGACCACTGTTTGGTAAAGAAGGGAGCTTTTCTAAAGTCATCTTTTTCTTTTGTGTAATGGAATAAATTTTTTTGCCATAGATCACAGAATTTGGTCTCCTTGAAATAGCATTTTTCAACCCTATGTTGTCCTTGACTTGGTGGCAAAGTTACAGAGAGAAAATGCAAGTCTAACAGAAGACTTACCGCAAGTAGACAGAGGAGAATTACAAAGGTCCTTTATACTCTTTTGAAAAACAGCCCAAAGGCTAAACAAATGTGGTTGTACTAAGATAGCTTTGAATTTCTGCTTCATTTTGCTTGATATTATTTGTCAAAGTCAAACAATGAAAAGTCTTGAGCATCCAAGGTAAAACTTATTTGTTGTGAATCATAGGTCACAAAACCTGAAATTATTAAAAATTCCCATTTCTTTTGTTGAAAGATGTAGGCAAATTCTAAATTTCAACCCTCAGACTTCTGAACCACACACAAAGCTTGATTAAATCTCAGTTTAATGTTACTACAATAGAAAAATAAATTTATTTCTAAGTAAGCTTCAAGAAATAGGTTCAAGAGTATCAAGACAAAACCTGTTTTTTTTTAAAAAATATTTTATTATTTTTTTTCTGAGCAGATCTATTCTAAGCAACTTTTATTCAAGTTTTGTGTAGAGAAAAGCTCTCTCATAAAAGCCAGTCACTGTGGAGGTGTATTGCAACGAAAAAAAAATCCGAGGCCGTTATGAATCCAAATACTCTGTCCACTATGTCATTTCTATGTCATTCTGTTAATATTAGATTTGACTGAATGCATATTTCAAGAAAAGTTAATACAAGAAACCATCCATACTGAAAACCATAGGAACTAATAATTGGAAGGTGGTAAGAAATGCACAGGTCTTGTTTCTTAGAATTGCCTTTAACAGTTTCATAAACACTTCTAATTTTTGAAGCATGCATCTGCAGCAAATGATAGATAGGCAAGTAGTCTGTTGGCTGGATTTACTCTCTTCTTTCTCTGTCATATGAATACTCCAAGGAGGGACAAAATAGTGCTCATCAGATGAATTCCCAGTTCAGTTTGCCATTTGAATTTGTATTTAAATGTTTAGGATATGTTTTGGAGGCCTTCTTGGACTCTGATGGATTATTCTTTTAAGACCTTCTAAGAACTGTATTAGTATGAAGAGGAGGGGGGATTAGGGTTAAGATGCTGAAATTCTGCCAAATATAATACAAGGCTGTTCTCTAGGTGACTGGACTAGAGTATGTATTGAAACTCAACTTATTAACCAAGATATTTCACTTTGCGTTTTAATCAGAACTACAATAATCTGGAATAGATTTTAATGTCTTATTATTAATCACATATCAATTTATCATCATTATTATTAATAATTATAAACAATAATGATACACTTTGAGAGATATGCTTTTTTCTGTAACACTCATTGAAATATCTATTTAAGTTTCTAAACAGAAGGAGATTTTACCATGGACATTTAATAAGCCTTAGTAATTTTGTAGGGTCATAGGTTGTTATAAAAGCTGGGTATACATTTAATAGTAATTAGATCTGATTATTTATCTGCATAGCTGGACTTTGCAGTATATTGTTTTTTGTTTTAATCTGATCGAAACAGAGGATTAAATCAGGCTGCTGATCATTAGACTGTGATTCCCTGTCTAAGGCCACTATTAAAATCTTCATGATTAATAAAAAGGGGAACTCATCTGAAGAGTAATATACGAGCTTCCTTTCTGTAGAATATTTATTGTTAAACAGGAAGAAAGAGGCCATTTAAAGAGATATAGTACTCACCCCTATCTATTTCCTTTCCTCATCCACATATCAGAAAAATTATAGCAGCTTGAAAGCTGACCTGATTATGTTCTTGCCCTTGCAAGTTTGACCCACACTAGTCTGAAGAAGTAAGGAAGTGAAAAAAATCAAATGTATATGATATGAAATTCTTTTGATTTAATTAACCAATACATTTCAAAAGGAATTCTTTTGAGCTGAAAATTAATAATAAGCTTGGTGCTTATATCCTCTGTATGTGAAACTAATTTTTCAAAGGGGAATCTACACAGGATTAAAAAAAATCTCTCATACTTAGTTTTTTGTTGGACATGACCACAGGCAACTTATTCCATTTCCTTGCTGGTCCTTGAACCTGATCCAAACCCCGCAGAAATCAATAGAAGTTTTTCAGGTGAATTTTATGGGTCTTAGATTTACTCCTCCATCCTGAAATGCCCAGGCAATGTTCCTCTCCTGTCTCAGAACTCATATGGGGAAAAGGCTATCCACTTAAAACTAATTAAGATGACTCCATGAGAAGGTTTCTGACTGTTATTATATTTACAGGAGGCAACATACCTTATAGCTTGTTATTATCATTATTCCATTTTAATGAATAAGCCACAATGAATGACTCTGGATATTCAAGTCCTTTATGTGTCTCCCACATGCTATCAAGTGCTGCAACAGTTGCCCTCTCAGTGACTCCATCCAGTTACCTTGCCCTGAAACGGGAGATCACTTTTTGCCTAAACTGCAAGTGTAAACTTATCCTTTTGGTACTTGATTTTTCTGATAAAACTAAAAAAGTAGATTGAAAGGCTTAGCATACTGGACACCCATCAAAAGGCAAATTAGTCTTTTTTTCATAGCAGCACCTAATTTTTCATTGTCCATCAGACACATCTGGTCCAAGTTTAACCAGAGCCTCAGTGACGCCTTGCGGCTGTGTAATGCTAAACAATCTCAAAGTGCATTAGAATATTTATTTTAATTAAAGTAAGACTTGCATTTTGTACAGGAACGCAATCATGCCTTCAGCCTCTGCTTTTATGACCATGCCTCTCCCTGTATGATCTAGCTCCTTCAGATACTGCAGATATCTCAGAATAGCAAGTGGAGTTGAATGAATAATTTGCAGTGAATAATTTACTTTAAAATTTTAATCTTTATTTCCTCAAGGAATGTTCATAAGCAGAACGAAGTTTCCTCATATATATTAATTATGGCCCAGAACATAGCTAGATACTTCCCTCTCCTGGTCTAATCTGAGCTAGGACCAGCCACATTCACTGCAACTCCTCAGCAGAGCTCTCTCCATGAACTAGCACAACAAAGACTCTATGGAAACTGAAAGGAAGAAGTGTGAAAAAGTGAGCCCTTATCCCCCTGCTAACAACCCATGAATGACACCAGACATTGCAGACTAGGCTGTCTTTATAACTCTTTAAACAAAACACTCACTTTCAATTTTAACTCCAAAGATTGAAGGTGTGATATTTCCATTTGGATGCTGGAGAATGGAGCTGGATGAGGGACTTGGTTTAGTGTTAGATAGGAATGGTTGGACTAGAAGATCCAAAGGGTCCCTTCCAACCTGGTTGTTCTATGATTCTATGATTCTATGAAATTTATCACTGTGAGCTTAGAACTTAGTGCTGGAGAATGGTCCAAAATACTTAGCATCTTCATGCAACAAGGTATGTAATTTTCTTTTGAATAAGATCCTTTGTGCTTTTCATTAGGAATAAAAAGTGAAGAAGCTACAGAAAATCAGAGTCTTCAAGAGATGAAATTGGATTACAGAATATTTTAAGCTTATTCCCTTGATTTCATAGTGAATTGACACTATATCAAGAACATTCCTATCCTGTACAAAGCATAATTCCTTAGAAGCCTGCAAAAATTGGCTGTTCAACAAAGCTAATAACTAACATCTGAAACTTGCTTCAAAAACTCAGTCTTTGCTAAATAATTTGCACTAAGGGTGGGGATTTCTAATGCCATACGTCCACTGAAACAGCATGAGGGAGCAACAGCATTGTGGAGTCTAAGATTGTTTAAGCAATCATCAGCGGGCAGAACAGCAGAAATACTCTGATTGTGCCAAGTTCCAGAAACCATGAATTCAGCCTGTCTCAGACTCTTTGTCTTCCTTCTTTTTTCTAAAAATATATTTTTGTGATTCTTCCTTCTCTTATGCTAATCCTTTGCCACTAAGGTCAATGGAATCACAAAGAAATATGTTAGGGACAGACTGTAGAGCATCACTACTAGAGCTGCTACAGAATTTAGAAACATATCTGGTACAAAAAGCAGTTGCTACTCTGTAAGTAAGAAAAGGTGTCTCATTGCCAGGCCCTTAGATTGTGTCCTTTGCACGTTCACAAAACCTCCTGGCCAAAAGGGAAAATGAAGTACCAAGATCTTATGTCAAATTTTGATCCCAACGCATTCTCTTGCATTAGTGGTAGATGAACAGATCAGTCATACCTACACTATGTCAGGTTAGCACTAACACTAATAAAAATCTATACCATTGTGACAGAAGGATTCTTAAGGAGATTGGCTTTCACCTGTTGAACAAATCCCTTTCTTATTACCTTGAAGAGTAAGAACTAAAGTTGTGGCTATATCTTCTAGGTAGTCCTGTTGAGAAAACTCAAAATCAGCACCATTGGTGTCTTGTAAAACACAGCCATAGCCTCATCCAGCATCTGTGTAATGATTTTCAACGGAAACATGTGTGTTGGTGGTGGTTTTCCTGTACTATTTATTGTAAGCAGAATACACTTTACTGTCTGTGATTAATTACAGAAAGTAACTGGCAGTACCATGCTGTTGTGGATTCAGGCACGTAAATGAACTGTATGCTGTTTCTCAGAATGCGTATTAAAATATGGTTAGAGCTACATCTCAGTCTTCATGCCTAGGACATCTCAAAGGATTCTGCTAATGAACACTGCAATTACTAATCAGCTACTAGGGCATTTTATCCCACATAATTTGCAGGTTTATATGACTGTTGTTTTATAGTCATCCCACTGAAGTTCAGCCTCCGAGAAATGCATTTACAGAGAAACAGTGACAGTTGCCTTGCACAAATATTAAGGAAGCTCAAACATGAGATTTTTGATAAAGGGAACTGATATAAAAATAAATGTAGGTGCTCTGTTTTAATCTTATACACAAAACATGACATGCTTCATTCAGCATTTAGAAGACCAGCTTAATACATAAGCACAGACAGTGAAGCAGGGGATTTTTTTCAAGGTATGTACATGATGTCTGCCACTGTATCTCTGATTAAAATCAAGATCAGCAGAAGTAAATTCTGATTAATGCTAATGCGCAGGTTGTCAGGAAACTCTTTGTAGTTTGAACTACCTTTACCAGTAAACATTTCCTGCTGAGCTGCTTCATTGATGTCAGAGTGTAAAGTTGCTGGGTTAACAGTATTAGGACTGCTGTGCCAATGCTATCATGAAAAGAAATAAAATGTGGCACACTGCATATTCACTTGCAGGACTTCAGTTTTGGTTTGCTTCTAGAAAAAAATACCATTCTTTCTTTCTTTCTCCTTGAGCATGGTTTCAAATGGGTGAAAATCACGATTTGGAAGTGACAGAGGGTCACAAGATGGTTTTATTTGTAATTGGTTTTAAAACTTTATTTCTACCCTTCTAACTGATGTGATACCTGAATGATAGCAATCAAAATCAAAAAATGTCTCATCATCAAGAACAGGTGATCTGTTTCAATATTAGATTTTATTTTCTTAGAACACTCTGTACCAGATCTATGGGCTTATATGGTGAAACACTTGATTCGAGTGCCAACATTAATGACAATTCCTTCAAAAACAAGCAAGATGTGGATCAAGGGTGCTTCATCAGCTGATCTACCAAATCACACGTAATTGGAATGAGACTTGAGCAGCTGATTTGTTCGCATGCTCACTGCTAGGTCTGAACCTCACTGCAGAGTACTGGCTCCTGCTCTGTACAACTGTCTGGGAACTGTAGGTGGTTACCCCAATCCACCAGCACTTGCTCCAGGGCAGGGGCCATGGACAGTGGGCAAGCTGCAGTCATGATGAGCACCCCAGTAAAGAACAGGAAGCACTTTTCCTGCTGGATTTCAGCCCTGAGTTCCTTACTGAGGAGGCTGTCCAGGTAATTGCTGCATCTTGTGCTGGTCATGGTTAGTGCCCTGCTTGCCTCATTTAGGGCTTCATGGCGAGCTTTGGGTTTTGGCTGGATGGTCACAATTGAGTAAGTTGCCCCAAGTCAAGTGCATTTTACTAACAGAGTGGGAACTTGCTCTTAGCCATCACCAAGATGAAGTAAAGCACATATATTTATTTCATTAAGGATTTAAGATGATATACTTTATCTCTGGCTGTGGGTTAAAAGCACTCACGGGGCAGTCAAGCAGAAGGGAATGGAAAAGGGAGACTGTCTCCAAAACTGTGCTTTGTGGAAGGAAAAGTGGATACTTTGTCTCTTCGCAAACACCACACTTTTCTTCTGGATTCCCTCCATCAGTATTGATGTGTTTTCATTGTATTATCAAAATTCTTCCTCTCTCACTTCCCCACAAATTCTCTGAGCTTTTAGCTCACATCTTACATACCACTTCTAATTCCTGCTCTCATATAATTGATCCTTTCTGCTTTTTGTCTCCTATGCCTTGCTGCTGCAACAGAAAGCAGATGTTGACAAAAAGACAATGAAGCCTTTCCCTCCATCAGCTACATGATCTGCTAAAAGTTCTACAGAGCTACAGATGGTTAACTGGAAAAAAATTCTCATTCCAGGAGCAGCAAAACACTGGAAGCTATATAGGACTATTAGTTCATAACAAGTATTTTTTTTTTTTTAGTATATGTACAAACTGGTGAAGAGAAATGTTAATATTATGATCCTCTAGTTTAGGACGTGAAAGTTCATAATAATCTTTGAAACATCTTTGGGTACAAACACCCCTGTAAACCTAAATAATAATGACTAAAATCCTAAAAAAATATCACCCTCATCAACCATACACATATAAACTCATTTTATTAAGAAAACAAAATTTTAAAGCCAAGAGAAGGCAGGATTAATGTTATCCATGATATCTGAATCTGAACATTATGCCTGTATGTTCTGTGATGAAGTTTTAATGAGACAGTTTTCATATTTACCTCATCTTCTCTACTGAATGTCTGTCTCAATGCAAAAGGCTGAATCTAAATAGAAGTATCAGTGCAAATATATTGTTTGATCTCTAGCTCTGCTGTTGCACAAGTTGATATGTGTATTCTTACTTGTGTAACAAACATCTTATGTGTAAAATAACAAAACTATCCCCATTTTGCAAATGAGGTCTGAGGCAGAAAAGTTAAGTAAGTTGTCTAATATTACACAAGAAGTCTGCAGGAGTGCAGAAAATTATTACATTATCTACTGAACACTGATTCTGAGAGTTAAGGAAGCTATACTGCTATGAAGAACACAGTCACCAGAAATAATCGTTTTTTTCCCCTTCCTACCTGTACACCTCTTGCTGTGGGAGGTGAGGTGTCATTTACATTTATCTAACAAGAACTGTCTTGTGAGCTAGAATGGCAGTTTACATGCTAGTACCCAGTCATAAGTGATGCCACACATATTGCTGTCTTGCCACGCGGATTAGTTTTTAGAGAAGTTACATGGAAGTATAGAATCACAGGATCACCAGACTGGAAGAGACTCATTGGATCATCGAGTCCAACCATTCCTATCAAACACTAAACCACGTCCCTCAGGACCTCGTCTACCCCATAATAAATATAATAATAAACCCTGTAACCCTGTAAATACTGGCAGTAGTGCTTTGTGTCACTCCCAAGTGAGGGGGTTGATTCACGGACTACTGCCTGATGAATTTGATCTGTGAAATCTAGGTATGAGAACACCTACACAATCCAGAACTAAATATAGAAACCCTCAAAATATCTGCAAAAGTTTCTATCTGATGATCTTAAACTATCTGATCTCTGGATTTTCCCACTTCCTTTGTCGTCATTTCTTATAGTATGCTATCAAATCTAAGTTGTAAGTAGAAATGATCATGAAGTTTCATGCCATTTAACCTAATTAATTTGATCCTTTCACTATAAATATTCAGCTAGATTTCTTCAAATGGATTGGAGTGCAAGCACTTCCAGCAAGAATTATGTTATATTCCAGTTTCTAATTTGCTTTACTTAGGCATTAGAGAAGGTGAATTTCTTCAATCAATTAAATGTCTACAGAAAGTCAGTTTAGAAATTTCATTACCATAGGTAAATTCCTTTCAAAATAAAGAGTACTCAGGTACAAATCATGATCCAGTTGAAAAAAAAACTGGTCTTCTAGTGATATGTTCATATACTTGAATGTACTTAAAGAGCTGAATTAGAGATACATCCACTATGTGTCTATTGTTTCACTTCCATCTTAGTTTTTAGGTCCTATTCTTGTTCTTTTTATTCACAATTATTTTTTCAAAGCGGGATGAAAATCCTGTATACAAATTAAATGTCTAGTTTTTAAAAACAGTTTGAAAACATGCAAGACATACCATGGTCTTGGAGAATGTCACAACAGAAGTACTTCTTTTACTGGGCTTTGAAACACATTCATTAAAATAATGGTGTAGCCCTGGAGATCTTAATGCCTTTCTGGCACTGAAAATCCTTACTCTTCCATTTATGCCATTGCTGAGCACTGATAACGTGACTTTTCCTGCATTTCTATGGGAGGAAGGTGAGAATAGAACTAATTTCTTCTGATTTATGAAAGGTTTATTTCACAAATAAGCTTTACAGGTACATTTTAAAGCATACAAAAAAGACTTATCAAAGAGAATAACCAGCTTAATCTGTACTCACAAAACAAGCAAGCAAACATAAACAGCTCTTGAGCCAGCTCTGAACATCTAGAAAATTAATATTCCCTTAAAGAAAAGTCCTTTGAATTAGCTAGGGAAGGAGACAAGGAGTAGGAGGCATTGTTGTATCCACTGCTATGTACCACCTACATATTCTTGTAACTTAAGATCAGTAAGGATTCTTGAGTCATCTTAGGTTGTGGCTTCCTTACCAAAGACTTAGCCTTAAAAACTCTACCAAACTAGTCACACGGGTAGCACTTTGCTTTCTACCTCATCAGGGGTACTGAAGAAATTTGAAGCTAAGCTTACTTGTTCTCCTGAATAAAGATGAGCACACATAAAAGGTATATTGAGTTAATGCAAGCACAGATAAGATTAAATATTCTGACTACAAATGGGAAACTCGTCACCAAGTCAACAAGCACAAGATCAGGCCAAAGTTTAGGGTTCAAAAGTGATGCTATGCAGAGGTAAAACTGCATTACTTTGTGTAAGGAGATAAATTGCATTTAAAAGTTGCAGTCTTTGATAGGTAGATCCCAAGGCACCTGATGGCTTCTTTGGTCAAAGTGTTCCTGCCAGAACCAGGAGCTAATGCATTAGCACAACACAGGATCAAAACAGATTGTATTAGCTAATTCATTCAACAGAAGCACTGTTCATGCTGAGTAGTATATGCTCTGTATTGCTTTCTACACTGTTTGGGAAGAAATTATAGCTTTTATAAAATTTTTTTTTAATATATATAAAAAAAGAAAAATGTCAATTACAAAATACTCTACTGACAGCAGATCCACAAAAGGATAATATTATCACAGCATAGGTATGTAAAGCAGCAGGGAGACAATACAGTCAATTCCTTTTGGTATGTAGAAGTGCATAATTTTGGCAATTCTAAAAGATACTAACAGGAAGTCATCCTTTCATCAGACAGTTTATCAACAACTGCACTTAGTTTAATTATATTTTGACTCTTAATCATGTTTCATGATGTAGGTAGCGTTCCTTTTTTCTATTAAGAATTTTGTGCCATTTACAAAGAATAAGTGTATGAAATACACAATTTTCCCATCAGTTTCAACAATTATATTCATATAATTCATATTAAATTCACAACAGCCTGTTCCTTCTCTCTCTAGCTACAGCTCTGCAGTACTTAACAGCTATGTCAGAAGCAATCCCATGAAATCTGCTGAGGTAAATTGAAGTGCTCTTCTGCACTATCCATAACTGTATTAAAGATATGCTATTTTAAAATATCTTTCACAGCAAATAAATTCACTTAATAATTGTTCTGCCTAATATGTATTTGCAAGTATTTGCAATCCAACTCTGTGGAACAGTCTAGAAATGACTAGAAAGAAAAATTTGGAATTGTTAAGCTTTTAAGTAGTTAGGCATACGTGTCTCCAAGATTAGTGGAAAATGTGACATAATTCCCTATATAGCAATGAAAATTCCCATAAGTTATTAAAATATAAGAAAGGACAAGAATTACCATATTGAAGAGCATCAGCATCAGATTTTTCACATTTTTCAAAACCTACTTTGAGATTGCATGGTCAAAGTCACCACAGATGTAGCCATCACATTTCTATTTTTTTCACATTACTGCACAGGAAGTAGCAAAAATCACTGTAGGATGCAGAACGGCAGTGGCAGACATTTGTAGTCAGCATATTGCAATGATGCAGTTATAGAGAGTCTGGATGCTCTTCCAGGTTCCCCTCTTCCAAGAAAAAACTAGAAGAGATGAAGCCTTGTGCTTCAATGGGAGATGACTTTCTCCCACTTTTTTTAATTTGCCAGCTTCCAGATGTAATAATTTCTTAAACAAAGCTCCCTGTAATAGGAGACAAAGACAGATTGCAGAGACACTGAAACACCAGGAAAATGAGTTCTGGTATTTGTGTCTTTTTGGCTGTGTCCATATTTTTTCTTAGTATTTCCAGGAAAAATAAACATTATAAATTCAGTCATGTATCTTGACTTTTCCCACTTTTAAAATTAAAACCATTCAAATTTCATCAGCATTTGACGACAACAGATGTATAAATGTATCTCAATCCTCACCCCCTTCTTTACAAGATTTAAAATTAAAATAAGCTTTCACAAAGTTCTGGGACAGGGTTTGAACCGGAAAATAGTGACTGCATTTGAATTTAACCCTGTGCTAGATATAGCTGTAGCACTGTTCACTTTTGTCTATCAGTTTATGTATTTTAAAAGATTCTACAGTCTTGGGAGCACAAGGGTATTTCTAGCTGTCTCTTTACTCTGCATGAGAGGTGCTGGGTACACAGGGTGAAGGGTTGAGCTGGTGGACTGATGGAGAGAGCAGGTTAACAGATGAAATTACCTGGAATGTTATAAAAAGCAACAGGAAACTTGTCAGGGGACTTGTAAATGAATATATGACAAGATGAAAGAGAAGCAGCTGGGGACAGTTTCATGTCTTAGAACACAAATCCTGTTTCCATGTCTCAGCCACAACTTTTCACTTGAACACTCATCATCATGGTCCTGACTGCTTTGTTTACTGCCACCTTTTCAGCTGCTCTTCATCTCCTCCCTAGGCAAAAATTTTGGGCCTCTCCTTGGGTACAGCTGAGCAGGACTTCCTAACAGCAGTGGAATAAAGATTTATACTTGGTAAGGATCTAGTTTTCTGTATTGTCACTGAAATAGGAACAAATAAGAGCTGTAGCTTTTAAAAGGATCTCTTGTTACTGACACTGAAGCAGCTAGAGTGACTGGAACAGTTAAAAATTGGTGTCTCAGAAAAGAAATTTTGAGATTTCCAGGCTTTTTTCTTAGTGCTCTATTTGTACCAGATAAAGATTCGAAGCGTAATAGAGAAAGCTCTTCAAAAGCCTGTTCAGGTGTCTCTCAACTGAAAGACATTGGCTGAAGAAAGAAAAAAATGCAGAAAAAAAGTCAAATTGTTTAAGAAAATTGAGCAGCCAGAAAGCCCATTAAAGCCCAAAGCATTCTAGTGCACAGGAGGAGCTGCTGGTTGAAACAAAGTAGAAAACTTCCCACAGCCATTCTCTGATCTGTACAAATGGTCAAATGTAGCTTTCAGATTTTAAGCACATTTTGCTGGAGAAGAGCTCTCTTTGTCTCGTGTGTTTATTACTATCTGTCCATACTCTCCCTCCCCACTCTACTAACCTAAAGAAACATGATCAGTCACTTGTATCACAAGAGATCAAATATCCTGTGTAAACCTAAAGACACTATTCAGCTTTTGAGAACTGAGGTAATCAGGAGCATCAGAGGCAGCACAAAGTGCAGGCTAAGACTAAGCATGGCAGACAAGCAAGGCTGCTATGGGGCGACCAGAAACCAGAACATATTAAGTAGTATAAGTCAGGAAAAGTTAGGACAAGAAAATGTCCAAAAACAGCTAAGAAAAAGAGTGTTTCTTCAACAAAGAAAGTGTCAAACTATACTTGTCTGCAAAGGATCAAAGGGAGATGCTGAGAAAAGTCTTGTCTGACAAGAAAGCAAGTCAGACCAGAAGCAACGGTATAAATGGCTAAATCCTTCTGCTGTTATACCTAACCATGCTTATAAGATACTGCAAGAAGAAAAACCTACTTCCAGTAGCTATCTACTGATTTGTCTCCAATAAATACTGTCTCCTCTCTCACCATGTACTTCACTCTGTGCCTGTTTCAGGACCAGTCAAGCCCATCAAACTTCTGTGATTTCCAGTCTTCTGACTCTAGTTTTTCCATGCCTAAATAAGGTTTCCAAAGTCTTAGGTGATTGCAGAGATTGACAACAGAAGTCATACGGACATGGCACTTCTAACTATACTACTTTGTTAGGGTAGCGAAGACCTGAGCATACGAATAGCAGAAGGGCAGCTTCTTTTTTAAAGAAAAAGATAAGTCTGAGATGGATAGCTGAACTGTTTTCTGCAGGGCTAAGCTTGAGGAATCAAATAAAGCTTAAAAACCTATAAACTTTTATATTAAGATCAAGTAGCTGTTGAAGTGGTGTCTGGACACTCATTTTCAGCTGATTAATAACAGTACAAACACCAGCCTGGATCGCTTATTTCTCTCCACTGTATATTTTGTAGTAATATGAGAATATGCGACATAGTAGGTTTTTCATCTAGACAATTTTGGTGGCTTTTTTTTTTCTGAAATATTCAGTGTTTTCTTAAAGTGCTCTTTCGCTTTGTAAAGAAGAGCTGTTTACAAAATATGTCTCCTTAGGAAGAATATCAGTAACAATAATTTCACATGGCAATCTTCATACACCAAAAAAGCAAATCTCTGTGTTGCCCCTAGCAAAATTTTGACCAACAACTAATTATATTGTAAACATTGAACAATGCAGAAAAAAATTACCTATGTCTAAGTTAACCTTGCACAGAGTTGCAAATGGTAGCATCGTGGCTATAAATGGTAATTCAGCACACTCAGTTCTGTATTTAATTAAAGGACAGAAATGCAGACTTCTAAAATGCTTTCATAATACATGAGGTTGGGCAGAATGGGTGAGACTTAAGTTGTCTCCAATGTCCCTGTGCTGAAGGCAACCAGATAACACAAGTGTTTATTGTTCTTGTAACTGTGAGAGGCTGAAGGAAGAGTAGTTGGAGGAGTTTGGTGATGGATGTGACTTTTGCAGTCTGTTCTCACAGTTCTTGTTCAAGTGACCAGCCTGGATGTTCTCTGTCAGCCTTTTTATTGTTTCACATGAAACAAATGCTGGCAATATCAAGCACCATAAGGGAGGCTATGTAAAATGCTAAGGAGGAAGAAAGGAAGAGGAAGAAAGGAATTAAGAAACTGAGGGAAGGAAATTAGGATCACTCATGTTTTGTCTCTCTAAACAGCAATCTATCATGAAGAGATCCAGGTCTTTTTCTTTGTGATTACGGAAGAGCAATGCTTAATTTACTATCTGCAATTCAAGATTTCATTAAGACTGGGTCAATCAGCTTTGTATATTCCTGAGATGAGTCTGGATAATATGTGTCCAACCTACATATCTGTCTGTCCCCCAGACCAGATCAGCCACAGTTTGCTAATGGAATGGCTGAGTCTCTGATCTTAGTCTTGCATCTACTAGTTCTGCCTGTTTGTTTCTATTCAGGATGTGGCAACTAGCAGTTCAGTAGTCCTTTTCAGGCTAGCTCCCCCACATTGTGCTTCTGCAAATACAACAGAGCAGTAGCCAAGACAAAGTCAGACAATAAAATGAAGTGATACTTTACTCATAGAATCAGAAAGAGTATTACAGAATATACTGATTTTAGTCTAATAAGTAAATCAACATCAGAAAGAACATCTGCATCAGCTCCTATGTCTGATCCTCTCATAGCAAAACCACTGGTTTCAGCTTGTTTGATTCTTAAAAAGCGAACTGAAAAATCCAGTCTTTGTAATCTTCAATTAAGCCAGTTGGGAGAAAGCAAATGCAAACAATGTGATGTCTTGCCACTGCCTGTAATTTAAATCTAAAAACACTAAGCCTATAGAGATACATTAAAGTCAGAGAGCCCATCAGGAAAGCAGATGGCAAAATAAACAACAATGCAGGGAAAAAAACCCCACTAAATCTCTTGCTAGCACTTAATAGTAACATGGGTAGGACAAATCTCACCAGGGTAGAGAACATTAGCAGACTGTTTGTGACAAAATGAAATAAAACTATTTGAATTGACACTTATGGTTTCATAAATCTGAACATATTTATTATTATTATTTTGCCCTGGGACTTCAGCTTTGTCTTGGGATGCTGAAAGTTGCTTTCATTAGGAGCAGGCGCATGATGGATCCCAGCATCCCTGGCATAATGTGGTTTCTACAGAGAGTCGTATTTACTGGAAGGCAGGAGGACTCACTCAACAGACCATAGTCTTTGTTTATAGCTCCCAGACTATTTCTGCCAGCACTCTACCCTAGAGATCTGTCTCAAGGGGCTCTCCCTGTGAGTTTGCAGTGCTGCAGCTGTCCAGCATTTTGCTACTGCATCTTTCTAATTTTTTTAGGGGTATTTTGCTTTCTCTCTCTCCTAGTTCCAGTGCGATCAATTAAAGCTTCCTGTTTACTATGTCAAATCCTAGGAAAATTTTCTAGGCTACATTCAGTTAGCTAAATCACATGTTTCAGGTACTGCCTGTTGTTATGTTAGTTACTGTATCATTAAGAAGAAACTGAATGACTGCCTCCACGTATTCAGAAATATGGTAGCAGTATTACCTCACATCTTTATATGTATGTAGCTTCCCTAATCATATAAGAGCACATATTAGAGAAAATGCTGGGTTTAGCAGGAGAATTTCTGATCTATGATTATGGTTGCTCAGGTCTCCATTTGAATACTCAGCTGGCAGGTTTCATCAGATATCTTGCCTCCTGTGGTTTAGATGCAAGTTCCTTAGGGCCAGCTGTATTGCAAAGTGAGAACCAGTTCTGTCCCTGGAGCAGTGTAGAGGGAACTGGCATAAAAGGAAAAGAGGCTACCCTTTACTTCTTTCTTGATATATCTCAGTCAACCAGTCACTGTCCATGTGCTTATATTGTGTGGAGAGCCAGAAGATCTGCTGTACCCAGTGAGGAGAGGGAGGAAAGCCTCACTGCAGTATTTATATTTTGTATAGTTCACCAACTAAAAATTTTCTTGGTTTTGTTTTTCTAGTTTTAAAAAGCCTCTTTAAAATCCTAGCAAGTAATATAGAAAAGCCTCCTTTAGGTAGCTGTCCAGAAAGGTAATATCAGGTGAAGACTAAACCCTTCTTCTTTGTATCTTCTTGCTGCCACAAAGGTAATTGCAAAAAATAGACTCCACCAGTTGAGTCAATGTAAGAAGTCAGAAATACTAATGCCTCGTCAATCTCTGATAGCTGTCTAAATAACCATAGGTCCTTTATGAGTATTGCAGTGACCTCTAGGGGCCTGATCCAAGTCCACTGGCTTCATTTGTCATTACAGACTTCCCCCAGACTTCCAGAAAGTTTTGTAGGACTGGAAAGATGAGTATTTAATGTAGAGATGAAAAAAAACCTAGTGTGTCTGATGAGAAACGGAATAGCCTAAAGCCTTCCATCTCAACGCTGCTGATGTCTGCACAGTTAAAAATGAACTACCTAGGGCTTTATGAATCACTGGTGTTAGCCTGAACAATACATTCACATACACTAACCTGAAATCTAAATTTGGTTTATTGCATTTCATAACCGCATGGAAGATGACAGCATCTCTTTAATACTGAATCAGAGCAAAAAGTTCCCACTTCTTATGCATATCAGCATAAAAGAAAGCACTTCTACTTACCCAGGAGTACTGTAGATCCATATCAGTTAGGGAATATGTAAGATGTCGTTGATGAGAAGAGCAAGTACAATTTTCCCATTCTTCTATTTTTGAAATCAAGAAGTCACAAGGACAGAGTTGGTTATCAGGAAACGGCTTCCATTCACTCCACAAGTGAAATTCAGTTTCCGAATGGATTGAAATAGTTCCTAGGTTATTAAGTCTAGAAACGTGTGAGTGGCCTAGAGATGCAGAAATAAAATCTGCCCTAGGATCAGTCTCTTCTTTTGTCCTCATGTTGTCTTTCCAGGTCTTCTTTTCCTGAGATTTTGTCAGTTTCATGCAAGAAGTTAATGCTTCTTCATCCTCTTCAGAGAGATAAGCATCTTCTAAAGTATCTTTAAAAATGCAAATGCTTCTGTTATTGTAAGTTGCAAATCATGGAGGAAATAGCACACTTGTTTTTTTTCCTTAAATACTGTCTATTGCATTCTGTTTAATGCAAAAGTCAAGGACTCCATTAAAAAAAAATCCTAAACAATAATGATAACTAGGGAGATGGAAAGGATTTTGTACTGAGTCAGACATCAGAGCCAAGAGCAAGATTTATTCTCTATTTGGTATATTTGTCCTCTTCCCTCAAAAGCCTGGGAAATTATACTGATTCTGCACTGAACATGGAAGTTTGCTGATTAGATGTCATATTGCTGCATAGCTGCAGACAGTACGACTTTAGCTTAAATACTTGAAAAGTTTGAAAACTCCAGATGATTCCTCTCCCACCACTTCCCTTATGTTGTACTTATGTTGTAGTTAAAAGTTGCTGAAAACTAAATTTCCTTATGTATTTCAGTCTAAGCAATGATTTGGCTAGAGCAGTAGTTAATCTAGTTAAACTAATTTTACTAGCATTGGTTTAAAAAGAATCATATATACAAATGCATTGTACAGCCAATGCATGCACTGCTGAATTAATGGTTGCAAAACAAGTTTAGATGAAGAACTGCTGATAGTCAGATTAATGATCTATAGGAAACTTGAGAAAATAAGCAGAACTCAGAATCAGTTTAGAATGCCTGTGTCTTTTGACCCTAAGCAATCTGGTATGATGAGAGACCTGCTTGCTTATCATACCATAGACTTTCCTGTGCTCCCAGCTGCTATTGACTCATTGATTAAAAATGAAAAGTTATCTTTGCATTTGTAAGTTTTGTTATCCTGATCTGCAGTGTGATACAAAACTATGAACTGTTCTAAAAACCAACTGTTCCAGTATGGAGGCCTCACTGTTATATCAATCTATTTAGCTAAAATCCTCTCTTGCAAGATATACTGTTACAAAACTCAAGCTAGTGTGACAGGAAACAGGTTTTCACACTACGAGGAAGTCAGCACTAAAGTGATATGACAGTAACATCTCAGTTGGGGTTTGAAAATCGTGGGTGGTGAGTGACAGGGCAGGACAGGATTGTTTACAGTTATACTCAATACAGTGTCATTTGCCAAATGCTGGAAAGAATGCTGATATGATATTTTACTTACTGAGTGGGAGCAAAACATTTTTTACATTTTCCAAGCTTTGTGTACTCGTTCTTTTGGTTCGAACCAATTTCTGCAATCGTTTTAATGTTCCCATTGACTCCACTTTATCATCTGGCTCTGTACCCTGGCAAAAAACACAAAGACATTAAAAGTATTCAAGCCCTACACGTAAAACCTAAGGGAAACAAGCTGTTTATTTTGAGAATGACAGATCTCTGATTCAAAGAATTAATAATCTCCACAGTGCTTTAAAAATTAAGTGCTTCCTTGCTTGGGACAGATAGATGCAAAAAAAGGAAAAAAAAGGCAACTCACAGGAGGCATCAAACTTATATTACTGTTCATATTACTGTTTACATTACATTGTTTTTCTTTGATATTCCAGTATTACTTAATTCCATATAAGATCTAGAAAACATTTAAATATATGCATCCATAGCATTATCCAGAAGCATTTCAGATATGCACAGAAAACCCAGAGGTCAGTTGGCATAGGAATAGGCTGCCCAGGGAGGTGGTTGATTCACCTTCCCTGGAGGTGTTTAAGGCACGGGTAGATGAGGTCCTGAGGGACATGGTTTAGTGTTTGATAGGAATGGTTGGACTCGATGATCCGATGGGTCTCTTCCAATCTGGTTGTTCTATGATTCTATGTGGGAAGCCATTGCATTTAAATACATATGGGTGCGTGTTCTGAAATACTGATGTCTTCCTTTATTTAAGGTGTTATTTCCTCTCCTAGATTAAATAACGTTAATGTAAATAACAATTCAAATCTGTTATTCCGCATCCCAATAATGTCCTACTGAAGAAACTCAAGGTTTGGGTATTGCTGACTCCTCGAGTAGGAACTTCCTGAATGTACAACCATCTCACACACTTCTAATTACGTTGAACCAGCTCTCTTGCATATCAGTGTAGAAACTCATGAGTCACTTCCAGTCTGACTCTAGACTTCTCTGTGAGCTTCAAAGAGAAATTTCATACTTTGACAGCAAACAAACCCTCTTCCATAGTCATATGCCAGATTTCATTTGGAATATCTGCTTTTTATTAGAAACCAAAAACTTTTAACTGTATTAGAAATTAGTAAAACCATAATTCACTGATGACTACTTGTTTGAAAGAGTACTATCTAGCTTCTATGGATGCTCACCTATCTATATTGATAATGACTCTGGCCTATTTTGCCTATGCATCTTTGGCAACATTACAAGTGACTAGGTGCTAGTACTGATGTTATCAGAAGGTAGAAATGCAGAGACCTTTATTGCACTGTCCCCAACAATTAGGTCATGCATCATAGATCCTTTTTTTGCTTCCTCATATGCATAATCCTTTAAGACAAAGTCATCAGGGAGTTTGCATATTCTAACGTATAGCAGGCAGTCTTCTTAGGGATTGGTCTCGACGGATTTTGAACTGCTCAGCTTTGATATGGGTTAGAGGCTTTTTGCGAAATCTTAGTATGAAGCATGTCTGAAGCCCCAGCATTCACATATTACATCTGTCCATCCTGTGTAGCAATGGCAAAGGAGAGGGTGCATGCTAATTTTAGATTTAAAAAAAGGCTACCTTTCCCTTGACAGATAATTGCTTATAAAGATGTCTGTTCTTCAGGTGCCAAAGGTTCAGATAATTTTCTATGAAGACATGAGGTCTGCAAGCAGAAATAGAAGTCCAAAGCTTCTATGCCCAGGCAAAGGATATTTTTATGTGTAAGGTTTGTGTCACTAGAGAATTGTGTTGAAATTACAATAAGGTGAAACATAGAGTTTTTGAGAGTTAAATGAGAATAGGTGAGATGTTCCCCTGTATATTCAGCTGTTTGCTTTCAAACCTTGAAAGGGTTTTTGATGAAGTGATCTGCATCACTAGTTCATCTTTGTCCAGCTGTAAATTTGGGGAGTTAATAACCTACAGAATCTAGAATATCCTCTTCATGTAAGACCAATGGACTAACAGACTATTAAAAATTGTCTTGAACCATGCACGACCTAGTGAAATAAACATATACCCACACGTGTAAAGTTACACACAAAAAAATCTTTCTGGCACTCTTCTGATGAAATGTTCTTAGCTATGTAAAACATTAGAATTATTGTTGTGGTGGTTGTTATTATTTCTCTAGATACACCTTCAACAGTATCCTTCACAGCTGGTACAGATTTGCATGATGCCATTTATGGTGATGAAGCTATGCTGGCTGCTTTCCTTTAGGATAAGACCTTAGTCCTCTTGCTAAATGCAGCAAGCGCAGAAGTTTCCATGGTGGATAGCACTTGGGTTTAGATTCCCTTCTTCTCAGCAGTATGTTACATTCCTTGAAGCCTACAGACTGTCCTGGGAATGAAGATTCAACTATAGGAATACAGCAGGAAGCCAGACAGTTGGATGCAAACAGCTTTTCATCTCTCTAGTGTCTTTTCTAAGTTCTGGCTACACTAGTATTTTAGTTTCAATCAGGGCTAAATACAAGAAGGAAATTTCACAGCTCTCCCTGTAAACTGTGCTTTGGTCTCAACATGGCACAAACTGAATTCATCACAAATGAAATTAAGATGAAAGAAGCTTTCTGGAAGTTCAACTGATAAACTCCAGCTACTATAGGATGCCCAACAGAGAGGATCAGAACACAAACAGATTTCCCATAATGTATATACTGTGGACATCAGCTCATCATCATCAACTGTTCTGCCATGCTGATACTCACACTACTACTACTATTCTGTGCTCATTGCTAATATAGTGAAAAAACTAGGTGCTTTCAGTTTCTGCTGTTTGAAGAATTAATTATTTTGTAGAGCAATAAAACCTAACATTTTTGAGCTTAAAATCCTCTAGATCTTCTTGAGGATCTTCACAGTAGGGTAAGGTCTCAGCACATCCACCTTAAATCTCTAATCAGCTTCGGCACTTTTTAAAGTTTATATCTGAGTATTCATCATACACTGTGGGCCAAATCCAAGCATCTTGATGTTAGTTATGTTCTGATTTGTATTTAATGCCTTCTGTCCCCCATTCTAAATCCCAGATAATAGGACTGCAATTTTAGCTTTGCTAAACAGAGAAATTGATGTGTAATTTTTCAGTCTCTCATTGTGAGATGTTATTGCAAAATAAGCTGCAGGGGCTTTATTATTTCTCTAATATAGTATCTCTTGTAGTTATAATTATTTGTACACTTATAAATAATAATACAAAAGCAACATGATAACTTTGAGTCCTATCATGGAAGCATCAAAGCAAACAGAAGAAAATCTATTTGGATAATTTTATTAATGGCAAACCCTAATTATCTTTATGTTATAAGAACTTATTTGGTATAGTTTATTGTTAGTAAAATATCATAATTATTTAAATAATAAATATAATAACACCCCTTTTTTGAGGAGAAAACCTCATAAGTTCATTATATGACAACTTATAAATTTTGTTTTACTTAAGCATTCAAATGCAGAAGTTTAGTTACAAGCAGAAGTAAAACATTCTCTGATGTAGAAACCAGGCACACTATTGGGTGAACTGACTGTCCCAGTCTCACAGTTTTGGTACATTTTCCTGGCAACCCTTGGGCATAGATTAGTTAAAGCAAGGATAGGAGTGAGAAACACTCATTAAATGTTATGCTCTGGTTTCAAGAAATATTCTTCTTGCTGTTTACGTTGTCTGGAATCCAGTATCTCTAGTTGCCACTGTCCAGGATATGAAAGTGAAGTGCAGTGTCAGAAAGTCATCACTACCAGTTGGACTAGTGACGTACATTAATTTGGAGGGTGCCTCTTTCCAGTATCCTGGAAGGAATTATAGGGGAATACTGAAGATCATAGCAGAGGGCACTGAATCTCCAATCATAAACGTTGTTCATTTAAAATGTATTTAAAGAGTTTTAAATCTCACCCCCCTCATGTTCTAGGATCAGAGCATCTACTCACTTGAGTATTGTAGCCGTACTTGTGTTTTGCCCAGTGTATAAGAAAAGTGATCAGTAAGGAAATATTTCCCTCCATAACAATAGTATTTTTATTTCCCTGTTTAATGGGTTTTATTCATGTGAAATCGTGTCACATCACAAATAAAAATTAATTGTGTAACAACATAAATCATAAGCTGTCCCTTACGAATAATTTTCATGAAGTCTGCGTGAATACTTATGGACAAAAAATATATATTTAAAAAATGCACTTATAAAAATGTGTTGCAGGAAAAAAGACCTGAATTGTGCCTGATAAACTGTTTCAAGTTTATCCTAAAATAATACAAATACCTCAGAAATCTTCGTGTAGTGATATGCTGTGGGGATTAATCTGGTGACAGAAATACAGCAATTTGGACGCTAAGTGTAAAACACTGTTGGCTAGATTCCAGAAATCTCAGTCCTGTTAAGCACTCCCTTCCCTTGGTGTAACTGCATTAATTTCAATAAAAGTACTTGTGCAGCATGTCACTTCTCAGCATAAAGAATTTAGTTACGCTAGAGTCTAACCTCTGTGATTTTTCCTGGGTTTATTTGCCTTTCTGAAAGAAATGCAATGATTTAATCTCAATTACATTTGCACTTAAATTAACAATACACTATGACAGTGTAGAGACAAGCATTACTGTATGTTTACTGTGTCAATGGTGTTATTATTATAATACCATAGAAATTTTTTGAAAGTTTCAGTAATACCCCTGCTGCACATGGTAAATATTAAAATATTATACAATGATAGAGAACTCCCTGCTGTACCTATATGAAGATATAATTTTGTAAATTGCACCAAATTTGGATAAATTTTACATTAGAAATGTCAGTAATGTCAATATCAACCAATGTACAGACAAGCACTGCACAAAATCTTTCCATGTGCTCCTAACTATATGTATCTGTCTATAAATATTCCCGTTATTGTAGTCTGGTATCCAGGTACTAAAAAATGACTGCAGAGTCAAACTAAGCAGGCTAGGATTGCAGGTAGATAGTAAGATATTCTATAAAAGGTAAAGAAATATCATATTAATAGCAGAGAAATAATAAGCTATCATACAAAAGATAAAGAGGTATCATGATTAATAGTGTGGATATGGATAAAAATCTTTAAACTTTTGGAGAAGCAACTTACAGTAAGGGAAATCCTATGAAAACATCGTGTTCTTCCAGTCTGCTAATGGATAAAAATGAACAATTTTCATGGCTACTCACCATGTCACCATTACCAGCCACGGCTGGATTGTGAACTCGTGGTGGAATCCACTGCTCATAGTTTATCACCTAGGTGGTAACAGAAGTGAAAAAACAATCCAACATAAATAAGAGGAATTAGTATTGTGTCATTGAATACAAGCGGTGAGCTCAGCAGTCTTTCAACAAGTATAGTGTGCATATAAAAGCAATGATTGATATACACTAGCCTACTCTCATAGAAATCAGTTTTATATTGAGCTGTGTTAATTTTGGGATTCAGTAATGTCTTGGAGAAATGTGGTGCAGTGGCAGAGCAGTGCCATGGGACGCTTGAGTCCCATCCTAGATTTTGGCTCTCCTTTCCCCATGAGCAGGAAAGCCACAGAAGACCCCCAGCAGTAACCCCTAGCTGAGAAACAAGAGACATTGATGCATTTCTAAGAAGAGCCTTGTTCATCTTGCCTCATTTTGGCTAGGATGTTTTACTGCAGGGGTGTGAATTGGAATTGGATTAACAATATAGAGAAAATGGGAGGCTCCTCAGAACTAAGTAAAGACAAGACTATACACACTTTCATCGTCTGCCCATAATCCATTTCTTGGTCACAATGCTCTTGTGGTAAGAAGAGCTGGAGAATACTCTTTCCCTGGGGCACTGATGCAGTCTCTAGTGGGCAAGCCTGACAGTGCTTATAGCTTATCAGTGAAAGTAATGAACACAAGCCTTTTTTCTTCATGAATATGAATGACACTTTGAAGGCTGAATTGCAACCTAAGAATTTACGTGAGAAATGAGGCATGAAACATTTTTGAAAATGCATTAGCCCAAAGACTGTATTACTTCATATTTTATGTCCTTTCCAATATGCTACAAAGGGTTTGAGCCATCAAGGGAGCCCTGATAGGCGTGAACAAACAAGAACAAAGATATGAAAAATAAATGCAGAAAGCGAAGCTGCTTTTTATGGTAAGGTACAATTATTACAGTGTTGCTCATGCTGTGTCGCTCAACCTGTACTTCTTTTCCAAGTCTCTATTATCCAGCATTTACAGAATTAATGGAATGAAATGAACATCTATTTAGGAAATTCAGCGAGATTAAAGGATTTTTTCTGAAACACTCAAGGAAACTTTTTGGCTTTCTTTTTCCTTTTTAGAAATATTTTTAATTATAATTTTTGAGAAAGAGAGTGGATAAAGCCTAAAATGTCCATCTATTCTATTTACTCCTTTTGGTAAATTTGTTTTTTCCATGTCTTATAGAACCACGGATTCATAGACCAGCTGTTGCTGGAAGCCACCCTTGGGAACTGTCTCTTCTGACTATATGCACAGAGCAGATTCACCAGCACAAGTTGCCTAGATCCTGCGTCCTGACAAGTTTTGAGTACCTCCAAAGATGGACTTCATACAGCCTCTATGGAAAGCTTCTTTCAGTGTTTGTCCTCCCCTGACAGTAGAAAGGTGCTTTCTTTATGTTAAATGAAATTTCCTGTATTTTAGTTTGTGACCATTGCTTGCCATTCTGGGTATCTCTGAGGAGACTCTGGCTCTGTCTTAATTGCTTCCCCCATTTGGTGTTTGAACTCATGGATTAGATCCCCTGCACCTTCTTTGCTCCAGGCAAAGCAGTCCTTGCTCTCTCAGCCTCTCCTTGAATGACAGATGCTCCAGTCCCTTAATGACCTTCCTGACCTTTCACTGGATTTATTCTGTATTTTCCTGATTGTCTTGTACCGAGAAGACAGTAACTGGACCCAGTACCCATGTGTAGTGGGTCAGCTCGCTGAGTAGGATCTCAGTTCACTGAAGGATCACCTCCTTCATCCTGATGGCAACACTGTTTAATGCAGCTTAAGAAGCTGTTTGGTTTATTTGTTCCAAGAGCACATCACTGGCTCACAGTCAACTTGATGTCCACCAGGAACCCACGCTTCCCAGGACATTTTCTGCAAAGCTGTTTTTCAGCCAATTGTCCCACTTCCTGAACTACTGGAAGGGGTTATTCCTCCCAAGGATCAGGACTTTGCACTTCCTTTTATTGAAGTTCATGAGGTTCCTGCTTTCCCAGTTCTCCAGGCTGTTGAAAGCCTTCTGATGGGCAAACTCAACTCCCTGGTGCATCAGCCACACCTCTCAGCTGCATATTTGCTGAAGGTGCACTCTATCCCATCGACCAGATGATTAATGAAGATTGTAAACATTACTGGACTCAGGATTACAGAATCACAGAATCACAGAATCACAGAATCACAGAATCACTGAACAACCAGGTTGGAAGGGACCCATCGGATCTTCTAGTCCAACCATTCCTATCAAACACTAAACCAAGTCCCTCAATACCTCATCCACACGTCCCTTAAACACCTCCAGGGAAGGTGAATCAACCACCTCCCTGGGCAACCTATTCCAATGCCCAATGACCCTTTCTGTGAAAAACCTCCTCCTAATCTCCAGCCTAAATCTACCCTGGTGGAGCTTGAGGCCATTCCCTCTTGTCCTGTCCCCTGTCACTTGGGAGAAGAGGCCAGCTCCCTCCTCTCCACAACCTCCTTTCAGGAACTTGTAGAGAGTAATGAGGTCTCCTCTCAGCCTCCTCTTCTCCAGGCTAAACAACTCCAGCTCTCTCAGCCACTCCTCATAGGGTCTGTTCTCCAGCCCCTTCACCAGCCTTGTCGCTCTTCTCTGGACTTGCTCCAGAGCCTCAACATCCTTCTTGTGGTGAGGGGCCCACAACTGGACACAGTATTCAAGGAGCGGCCTCACCAGTGCTGAATACAGAGGAAGAATCACCTCCCTGGACCTGCTGGTCACACCGTTTCTGATACAAGCCAGGATGCCATTGGCCTTCTTGGCCACCTGGGCACACTGCTGGCTCATGTTCAGTCGGCTGTCGACCAACACCCCCAGGTCTCTCTCCTCCTGGCAGTTTTCCAGCCAGGCTTCTCCCAGTCTGTAGCTCTGCATAGGGTTGTTGTGCCCCAAGTGCAGGACCCGGCATTTGGCCATGTTAAACCTCATGCCGTTGGACACTGCCCAGTGGTCCAGCCTGTTTAGGTCCCTTTGCAGAGCCTCCCTACCCTCCAGCAGATCGACACTTGCACACAGCTTTGTGTCATCTGCAAACTTGCTAAGGGTACCCTCAATACCCTCATCCAGGTCATTGATGAAGACATTGAACAGGACTGGACCTAGCACTGAGCCCTGGGGAACACCACTTGTCACTGGCCTCCAGCTGGACTTAACACCATTTACCACCACTCTCTGGGCCCGACCATCCAGCCAGTTTTCTACCCAGGAGAGTGTGCGTCTGTCCAGGCCAGAGGCTGACAGTTTCCATAGCAGAATGTTGTGAGAAACTGTGTCAAAGACTTTACTGAAGTCCAGAAAGACCACATCCACAGCCTTTGCCTCATCCAGCAGCCGAGTGACTTTGTCCTAGAAGGCGATCAGGTTGGTTTGGCAGGACCTGCCTTTGGTAAACCCATGTTGACTGGGCCTGATCACCCGGTTCTCTTGTAAGTGCTTCATGATAGCACTCAAGATCACCTGTTCCATGACTTTCCCTGGCACTGAGGTCAGACTGACTGGCCTGTAGTTCCCCGGATCCTCCCTGCTACCCTTCTTGTAAATGGGAACTACATCAGCCAGTCTCCAGTCCAGAGGTACCTCCCCAGTCTTCCAGGACTGCTGGAAGATGATGGAAAGGGGTTTGGCCAATACATCCGCCAGCTCCCTCAACACCCTAGGATGTATCCCATCTGGCCCCATGGACTTGTGGGTGTCCAGCTGGCCAAGCAGGGCTCTGACCACCTCCTCTTGGACTATGGGAGCCTCATATTGCTCCTCTGTTTCCCGGGTATCTACACAGAGGGAACAGCTTTCTTTACAATTAAAGACTGAGGCAAAGAAGGCATTAAGTACCTCAACCTTCTCCTCGTCCCCTGTCACTGCTGTTCCCTCTGAGTCCAAAAGGGACTGTATGGTCTCCCTTGTCCTCCTTTTACTGTTTATATACTTATAAAAAGATTTTTTGTTGTCTTTTACAGACTTAGCTAATCTGATCTCTAGTTCAGCCTTAACCCCTCTGATTTTTTCCCTACATAGCCTCGCTTCCCTCCTGTAGTCCCCCCAAGAGGCCTGTCCCCCTTTCCAGAGCTTATAAATATTCCTTTTTTTCACTCAAGATTTCCCTACTCAACCAAGCTGTTTTTTTACCCTGCTGGCCTCTTTTCCAGAACACGGGGATGGCTTTCTCCTGAGCTGCCAGGATCTCCTTCTTGAAGAGCTCCCAGCCCTCATGGGCTCCCTTACCCTCAAGTGCTGTTTCCCAGGAGACTTTGCCAACCAGCCTTCTAAACAGTTCAAAGTCTGCCCTCTGAAAATTTAGTGCTACTGTCCTGCTTAGCACCCTCTTCACTTCACCTAGGACAGAAAACCCTATCATCTCGTGATCACTAAGTCCTAGGCGACCCCCTACTATCACAGAGATAGTAGGGGGTCGATAGTAGCTGAGAGAGCTGGGGTTGTTTAGCCTGGAGAAGAGGAGGCTGAGGGGAGACCTTATTGCTCTCTATAACTACCTGAAAGGAGGTTGTGGAGAGGAGGCCTATTCACCCAAGTGACAGGGGACAGGACAAGAGGAAATGGCCTCAAGCTTCGCCGGGAAGGTTCAGGCTTGACATAAGGAAAAAATTCTTCACAGAAAGGGTGGTTAGGCACTGGAATGGGCTGCCCAGGGAGGTGGTTGACTCACCTTCCCTGGAGGTGTTTAAGGTGGGGGTGGATGAGGTACTGTGGGGCATGGTTTAGAAATTGGTAGGAATGGTTGGACTGGATGATCTGGTGGGTCTCTTCCAACCTGGTGATTCTATGATTAAGTAAGCATTATATCATTGTTATCTTGGTGATAATGACAACAACTCAAAATAATGCCATAAAAATTTGAAATTTGTCAAAAGCAAACTATAAAAACCAAGTTCAATAAGTCTTAAGATGGTACCAAAGCTTGGAGGTACTTATGTTTCTATAGCTTGTTAATCGTATAGTCCTAAAAGCATTAGAGAGGTCAAAATTAGAACTCTGCTTTTAAAATTGTTCAATTGATTCATGGGGAGATGCTTTAAGGGATTTTAAAGAAAGTTATACTTAAAGCAAACATAAGTCTTATTCCTTATTATTTCTTCTTCCTTTCTCACTCCATATTCTACTATGTCTGAGGAATGGCCTCCAGAATCTTAACCAGGAGTCAGCCCAGAGGCTGCCATGGCAGGATGGAGTCAGAGCCAGAGATCATTCACACTAAAGGAAGAACTGCTTTGGGAAATCAAAGAATAAACTGTATTCTTAATACATAGAAGAGGGAAAGATAACAGGGAGAATAAGAAATGCAGAAGAGAAAAGAACTCTTTTCTGCTCTCCTGGCCCCCCACCTGTTTTTTGGCAGGGGGGAGAGGAGGTAATCATGGGAACAAACTAACAATGCAAAGACAGATAAAAGCCTATGAGAAAGCAGGAGAAACCTGGAACATAGTGGTATTAAAGTCACCAATACGGTCGTCTGTCCCCTGATACACAGATCATTTGACTTGTCTTCTTTTTAAGCCAGATTGTGTCTCTCACTTACACTGGAGCAGAGTACTGCCTAAAGTCTAGATCTTCACAGCTCTCTGTCTTATCTCAGGTGCCTTCAGGGTGACGCGTGTACAGTTTTTTCTTGCTTTCAACCTAAATATCCAGAAGGACTCCTGACATTGTAGAATCAGCAGAGGAAGCTGAGGTTGGAGCCTTTTATAAAGCTCAATATTCACCTTGAATGTAATAATCTTTTGTAAAGGAAAATTTACCAGATTTTCAGCTTTTAAATAATTTAATTCAATAATTCCTCATTTGGACACACACATATATACATTTGTGTTAGACACTTTTAGTCTGACTCCCAAACAGTATAAACTGTTGTGTCATGTGAAATCAGAAGAGTTAAGCTGGTTTGCAGCAGAGAAGAACTGGCCCTTTAAGTAACATATTACAAGGGCAAATAGACTGAGAATGGTTTTGGTTGGAAAAGACCTTTAAGACCATTGAGTCCAAAAATTGATCCAACCCTGCTAAGTGAACCACCAGACTATGTCCCCAAGTATGACATCTACCTGTCTTTTATACCCCTCCAGGGATGGGGACTCACCCACCTGCCTGGGCAGCCTCTGCCAGTGCCCAAGAACAATTTCAGTAAAGAAATTCCTCCTGATATCCAACCTAAATCTCCCTTGGTGGACTAGAAATTAAATAAAAAGCAAACACCAATTATTCTGATTCAGGCGGCACAAGTCCTTCTCCCCACCTCTCTGCTGCTCATCAGCTGATGAGTTGTTGCCTATTTTATGTTATTAGTAGTCTGCAAACCCAAGTGTCAGAATTCCTTAATTGCTCATAGTAGTGGGATAACTAATATAGTAGTACAAAGAGGACATACGGTGTATGTTCATAGAAATTCAGAAAGCATTAGGAAATATATGCTAGTATGAATCATGCAAGACTGATCTAAACACTTAGTATGTATGTATGCACACAGGGAAAGAAAGTTTTCTAAGTATTAAAACCCATATTTTCCAAAATGGTGCACAACTCAGGTGGTCACCAAATTCTCCTTATAAACTCAGCTTCTAAAATACACACTATGAAGTTTAGGTTAGGCAAATACTGAATGGAACAAGAAACAGACATTTTATTTGAATGAAAACAGATTCTAAAAAGAATATTTCTTTCACCTGGCATGTGGTTTCTTCTGTCTTCTTTCCTTGCAGCAAATGTATCCCATCACCAATCATATTACCTTCTGTAAATTGTGATAAAAAAAGGAAATCTGCTTTAAAATGTCCTCTCGTAAGTTATTCTACGGGATATCATGTGAATAGCAGTAGATGGTTTGAGCTAACATTTTGACTCTCTGAAGTTAATAAAATATTGTTTAAGCATGCATTTTATCTCAAACTCTTTTAAAGATTACAGAACAAATCAGGAAATCGATTCATGGTCAAAGAAAACTTATTCATGCTCACTTCTTCATCTGTACTTAGTCCTCTCATTACTAATGTAGAATCCAACCAAGTGCTTCCTTTCACACAGCAAATTTACAGCAGAAGAGTGTAGAATATTCACATAAAAAATGAAGGCCCTAAGGCAAAAATTATCTTTGCAATTAAGATCTGTTTATTAGATTAGATTAGAAATTGCTTTCAAAGGATGAACGTCTTCCCATTTCTTCCAAGAAATTAATGCTTTGCATGGGAAGAGTATTTACATTCATTACAACACTGACTAATAATAGGTGAAACAACTCTGTGAAAAGTTTAGCTTTTGTAAGTCCAGTTTGAAAGATCTACTCTTACTCCCACACTTAAGGCAAATCATCCATCATGATACTACTGTAGAAAGGCTCTAGCAATTCAATTCCATCAACACAGATATCTGATGTGCTCCATTTTTTTTTTCAGGAAAAAAACAGAAGAGAAATTATATGATAATTACAGACCAAGGTACTATGCCGTTTTTCCAAAGTTACAAGAAACCAGTAGCATTGTGTTGGGGTTTCGGTTTTGTTAATTTTTTCCCTCCTGAGTTCTAACTTGGCCTCTTTATTACTGCTGAGAAAAACTTTACAACATCTTCTGTTTGCAGAAGAGCAGCTAACAACATCTAGAGTCACAAAGGCTGACTGCAGGTAGGTGAGACTGATTCCACTGCTTTGTCTACAATCAACAGAATAAGAAAAAGGAAGATTAATTCAGTGAATAATTCCAAGTGATTGAGATGATTCAGCTATTATGTGAAAAAAGAGTCTTTGAACATGACCATTAAAATTTATATTCAAAGAGGTAAGTAATATCTCAGTCCTCAAAATGCCTACTCTTATGTTAGAACTAAATGAGAACACAATGTGTGTAAAGCTAGCCCCCCACAAAATCATGTGAGTGACACAGTTAAAGGGCCACAAATCGGTACATAGATTGTCACTTTATTTTTAAAATAAATTCTGAAACAAGAGACTTTTCTAGTCCCCGTCTACAAAAATTTTAATACATTAACAAATAATCTTCCTTATAAATTTGTAACTTGGGTGCTGTAAGACTGGGTTAAAACTCACAAATTGCAATTTGAGCATCAGAGAAAAAAGATTAACTTTTTACATCGTAGTTCCATCTTGAAACCATAAGTCAGCTGCGTAGGCAACCTCATCAAACAATTTCCTTTATTTGCCATGTGTGTCAACAGGAAGAGGCAAAATGAGTCACAGAAAATTTTATTGCATGATTTTGCCTTTCAAGGCTTCTGTAAGAGCTTTTATGATTATAGGGTAGTGTCTTTCTCTTAAGGACTTGATGGTTACAATAAAATGAAAAACTTTTCCGAAAAGCATGTTACATTTCAAACTCAACATAACTGAGCATATTTTAAGATGTCTCAAGTACTTGCAAATCTCCTTGAAGTCACTGAGGGCCACGCGTCTGACAATCCAGTGATTTATTCAAATATAGAGTTAGTTGGTCTCCTAGAAGCAGTATAACTCATGTCAAGCACTGCTTATGCAACACCCATTTAACATAACTGGGTTGTTTCTGGTCCTCAGGCTAATTTGTTTTCATCTCCTGCAGGCACCTCTGCACATGGTGCCCATGTGCTCTGTGAGACTACTCTAAAAGTTAAGTCAAGTCTTGCAGTTTTCAGTGCTGTGCTTCCAAGTCCTCTTATGCTCTCATCCAAATTAGTATTATTTGGCAACTATTTGCATCTAAATCACAAAGTACCGTGGACCAACTATTAATAACCTAGCTGAAAGGCTACTTACAGTAATACTATTTCTAATTTATTTTTTTCAAGACGTAAAAATCCCCAGCAACTTATTAATGAAAAGCATAGTTGTTATGTCTCACTCCTAGTCACAATCTCTTTTGCTAGTCATAATAACATACACCTGCTGTACTCTTAAATCTTACTTAAATCAGTTCTACAATGCACTGACACATGGAATAGGTTATTTGGAAAAAAAGCAAAAAATACAACACGCAAAATATACATACATATATATATATATATATATATATATATATATATATAAAAAATAATAATTTTACTGCAGCAGGGGAAAAGAAGATTTTTATTTAGCTGCCAGCTTTGTTTCCTGTTCCCTCTGGGCCCCTGCCCTTCAATTATAACACCTGTCATTTTTTAAAACGTGTCCTGCTTCTTTTGCATCTTTTGGATACTTAAAAAGGCTAAAAACAAATGTCTTGAGTAGAAAAGACTTTGGAGGAAGGTCAAAAAGTTCTGTTTTGCAATTCAGCCTCTTTCCAACTTCAAGCTTACAGGCTCTGGAGTAGTTTGAGAAATCATTCAGTAATGGTTTTGGTTAAAAGTAAGACATCTGGAGAGAACTGCCTAATTTTTCTTTCATCTAACATTACAGCCTTTACTCTTGTAAGCCAAAGAGCCTCACTGAAGGTCCCTTTTCCCCTCACCAGTTCACCAAAAAAAGTGGAATTCCTTTAAATTTTCCTGTCATCTCTTCTTGCTGGTTCTGGTTCTAAAAAATCAAATTTGCGTACATATAGGCAAATGCAATAAACAAATCAATTTCTGATCTATTTTCCAAGCATTTAAGAGTTTATCTTCAAGTGATTAAGTGAGTGAAACCCAGAGGAAAAGCTGGTTCACTCCTTTCTTTGGTATATTCAGGTAACAGTGGAAGGTCTAAACAGTGGATGATATCTAGATGTCTAGATATTAAAAGTTAAGGCAATGTTCAACTTCCCACTTTGTTGACCTCAGTAGAGAAGAAAACAAGCACCCACTTTAATCTCACCTACCTTGGTTTCTGTTTCTGCTGAATCTTGTCTGATTTGGCAACCATAATGGCTTTACTTTAACTTTAAAAACTACAAATACAAATTCAATTCCTGGAAGCAATACTAAGTAGACTATGAATGCATTTTGTTTCTTAAAAATCCAGTTTATGTTTAAATAGACAAGGTGACTGCTTGCTCGTGATCTCTCATTGATATTTTCATTAAATTGTACATGCCAGCTCTTAAACAGTGACACTACCAACTTCTCATGTGTTGTCTGTAAAGTTTTTTCAATGAAGACATTCGAAACAGGTCTAAAAAGAGATTTGGACAAAACACTTGACTATAAATTTTTGCCATCCGTCTTTTGCACCTGTCATGAGGGTTTTATTCTGGGAAATATTACTGTTTCCCTGCTGGATACCTGGAGCACTGTAAAGTACAAGTGGAATGAGGATTCCTACTATAGGTTCATCTTATAGTTGGCAAGCCACGTACAGCACAACTATGGCAATTTACTGTAGTAGAAGTCTTCTTTGATCCATGGACTGTAGAGTGAACTGTCCACAGAGTGTGTTCTTAGCTTCCCTATTTTAAGGTAAGATTTATTTTAACTCTTTTTTTTTTCCTCTCCTAAAGGACACGATAAATCTAAAAAAGCTTGACAAATTATTTAGCTAGATTATTGGTGAAAAATGAGAAATTTTCCTAGGTGCCCTTTAAAATACTTCGCAGAAAATGCAAAATCAGCTGAAATATGTTTAGCAATTACCTTCAAGCTGACAGTGCCTTCTTATGTACGAATCATTCTCCAGTTTCTTGGAACCCTGCCAAAGTGTGCCATTCACATTTTTCCTGTCTAAAGTAAAAGCACAAAGAGCAGTCACCTAAATTCATAGCAAACCTGTGAAATAACAAGAAAGTCTATAAAAATAGCATCCTAATGCAAATCAAACGAGCTTGCAGAACACTGTAGCATCTGCTCAAACACAGAAACGAATTGTTGATTTTGCAAAATAAGAAATTTGATGGAAAGATGGTATTTATTGTGGGCAGATTTCAAGCTTTATCATCGTTTGCCATTATTTAATACCTCATTTAATAATGTTACAATATGACCAGAATGATCGTTATTTTAACCCTACTTTTAAGACCTAGGAGCCCACAGAACATCTGTGCCTTTATTTTGCTTCCAGGAATTGTATAACTATTAGTTAATTTTACAGATAACCAGCTAGTGTGTTAGCAAGAAGTTGCATCAAAGATGCCCACATTTATGTCACACAAGCTCCAAGGCTAATAATGTCTCAACTTGAATGGGAGAAATTAGGTTGACTTTCAGAACAAGATGGTCATTCTCCTTTTCCCTCAGTGAACTTCAAAGTGGCCAGGCTTCACAATATATTTATAACTATTAATTTTTTGTGCTTTCTGGTTTTATTTTGTCTTAATTTTGGGTTTCACTTTGACTATGTCAGAAAATTTTCTTCATGAAAGCATTTGATGACTTTGTCAAGTACTGGGAGTTCATTACAACCTGGATGCTGTAGACCAGACAATACTCTTCTGCTTCAAAGTCTTCCCAGTGTAGGGCTGCAGAATAAAGTCTTAACATAAGGGACTGTTCAGCTATCTGAGATGTGTTATGAAATATAGCTGCACTGTTGCAGGCAAATATATTAACATTTACTCAGTGATGGGTAGATACAACAACTAAACCCAGACTCCAAAGAATAAATAATAGAATGTTAACAGGAAGCTCTTGCAGGAAAGAATAGGAATTTTTACTTTTTAAGAAACCGATGATTGTTTCTTACAGAAGATTTATTAATACCACCCATTGAATCACAAGTGTGGTTAATAATATGCAGTGTCAGGATGGGTTGGAAAAAAAAAGCCCTGAGTTTCTTATTTTGTTAACATGCTTGTGAAATCTGAAGCAAAGTGTTTCAACAGGGTCAAAGGTAGGGACCGGAGATATTCCTATTTTTTATTGAAATGATTAAAAGAAACTCAAGATATGCTGAGTATTTCTCATACTGTCCCATAATAGGTTCTTTAAATCTCTTTTTTTTCCCAAGGTTTAACTAGTTTGTTTTCAATATCTGCTTACAAACATGTCTGTAGAAAACAGGGCATTGAGAGGAATATAATGATAGTTTAAGTGCATTTTTTTGGTTTTTTGCATTTGCTCCAATATCTGAAAACCAAATCAGGGCCTTCATTAAAGTTGGTTCTCTGAGATTAGCAAGCGTACAGTAAATAATTTAAGGAATTACTAACCAAATGCTTCATTTTCAGACATGGACTTCTGGATGGATCTGAAAGAATTAAAAGAATTTACCATTAACTGAAACTCAGAATGAAAATTGAAAGGACATTTAATCAAATATGGATATTTTCAGCCTAATTCTTCAAAGCAGGGCACAGGGATTTAGCTGTGCAATTCCCACTGGCTTTAATTGGAGTTACACGGCTTTTCTCGTTCACGCAATCATCTGCTTCCACAAAACTGTGAATGCTTCTGAATTTTTATTCTATAAAAATATGTTATTCAAGTTTCTTTCTGGAATGAAGAATTCATGACTGAATCAGAGAGCCCACCAGTATGAAAGTAAGAGTTGCTTTTTTTAAACATGATCTGAAGTGTCCTACAACTTTTAGAAATAAGTGTCTGAAGTTTGGTGACACAATAATGAATTAAATCAAAGCCATACATATGAACATAATATCCCCATGACTATGACTGAAATATTATTGTACAAATAAACCTTGAGATTTTTGCAAGTTTACATCAAGGAACAGTTATAACTTGTGCTTCCATCTGTGATCAGTGGTTTATAGATGATGACTTAAAGTATATGCTAACTCAGCAGAAGAAAAAGAAATTTTTTAAGTAATTAGTTTCAGTTTATTAATTAAGAAAAATATTAATTCATGAACTTAAAGACTAAGCTGGAAGATTATACTAGAAGAGACCAGAGACTCTCTAATCTGCGACAACGATCATCAGAAGAGAGAAAGCACAAAAATTGAGATGTATCTCCCGACTTCAGGCATGTAGGTGCTGAAGGATTTCTGAAGCAAGAGCATACATTGTATTTTATTTTTTTTTTTATGATCTGCTCCATAAGGAAGAGTTTCATTAGAAAGCACTTGTATTTCTTTTGCTTCCAGGGTTCCACAATTTCTTACTTTCTATATAAGGCATTCTTTATTTTATTTATGCTACTGTATTTCCATTGAGGCTTCCTTGTTGCCCCATTGTAAGAAAAAGAGAATGACAATTCCTCATTCAATTTCTCTGTATCTACAGAAAAGGCCAGTGTGAAAATTTCTGCATTATCAGTGGGAATATCATGCCAGGATAGTGATGGGCACTCACAGTGAAATAATTTTCATTACAAAATCTTTTCATTTTGAGTGAAATTAATTTCATCCAGTTTGTTCATTTTCTATATTGATTAGTCAAATGACCTAGACAACTTTTCTAAATTCTGATAATTAATTTATAATAAGATTAGTTTTAGAATAGAATAGTTTTATTTGCATTGTAAATTTTGATACTGAAGCTACAAAATTCTATTTCTGTTCCTGGGGCAGACTTAGTTCTGATCTAAGCAGGAGACTCTTAGGCACATATGTGATTGCATTGCATTTGGTAAAGCCTGGTAAAACAAACCTTAGGTAAGGCCTGTACTGTGGTTTGACTTCCTTTAAAGTGTTAAAGAATTATGAGAAAACTGTGAACACTGACATATATTAATTATTAGCTCAAACCTTAACATCGTGCCTTAACAAATGGATGCAAAGCATACTGTAGTCACAAATACACCTGATAAAATACAGTCTGACCTGTTTTATCTGAATCATTTTGCAAACTAATTTTTTACTTGGATTAAAAACACAAACAAAAAAACGCTTCAGGAGATTATCAGGTCAATGGTACGAACATGCTATAAAATAGGTTACCACTTCAATCTTTCAGAAAAGCTGACATATGGTTAAACCAGGCTTAGCTTAATTGCATTTTATTTCAGCTGTCCTGGTTCTGATATTTTGGAAGAAAGCTTTATGTATATGGAAAAATCATGGCAAAAGATCTTTAGTAGTGCATTACAAGCTTGTTACTGGCTTCCAACTGTAACATTAATACATCCACCCTATGAGAATTAAAGCAACATTGGTAAACATTAATAAAACAATAAGGATGAAAGGTACAGACAAATATAGTAACATTGTGTAGACCTCAAACTGGTCTCAACTTACTTTCTTTTTTTGGTCAGTGTGTTCTCAAAGTCAGGAAATTCCTTTTAAAAAGATAAAGAAAAAAAAGTCCATGAGAACCAAAAATGTTTAATCCAAATATAATATTTTCCTCACTGGAAAGACACTGAATTATGTACTTTTTATGTATGTTTTGAATATCCACTAGTATTTCCAGTCTTTGTTTTTCTAACAGCTAAAGTTGTGTTGGGCACAGCACAGCAGAAAGTACATGTAGTTATGTGTCCTGATTTTAAAAGGCTTCAACATCCCAACTGCAATATCCCTAAAAAAACCATACAACAATACTCTTATCTCAAGAACGAGTATTTTATTTCTTCCATGGTATGATTCCTTTAAATTTTATGAAGATAAAATGCCCACACATTACAATGAGATGGCTTTCTGAGGGACACTGACTCTCTAACCCATTACATAAGGAAGAGAGACGGAAAATCTTCAAGCAAAATTGAAAGTTGTGCAACTCAGCCTGGTAAAGCTCTTAGGGACACCACATCAGAATCGAGTGCTGGCCTGGAGGTAAGATCACATAGTCCCCAGGGCCCAGATGATATGTACCCTGACAAGATGTGGGAGGGAAAGGAAGAGTTATGTCGGTGTTGAAAGAGTGAACAAAAGGGTGCCTAACTCTGCAAGTTATACCAAAATACTTCACTGCATCTTTGCCGTAGTGGTCACCCTGGGACTTAAAGTTAATTTTAACTTCGAGAAAACCTTAGGGTGTCATGCTAGGACAGAAGAGATCTCTGATCCCTATACTATTTTGTTATCTCCTGAGACAGAATATGAAAGCACTGTATCACTTTCATGTCTATTTCTTCCAGCCTGGAAAGCAGAAACTAGGATTAAAAAGTCCACGATGAATGCCACTTCAATCTACTATGCAACAAGAGTCATTAAAAAAAAATGCAACCATTCCTTATTCCGGAAATACAAAAACTTCAATTTATGGACCTATTTTTCATATTCTTATGTTAAATTTATTTCCTTTGTGTATTACTATCTACATCTGCATGGCTGTGACCACAGTAATTTTAAAATGTCATCCAGGTTGCTTGATGAAAGGCCAAAACATGTAGTATATAAAGCGATATAAGTGCATAATTGAGTTTTGTACTTTTCCCCTCCTCTCAGTAAAACCCATCATAGATATTTTTAAACTCCATCAGGAAAGTGCATTAAGAAAAGGCTGTTTTACAGCACTGAAGTTATTTTAGCTGAGTGTAGGATATTCTGTTAGCACCTAGATGTTTGTGAATGCTAATAACAGTTTCCATAGATTATTTTTTGCATCCAGATTTGTTCATAGATATTATATGCAGATCAAAAAAGTATACAGAATTTATCATCTACTTTGAAATACTGCAAGCAATGTAAGATAAGTTTCTCACTGAAAAAAAAATCAAGATTTTAGTTTTGGGACAAATCTTTTCAATAGATCTAAAGAAATGACTAGATGAGGTGTACAGGCATACAGAAAAGTTGAAAAATGTTGAAAAAGTTACTTTAAGGCTCTTCCTTTTAAAAGGATAGTGTCAATACCTCATTAAAAACACTATATTTTTTATTTCCAATAACTCTGAATTAAAGAATTGAATGTGTCCCTCTGGTGTTTACAAGCTGTCTGGGAAAGCTACAACTCCTGTGTCTGTTAAGACTTGTAAACAGAGGAAAATCATTTCAGATAAGTAGCCCTTTTTTTTTACCTCACTGGAATCAAATGTTGATTATAACACTGCAGATCAAGCAGGTATCATGACTGACTGTAATTTTCCTCGCAATAACTTAAAAAGACTGATAAATTATTTGGCACTTTTCTGATGTACAGGGTAGTCAATCATATCATGGTCAGTAGTTGAAAAATATGTGGATCTCATGACATTTGGTGATTACAATCTGACAGGAAATATATGAAAATAGTTTTAATACTGAAGACATTTTTTTGATAAGCTTAATACAGCTGATGTGGTTAAAGACTGTAAAACCAATCTACAAGTGCTAGAAATCAGTTTTCCCATTTTATAGCATAATTAAGGCAAAGAACACTCATATGAATCATAGAATCATAGAACAATCAGGTTGGAAGAGACCCATCGGATCATCGAGTCCAACCATTCCTATCAATCACTAAATCATGCCCCTCAGCACCTCGTCCACACGTGCCTTAAGCACCTCCAGGGAAGGTGATTCAACCACGTCCCTGGGCAGCCTGCTAATGATGCACTATTGTTGGCTACCAACTGTTTCTGAGGATGATTCAATTCAGTTTTGCAATGTATAAGGTTGAAAAACATTCTGAAAATGTACTTTTATTCCTTCTGTCTAAGAATATTACTGGAGCTAAGCAAGAGGCAAAGTAATCGAAAAGTTAACAGGCCAAATCACTGAGATTAAAATCAATGTGCAACAGGCCTAAGGCAGTACCATACAAACCTGGAGTATGAACATCCCAGGCAAAACATTTAATATACTAAACAGGTCTTTTAAGTTATGTGAAGAAGCAGAACAGTATACATGAGAGAGAGATTCTTTTTAACCCAGCATGTGTCATTTGGGCAGATATTTGGTTAGGAGCAAAAATCATCATGGTTCAAAAAAGGTGCTCATAGAGTATGTTCACTGAATTATGTCCTGCAATGCTTCAGTGACCACATCTCCAGAAGAGTGGCACCTTCTATGATTAATACAAATCACAACAGATAAGATAACTGCAAGAAAATAACTACCTTGCTGCAGTATGAAGAAGAATTTTCTCTAGCACTAGTGTCCTTTTTTAAAGTTGTGGGGAGCAGACATTGAACACCTGCCCTGTTGATTTACGAAATTGTATAGAAAAAAAGGAAGGGGACAAAATGTGCCATGCCAAGTTACTCCACCCTGAGTCAGTGGAATCTGCATGGCCATAGTTCAGCCAACCATTTAAACATACACCGGAGCCCATACCTACTTAGCAGTGCACTTAAGTACGTGCATTACTGAATAATGATAGATGGCTGAATCAGGGCCTGAGGGAGCCAATAATGTTCTGAATTTATCATGCTATGGGGGATGCCCTGCAGCCTGGAACCAAGTGACGGAATTAAAAATGGGAGAGAAGTACAAATGGGTTCAGTTAATAAGCTTAACGGCTTCATCCAAGGTGTAGCTCTAATAACTCACATGCTAGAAATAGCAGATAAGATTACACATAGTCCTTTGGCCTTAGCAGCATTTTTTCCATAGGTCTTACTGCCAACACGTCATCACTAATCTTGTTTTCCATTTCTAGAGAGTATTTTATAAATGATTGTGTTGATTCTACAGCCAGCACAGTGACACAGCATCCAGTCATTATTTTTAGTTAAGTGCTGAGTTGAATATTCTCTCAAAACAGAGCAAAATAAAACTCTCAGTCAGTTTTAGGAAGCTTCTTGTTAACATCCAGTGAGTTTGCTTACTCATTTACCTTTACTTCTATTGATGATGATATTTGAATTTAGTGATGAAAATAAGTACCATCACTAAAATACTCTGTTTGGGGAGAAAGAAATTAATTATAAGAGTTAGCTGAGTCTGAAGTCCCAGATTTTTCTATTCACTGCTGTACATGTATCTTCTTGGGCTATGAAATGCCATCCCACAAAAGCAGCACTATGAAGTATGAAGTGTTTTGCTGCAGTTTGTTCAGATTAACATTCAGGACTTTCTAATCCTACACTAGTAGCGAATCTGCTTGTCTAGGCTGTCTCAATGAAAATGGAGATCTGCATTGAATAGATTGATTATTTTTATTTATGAAAAAATTATGAATTTTTTTGACTAATATAATTAAGAGCCTGAAGTAATGCTGTCAAATCAGAAAACAGAACAATGGGAAACAAAATTCCTGAAGTAAACTATGACTGATCTTTTAATTCTGCATTTTACACTTTGTGAAAACCTGATGCAGAGCATAGTGCTAGGGATGTGTCTCAATCATACTGTGAGAAGATAAAAGATGATTTCTAGTCCTTATCTATTGCAAAGTGTATTAGGAGGTCACATCACATGCACACCAGGAAGCAAACCTGCTTTCAGTTTTTGGTTTACTTTGTCTGAATACTGATCCTAGAAGATAAGTATCAATTGGTCAAAGAAATTTGTGTAGTAGTCATTAGCTATTAAGTTGGTTTGTAGTCACAGCAAAGGCAAAAATGACTGAGTAGGTGTAGGAGCTGAACTGTAGCATCCACCTTTGTTAGTAGAATGGCAATACGGTTGCATAACAGTGCAGCTAGAGCTTTGAACAACTGAAATACTGCAATCATGCTAGGATCAGGTTACAATTGTATTTCACAACCATGGTTAAACACACTTAGCTGTTAACAGGGTAGAGGTGGTTCATTTTTATAGTAACAAGGTCACAACCTCATAATGGGAGAAACCTGTCACACAGGAGAGTATCTTCCATCCACTACAGTAAAATTACAATGCAGGTACATTTCAGACCCTAGGCTCATAGATCTGTGCTGATGCTATGAAGAATCCTGTTCTCTCAAAACTAGGACCATTATATACAGCACCAAGCTCAACAGCAGGAGAGAGAGCAGGTGCTGCGTGAGATGGCTGGAGCAGAAGGTTTGGAGAAGAACACAGAATCACAGAATCACAGAACAACCAGGTTGGAAGGGACCCATTGGATCTTCTAGTCCAACCATTCCTATCTAACACTAAACCAAGTCCCTCAAGACCTCATCCACCCGTGTCTTAAACACCTCCAGGGAAGGTGAATCAACCACCTCCCTGGGCAGCCTGTTCCAATGCCCAATGACCCTCTGCGTGAAAAACCTCCTCCTAATCTCCAGCCTAACTCTCCCCTGGTGGAACTTGAGGCCATTCCCTCTCGTCCTGTCCCCTGTCACTTGGCAGAAGAGGCCAGCTCCCTTCTCTCTACAATCTCCTTTCAGGAACTTGTAGAGAGTAATGAAGTCTCCTCTCAGCCTCCTCTTCTCCAGGCTAAACAACCCCAGCTCTCTCAACTGCTCTTCATAGGGTCTGTTCTCCAGCCCCTTCACCAGCCTCGTTGCTCTTCTCTGGACTTGCTCCAGAGCCTCAACATCCTTCTTGTGGTAAGGAGCCCAGAACTGGACACAATATTCAAGGAGCGGTCTCACCAGTGCTGAATACAGAGGGAGAATCACCTCCCTGGACCTGCTGGTCACACCGTTTCTGATACAAGCCAAGATGCCATTGGCCTTGTTGGCCACCTGGGCACGCTGCTGGCTCATGTTCAGTCGGCTGTCAACCAACACCCCCAGGCCCCTCTCCTCCTGGCAGTTTTCCAGCCAGGCTTCTCCCAGTCTGTAGCTCTGCTTAGGGTTGTTGTGCCCCAAGTGCAGGACCCGGTATTTGGCCGTGTTAAACCTCATGCCGTTGGACATTGCCCAGCGGTCCAGCCTGTCCAGGTCCCCCTGCAAAGCCTCCCTACCCTCCAGCAGATCGACACTTGCACCCAGCTTTGTGTCATCTGCAAACTTGCTAAGGGTACCCTCAACGCCCTCATCCAGGTCATTGATGAAGACATTGAACAGGACTGGACCTAGCACTGAGCCCTGGGGGACACCACTTGTCACTGGCCTCCAGCTGGACTTAACACCATTTACCACCACTCTCTGGGCCCGGCCATCCAGCCAGTTCTCTACCCAGGAGAGTGTGAGTCTGTCCAGGCCAGAGGCTGACAGTTTTCCGTAGCAGAATGCTACGGAACAAGTTACTTCCATTCCTCTAGGAATTCAACAAATGTATGTCGCAATTGCCAAGCCATTCTTCTATCCCCCCCTGCTCCAGCACTCTCTCCATGCAAGTCCTGTGTGCAAACCTGCTTTATGATAGTGCAACACCGTAGGCCCAGCAGTCTCACAGGTACACAGTACCTAATCCAGACTGCATATGGGTAAAGCCTGGTGTAATTTCTGAAGGGAGGACAGTTGCTCCTCTTTGAATAATGAACAACCTTTTTCCTCTTTATTCCTTCACCCCACTGTATCATATATTGCTATAGATAGCAATACTAATTATAAATTGAGGAATTTTTTAAGCAGAGAATAAAGATTATGAAATGAAAAAGATTATGAGATTTAATATACTTTGATAAAATATTCGCCAAAGTGTTAATGATATATTATATCAATAAAAAAAGGATTAAGTAGGATAGCATTATTTAGGAAGAAAAAACCCAGAAGAGAACTTCCTTCATAGGTTTACCTATTGAGGGCTTGTAAAACGTTAAGGTCACTCCAGAGGCTATCGGTTACAAAATTTGTACAACTTACACTTTAGAAATCCAATGTTGTCAATAAATAAGACAATCAAAGACACTAATAGAATATCCTGTAGAGACAAACTCTGCTAGTATCTGTACCCAGCATTTTCATATGCTCTTACTTGCAAAGAGAAATTCCCTCGTACAGTGAAGCTTCACTAATCTCACTTTGCTGCTAGCTGTATAGAAACTCATGACCTGTTTTTCAAATGTGCTTGTTAAGACTGGACAGAAATCAGGTCACTGGCTACAGACATGAGATTTGAACAGTGGCTCTAAAGACCCTAAGTTGTTCAAACTGGCAGTTAAGCCGGCTGAACATTTATGCCTGCATACAAAGCAATAGCTTTTTTTTTTTCAAAATGCATTGCATACTTTGCAATTAAACTTTACTTACCAAAGACATAGCCCTGTCCAATGGTCCACAATTTACATGCATGCCCACTGGACTGCTAGCCCGACTGCTAATAGTAGTTGTATCCTTGGGTTCTTGATGTTCTGGGACAGGTTCATACAAGCTGTCCATTGAGCCCTCCTAAAATACATTTAAACAGATTTTCAAAGATGAACACTTGCAAACGCGTTGAAATAATAGTAACTGAAAGAGCAGTTTCTGTAATTTACAAATTATTTTTCTCCTTTGTCTTTTGAAGTACTTTATTTACTTCCTTATCTAAAAACAACATAAGGAATTGATTTTAGTAAGTAACCAAATGCTGAAATTCACAATATCATGGCATAAATTCCACAGATTAACAGGAGTAAAGCTGAAATGAATATTACTAAAGCATGAACATCAGCAAAAATTAACATTAACTGTTCAAAACGAGTAAAATCAAGTGTAAATCTCCACATGAATACTGCAGGAAAATTCCTGTGAAAACTACGAAAACTATAAACCACAAAAATTTCTACATAAACTATAAAATATTTTTATAGTTAATTCTTCTTGGTGGGAAGAAGGCAATTTGATGCAGAAAGTTAACCCTATTCCTTAGAAATAAATGGCAAAAGTACTGCCAGCTCCCAGAATTTGAGAGCTGTGATCTTGGCCCCCAAAATCATGAGAATGTCTAGAATTAAAAATAAATTCCATTTGCATTCAAATTTTTGAACTCCATGTTATAATGCGCATGTAAAGGTTCTTTTTTCCCAGTAACCAGGAACAAAAGCACTATAACAGGATCTAAGATTTTCATGTTTATTCCACAATTCCAAGAATCAGGATTACATATACACACCACCATTCCATCATTCAAGAGTTAAATGAAAGCAGATGGCAAAACTAAAGACACTAACTAATAATCCTAGATTTTAGCTGTTACTTTCATTTACACTGAATATTTCCCCAATGAATCCTGATTATTGATTTTAGCCTCATTAGTTAAGAAATAAATTAAATTTATAACAGTGTGACTTACAGCAGAGCAACACCATTGAAATTAGCACGGTATATTATTATTTAAAAGTATTCGTTCTTTTAGTAGAGAAGATAAACACAGATGTATATTTGAAGTTATGTAGTTAATGTGTAAAGCTTTACATGTAAGATTATTGACTGGTGAAACACCAGTTCAAAGATGGGACTAATTTTTGCAATCACAACATTTATCTATGGATCTTTATTTGTTCCAGTCTACTATAGCCTTGATAAGCTATGATAAATACTATGAGAGAAATATTATAAGTTGAAACTTGAAAATACTCAAGCTATACACTGGAATTTATTCTAGGAACTAATGAGTTAATATTTCCTGGGAAAGTGGCATATGGCATATGAAGCACACTACACATCACTTGTGCTCCTAACACCCAGCTGAACCTGGGTTTCCGCAGCAATTGCGTAAGAATATTATTTTTTTCCCTGCATCTATTGCAAATGTAGCAATGATGTTTCAGACTCCAGGTCTGAAGCTGTGGATTGAGCATTTCTAGGAAAAAAAAAAAGAGTTTAAAATATTTTACACAACTCCAGGATTCTGCAATGTAAAATGTCACCATAGCCTTCTCCCTCTATTGGGAATAATACTAGACTTTGGTGAAGAGAACATTTAATTAAGAGATGAAAGCATAAAAGACAGTTTATGTGAAAGAGACAGCATGAGAGAAATAAAAAAGATAGGGAAAAGTGAGGGTGAGGAAGAGTGAAAGGAGAGAGAGAGGAGAGGGAGAGGGTAAGAAAAGGGAGGAAAATAAGACAGAAAGAGAGAAAGAAAAATATGTAAAGGAGAGAAGGAAGGAAAAGAGCAGGAATACGAGAGGGAAAAGAGATGGAGATAGAAGAAGGGGGAAGAGACAATGCGAGAGAGAGAAAGAGTATACAGGGAGTGAGAATGAGTGCTCAAGAAACCAAAAGGAGAGTGCGTGAATGAGCTCAAATAAGAAAGAGAAAAGCCTTGTGTGAGAAAGATGGAGCACAAGGGTGTGAGAAAGGGTAGGTGTATAAGAAAAGGACAGTATACAGAAAAAGAGCAAGTGCACGTGTGAGAGTGAAGACATGAAGAACAGAAAGTGCATGATAAGGAGTGAGGGCATGAGAAAGAGGATGCATGCAAGAAGTGGAACACATGAGAAGGCACAAGTGCACACAAACAGCACAAAAAGAAAGTGAGTGCACAGGGATGAGAAAGCACATGAAAGAGGAGGAAAAAGAAGGGAAAAGAAGCAGTGGCACAAGAAAGGATGTGGTGGCCTGAGAAAAGGAGCAGGCACAAGAAAGGAAGCATAAGGGGAAATAGAAGGTAAAAGCAAGAAAGAAGGAGGAGAAAAGTTAGGGAGAGACAGAGGGAAAGTATGAGAAAGATCACAAGATAGTTTAGAAAGACAGAGACAGATCACACAATAGTACAGAGAGAACACGTGTGAGAAAGAGATCACACATAAAACAGTGATTGCAAGGGAAAGAGAAAGCATGTGCAAGAACTTAAGTGTGAGGGGATAAGAAACAGTGACAGTGAGATTGTAAGAAAGGGGGGATGAGGTCATGAGAATGGGGGACAGTGCAAGAGAGGTCTCAATGCCATGAGGCAGAGGGTGTGAGAAAGGGAGTGAGCACAAGAAAGCAGGATAGCTTGTGAGAAAGAGTGCACATATGAGAAATGGTGAGTGTGTGCGAGGTAGAAAGGGCATAGTGGCAAGAAAGGCTGCTCTCAAGAAAGAGGAAGAAAGTGCAAGGCAGTGAGAACAAGGTCATGAGAATGAGTGATGGCAAAGAGTGAGGCCATGAGAAAAGGAACAAGTGGGTGAAAGAGCAGGGCTGTGTGCAAGAAAGAGCACGAACATTAACAGGTGTGTGTGAGGTCACTGGAAAGGGAACTAAAGTGCAAGCAAGAACAAGGTTGTAAGAAATGGTGCAAGGTCACTAGAAAGAGTGGAACATTAAGGAATGGGGGCACAAGGACACAAAAAGGGATCTATTGGTGCAAGAAAGAGCCAGGGCATAGAAAGTGAGTGAGCAAGGAGAAGTATGGTCATATGTGATAAAGAGCAAATGCACATGAGAAGATGTATGTACACATGTGAGAGAGTTAGAAAGAGGGATAAAAAAATAAAAAGAAAGGGAGACAGTAACAGAGACAAAAAAGAGAGAATAGAGAGTAAGAGATAAGGATGTAGAAAATAAAAGAGAGTGAGGGGAGAAGATGAAAGAGTGAAACAGAAAAAGAGAATTCAAGAAAGGGAGTATGTGTGCAAGAAACAGCGTGTGCAAGAAACGAGAGTGAGGAAGAGGGAATGTGTGTAGGAGAGAGCGAGTGCAAGGGCATGAGAAACTGTGAGAGTGAGGTTTCTAGAAAGAGCATGAAAGTGCGAGTTAGTGAGTGAGGAAATGTGTGGATGTAAGAAAGAGTGGTCACAAGAAAGTATATGACCATTTGCAAGAAAAAGCAAGAGTATGCAAAGAAGAAAGGTAAAGTAAAAGACATGCAAGTAGGAGGGGGTTAGGAGGGTAAGAAACAGGGAGAGTGTGGGAAATAGATGGCAAGAGAGAAAATGCATATGAGAAAGCTAGTGTGAGGGAGTAAGAGAGAGTGAGCATGACTTTGAATGAAAGGGCACAATAACTTGCATCAGAAATAGCGTGGCCAGCAAAACCAGGGAAGTGATTCTCCCCTGTACTTGGCACTGGTGAGGCAGCACCTCAAATACTGTGTTCAGTTTGGGGCCTCAACAAAGGCTTTGACCTGCTGGAGCACATCCAGAGGAGGGCAATGAAGCTGGTGAAGGGTCTGGAGCACGAGTCTTAGAAGGAGCAGCTGAATTGTTTAGTCTGAGGGAAAAGAAGTTGAGGTGAAGCTTTACCACTACAAGTTATTGGTCTCCTTTGGCAACTAACAAGTGATAGGACAAGAGGAAATGGCCTCAAATTGTGCCAGAGAAGGTTTAGATATTAGGAAAAATTTCTTCACCCAAAGGGTTGTCAGTCATTGGAACAGGCTGCCCAGAGAAATGGGTGCATTACCACCCTTGGAGGTATTTAAAAGACCTGTAGATGTGGCTAACAGTTGGACTTGATGACCTTAAATGTCTTTTCAAATCTACTGTGATTATGTGAAACAGTGCAGAGCCAAGAGAAAGGACATGAGAGCAAGTACACATGAAGAAAAGCAAACATGCACAAGTAGGGTGCACATAATGGAAAGAGGGAGAATGAGAAACAGAAAAGAGAGAAAATGGGAGGAAGAAATATAGGGAGAGAGCATAAGAGTGAGGGAAAGGATGGACAGAAGAAAGTGGAGGCAGAGGTGTAATGTGTGTGAGTATGTGACAAAGTGCAAGTGCAGAGAAAAGAGTGAGCACATGAGAAAGAGCACTTGAGAGAAAGAACACACAAGAAAGCAAGAGTGTGTAGAAGAAAGGGAGCACAGGAGAGGAAGAGGGCTTGAGCAAGCAAGAAAAGGAAGGAGGGAGTGAGCAAAAAACAGAGGATGTGAGAGCACACTTGAGACAGAGGTGGAAAGAGAACGAGAGAGGCATGGTGCAAGAAATACTGTGTGCCTGAGAAAACAGGCATGAGGTTGTAAGAAGGACTGTAGGGGTGCAGGAAAGGATGTGAGGTTTTCAGTTTGTGAGGTTGTGAGAAAACACATGAGGTTACAAGGAAAAGCATAGCATTGTGAGAAAGGGTGTGAAGCTGACAGGCTGTGAAGATGTGAGAAAAGAAGCAGGCACAAGAGGATAGGCATAAGAAAGAGAGGGGGAAGAGAGGGAAACAGAAATAAAGGATAAGTGAAAAAGCAAGCACTCGAGAAAGGGGTAGAGAACATATAAATAGAGTTTGCTGGTAAGACATTGCACAAGGAGAGAAGTGGCATGATAGATTGCATGCTAAGGCTTGAGAAAGCATGAGAGCAAGGTCCCAGGTAATGGGGTGCAGCCATGAGAAGAGGCATAAGGAAGGGAGTAAGGGTGTGAGAAGAGGGGTGGGTGCAATGAGTGACAAAGAGCAATCACATTAGAGTGATTGGGTGTGAGAATGAGACACAGTGTGAGGGAGAAAGAGCAAGAAAAAGAAGGAGCTAGATAGAGAAAGGTGGGGAGAGGAAACTTTTGAGAAAGTAAGTGAGCAAGAAGAGGAGAGAGAGAGGTGGTGTGCAGGAAAAAGAGATGTCACAAAAGAAGTGAGAGAGCACAAAAAACCCTCTTGCAAGAACTCAGACATGGGTATGTGAGAGAGAGCACAGGATCAAAAGAGAGGGCATGCAAGGGCACAAGATATGGACCAAGTGCGCCAACATGTGAGAAAGAGAGCATATGGATATGAGAAAGGTACAAGAAGGGGAGTGAGAAAGTGAGATCATAAGAAGGAGGAGAAGGGATTAAAAAAATCTGACTGCGTGCAAGAAAGCAAGGATGGGAGAAAGAGTATGATTGTGAGAAAGAGAATGAGAATAACATGAAGGATGAGAGAAAGAGTGGACGTGCAAGGGAGAGGGAGATAAAACACACATGGGGAAGACTGGGTGTGAAGGTGAGAGAAACATTGAGCAGGAGAAAGAGCATGGGTGCGTGAAGGCATGAACAAGTGAGAGAGTGTGTGCAACAAAATGTGAGAAAGAGCTAAAGCATGAGAAAGGCAGAGTGTGTGAAAAAAAGGAGAGAAAGAGTGACAGAAAGTGAGAATGCAAGAAAGAGATACTGAGAAAAGTCATGAGAGACAGCATGTGAGAAAGAGTGCTAGAGAAAGAGAGTATCAACAAAGACAGCATGAGAATGAGAGACCTTGAGCAATACAAAGAGCTAGCACAAGGATGCATGAAATGATGGGCTCAAGAAAGGATAAAGGTGTAGGAAAGAGTGAGGAAACACAAAGGAGCAAGAGCACATTACAGAGTGGGCACAAGAAGGAGTTAGGACACACAAGAGAGAGCAGTGGTGTGAGAGAGGACAGCCAAGAAACCAAATGCAAAATAGGAAGTGTTCATGAGAAAGCACAAAAGAGTGAGAAAACAAGCACCTATCAAAGAGAGAGTGTGCCCTCAGTTTACAGAAGCATTTGCTGAATGGTTTTATATTGTGAGGGACTAAGTTTCTCTTGTAAGTGGTAATTAGTGAAAGAACTATTTTTTTTTTCCAGGGCAACCCCAAGTATTTAACTGAAATTGAATTTTCCTGCTTCCTTTCTTTAAATTTTTGGCTTAAGTTAGGTCTACCAAACCACCACAATATCAGTAAAGTTTCCCATTCCACACAGCACTTTTTAATAAGCATGAGCACGATAAACATCACAGACCAATAGGAAAGATAGCAGAAGAAAACTTTTACTTAATTCTAAATTAGTTACTTTCTCGTGTATGGGTTGAGAAATCCTTCTGAAGCCCACTGCATAAGGAATTTGATGGAAGAAAAGATTCTGGTTCTGTTCTAGAACAAAATAACTGTCTACAGCTCCTTTCTTTCCATGATGTTATTATCATCACATGCAGAGACTGAATCATTTGTCAGGTTGAGAAAGGTTCATTTGGTAATGCTGTGAGATCATTCTCTAGCTCAGTGTTTAAATGTGAGCTCCCGTGTGTGGTAGGATGATAGGAAACCAACTAAATTGAATAAGGAGTATATGAAGATGATGACATGGGAAGTGCTACAGAGCTCATTCTCCTATTCACATTATGCTTTAAAGGACATGTTTTCCTACATTCAGGTAATACTTCTTTGTTCGAACACAGATTTTTAAGTCAAATCCATTTCTAAGTAACATCCCATCCTAATAGCCATAGCACCATTAACATCTTTCTATTCACTCTATGGTTTCTTTAACTTACGGAGGCTCCATCTAATTAATAATGTTTATTACATCACTTCTATTAATATTTATTTTCTCTTCATCTTACATATAATTTATATTGTGATTTCAACATATTTTTAAACTATAAAATTAAAATATGTAACTAGTTCAATGATCCTGACAATCACTAAGAGGACTAGACTTTCACTTGGTACTTAACTTTACGTTTTACTGGCAAAAGGGATGGTTAGCAAGCTACCATATGGAAGAGAAATAGAAAAATCATAGAATCATAGAACCACCAGGTTGGAAGAGACCCACTGGATCATCGAGTCCACCCATTCCCACCAATCTCTAAACCATGCCCCTCCATGTGCTACCTCATACTCCAAGACAGGAGAGGAGGTGAAGTAAGCGCCGACCCTGCCTGCTCCATCCCCAGAGACCCCCCTCCTTCCTCATCCCATCAAGACACCTCACAAATGCAAGGGATCTTCTTTGACTTAAACCCTAAAATCAGTGCTCATCTTGAATAACTGCTCTGAGCAATCCTGTGATTAGGAGTGTTGTGTCCTTTACTGACTGGCCTTCTTACACATGTTTCTGATATATAAGGTGCTGGCACCTATGAAGATTCAGAAATTCTTCCCTGCCCTCATTAGTTTTACTACTAGTGCCACTCTTCACTGACAACGAAGGTAGAATTACTTCTTTAAGTATTACCTTGTGTAAGGAAGTCTTTCATGCCCCTCACATCATCTTCCATAAGGAAAGTTTGCTGAAATTGAGTTTTTCTTTGAAGCAGAAATACAACTGCCTTTATGTCTCTTAGTAAACGAAATGATGGACAAGAATGAAGCAAGGTACTGTAACATGATCATCTACACTGATGCCTTCTGAGAGAACAGTTCCTGGTCTTCACTTGTCTTATATCAACTGACAGACAACCAAAAGACCCCTTGGCACTGTTGTTAAAATGCCATCAAAAATATACTTGACAGGCAGGTTGCACGCAGCTACCTGGTTTTGGAGGGTTTGCTTGAAGAGACATGAGTCCTTGTGTGCTGAGGAGGTCTGATATTCCTGGATGTGTCTACTTTACTAATTTGATCTTCTATAGAGAAATATTTGAAAAGCCTGTTATTTGTACTAAGTGTTCAACTGTGGCCAAAGCTGGCGCCATCTAAGGAGACAAAAATGCTGCTTCCAGGAGTAAATTCTACCAAACTAGTAAAAAGATACCCTCTTGGACAAGAAAGTAACTCAGGGCAGAATTAATTGGTAGTGTTCCCGGGGAACTGGTGCTAACCCCAGCATATATAGCTTGGAAACCGGAGAGATGATTCAGGAAAATAATGCAAGAAAAAAAAATGTTATTAACTAAAGGGCTTAACGATTCAATGATACACTTTCTTTCTTTCTTTCTTTCTTTCTTTCTCAGATTTGTGGCATGCTGTCATTTTTTAGGCAGGTTATCAAAATAAATGGTTTGGCAACATAATTTCTGGCAATTTATTCAGAAGTAGTGCTTGAATTGGGCACCTATTGTATATTACCCATAATACAAAAAGAATTGTTGTGATTTAATTGTCTCACATGCCAAGCACCACAAGATAGAAAAGACTGCAAATTCAGGTTCTAAGGTTGACCTTTTAACATCATATGTGTACAAAAGAAGGAATACTTATGCTTCTGATCATTTTGTAAATGGAATAGGGACACAAGGTTTTGAAGGTAAATCTAATTTTTCTGCAAATCCCTTGAGACCAAGGCAATGAATCTGATGTAAAATTAATCTCAGCTGAGAAATCAAATCATTCTGAAGTCAACTCAGGACGCAAAGCACTGCTGAAGGGACATCATCTCATGCTGCAGCACTCATACTAGGAGATCAAAGGGCTTCTATGTAGAGCTCAGTCCAGGCTCCAAAGCTTTTATAAAATCTTGTGATTCTTGAGTGTCTTCAACCTCCATGACACCACTTGCTAGACTGGACCATAAAACTGTGTCTCTCATGCTAAAAACATGTCTCAGTTTTATGGACAGGTAAGAAAGCTAAACACACAGAGTGTGCTTAAACTGATGCTTCTTTAACTACCATAGTATTTCAGACACTGGATCAGACAGAAGTTGGTTTCTACTCTGTTTTTAAACAGAATATTCTATCATTCCCTCAGGGTTGTCTCTCAGGTTGCACCTTACTTCAACCACTATATCCCATAGGGTGGAAAACTACTGCCTCTGTCTAAAACACTTTATTGTAAAAATCCATGCATATGTATACGCACATATATATATAAGGACACAATTTACAGTCTGATATCTACACGAGGAAAACACTTCCATGAGAATACTGGTTTATTTTGAAAACTCTTTTTATTCTGTCTGCCATTAGTCTTCTCTTCCATGGTTTCAGGTTTAACAGTTACTCTAAAAGTTAACTTTATGTAAATTAGCAGTGATTTCTATTCATCAGTGGCTATTTGCATCTACTAAAAACTAGTTCCTCTAGTATCTTTAAAAGATGTCTCCAGAGCTTTATTACTTTGTTGCTGTGCTCTATTTTTACTTGATTCTAAAGAGAAAAACACCCTCCTATCAATACTTCAATCACTTTGTTGCTAGCTTTTTCACACAGACTGACAGAGTAAAAGTAGTATTTGGATCACCAGCTCATTTCCAAACTAGACAATCTGATTACTGAAAGCAACTGCACCACGTTGCATGCACAAGGAGGACTACACAGGGCTCCAAGTTTCATGAAATACATTAGTCAATGAATTATCTTTAGGTCTTGATCCAGGGTACTCAAGATTACCACAGCAGACAGAATGGCTCCCATGGAAAGCTTGTAAAGAATGAAGGTTATCTTCTTAGCAGCAATCTTTTAACAGAACTAATTATTTCATTACAGAAACTATCATAGCACTAACTTTCACTTGTTTGACCTGTCCATTATTACTGCAGACACTACAACTCTGGCAGAAACTCTAGTTGTTACACGTCCAGTTTAATAGAGAAACTGTAACTTGACCCTCACAATCTATCCTACATTTTCTCTAAATGCTAATTTCTCAACTGATACACTGTTCAACACTTTTTTTTTTTTTTTTTTTATGAACTACTTAGAAAGCAAGAAGCTGCCCCAGTGGAACAGTAAAACATTGATAGAGTGGTTTCGTCCCAAAAATCTGCAGAAATGAATGTTTTCAAGCTGTTACAGATTGCACCACAAAGCCATCATTAACTTTGAACAAATACACAGGTATTCACATTAAACTGCGATCAAAAGTGTTATTGAATTCCCAGGAAACTACTTTTTATGAGGGACTCTTGTCATAGAATCCTAAAATACCACTGTGTTTTACTTTAAGTACTCTGAAACAGCTTTTAATCCTTACGTTCTGAAGAACACCCATACTTTGCACTAAGACAGCATTAGCAATCAGGAGCAACAGTTTACACAAAGCAGCTCCCCTATTTGAATTTGTATCAGTGCAGTTTGAATATTGATTTTTATTGTTCTTTCTAAACATATGGGTAATAAATCTAAACATCCGAACAAAAGATGAAAAATGGGGAAAAAAAAATCGCTGTGCTGTGTAAATACAGCAAATATAGTCATCTTATTACCACTGCTAATACTGAGCTCTGAGTATTGGCAGATGGTTAAGCTTTGAAAACAGAAACAGCTTCAGTGGACTTCCTATCCTGATTTACCTTTTCATCCTGACCAATTGTCTTGGGGTAAGGAAAAAAAAAAATGAAAGAGAAAGTGAAATAATAATAAAAAAAAGAAGCCTGAAGAGGGTCTTAAATCAACTCCTCTGTCTGGGAGTAAATATTGCTGTATGACTGGATCAGCCTCTATAACTATGTATTCATGCTTCGTTGATAGAAAATGAATGCTTGAAATGTTGTAGCAGTTCTCCCAAACAACTTAAAAAGGAAAACAGATACTACTATCTCAAAAATAATCTAGCTTGAAGCAAATAAGAACATATATATATTTAGAAATTTTAACATACATTTGAGACATTTTACTGTGTTGCAGTCAAATGCTTCATATTTAGATCTGCATGTTTTTGTAATAGTCACATATATTGCGCAGTTTATTGGATGCATTTTGCTCCGTCTTATTTTTACTGAATAATATTTTGCTATGTACAATTTCTCATACATTAACTCTTTCATGTATGCTAGAGAGACTCACTGTCATTACAGAACCCTTGCACAGTTTGTGGTATAACACCTTGATTTTTAACATCCAAACACACCCAGTAGTTCAGTTTATCAATGCAGTAACCAACTAAATAAAAGTGCATGCGTATAGACTTACCAGAGAAAAACAGAAAAGGTTCATGTTGATATTGAGATCCACTCCAGCACCCCAAAATTCTGCTCCACAAACTCCTGCTGCACAATGCAGCTCGTCCTTGCTCTCCCGGTGGTTTGTAAATTTCTCCCTAGAGATTAACGCAAGATAAAATCCCTGCAATAATCCACTGGATTCAGAGCCCATTATCAAATGAGACAGGCTTGTCTAGGCCAATACAAACTGTTTCCTGAATTAAAGAATGGTGTTTACCAACAGAACAAAAGCATGGTCTGAATGATTATCATGAACGTCGGGAATGCTCTCTTGCAAACTCGTTTCCATTTAGTTTATCATGTAATAGAAATAAAACTCTTTCTGCCTAAGATCACTGGAACATACACCCATCTCCAATGCAAATCTTCTCGGTTTACTGAGATTATCAAAAGACACAAAGTAATTATTAAAAAATGCTGCTTTTCTATATAGATTAATTGTTAACAGAGTTCCGTAATTATTGTTTAACTACATTTTGAATGGAGGCAACTTACTTAGGGATCTTGGAAAAGAAACCTGTGTGTCACAATCAAAATATTGGAAAAGAAACCTATGTGTCACAATCAAAATATTACCAAAGAAACCCTGTGATAAAACCAAAGGAAAAACTCTCACCTTGGGCCTGAACACTAAACAATAATTAACAAAGTAGTGTCTGACTTGCTGACTGCTTAATGATTCAGGTTACGACTAAACCAATTTTGCTATTGGAATACACAGCTAATCTAGAAAATAAAAAAATCAGGAGCATTCAAAGCTGATCCATAGGTTATAATGAGAAGTATTATAGTCTATAAAGACAGGTAGACAAGGGATTAACAATTATAAAGACAAACAGTAGTCTATATCAGAAACTGGTATAAATCAGCTGTAGTGTATAAAGTGGTATAAATACCTGTAGTGTAGCAGAACAGTCTGAGGAGGAAATAATGATGAAAACCCTGTGAGTCACACATTGTTTAAGATAATTAAATACCAGAAATTAGGCTGTTTTGGGAATTATATTGCCTCCCAAACAGCAATTAAATCCCCATAGCTCTTATGTGAATGCTATGATACTTGGTTACATGAACAAGCAGAAGTTGTTACTAACGAGATAAGTTGACATTCATCACAAATGGAGAGGTAGTGTCATTTTACCACCAACATCTTGATTTGCTTTTTTGGGCTGAGAGCTTCATATTTGTAAATGCCAAGCATGTCTTTCATTGCTAGTACTTCTGACTACCTCAACTTCGCAGCTGATCCTGCCCCTCAGTGAATTTGAATCATCCATATTTTGGCAGAATAAATGTATTTTAACATAAGTTAGTTACTACCGTGAACAGAACCCAAACTTGGCTAGTACAAAGGCATGTCAACAAGCACAAGAGGACAGATAAGATTCTAGATCATAAAAGGAAAAAAAATCTTTAGTTTGCACTTTTCCTACTTACTGTAAAGTATATAAGTTATTTCTGAATGCTTTTCCCATGCCTCCTTTTCAGTTATAATTTCAGATTGGTTCTACATATTGGAAAAGTAGGATTTGCTATGGAGACCTTAATGAAATACATAGATAAGAAGCCCATTAATAAGAGTTGTCTCATTTATTCCTCCTACAAACCTGAGGAACACTAACAGATTTTTTTTTTCAGTTACCACCTAGTGAAACTTTTTAAATGTGATTATACAATAATAGACACCTGAGAGGTATATATTGCCACAGATGAGTTTGCATTTGTTTTGTCACTCATTTGGTAGCTTGTTTGTGAGGGAGCAAGTTCTTGTCCTTCCCGTGCCTCAGATTCTCTCCCTGGAAAAGTTGAAATAACAGCAGAAACCTCATATGCAAAGCACTATGAAAGTAATTATCAAAAGCACTTTGTCCCAGATACAGAGAATTCCCTTTTTTTTAATTGATATCTGGAAAAATCCAGAAACACTGAAGAGCCAGTAAAATGAGAAGACACAAGGAAGCAACACTTGAGTAATTGATGGGGATATTATTTTCATTTAGACATTTCATTTTATATCTTGATTTTGGATTAAAAAAACCCAACCTTTTGCAGGGGGTTTGCTATGCATATTTGCTCTGAAACATTTGGAAGGAAGCTTGTTAATATTATACCACAGATGTAACTAAGAAAGGAAAGATCTTATACTGAGCTATTCAGTTTATATTATTATTTATTATTATATTTCTTTAATATATTATTTGCTTATATTCATATACATGAAGAAAAGAGAATTATTTAAGAAAAAAATTAAAAGTTAAAAAGCAACCTGTATCTATGCTTACAGATGTCCACATACGTGGCAAGCAACTATGGAGGTTGGCAAAAATAGAGAGCTTTACAAGACAACCTTTTGTGAAAAGAAATACATGCTCATCAGGAGACTGCCTAGGGTGCTGGGCCAACTTTTGTTTCAGTTTTTCTTACTTTGCTGTTTAGATAGGAGCAATTCATCGCATCAGGCTTGAAATATCATGAGCTAGGCATTATTCCATTGAAGTAAAATGTGAAAACCAGAGGCAAGTTTTCACAAATGCAGAATGGGAGATTGAAACTGGGAATCACACCAGTTTAGGTTCTGTGAATGTGCCTCCAGAGTGCATGCCCCATATGTCTGGTTTGACTTCATTCTCTGAAAGGCAGACCTGCAGCATCCTACTTTCAGCATCCACTCAATACACCACATGTTCTCTGACATATGAAGGCAACCATGTATGTGCCACACTGGGTAAAACCGCTGCCTCATTTCACCTCTTTCTGTTCACTCACAACAGTCCAATGACAAAACAGTTCTATTACTCTATTACCAATTACTCTCATTTCATTTCCTGGTGCATTCGTCCTTCTATTTCCCGCTGTATCAGCTCTCTGCATATATCTATACTGAAGGCATTACAGTGGCAGTATTGGGTGAAAGTTGCTTTGGTCACATTTAAAATATTCAGTTCAAATATCCCACTTGAGAAACAGAAATTTAACCCTCTTTGATTTTCCTTCTGCTGGGCTAATAGCTTTACAAGAAATAGCCTTCAGTAAAGACTTTAAGTGGGATCCCACTTGATGCAAGCCACTAAGACCCTAAGACTAAAGACTGCAAATTTGTTACTACATGTTTTTGAGTACTTACAGTGTTAAGATTCCTCTTATGAAAAGGTAATGTTTTAGATATCTACAAATTCACTTCATCTGTAAGGGTAAAGTTTGTTGATAGGTGTAAAGTGTAGATTGCATTACCCATCAGGTTTTAGTCCTAGACTACTGAAAATATTACTAGCTGTGAGGAGACACTTACTATAATAATTATAATAATATGCAATAGCTTATAATTTGTTGATCAGGATGAATAATATAAATAAAATCTTCATCAAGAGTTCTTAATGCCACTTGATATCACAGCTGTCTATGTAAAGAATTTGAGCTTTTATAATAATTACAAAACCAGTAACTAAGTAGTACAGACTTGAAGGTAACATCAGCATTGTGTCATCTATCTACATTTTACCTGGTATAACTAGAGCAATTCAGAGCAGCAGAACCCACTTTATAATGAGGTTGCATAAATCAGTTTTACCAGACAGAAAACACATAAACCTTCACTTCCTGGATCTAACATTGCACTACTGCTAGCATTTAATTCTCTTTCTTCACTGCTGCCTGATTTCTACATACTTGGGTTCTCTATTCTAGCAAGTATTTCAAACACCTTAAAAAGGGAAAAATTGTTCACAAAATTGAGGCTTTCATATATAGAGGTTTCTATTCCTGCACAATGAAAAAACTTCATATCTGAGATCTCTTGGCATCCTAGCCTTTTCAGGAGACTAGATTTCAGCTGTGTATTCACAGTAAGTGGCAACCCATAACCTATCCAGACATACAAATACTTAAGGTCGAGTGATGATTCAGGTACTCACAATTCAGCCTTGGCTCCAGACTCCCAAGCCGTTCTACCGGTGCAGCTTAATATGTCACTAGGAGAACTAACCAGCAGAGCTGTGCATCCCACATATTTCCTTGGTTAGCTGGACAAGGAAAAATAATGTATTAATAGTTATTAACCTGGTCATGTTTTAGTAAATCTGGAACTACTATTTACCCCTTTTTCCTTCTCCCTTCTTTTTTAACTCCCATAGCATATCTATCTTTAAAGACAATGCACATCTACTTCTCTGATCATCATCTGGCATCTAAGTATCCTCAGGTTTAAAACTGAGATCAACAATGCTACTGTTTGATATAGTATGTGTTAAATATATAGATTACCATATGTTAATTAGTCACATTTCTCTATTCACTCCACATAAAAGGCTGAATTATTACATAGAATCATAAAATAACACAATGTGTTGCTAGTGTGTTCCAAAGGCTATCCTGGTGAAAACTGGGAGATTCAGAAATTAAGTCAGCTAGAGTCTTCCTTCTGGCTTTCCCATTTCATCAGAAAGAGATTGTGTCTACTTTCAGCATCCACTCAATACACCACATGTTCTCTGACATATGAAGGCAACCATGTATGTGCCACACTGGGTAAAACCGCTGCCTCATTTCACCTCTTTCTGTTCACTCACAACAGTCCAATGACAAAACAGTTCTATGCGGAGCACTCTCCTTGTTAACTCACAGCCTGAGACTGAGCGTTCTATAAGAAACTGCCATTCAAACTTAGGAAACTACTATTATTAAACAAGTTTAACATTTTCTATCATGAACAGTCCCTGAAAATCCTCCACATGGTAGAAAACTGCATTTCTGACCACAAATATAATAGTGTCTCTAAAACAGAGATTCCTTAGTCAAATGTTCCAATCACTGGCTCTAAATTACATCTACTTAATAGTTTGGAAAGGACCCATGAAGTACTAACTAAAAATCTGATTCTTTAAACATTATTGATTTTTCTTTTCTTTTAGAATCTTCTTCAATTTAGAGACAGCTTCTTCATTTCCTCCTTTTATTTTCACCAGCCAACTAAAAATTGGTAAAGAAAAAGCTTTGCAACCCCTGTCACCCCTGCCAAATTTCAACATTACACTCCTCCTTTGAAAAGACAGTTTTACAGATGTAATGATCAATTCAACACAACAGATATTACACTTTTGCAACAAAGATTTGCAATAAAGTTTAGCTCGGTTAAATATTAAGTTCACTCAGAACAAATAGCCATCACACTTAATTCAGCCCAGAAAATCAAGGAAATAAAGACACAAGGAACCAATGCTCTATAACTCAGAATGGAAAAAGCAAGTGAAATACTTTCACAGTTTCCAGAATTCAAGAGAATGTCTGTGCTTATTAAAGTCATTGGCAGAATTCCCAGCAAATTCAGTGCAATCAGAATTTCATGCACCTTCTCTTGCTAACTGATCACATTTAATCACAACGTCATAAAAGCACATGTTGTTTCCTATACAATTCATTGTAACATTCAGCTACACCTTGAAGCAAACATTGCTTTTAGGATAAATAATCACATTGCTCTTTCACTTATCTCACATTATTTATAGGTTTTGCAAAGCAGTCATCTTTTTATCAAATGAAAAACTGTATTTCTGTTCTAGAGAGGAAATGTGTATTTCCTAAATGGGAGGGTCAAATCTTCAGCTCTATAATTTTACTTAAAGTCAGTGAATCTGGCTCACTTATTCTTTATTGCCACCTAGCTCTACACTACAATTTGGAGTGAAACCTGCTAACTTCTATCGTAAGACAAATTTATGTATTATCAGACAAAGCTGATGTCTACAGTGAATTATGGGTATAGGAGTCATTATCTTCAAGGAGCACCTTGAAAACGAGATGTCTAATCCCAATAATGTAAGTTTCCTGGTTAAATAAATCCCCTGTGCTTACTAATTCTATGCATTTATAGAAAAGATGTCACTCCCCACCTCCTTAGACTTTTAAAAACATTTTACAGCCTCAAGGGGATTTGAATCATCACTAAACAGAATTGATTTCTGTACTTACTACTTAGTATTCTTAATCACACAGTTCATGCATTTTTGTCATGTAATGGATTGGGAAATTCAAACAAGCAGCTTGTTTTGCAAACATTTAGCTCCCCATCTCCCCACTTCCCTCTTACATTGATGGGGGGTTTTTAATATCAAGATGACAGTCTTATTAAGCTTGAAATAGCTCCAAAGAATCAATGCTGCTCTGTAAGTTTGTAGCCACCCAGGCCTTGCATGAGCATTTGAGAACATAACTTTGAAAAGCTAGTGGAAGTCTTCCAAATCGCTCTGCGAGAAAGATTTCCTTCCCACTTTTGCCTACAAGAGTTCAGGTTAAGGATTTTAGTCGTCTATTTCTGCCTTGAGACCCCGATCCAAAGCTAAATAAAACCAAAAGGAATTCATCTACTGATCTGAGCCCTTCTATCAACTAATTCAAGAGTTTCTCTACCAATTTATTACACACTAAGTTGGACACAACCTGAGAACAGTCTTTCTAGCCTAATTTTCTAACCCATTCACCGTGGCCACAGGCACCCACCACTGTTCCTGTGCACCACCTTACCTCCTGGAGATACCCACAGATGGCTGCTGACAGCCCCAAGCTCCAAGTGAAAAAGAAAGAAACAGCTGTCTCACACAACCCCCTGTACCTAGATGAGTAGTCTCCAAGTAGAATGTAGTATTTTGTCCATACCACCACCTTATCTACAGTTTTCTGTGTGGGAGCTGGTTTATAGTTAGCCAACTCAGACTAACATTTACCTATATTTGTATACACAACACCACAGCTTAAAAATATTCTTCAAATCTTCAGGAGTCTACATGGACACTCTTGAATCCTGTCTATGCTCTCACTCTCCTACAAATCAAGAGTAGTGCATTGGACAGTGAAGCCACAGTAGCATCTAGAAGAGAAAAACTAAAACCTAATAATGTCATTGGTGAGCTCCTGGCTTATGTTTTAATTTCCTTATCAGATTTGTGCAAGTATCACATTTCTGGAAATAAAAATTAGGGACTTGAACATTCTCCATTCAGTTTTCATGCACTTCATGGGTCTTCAGCTGACTTAGATATGAACTTGTTGCTGCCAGTAGCCTGTTCTTTTACAAGTCATTGCAAATAGATTCCGTTGTACAAGACCACATTTTGAGCACACTGGGTTAGAATCAGTAGCTTTAAAAAAAAATCTTCCTGGTATAAAAGTAATTTTTTATACAACTAGAGAAGACCAGCAATCCGTATCAGTTATACATTAATGGCTATATATTTGCTGTTGTGCAAAATAAAGCTTTCATCTAACATTCTGTAGCCAAGGCTTCAATCTGTACATAGTAAAATAAAGTGACAAAAGCTAATTTTCTAGACCAGTTGTGAAGTATGAGCACCAATGCATCCAGGAAGTAAAAAATTTTCTTTAAAAGACAGTGATCTAAACACTTTAGGACTTCAAATATAGCAATCAACTGGAATCAACCACATAAAATAGTTTTGTTGTGGTAAGAAATACATGTTCCTATACAAAGAATTTCTTCCCACCTTGCTGTTTTACATAGTTTAACAGTTCCTTACTGTTCAGATAGGTCCTTTATATTCCTTGGAAGTTATTCTGGATAGGTTCCTATTTGGCAGGCATTAGCAGACCTTCATATTTTTCAACTGAGTTATGTCTGCTCATCCAGTGTCACCAAACAGTTACAGCTATGTAGCTAATTTTTGCAATAGCACTGTATTTTAGAGGCAAGGACACACCAACTGGTGCCATGGCAATTTGAGCTGTTTACATCCCTGTGCATGTGATATGCAGAACCTCCAGCTTGGAGTGTTCTCTTTTTTGACTATCCATGACCCTGCTATACTGTCTTACTGCCTCTCCATATGTTACAGCACTTTCCTTCACTTCTACAAACATGGCACGTCATGTGAGAGACAAATATTTGCCTCTTAGGACTTCTTTAAAAAAGGTAGCAGTCCTCATGCCCTATGGCAACTCATGCCTTTATATACCTGCAAAATATCATCTTTACTCACCATTGGAGAAATTACTAGCTTTTATTAAAGTACTTGAATATGTAGAAAAGGCTGAAGGTAATGGGAAGAAGTCTGAACACTGCTGTAAAGACTTTTTGCAGGAAAAACACAGGATATTTGTGTGCTCTAAATTACTTGGAAAAAACAAAATTTAAATTTGATTATCACATGTCAGCAAAAAAATTGCAACAGATACACATTGTAGTAGTTGCATTAAACTCAGGTTTACGTAGTAGGAACTGTAGATGCCATCTGCAGTCATAGAATAACCTTGGCAGCATACCAGCACATATTCATTTCTGTGGAGAACAGCCTCGGTTGCTACAGCTGAGTCCTCTTGGTACCTCAGACTGCCAAAGTGTCTCAGAACTAGTAACTTGATATTATCACTCATTTAAATCCATCCTAGTTAAACAGTATTCTTGGATTTGGCAGTTCTTGAAACCTTATTAAAGATTGAGTAGGTAACCTTTCTTGACCTCTGTACCCTGATTTAGCAGAACGTAATTAAGTCAGGTAAGTCATCAAAAGCCTATGGTGGATAACCTGAAAACTGGAACATACATGAAACAAACAGTAGAGGGGAAAAAAACCCCAACCAAACTAAAACCACTGTTGAGGAAATTTCAGCGTTGTTCTGCTTTAGGTAGAACAAAATGTTTCAACAGAAGAATCAATGTGATCGCGATGAATTATAGACAGATTGACAGGGGAATCAGAGGGGAAACTACACAGCAGTATTTCTGTATTTGCATAGGAACTTCTACGTGGATAGGCTAGCATCACTTAACTTATGAGAAAAAGGAACAATCAGGACAGTTCTTGAAGAAGACTGTCATCCAGAGATCTGCAAAAAGTGTACAAACAACAGATACAATTGTAGATCAAAGACTTGTACATCAAAGAGTGACCCACCCCTCTGTGACTCCCTCTGCTTTTATTTCACTCCAATTCTTCAAAGTAGGATTCAGTGGAACAGATGACTTTTTTATCCTGGTTAACCATGGAAAAAAACCAAGATTTACACCAACTCTGTTGAATACAGATGTAGATCAACAACCTGTTACCCTAAAAACATGCAAAAGAAAACACTGCTGTATGCAAAAAATAGTGTCTACAAATAAGCTCCAAATTTCCATCAGAAGTAGCTTAGTGAATCCCACCCATATTGGTTTAATGCTACAAACTGCTAGGAGTAGCTTTACCAAGCATAGTGTATAGTATATATGGCTGTGCTAGGTATACATTCCCACCTTCATCACAGCCATTCAAACAGTACCGATCTAAAACTTAACATTTAATACAGTCATTCATTGAACATCACTATGGCAGGAAAAAGTGATGTAATCCCCATGTTAACACACAGCTGAGTCTATTGTCTTGATCACCATGTACATATTATCTAGTGGTCACTGATGATCAATCCAAAATGCTCATATTTTAGTTCTGTAGTTTAAGTTGCTCCTTCACTCTTTGGGTGTTTAAATATACTCAGAAATGTTAAGTCTGTCTGTGAAGAAATCCAGATAGTGTAGAATTCTTAAGCCTATAGAGCAGCTAGACAGCTACCCTACATTTAAGATAAATCATAACATGAATACATAATTTATGCATTCATATTCTATGTTACATCTGTGATTAATCTGACTGCTCTCCTCAGAACAAACATTCAGTGAAGCTCTTTAGAGAACAAAGGCAAAGGAATGGATAGGACCTGCCTCTTCTGCTTCTTCTTCCCCAACAGCCCTCTGATTACAGCCCAGAACCGCAGCAACCTTGCTCACTATAGGAATTAGGGTTCAAATTCTCTTTGTGGCTTCTGTTTTCCTCTTCTGTGTGATTTCTTCAACAACCAGGTGAAAGACTTGTGTCCTTATCCACAATCTTCAATTAGCTACTCTGCTTTATACAGACTAATTATATACTAGTTGAGCTAAGGTGAAGGGATGTAGAGTATGCATGTGTTTGCACATGACTATCTGGCCTGGTTGCTACAACAGTCACTTGACAGGGGATACAATTTGATTCCCCAGTTCTAGCTTCAATAGACATTAAATATTAATTTAGCTCACTGGAGCAGAAATGAAAAGTGTTGCAGCAAATAAGATAAAATGTTTTGGAGGACCAGCTATAGGCACGCAAGCAAGATGTCTGCAGAAGTCAAAAATGTGAATCACACTCCAGAGTTGTAGATTTGTGTTCTGAGCACCAGCAAAGTTACTTCCTTGTCATCAGGGTGAAACTGGAGATAGTTTAATTCTCCAGCTATTTGTAAGCTGTGCAGTATGTATTCTACAATTGCCAATCTCTAATTTTCTTCATTATCTCCACTGCGTGACCTCTGGAGGGACAAAGAAGAGCATGCACTTTCTTTGTCCATTTGCTCTGCTCATTGTCTACCTCCTTTTTCCAATGTCTGAGGACTTACAGGAGAAAAACTTCAGAGTGAGGAAGGAGCCATTTCATAAAGATAGTGGGAGAGCCAAATGCAATGAGCCAATTACAAGTAGTTTGCTGCTGGATGTCGGATTAACCACAGGGCAATCAAATCATTTTGTCAACAGAACCTTGCTGTAAAAACCCAGTCAAATTGAATGGATACACAGAATCTTATTTAAGAGAAAATAATGATACTATGTGAAAATTCAATAGGAAAGGATATATGTGTTCCAGTTCCAACCCAGAACTGGAAACCCTTACTGTCTTTATAAATTGCTTTGACGGGTGTCAGTTTACACTTACTCAAAGAGGACATATTATTTATATCACATACAGCAACTGAAGCATAATATGCTATTAAGGGATTAGGTAGTCAAAAAGGAAAACCGCAATACAAGGGGTAGAATTATTTTTCTGAATATAACTACTAACAATTGCTTTCACTATTGGAGACAGGATACTCATCTGTTCTTGTCCAAACACCTCAGTGTACTGAGCTATATATCGGCTCATGTGGTCTTAACTACTCCAGAGATGTTTTCTCGTCTTCAAAAGGTACGTTACCTGTCGATTCTATATTAATCCTAGTAGCAGCAGATAAGCTACAGTCCAACCAACAAGAAAACAATGGGAACAAAGATGAATAGAATAAAAGCTAGGAGATGGGAAATAGGTCTCATAGCAAACTTTTGTAGTGGAAATCTTGGCAAAAAATATATCACGTGACAGAGATTCAGTGCAGCTGTCTATGAGAGATCCAGGCTTTCACACAGTTGTCCTGCTGAATTTGACAGCAAAATCTTAGGGGAAATTTTTTCATCAACCTAATCACTTTCAGGACAAAGTCTTTACTCTTGAGGCAGAAAAGATATACTTTCGTGTTTATATGTTCCATATGCCAGCTTAAAATAACAGCTTGTAAACTCTACAAGCATGTATCTGTTGCTCTCTTTCTTATTAAAATCCATGTTACACGAATGGGTTTATTTACAAACTGATCAAGGATTTTATTATGTCATCTTCTTTTTACAGAAAATCACAGTAAACTTGACCCTTGAGCATTATAACTTTGGATCTGTAGAAACTTAGAAAACATTGGAAAACTAATGCAGTCATAAAACTCTGCTAAATCTAAGTGTACAGCTTAAACAGAAGTGTCTAAGTGTCTAGGAAAAATACCAAAACATGTAAGTGAAAACAAACATGAAGTGATATAGCTACAAGGGATAATGAGACTTTGGTTGTAATCTCTTGCATTAATAGGTATTATCAGCTGAATCTTTGGGTAGGCCTGATCCAAAGTCTGCTAAATGTTAATGAGGTTTTTTTTTTCTTTTTAATTTAATAGCTTCTGCACTTAATCCTAAAACATTTTCGGGTTGTTATGTGAAGCATGGTGTATGAACACAAAACATGTATGACATGAAGTATACTTCTTCTGTTTTCACTATTCTTTATTTGTAATGCAGGGGGGAAAAAAAGCCTTTTAGAAATAAAGACTCAGGGAAATACATTTTGCAGCAGTGCATTTCTTGGGTCCATGCACTTAGACTTTGGCTTAGATGTACTACGATCAATATTTCCAGATGAAGCAATTAATTTCCTTGGTTTGGCGTGTGAATAAAACTCCTACAATGCAACTTTGACTTTCATTTCTATTGCAGTCTGTTATTGTTAATGAAAAAAAAGTATATCAGCTAGATAAATTGTTAACACTTAAGAACTCCCAGGCTGTAATGAATGACAGAGTTTTCTGTGTTATCCCTGATAAAGTTTAGGATATGGAAAACAGTTTAATCCTCTTTCTAAACTCTCCCATCTGTGCTTTAGAGTTACCAGAGTAAATTACTACATACTGAAGCACTGCTTCAGATGCAATTTCATATTTTTAGAGCTGAAATAATTTTACTCCACAGTGTATTTTTTAATCCTTGAAAAGAAAAAAGCAAAATGCTTAAGGAAGCCAAGTCAGGTAAAGCTGTTGAATTTAAAAGATAGATGGCAGTTTTCAGTGAAGCAGACCTTCCATAACAGTTGCTTGAAATACAGAGTTAAGCCAAACTAATTACTTTGTTTACAGAAAATCTGCAATGTAAAGTGTTAAGATTGCACTCAATTGTAATCTTTCTTTAATTACAAGATACTCTTTATGCAGGAATAGTTACTGACAAATACAGCTTGAAGCACTCTTTTAATTGTATCTTAAATATGCTGTTGCCTATGCCTAATGTCTTTGATTCTGTTTTCATATTGCAGAATGAGTTTACTTGGTACACTTTTGCCATTAACCTGTTCAGTCATGGTTAGGGGTCATTTCTTTCTCTGTAAGGAAGCTTAAGTTTTGTGTTGAATTTCTCCAGATCTAATCAGATGTGCATTTTGCTGTTCTCTGTTCAGTAGGGATAAAGGGACTGATTTAGAATCTATTGGAGTAAATTGCCTGAGTCAGTTTAGAGGCTGAGTACAAGCAGCTGCTCCAATAGTGCAAGTGAATACAGAGAAAGAGAGGCACCAATTTAATAAACTTCTCTATGTTGCATTTTCCCTCATCCACATAAAAACCTATATTTAATAACACCTCAGAAATCCAGTCAGTCCAATGTCTTGCTCAGGTCACCATATGGTTGTGGAACAGCTGGTTCATGTTAAACCTTCACAAAATTGAGATTATATTTACAGGAAGCAGCAGATACTTCGAAGAATTTGCAGCCACAGTGCAGCATGTAAGACAGCCACAAATCGTTGAAACACTCTGCCAGAGGGAGAGTTCCCCTGTAACCTTTTTGTTGCTTTGAATTTCATAACAACATCTTACTATCTATCTCGCATCCAGGGACTAACCTGAAGACTTCAACTCATCCTACCCAATGACCTTAATCCAGTTTAACAGCAGTCTGTGACCTCACAACCAGATGATGACAATCCAGCACTTTCTCTGAAATTTGATGATTGCTTCCAAGGCTTTCAAATTCTCAAACCTGAATAAAATGTTCTGAATTCAAGGTGGAGAAAAGAGGTTTGTGGAATTTTCTGTGGGGGCAGGTAACCCACTTCCACAGAGGAAAGCCTGCTGACATTGAGACAGAGCTGCCTCACAATGCATATGCCAATAAAACTCCTCCTGTTCATTTTATTTTCCTCTAGGTTTTCATTGCTACATGCCCACTGCTGGGATTGCTAAGGAATAGGCTTCCATTTTCACTGCCCTATCCACACTCATCTGCATGCCCAGTAGAGAGCCAAGGGCAGCTGAGTGGGCAAATGCAGATTTGTGCGTAGCAGTGGGAAAAGTGGCACGGGGAGTTGAATACAGCTTGTCAGCAGTGAACAACAACTAGCCACCACGGCTGAATTATAGATACGTATTGCTGAAAGAACAGTGAAGTGGCACAGCTATGTGGCTGTAAAGATGAAAGTTTCAAAAAGCTCTTGAAAGCATAGAAATAACTGAATATAAGGAATTCATGTCATCTTAAGTTTGCCCCTTTGGATGCCTAGTGTGATTTTATTGATATTGACAGTGATCCAAGGGAAGATTTAGGAGAAGAGAGGACACCTAAAACCTGCCTCTGGGAGGCTCACTCCAAAGTGGATACCTCAAATGGCAAGAGAATGAGTTACCTTGAGCCTGAAAATGTCAGAGAATTCCCCGCCCTGCTTCCTACTTCACCCCTGTCCCAACGACATCCTCAGGAATTCAGATGGAAGCCTGTGAGGCTCTGCCTCCTGCCCAGGACCCCTCCCCAGAGACAGTATTCAGCTCCCTCTAAATGCACACCTCTAGGGCCTCTGAAGAACAGGAGGGGGTAACAAAAAAGGAGGAGGAGCAGGAGGGCTTGGCTACTCTTCTGCTGTTTGACCTGAATGTTGTTTCATCAAAGTAAACAACAAATACTTCTCAAGGGCATGACACATTGTAGAGGCTTCCTTGAAGAAAAGGAACTGCTGAAGCCTTCCAGCTAAGGTTGACAGATTTTCTGATAACAGAAAATGAAACAATCTAAAAAATATGCTCTTCCAGCTACTCCTACCATCAGTTCCAGGTAGATATAGTATGTTTCATAAATGCTAAAGGAAACTGTCCTAATATCATCAATCCTTTGTTTAAGACACTGATAGAAGAAGATGAGCTATTTAATAATGAGTATGCAGTGCTGTTAGGGCAACCAAAGCATGCAAGCGGGTTGATAAGAACACTGAACCTTTTCCAAAGCTAATTCATGGTTTCCAGACCTGATTTTTTTTTCACACTTTATGTGCCTATGGTACTACTTGACTATCTGTTGTTTGTCGTACTGCTGTAAGCAGTATTTTAGGAGTATACAAACAGAATGCAAGCAGGCTTTTGAAACGGCTAGCTGATAATTATCTAATTTTTATAACTTGTTAATAAAAGAATAGAAATAATATACCTGGTATAGTAGAAATTAAATTTATGTCTTGGAAACAAATAAAGACCAAGACACATGATGTTCTTAATGGAACAATAAAATTGGTCTTTTAGTCAATTTGTGTTAGTTTGGAAATCTTCATAAATAAGATAACTGAGATATTCTGGACCTGAATGTTCACATAAAGTAATGCTGGGATTTCTGACACATGCAGAGATACTGCTTGAATAATACTATGATTCTGCAAACGCCATAATATAGGAGATATGTAAATAAAATACTAAGTATATCCAAAATATTAAGTATTCAAAATACATCCAAAGTATATTCTGGAGTACCAAGCCAATGGATGGAACAAAAATAAACTATGATTAGGACATAAAAGCAATATGAGGATCTGTTTCTAAAAGACATTTTGACAAAATTTTGGGAAGCCACAGAAATCCTGACTGGGGTGTAGGGGGTCTTCTTAATAGTAAAGCATATTAATACTATATAATGTTAAACTTATATGTTGCTATGTCTACCATGCAAGTGCATCATATTGCCTACTGATTTTTTTAGTAGCATTTGTGGAACTGTTTAGAAGGAAGAGCTGCATTCAACAGTCATCAGAGAGATTTACCCAGCTTACTATTATCTGACAACCAACACCTTCTCTCTTGTGATACAGACAACCTTTGTGAAAACAGAAAACAGAATATATGAGATAAAAAGCTGGAAGAATATTTAACAACAGAGTAAAAAGACAGGTAAGAAGATTTTGATAACACTATGAGAATAATTCTTTATTCTTTGTAATGGAAAATTTGTGCTTCCTCTCAAAATGCTTTCTGGGAAATACTTATTTCCTTATCAGATCTAATCGTAATTTATTAAAGGCACTAGGGTTTTTTAATTTCTTCTGAGAAAAAGAAAAAAAATATAAATAACTCAGGTGTCACTTGTTCTCATGACTGTGTCCAGTTGTGCCAAAATAGCATTACCTGTGAAAGACAGTAATCAGTATTTGAAAATACTAACATAAGCAGTCAGGGACAAATTACATTCAGGTCCATAAAGAACAAAAGCAACAAGAAGGAGGGGGAGAGCAGGGTTGTTAGAGGAAGCAGGAGCAAAAGAGGATATGAGACAGCTCCAGTCATTCCCTGCCTTGAGTTCACTTGCAGACATAAGACTCAGTCTGTTTTTTGCCGCTTTGTAGAAATGTCAAGAGTGTTGAAAGCAGCATCCATCATTTCACCAAAGGGGACAGAGATCTGACCCTGTTCGCTCATGCATTGGCCTGCAGAACTGGCTGAGTATGTATGCTGTATTTGTATATGCACTCTATTAAGAAGACTCTGTCAGAAGCTACCAGAGGGCTTTCAGAAAAACTGTGTAATGTTCACTGAGTGACTCCCTCTGTTCTTTGAACGTGAGTTGTCAAAGAAGTATCAGGACCAGACAGGCCCAAGAACACTTGAACACTTTCATGATAGTTCATGCTATGCTTTCCACATAGCATGTATAGACAGTCTACACACTGAGTAGAATATTTCTGGTTAATCGGTGGCAGCTTTAATTAAACTTGTGTGGAGCAATTTTAGTTAATTGTTCAAAACACATTTGTGAGATTCTGCAAATTGCCCAGCTTACCCTCCACCTTTGTGAAATTACTGTTAATCATTCACTAATGTCTGCATCATCCTATTTAAACCTTCCCCCTGTGATTTTAGACTTCTTTATGCTTGCTAATCCACCACAGGGGAATGATATGTAAACATGCAAATACGTTTTTATAGGTTTTTCCTGTTTGTGGCGGTAGGTTCTATCAAGCCATATTTATAGCCTCACCAAGAATTATTTATAATTCATTCGTCTCACATTCAATTGAATTAATTTAAAGATATAATTCAATTTAGTCAACATGCAGCTCAGTGTACTGAGCAGTGAGACATACTGCAGCTGTTTCAGGTATGCTGTACTTCACCCCATCTTTCTGTTTTCAGTCAGCCTCCTGGCTCAGTGGTGTTATATATCATACCAAATACCACACCAGAACAATAATGGACCATAACAAGAAAACAACTGCTTTTAAACCTCCAAGCCATGTAACTATTACCTAGCTGTCCCAATTTTCTCCAAATTCTCCTTCTCCATCAAGAGTATGTCCTTTACTGTGCAGCTCTCTATTATAAAATTCTGTTGATATGAACCACTGTACTCTTACCTCTAACTCTGCTCAAATCTGTTACAGGCAACTCTTTTCTATGATTTATGCCTCATTATAAAAATCAAATTTCTTGGTTGTCAAAAGTAAATTGACTGCAGCAAGCTGAAGGAACTAACTCCCTGACATACAGAGCCATCACACCAGCCTAAGGGTGTAACTTCCAATGTGATGGACTGATATTCTATAAATACTGAGGTCTCTTAGAAAGGAAAATGAAAAGTGATTATCAGGTTGAGTAAAGAAAGCGTGAACTATCTCTCTCCTAAAATTAACCATAACTACCAGGATGGGCTGAGGTTTGGTCCACATTCAGAAACTATCACACAGATAAAAAAGATGTCAGGAGAGAAAGTGTTCTGCAGGATACCACTCCTCTTGTCAGTCCTTTTACAGCCCCACCACAATTGGAGATCTAGGCATTTTCTCCTTCCTAACACTAAACCTGATCTTCACTGTATTTTTAACCTTAAGTCTAGAATGTGTTGTTCTCTGAGCAATGGGAGTCAAACCATGGTTGAGATGAAAAAGTTATTACAGGAGAAATCTTCTTGCAGCCTACCCCTCCCCTTGGCAGCCTCTATGCAGCCTCACTCTACCCAGAACCCCAAGACTTATTTCTCTCCTAATCTTTGCCTAACTATAATGCTAATCCTAATGATGGATATGGACTGAGCTTCAGTTTACGATGACCAGCAGTTGCTCAGAAAATAAATATTTTGATAACATATCCTTTCCACTGGCCACCTCTTTGCAGTTGTATTCCAATGGGGAATATAGGACGTGTGTCTTCCCTAACTGTAACCCTGACTCTAGAGTTAAGGATGAGCTGAACCTTATCACAGGGTACCAGTTATGGCCCAGACAAAAATGGTGTCAAGAGAGAAATATTTAGCGGCCTAATCCTACCCTCAGCTTCTCTTTGCAGTCACACTCCAATTAAACCTCAATGGTTTGTCACTCTCTTAACCCTAAGCCAAAAGTTAGTCTTTGTCCTCTTGCTAACTGACCTTGGTAGCTCCTTTCCACTCATTTTGCAAAAGAAAGACAAGATTCTGTCTCTCTCTAAAACTAAACATGGCCCCCACTGTTTAGCTTGGCCTTGACCCAGCACTAGCCTAAGACCCTCAGGCATGGTACAAATTAAATGGTCTGGATGATAAACTTGTCAGGGTAATAACAAAACCTACCACTTTCCTTGGAAGGTCCTTTGCAGATACAGTCTAAAAGAAAATCTGGGCTTTGTATCTCTCATAACTCTAGAAATGTCTTCAATGCTGACTGGCCTGAATCCTACCCCTTGACCCCCAAGAGTGCACCTAATGAAAAATATTCAGGCGAGAAATCTGTATCATACCACTTTCCTTGACAGGTATTTTCCAGTCTCATTCATAGAGGATCTCTAGATTTTATCTTCATCCTAATCCTCACTCTGTTATCCCCAATACTATGTCTTAACATTCACTAAGTCTCAGACAAAGACCCCCAGCCAAAGCTGAGATGACAAGGTTGTCAGAGTCTTTTTGTAGCCCTGCTATTTTGGTAGTCCGTTGCTGCTCCAATCCAAAAGTAGCTCTAGGCTTTTATTCCCTCCTAGCCCTAATGCTCACCATCATGGAGGGATCAGCCTTAGATCAGGGTACCCAGGCACCATCCATACGAATGTTCAGTCAGAAAAGTCTTTCTTTAGCCTACTGCTTCCTTTCTAAGCCCCTTTCCCACCTCATTCTAATGTGAGTTCTTGGGTTTCTATCTCACCTGATTGTGGCTTCAGCACAACATGTGGGATGAGCTTTACTCAAGAATCCCCAGCCATAATCCAGGTGAAAAACTTTTTAGCAGAATAATCATTCTGTATCCCATCAATTTTCTTGGCATCCCTTTTGCAGCCCTGCTCCAGCACTGCACCTGGTCTCTGAACCTCTTCCTTAGCCTGAGCTGATCCTTACTTTCTGCTTCTTACTCCACTCAATATCCTCTAAAAGGTCACTGCGAAAAACAAAGTAAATTATTTGTAAATATTATAATTTCTGAGTTAGGCTGCATTTTTGTTACATGTGAACCATTTATTTTTATAGCTAATTATTTGCTGAATGAAAATAAGAAGAACAGTAAATATTCAATGGACCACTATATTTTCCTTCAGTTATCTAATCAAGCATTACTCATCAGTGCTGAAATCCTACTTATATCCTAAACTGCCTTCCAACTACTGGCAATTTTAGCAAAAGAACAATATTAAAAAATTACAAGTCAGTACTGTATGGACCGTGCATTTAAAATAAAACAAAAGATCCAGATTTATGATTTTCCTTTAAAAATAGAGATGTAATTATAAATTTGTTTTACTGGAGATTTTCCCATTAAAATTAATGACATTTTATGATTTTATGAAGACCCATAGTCTATCTTACATTAATATTACAGATTCTAGACTTCATCATTTTTCCTCAATTTTTTAAATTTTTGCTCAACTACGTTGTTGTTGTCGTTATGTATTGTTAGTTATAAAACATTCTTTTCTTATTCTGCTTACTATCAGGGCGTGCAAGTTAACTATTTGAATCAGTACTATTAGGGGTCTCTAGTCTGCCCCATGTATCCCAAATCCTTTATTTCCAGAGGAGTAAAGTTACATGAGCTTCTGCAGCAAATAGTACTGAAGATATCTTATAGCCAGCTGTATTTATTTGACTTTGACTTCCCCATGCACGTGATCAAGAAGTTAGTTGTCAGCAAGGTTAGCAATAAACAGCTGTGGGGCTGAATCTGGAACAAGGTGTGAACTCACACCTCTAGCTCCACAACGGAACACCTTAGTTGTGCCATCAAAAGGTCACAGTTAAAATAAGTTATTTAATATTTTAAAAAGTATATCCTTATGCTGCGTGGTAGTAGATGACATGTAGAGAGTCTGGAGTCTTATGAGGAGCAGCTGAGGAACTGGGGTGTTTAATCTGGAGAAAAGGAGGCTGAGGGGAAATCCTATTGCTCTCTACAAGTACCTGAAAGGAGTTTGTAGCAAGGTGGGTAATGATCTCTCCCAAGTAATAAGGGATGGGATCAGACGAAATGGCCTCAGGTTGCACCAGGGGAGGTTTAGATTTGTGATAGGAAAAATTTCTTTACTGAAATAGTGGTGAAGCATTGGAACAGACTGTCAAGGCAAGTGGTTGAGTTACCATCTCTGGAGGTATTTGAAAGATATGTAGATGTCGCACTTCAGGACTCAGTTTAGTAGGCATGGTCATGATGGGCTAATGGTCGGACTGGATGATCTTAGAGGTCTTTTCCAATCTCAAATGATTCCATGATTTTATGATTAGAAATTATTTTTTTCCTGCTATCTTCCTAGATGAAGGAAATCTTAGAGTATTTACACTATCCAAATCATTCTAATTTTTCCCCTAATTCCTTTCTCTCTTTTCATGTACACATACATGAAATCCTTTACTAGTTCTGGCTTCATTCTTTTACATTCTTTGTCATTACCAGTCTGCCTTAAAAGTTGGGAAAAGGCATGCATTACTGTTACTGCTCTGTGTATTCCATTCCAACAGAGAAACCAATGTCATCATACAAAAAATGTTGAACACATCAAGTGCATCCAACTAACAAACCAAAAGAGAACAATTTTCACTACGTTTCTGTTTTGATACTTCTAGACTTACTTGTCACAATAGTGAGGAACCGTATTTATACCCTGATAGGTGATACTTGAGTTGATGTGCCCCCTTCATGCTTTAAAGACAACCATCCTCTTAGCACAGATTTTGACTTTAGCAATACCTGATATTAGCAGCTACACAAAGCTTTGGATAAAAATGGTTTGTTAGTGGTCCATCCCCTGCCCCCTTCATATCTGAAGAATGTCATGGCCTTACAATGGCACACTTTTTGAATCCTTTCCAATTTCAGATATTTCCTTTCTCTTTTAATACCTCATTGCTTTTGCATCAATTACATCCTGACCTAAAGCCACACTGACAGTGAATGTGATATATAGTAGAATCCATTTAAATGAATTTCTGATGAAAGAATAAAACTGTTAAAAGAATAAATTATTATTCAGATTTATACAAATCCCGTATATGCACTGAAATCCTCTTAAAGGAAAAACTGATGGCAGATTAAAATGTTAAATGAATTAAAACCCGGCCTCCTAGTGAAATATAATGATTATTTGACCTATTAAATGAATAACTCCACTGACAATATAATGGTAAGTATTCAAATATATGTCAATTTTAAATATGTAGTGAAAAAAATATAAAGCAAACTGTGATCAATGGGAATACGGAACAGCAGTGAAACGTTCTTGAAAGGTCTTTGTTCACCCAGGCACAAAACTAGGAAGTCCATCATTTCTGTTGAGAGAGACATTTAATGATAATTAAAAGCTATTAATTGTACAGCATAATCTTAATTTTTACTTTGCTTAATTTTGGCATATTAAAATGTCCAAGAAAACCATTCTCTTCCAGCTGGACTCTACTCCTGTGGTAACTATTTAGGGATTTGTTTTAAAAATGATGTTGTCCAACATCTGCCATTAGATACATCTGTACTTATAGGAAAGTATCTTTTTTATTTGTCACAGTTTGTGACAAATTTGTCATCACTAGTGAAGGATACAAAAACATACTCGTTGTGAGCACTGTAACATTTGTTTAGCTTTTGCAATTTTAATGCATAGTCAAGAACAGAGTATATAGATGTATTTCTGATAAATATTATGTCTGTGTATTTCAAAGTTAAAAAGCATTTTACCTTTCCCTATCAAAAGCACTGTTTTGGTAACACTAATGCCTATGAAGTGATGCCATTTTTAAAAAATGCATGCTTTATCTGTATATCTTGGGTTTGGCTAGCTCGTCAAGTAACTGGTTTCAGGTTTAAATCACAGATTAAACCTCTAAAAACATGCATTCTAAATCCCCTGGCAATGAGTTAAAAATGATTTTATACATCAACTTTCTACCTGAAAAATAGCTGAGTTCATATTCAGTTTAGGTCATAGGTGAAATGAGTTTGTCAGTCGTAATCTAGTCTGTAATGAATTTATATCTTGATCACAAAATGACTGTACTACTCAATTAAATATTGCCAGAAGGGAGTGTTCATTAGAGATGGAGACCCAACAATGCATATTAGAGGCTGAAGTGCATTTTCAGTGTTTGAAGAAATGTACAATCCCTAGATAGTCGTGTCTTGGTAGCAAGATGTTATTCATGGAAGGGGCATCCTTCTATCTGTAAAGTCTTCATATTTGAACCATTTTGTATTCTTATGAGCCTACAAATTTCATACCAAGAAACAATATAAACCTGGAGACACAGACTTCTATGCAGAAAATGTTTTGTATTAGTTCAACGGTTTTATTGGTTACTTATGCAACTGTGATGATCATTTTACCATTTAGTTATATTTTTGAAAGATGCATGTATAAGGCAAAGCCTTTATTGCTAGGGGCTGGATGGCAGTGGAGCATGCTAAAAGTTATGACTTCCCTATACTGAAGGAACAAGTATGTGTGAACAGCAGACCACAAGAAGCATGCACATGTAAGGGTACAAATGTATCAGTCCTTTTTCGCAAGAGAAGATGTCTTCTGCCTGTACCCATCCCAAAATCAAACCCAAACGAATATGAAAGGTCGGAGGGCTACTTAAGCCCCCAGGTGAGGTTAAGTTCAAGTATTTTTAGCTTCCCTGTGACTCTTGCATGAGCTCAGGAAAAATTTGGGAAACAGAAAATTTGACTGCCTGACTGGAAAAATGCAAGGGAAACATGTCATGGAGGGTCAGTAAGGCTAATGGCATCCTGGTTTGTAACAGAAACAGTGTGACCATCCAGTCCAGGGAGGTTATTCTGCCTCTGGACTCGGCTCTGGTGAGACCTGTCCTTGAATACTGTGTTCAGTTCTGGACCCCTCACCACAAGAAGGATGTTGAGGCTCTGCAGGGAGCCCAGAGAATAGCAACAAAGCTGGTGAAGGGGCTGGAGAACAGGCCTTATGAGGAACAGCTGAGAGAGCTGGGGTTGTTTAGCCTGGAGAAGGGGAGGCTGAGGGGAGACCTCATTGCTCTCTACAACTACCTGAAAGGAGGTTGTGGAGAGGAAGGTGCTGGCCTTTTCTTCCAAGTGACAGGGGACAGAACAAGAGGGAATGGCCTCAAACTCTACCAGGGGAGATTCAGGCTGAACATTAGGAAAACATTTTTCACAGAAAGGGATATTGGGCACTGGAACAGGCTGCCCAGGGAGGTGATTGAGTCACCTTTCCTGGAGGTGTTTAAAAGACAGGTGTTTGAGGTGTTGAGGGGCATGGTCTAGTGATTGATGGGAATGGTTGGACTTGATGATCTTGTGGGTCTCTTCCAACCTGGTGATTCTATGATTCTATAATGGAAATATTTCAAGATAGAATTTAACCTTGAATTTCCTTTGTTACACGAGTGATATCCCTTTGTCTTCCACTCACTGAGATCTGGGATGACAGCTAAACTTTTCATTTACCAAAACTCCATCCATAGTTATGTTCTGATAATCAATACACAATAATAGCCATAAAGAAGTAAATTTGAAATAACCATGCAAATACTCCATTAATCCCTAAAATTGTGTTCTACTGGACCTTAAAGAGCCAAAGTGTACATTGAAAATGCAAGTAGATGATAATAGCGAGATGAAGATGGTCTACAAATGCAAATATACTGGATCAGGATTTTGCAAATTAGAATCTGATGGAGAGACAATCACATTTGAACTTTGATGCTCTTGTTAAAATAGACTACGAGACTACCTTGTTGAGAAATGCAAACTAATTCAGAAATAGACACCCGGGAAATAAGCAGCTCCTGTTGACAAGCTGCTAGAGACATACTCACTGAAAAGAAAAGGAAATGACTGCAGAGGAAACAGAGAGCATTCAAAACCAATTAGGAGTCAGCAAGGTTTAGGTGAGAACCCATATGAGAAACATATATACAGAACCCTGTTTTGGTAGTTGTTTTACTGGCAGAGACAGAAAGAAAATTTTTCCTTGATGGTGTAGTGACACACTACATGAAGTGTAGCACATTTCAAGAAGCTATTCAGAGCAAGGATGGAGATGATGCTGTGGTGCACATACATGCAATACAAATACCTTTTGAGAGATAAACAAGTATTATTAGCTTTATATGACAGCAGAAAAATGTTAATGTAAGGGAGGTCTTGATTATTCTGTTGCCACACATAAATAACAGCTTGCATAATCCAATATTCACAGAAAAATCCTTGGCCACAGTCCAGAGAAACCACATTTCCATCCTTGTCTCTTGGGAGTCCTCTATTGAAAGACTCATCCTTTTTTTCAGCCCACATCGCTTTGTATTAGTAGAAAAAGGGGAGTCAGCTCAACGTATCTGATTATCCTTCTCTTTGAACTCTCAGATCAGGTAGCTGCGACAACCTGTCCCCTAACCCTTTTTTTGCCAACCTCTTCTTTTAAATGTCACAGAGGTGAATAGGACTGAATCAATACAAGAAGAACTTAAACATCTTTGAGCTACAGGAAAAAAAATAACTGTATCAGAATCTGAAAATATGAATGCTGCTTAGTGGGTTAATCTGATTTATTCCAAGAAAATCAGACTCAATTCATGCTTATTAAGAGGACTTCAGTTTCGTGTTGTGTTTTTAAGCAACATAGGGAACACCTGACCTCCATGGCAATAATTTCTCTCTATTCATAAGTATTTTTGGAGGTGTTGATTACAGTACAGAATGTCAATAGGATGCTATCTACTATTCATATTATTACTATTGCTTTAGTACTTAAAAGGGGCAGTTATGGAGCAAGGCCTGACTAAGCTATGTGTAAAAGACAGTTAGTGTCACAAGAACAATATGAGAGACATTAATAGATAACATGGATCTAAACAAAGTAAAATGTGAAAAAGTACTTGTCAATCTGACAGAGAGGAGTTGGATTACCAATGCCTTCATCAACAAGGAAAATTTTAAGGGAGATTTGAAGCATGATAAAACATTAATTTTTCAGATATTGCCCAAGGATGAAGTCAATCATGAGGAAGGTTTGATGTGTTTGATACTTGATATGAATGCAATTGATACATCAACAACAATGAACCCTGAGTAATAGTTTTGGCCTTTTCCAAGAGTTTTAGTAAATTCAGTGGGCAAATTCTAATGAAGCAAGAGGGGAAGAAAAGAAAGGATCTGCCTAGAAAAGTAGACCTTCAGAGTTCTAAACAGCACGTTCAATTATGCAGAAATGAAAAAGAGAGAGAAAATGGACAACAATACTTGTAAAGGCACATGAAGCTAAGGGTGCATATATAATTTTTATTAAAACAGGAAATACCAAGGTCTGATTGCTCTGTGAAGAGAAAAGCTCAAGCAGAGTAACAGAAAGGACAAGGTAAAAGAGATAAAAGGTACAGACAGAAGGCAGATTGAGGACAAAATAGGATGAAATTGATGCAATTGGAGGTCATTAGAGAAGGAGCACAACTCAGAGACTTGCACTTGAATCAGGGGAGAAGATGACACTTGCAGAACCATTACAAAGGCTATAAGGAAATCTGGGATCAGATGGGAAGGACAAATGGTCATTTCATGGGAGAAATGCATATACAGTTCTCATGGGAATAAATTGCTGTCAATATGTGCAGAAAGTAAAGAGTATTAGTGTAGAAGGTTTCAAAAGATGAAAAGTGGGAAAAGTGGAAAAGGTGGGAAAAGTGGAGAAGTGGGAAACACATGACTGATGTAAATATGGGATTCAGCTGAGCTGGAAGACAAAAGCTGCTTAGTCAGGAAGACTATAGAATGGACATAGAACATAAATTATTTTATAGTAGAAGGAGACAGGCATGGAGAAGCACAGAGAAACATTGACCCCAAGACCCCTAAATCCTGGGTCAGTTTGTGAGATAGTAACTGTCTGTTGGCTAGTATGGACAGACACCTTACATCCCTCTACTTTCTGCAGAATCTCTCTTTCCTTTCTCAATACAGACCTTTAACAGATGGCCATCTTAATTAAGATGATACTCAAGCTAAACAGCAGACTATGCCACAAAATATTTTGCTTTTTTCAGTGTCTGTGTTCACTATGAACTCTGAAATTGTAGGAAAAAAAGGTACATCCATAAATAGCTTATTATTTTATCTGCTAATAGTTCAGCAAAAAGGAAAGCAAACTACGTCCCATCATATCATAGAGTTTAATGCTTTCTATAGCATATAGAAACAAAAGGTAAAAAAATCACTTCTCATAAAGTATCTACCTATGCCAACAGCTATTTTAGGCCCAATATACATGCTATGCAGAGAGAATAAGTCTTTATGATACATCAAGACTGGAATCCAGGGCAGCCTGGTAGTGATATTGAAACAACACACAGTTTGCATGCTGATTTTTGTGGTGCTTTTCTTTTTTGAAAAAACAGATTTATGAAGTTTCACTGGGAGTATAATTGTCATAACCAAATAAATGGGGAAATTCAGCCAAAGTGGCTAATTTGTTAACAGCTCATTCTGCAACTGGGAAGAGACACCTTCTAGGGTTTTGGGGTTCAGACTCCACTTATAAAATAAAAGTTAGGAGTATGTTTCTTGCTTTCTTTTCAGCTTTTTGAGATTTAAAATATCTCCACATCTATTTTTGTAGATTATATGTACCCTTTGGAGTAATTTCACATATAATTTCAGTTTATTGGTAGTTCACTGAACATTTAGGAACATCATAATTCTCCAGCTTTTTTTTTTTTTATTTAAAGGATCTTTGATATCTTTTATCTATTTCTTATCTAAGTATTTATTCCCATGTGTTCAGTATTTTGAGAGTTGCTTTTAAGAGATCTGATCTTGTATGCACTTCATCTGCAAATTCCTTCTCAAGAAATCTACAGCACAATAAAGGAAAGAAACGACTTCACCTCAGTGTTCCTCCTCAGTGGTTTTGCATGACTTTTACTTCACCTCCTGAACCCCTTCAAAACTGTCAAACTGACTGTACTCTCTGCTTATCTGTGATTACTTTCTCTCCACTGAAATGCAGTTCATTACTTTCTTCAATGGAATTCTAAATCTGTTTTCTAATAGATTTCTAATCCTTAGCAAGCCCGTGCATTACAAAGCAACCACTGTGCTTGCCATATGGTTAACCTGATTTTCAGTGACCCTGCCACAGAATTTTCATAAAGAGCATGAGATTAGGAAAATACCACACCAACAAGAATGTGATTCCCCTTTGCAGATTTCCCTTGTTATTATGACAAGATTCTGATTATCACACACTCTCCAGTCTCTACAGAGACCTGTTTCCCTTCAGAAATCTCCTGTTCTTACCTTTAAGTATATTGACGAGCATCATAAGAGCTTGCTTCTCAAGCTCATAGAGATACTTTCAGGGTTCCTTTCACATTTGTAGTTAATTTGCTTGCAGAAGAATCAATAGATCAATAGACTTCTGATCTGTTCCAGTAAGGACAGCAGACTAAAACAAAATGTTGTGTGCTACCTTTATCCTATTTCTGAACACCTGAAGTGATCTGACCACTTGTGATCATTAATAATATTGTGCAGCTTTTTACAGCATTAGAAGACTTCATCAAAAAGGCCTTGGAGAATTCCTTCTCATGAAACTGTATATCACCTCACTATATCCTTATTTCACCAACTGTGGGTTTCCATTTCATGTCCTGCCCCAACCTGTCCTGAGATTATACTGATTATTTTTCAGTAGTAGCAACTGTTAACCTCCAATATATAGGAGTCTGTGTGCTAGAAGGTGAGAAAAAATATATGCACATCAGAGTATAGTGATGCTTAAGTATCTGTTACAACTAACTAATAATCAGGAGGAGTTTAGTTCCCTACAGCATTAAGTGAGGTATTTGCTTGGAAAACAAAAGTTTTCTTTCAAAGAAAACTAATTATCTAAAAATACAGGATGTTCAGAATTGCCTCATTTAGAAAGGTTTTTGAGATCTTTGAGTGGAAGATATATTGAAGTTCTCATGTTTTGTGTTGTGTTCTTTGTTGGTTTTTTATGATATGCAGTTTTTTTTAATAGTTATTTTAATATTCATTTAAGAGAGTATTTCCCGGTCTAGGACGTACCAGGCACCTTGAGAATGAGTCCTGCTGAAGAAAGATGTTTAGAATGTAACTATCAAGTACTCATGTTGGTGAACAAAATATTCTTTTCACAATTAAAACATACAGAACTTTTTTTTTTCAATAAATATTCCATTACCATGAAAGAACAACTCCTTCTTATATATTTATATATACTGGAGTCAGGACTAAGAGTCCCAGAGTAATGATGGCAAGAATCAGTCATGAGGAGTGTATAGGTAGCTAAGAAGAGACATGACAACACTCTCAAAGCAATGGTACATACATGTGATGAAGCAGTGCTTGGGTAAATTTCTCAGCTTTTTTTTAAAATTTTATTTTTACATTATTACCTATTTCAATATTCTGTATGTTATCAGTACTGGGCAATTAGCCCATTTTATTAACTTTAATAAATACACCTTTTGTGAAAACACCACATGTAAAAGCTCAGTTTTGGAATAACTCACTAATCTTCACTTGTTAAGGCTAGTTTGTCAAAATGCGTTTGGTAGCTGCCTCATTTGTGTTATGACATGAGCCAAACTTGTGAAGGTAAAAGCCATAAGAATCCAAATAAAGGTCTTAAGTTTATATGTTTGAACAACAATTTCACAGAGAATAAATATCTGGGTCATCACTTTCCAGAGGCATAGGTGTCTATTTCTATTCCTGGTCAACAATCGTATGTGTTCCAGTGCCTGCTTGCATGGTGTTTTCTCTGCGGACATAACTAGGTAGACAGTACAAAAACACAACCTCTACTACAACCAGAGGCTTCAGTGTTGTAATCGACATGCATACAGAGTTTTAGAGATGCTCCTAGTTTGGGAACATGCATCAAGTTTATGTCAGCAGCTTGGTTTACCTGTAACTTTAGTGGATGAAAAACAGCCCAAGATCATTTGAAGTGGTTGAGTTCCATATACTAAAGTGAGATTGAAAGCTAGCAATGACATAATTCTTCCTGCACCTTTGAATTGACTATTGATCTCAGCAAATAGTGCTGACCATAGTGAAGGAGGTTCCAACTCTAAAAGCAGGTTATTGAGGACCACCTCCTTTAGAGAGACAAGAACATTCTTCTATCCCTTGCTTTACTAATGCTTCAGTGAACCCAATTGGGACAAGGGGTTCCAGAGCCTCTTGGAAAATGTTTTGCCTTTCAGAACCTGATAAATCCCAGCTCAAAATCTATCTGTTTCTATTAAAACTGAAAAACAGTTGTGTTGCATGGCTATTAAATCCTAATTTTTAACATGCATCCATTATTCATACTGGTGACCTAATCCCTGTGAAATCAATATGAGAGGAAAGAAGATGATTCAAGGACCCTAAAAGACCCATACCTGTGTTCAGAATTTTTCCATTTTGCTCCTTGCAGATGAGTTAAAATGTGAAATATTTGGCAGAAAAAAATTAACAAATAATTTAAAGTAAGGAATTGTTGATAAAAACTATGAACTCTTCAACAGAAAACTTGTGAAAAAAATGAACAGAAATTAAACATTAATAATTTATACTTTTTGTGAGTAATCACCCACTCAACTCTCTTTTCTTTCCATTTATTGCCAGTGTATAACATGCCATAACCACAACCGCATGTTTTTCTCTTGTTTAATTTTATTATCTCTTATGTTCTTCAGAAATTTTGTCAGATTTGCAACCAGTGCAAGTAGTTCTCTCTCACTTACTTCAATGGAGTTATGTGATTTGCACCAGTCAAGACCCTGTCTCCAGCTCTACTTCTCTCCTTTTTTTCTTCCTCTACTTGCACGAAGAATTTGTTAACTCACATATACAATCCTGCTGAATTATTCACCAGGGTAAGTGAAGGTTACATGATTAGGTTCTATGAGTCAGACTTCTGACGTGACTTCAGTTACAGACTTTCTTTTCCTTTTTTCTAAAAAAAGTGTACGGAAAAGGACATGCATACTGCACAAGCATATAATAGCCATAACTAACTGTTTACCCTTCATTTTTCTCCTTTTGGTCTATATCCAGTCCTCCTGACTGGTGGCAACTCTGTGTGTGGAAACATTTAGATTCACCTACAACTGAGGAGGAAAAGTATCCTTTGAGTTGTACATATTTAATTTGAGGTCATAAGCTCAGTGGGTATCTCAATACACCCAAACTGTAGTGCACCCTGGATATTATTACTCACCTCATTATCTCTCTCTATCTCTGGATAGCTAATAAATACAGTAAGTCACTCACAGTATCAGTACTCTTTTACAGGACTCTCTTTCACTTTCCAGTGTAACATTCATAAAATGGGTGCCTCCTTCCCATGATGCCTACTAACACCATTATCTGCCAGGACATATCTTTCAGACCCATAGCACCTTTGCCACCTGATTCCTGAAGAACACACAGTAGCCTGGGTTCAAAACTACAAAATGCTGCCAGCTGCAGTCAGCTGAGCTCAAGATGTATTGTACCTGCAATATTTAATGACCTTCTTCCTCATCTAAGAGGCATAAATGTCCTAATAAACATCATTATGGGAGATGGCACTTTAATCTAACTCTCTTGGGAGAAATATTCATCATTTGGAGTTTCTGAAAATAGCCTCTCCTGTGAACCTTTAGGCATAAAGAAGACACAGTTATGAGACCTTCATGTTCATAAATTTTAAGGCCAGAAAGAACCATCTTGCTAAAGAGGGAACCCCTTATTTAGGTCAGATAACAAACTATCCATGGCTATTAAGCTATCCATGTACTGAGCCCCCCCATTAACATATTTGCATATGCTAAAAAGGCACTAAATCATCAAGAGATGATGAGACCACTGTTCATAGGTCTTCTTACAGAAGTTACTGAAACTCGTTTCTCAAAGTAGTGCCTTGGTTTCTTTCCCTCCAGCATTACCTTTGGTGATATTGTTCAGAGAAGAAGATCATTGGATTAACAGGTTATTCAACCAGGAACTGCTTCAAGAAATCAGAATATAAAGCTGAGCTTCAGACTCTGAGGTGCAGGTGAAGACTTCTTCTTGAGCTAAAGGAGTTTTAGGATCTCTTGAAATTATGTTGAGGGTTTTTTTCATGTCAGTGTATCTTAGAGCTATTTAAAATTGCAGTCTGGGAAAACCTCCAAGGGGCTATTATGACAGTTAGAGATTACCAATGAATAAAGATTTCTGGTATGTCCCCTATGTAATACTTGCTGCAGGGTTGTAGGATGAAAATTAAGGACACTATCTCCTTAAAACTCTCCCACATTTTCTGACTTTTCAGATAATCTTTCTCTTCTCCAAATCCCTCTATCATTTTATCTGTTTTTCTCCTGTCTCCTTTCATTGGCTTCAGCCCTGGTTTCTTCTGTAATCTTCATCCTTCCCTTCTCGTCCTGCCCTCAGCAGCTACATTTCTCATTGCAAGCCATCTTCAGCACTAGCTTTCAGCTTTGCCAGGTATGCTTTAGGCCACTGTCATCTTTCCTCACACTCAAGGTTCATCTTTCTCCCTGCTCTCCATGTCTTCCCTCCCATCCATCCCCCTTCCCACCCCCCATTAAGTGCAATGAGTTGCTATACATTTTCATATGTATTTTCTTCCTTTGTGCTCTTCTTCTACGTATGAGCTGCAGTTTCTTGTACTCTATCTGTATTTTCAATAATATCTATTTCCTCTTCCCTGACTATTTGCATGCAGTGGATGCTTTCTTCACCCAACTAGAATTATTTTTCCTCCACATAGCTCTTAATTGTTTTTCTTCTGTAGTGATCTTTGAAATTACCAGTTCTCTTGAAACACTCCTTTATAGTCCTACTGTCTTCTGCAATTCTGGCATTGTTTAATGGATGGGATATGTTCTTATAATCTGTACAAACTTTTAGTTTACCTGTAGCATTCATGTTTCAGTCACCTCAGTTCTACTCAACACCTTTTCCAATGAAAAGTAGTATTCTGAAGCATGCACTATATTTACATTTTTCTTAAAAAGTAATATCTCAGCCACAGAGCCAAGTTTGTTTCCATACTCCCCTTGACACTAGCGATGCTGTCATTTTCATACCTTATCCTATGGTCTAAAAGTACTTGCTCTCTCTTCCTCACTTTTCTTATTTTTTTTTGTTAAGATATTGCTGTCCTTGGAAAGCATTGTCCCTACAAACACCAAATTAAATGTAAGTCACACCAGCAAGAATATGAAAATAAAGCAGAGAAATCCCTGCTTAGTTAGATATGTTACCAAAAATGCCCAACCAACTACTAAATTATTAAAATACCAAGGAATTCCATATGCTCCATGTACCTTAACTCCTTCTGAAACCCTCTCCCATTTTCAAAGGAAAATACCTTATAGTAGTTTCCCAAAGGTTAACAGAATGCCACAGTAATATTTGCTTTCCTTCCTTCAGTGGCTTTAATTTGTCAATGATTCTTCTCTGCCTCAGGAAAACAGCTTTATCTCCCTTCTCTGTTTGACTCATGTGTGGCTGGATCCCTCTGTAATAGTCCCAATGAAATTGGTGGCAAAGCTGACTCTGTAAGAACCAGATGTGTCTCATTGAATAATTATTCAGGGCCAAATGAACTTCCAGAAGTTGTGCATTCAGACAAGCATTCACATCTAAAGGTTGTTAACCAAAGCAGGACCTCCACTATAACAACCTTTCCTACCTCTTCTCATTAATGCCCTCACTGACCTCTTCAAATACATATTTCCATGAAATTAAAAAAAAAAAAAAAGAAAAAGAAATAGATATAAGATTTCAACAAATAGAATTGATGCAGTATTATTCAACAAGGACCTGGGGCTGTTGGTTGACAGCCGACTCAACATGAGCCAGCAGTGTGCCCAGGTGACCAAGAAGGCCAATGGCATCTTGGCTTGCATCAGAAACGGTGTGACCAGCAGGTCCACAGAGGTTCTTCTCCCTCTGTACTTGGTACTGGTGACACTGCTCCTTGAATCCTGTGTTCAGTTCTGGGCCCCTCACCACAAGAAGGATGTTGAGGCTCTGGAGCAAGTCCAGAGAAGAGCAACAAAGCTGGTGAAGGGTCTGGAGAACAGGCCCTATGAGGAGCAGCTGAGAGAGCTGGGGTTGTTTAGCCTGGAGAAGAGGATGCTGAGGGGAGACCTCATTGCTCTCTACAACTACCTGAAAGGAAGTTGTAGAGAGGAGGGTAATGACCTCTTCTCCCAAGTGACAGGGGACAGGACAAGAGGGAATGGCCTTAAGCTCCACCAGGGGAGATTTAGGCTGGAGATTAGGAGGAATTTTTTCACAGAAAGGGTCACTGGGCATTGGAACAGGCTGCCCAGGGAGGTGGTTGATTCACCTTCCCTGGAGGTGTTTAAGGTACAGGTAGATGGGGTCCTGAGGGACATAGTTTAGTGTTTGATAGGAATGATTGGACTTGATGACCCGATGGGTCTCTTCCAACCTGGTGATTCTATGATTCTATGATCTAAATCTGTTCCAAATGTAAGTCGACTTTATTTTTAAGCAGATGTCAGGTGGGGTTTTTTTATTGCTGTAGAAATACATGTGAAAATTCCAAGGAGAAACTCACTTTCTGAAGTTCTAATACACCAAAGTATGTCAGAGTCATAGGAAGGTGGAGCTCTTATTGAGTAGTATATAGTAAGAACAGCATTTATCAATTTAACTATTAGAGTAGTGCCACCTAGTTACTTCCTTATTGCCACATTTTTCTTTCCAGTCAATGTAGATACAATCTGTGAGAAAATGGGGGAGAAAATATGTTCTCCTTATGGAACCACTGAAGACTTAGTGTCTCATTATAGTAAGAATTTAAAATTCACTATCAAACTGGACTTTAAAATCAAAAGTAGCCTTCAAATTTTAAAACGTCCTTTCTGGTAAAAAATAGCATGAACTATGCAAAACCTGAAACAGTCAGAAAATGTTTTGAAGATACTGTGACTAATGCCTTAGTATTCATGCAACTCACTGGTAGGTAAGGATATTGCTTGCATTTTTTTAATCTTGTTCTCATAGGTGATGAAATCCAACAGCCCAGCAGAGGAACCCTGTGCCACCAATTGGACAAGGAAGAACACGGAGAAGAATGGGGAGAAAGTCTAAAATTTTGGAGTTTTATCCAAGGCAGAAACTCACCTTTTTAGCTGTTCTAGGCAGGATCCACTGTTGCTCAAATTACGAGGCAAAAGGCTAGTGGTTGAATATTTGTGGTTGAATATCTGTACACCAATATATTTGTACTCAAAGCAGAGGAACTTTACACCTGAGAATGCCTTTTTCTAAGCAAGAAACAGGGCAAAAATATAGTGTTCATTAAAAGACTCACTCTAGGGCTCTTTCCTAAAGGGTTCTGCTTGTAAATTAACATCTTTTGTCCCTGACTTGCTACCCTAAGCTCAGCTGGCTGTCACATTTCAAATCAGAGATCTCTCCAAATGCCAAAACTCCGGTTAAGTTGATGTCTGAGCAACAGTGTGAAAGAAAGGTGATACAGACAACAAATCCGTGTTGTCAGAAGCTCCAGGTGGCAAAGGAATAAAGAATTTTTTTTTAAATTTGCACTCCACTTTTTTTTGACACTGTCTTTCCTGCTAAGTTCAAAAGATACAAGGGTCTAAGACTGTCATAGGTTCTGACTCAGCTTTGGCCAGGTACATTTGATTTGTTAAACCTAAATATTTAATCCTATAGAAAACCTGAGAAAGCCCAGACTTACAGACACATTCATAATTTGGGAGCTGTTCTGTTGTCTGGTGACTGCAGATATCCTCCTGCCTCCACATCCTGGGAATCAATGCAGCTGGACATCCTTGGGGCAGCTCCTGTGGCAGTCAGCTCCAGGGGGACCAGTACTTGCACAGCCCAGGGACCATGTCAGGGGCAGATATTTCACTGTCAGAGCCCAGTGCATCTGGGGGGAGGCTGCAGCAGCAGGTCTGTCAGGGCAGTGCAATAGTCTCCTTTGAGGCCAACCAACCCCATCTTGCAGCTCTGTGAGGCAAGCTGGGCTGGACATGGGACAGTAATCAGGTCAGACCACAGCCCAGGTACTCCTGGGCACTACACGCAATGCAAGGCTGGGAACCAGGTAACACATCTGTCAGCGCTGTGCTCTGAGGTGACCTCAAGATCTAGCAAGGGAACACTGCCAGGGCCCTGAGAGCAGGATCCCAGTAAACTCCCTGATTTGTTATCAAATGGACATTCTATGCTGGAAGCTATGTTGATACAATAGGCCAAGGCTGCTTCTGCAATGTTTGTCTGACTGTGGAAAAAGAAAGGAAAATAAAAGCATTGGCTAACAGATTGTTAAGCAACTGCCAAAGCAGATTGCATTTTTTAAAGTATTGGTACCATGAGGACAAGGGACAGCTCTTACTTTGGCACTAGTAGTGTCCATTCCCACCAGGACTGCATAACCCTCAGTAAGAACTTCCTGAGTCTGGGTGTAAGGCAGCTATCCATGAGAAAACTCTCCTAATATATACAGGAGCTCATTGATTTTATTTTTTTTCTTTCTGAAAACCTCCATAAGAAAGATCAAAATTTCTTCCAGCAGTCCTGGCTGACTGGGGAAGTTCCACTGGCCTGGAGGCTGGCTGATGTGCTCATCTACAAGAAGGGTGGGAGGGAGGATCCAGGGAACTACAGGCTTCTCAATCTGACCTCAGTGCCAGGGAGAATCATGGAACAGGTGATCTTGAGAGCTATCATGAAGGACATGCATGAAACCTGGGTGATCAGGCCCAGTCAACATGCGTTCACGCAAGGCAGATCTTGCCAAACAGACCTGATTGCCTGCTATGACAAAGCGACTCGACTACTGGATGAAGGAAAGCCTGTGGATGAGGTCTTCCTGGGCTTCAATAAAGCCTTTAACACAGTTTCTCACAGCATTCTGCTATGGAAACTGTCAGCCTCTGACCTGGACAGGCGCACACTCTCCTGGGTAGAAAACTGATTGGCTGGCCGGGCCCAGAGAATGGTGGGAAATGGTGTTAAATCCAGCTGGAGGACAGTGACAAGTGGGGTTCCCCAGGGCTCAGTGTTGGGTCCAGTCCTCTTCAATGTCTTTATCAATGACCTGGATGAAGGCATTGAGTGCACCCTTAGCAAGTTTGCAGATGACATTAAGCTGGGTGGAAATGTCGATCTGCTGGAGGGTAGGGAGGCTCTGCAAAGGGATATGAACAGGTTGGACTGCTGGGCTGAGTCCAATGGGATGAGGTTTAACAAGGTCAAATACCGGGTCCCGCACTTGGGACACAACAACCCTATGCAGAGCTACAGATTAGAAGTCTGTCTAGAAATCTGCCTGGAGGAGAGGGACCTGAAGGTGTTGGTTGACAGCTACTGAACATGAGCCAGCAGTGTGCCCAGGTGGCCAAGAAGGCAAATGGCATCTTGGCTTGTATCAGAAATGGCATGACCGGTAGGTCCAGGGAGGTTATTCTCCCTCTGGACTCGGCACTGGTGAGACCACTCTTTGAATACCGTGTTCAGTTGTGGGCAACAAAGCTAGGGAAGCGTCTGGAGAACAAGTCTTATGAGGAGTGACTGAGAGAGCTGGAGTTGTTTAGCCTGGAGAAGAGGAGGCTGAGGGGAGACCTTATTGCTCTCTACAACTACCTGAAAGGTGGTTGTGGAGAGGAGGGAGCTGGCCTCTTCTCCTTATTGACATGGGACAGGACAAGAGGGAATTGCCTCAAGCTCTGCCAGGGGAGGTTCAGACTTGACATCAGAAAAACATTTTTCACAGAAAGGGTCATTCGGCACTGGCAGAGGCTGCCCAGGGAGGTGATTGAGTCACCTTTCCTGGAGGTGTTTAAAAGATGGGTGGATGAGGTGCTGAGGGGCATCGTCTAGTGATTGATAGGAATGGTTGGACTCAATGATCCTATGGGTCTTTTCCAACCTTGTTATTCTGTGATTCTGTGATTCTATGAGAAGGTAAAAAGCAAACCAGAATGAATTCTTCAGGGATACTCAAATTTGTTCTGCTGACAAACCCAAGATCATATTACTCCCAACAATGCCATATGCTGCAGTGGGAGGGATCAGGAGGTGGTCCTCGTGATGTTAACAACATACCCCAATGCAGTTTGTATTGGGACAGGTGAGTTATAACTAGAGCTTGAACTTCATATGAGACATAATCGATCCTGCTATGGTTTAACTGAATACCAGGGGCTAAGAGTTGCATTGCCATGGAGAATAGGTCAGTATGGAAGAATAAGACTTTGATGTTATCCTCATCAAAATGAAATCCCAGCCATGACAAGAAGGGGAGTGGGAAGGCTAGGTGGCTGGAGAAAGTGATTGTGACTCAGGTTCATTTTCCAGTCTCTTTCTGGGCAGAGCTGGTATAATCTAGCCCTTAATATGCAAGTTACTAGTGGAGAGTACTATAAATATGGAACATCAAACTGTCATTTGCACAGTCACTTTAAGCAGATATGTCCTAACACTCTCTTCCTTCTTTGCAGGAAAGATAATAATCTGTTAAACTTTCTCCTGGAATCATATTTTAGCATTTTAATTAGAGACCCAACACATGCACTAAACACATTCTCAATAAAGGGCGCACCTTAATAAAGTCAGTACAGCATGCTTCTGTAACCCAGCAAGGTCACTACCTGAGAGGAATCACCAACAAGGCAACTGGCTTGCTGCCAGGATAATGGGCAAAGTTACTGGGATCCATTTCATGAGGCCACTGCTGCTGTTGGCCAACAGAAAAGTGCAGGGAAGAAACAAGCTGCCACTAGTCCGCAGAAGCATTCATTCACAGGTGAGAAAATTAATTTAAATACAATTGTTTCTTTCTAATGGAGGGCTTCTACTGGTCTGAACATTATTCCCTGGATTATTACTGGTGATGGATGCCGTGGAGGAAGCCTTAAGCCTTTCTTTCTCCTTTGAGCACTATCTCCCTCTGCTGTCTTGCTGCAGCTCTGCGTTTTGACTTCAAAAGGTGACCTCTGAAGCCTAACCACAAAAAAAGTAGAAAACTTGGACAAATACCTTGTGTATTATTTGCTTAACAGTATTCAGTTTCATGAGAAACACTTTGATGTCAGGAAAGGTCAGTCCCAAACACTGGAGACTTTCCAGTGGAAAATGCATGAAAAAAGAACAGCTGGGAAATATATTTTCTCCTTGCAGAGCTACCCAATCAGGTTTCCATTACTAGTAAGAAGTAATAAGCAGCAATGGTTTCTTCTCTGGCAGGGAAGTAACGTAAATTTCTAAGCAGTAGAGATTCTCTGAAGAGAAATTAATATGAAAAGTGTCCTCGGCTTTTGCATTTGCATTTGATGGAAAGAAAACGGGGGCAAATGTCTGATCAAGGTAAGGGTAGTTCATGCACGTCACTGTATTTGTACGCAAGATATCAGAACTCAGAGGGACAGTTCTGAGAAGAGTCATTGAGCGCATGAGGCTGGACAGAACCTCTGAGAAACCTAAAATAAAGTTGAATAAGGGCATTACTCAGTTTTTATGGGTATGGATGTTTAAGTCCTTGTGAGTGTGGTAATCTTCATCACTAGTTCAGACAGCATGCTATCAGCCTCTTCAAGAGGTGCTTTTGTGTAGCAGATTATCAGAACTCCTATGCCAGTCTCAGTTTTCTGCCATGCATTTAGGATTTTTCTTTAATTTATATATTTCCAACGTTTTCATGAGAAAACCTTAAGGTTCATTTCCTTCCACAAGCCCCCAGTGAGTATAATATTCTTGAAGCAGTGAGGTGAGCTCACACTAGGTTTGCAATGTCGATAGATGTTTTTTGTGTTCTCCATGGATGAATCATGACAATACTGTTCTGAGTGATAAAATGCTTATTGCAGCATAGATTGTAAGCATGAGGCTACAGTCTTGACGGTTTGCTTTTCCAAACCTGGAATTTGCTGATTGTGCTGCTTTGAATTCTTGCAGGCAGTGTCTTAAGTTCTACTATGATTTAACAAAGGCAAAATTTATTCTAGATTTGTTGCGAATCTTTCACCATAGTCAGTGTACGTATGCAAAGGTATATTTTGTCACTTGTTATTTAATGTACATATTACAGTTCAAATTAATCTCTTAAACGTCCTTAGTGAATGATACTTTATTTACACTAGTGGTGTGTGAGGTGTTTTCATTATTCCAGTTTTCAATAGTGTTGTAAAAGATTGTCATGCTTCTCAGTCTGCACCATTTTTTTTTTCTATGACCTCTAAGTAGAAACACTAGGAGAATCTTGCACCATACAAATTAGGACAGAGACTGGAGCAGAGGTTCAGCATCATTCTGCAGCTCTGTGCAGTACCTTGTGCATCCAATTAACTAATGAAACCTGAATGAAGAGAGGAAAGGAAAATCTTATTCTTTATAGCATTCCCAGTTTGCAATAGATGAGAGCATTCAGTCAGAGGTGGCTTGCCTTGTTAGAGTTACAGTGTAAAGTAATAAACCAGGGTGCAGTGTATGACTGGAAACTTGACCTACTGGAATTAATCTGTCTGTGTGGATTCAGGAGAAGATAGAGTTTTCAAAATACTCTGCCTTGTTTTGGATCCCAGTGGCTCATTGGCAGACCTCTGAACCCATATATTAGCCATCTCAGAACAGCTTCCTCAGGTTTCTAGAGCTCAAGTAACCTGATAATATCGTGGTCCCACTGTCACTATAAAAAGTCTTCCCTAAAACTTTTATGGCTTTTAGTTTGGGTATTTGTTGACTGGTTTAGCATTCCTACTTTTACCCCAGAAAAATAAAAACCAAGCAACAGAAGGGCAACCATTACAATGCATCTCTGATATACATGGACCCAACGTCTACACACTGCTGAATTAGTATATTAATGACATTACTTCTTTAATTAACCATGCTACTGTGCCTGTATCAGACTCTTTCCCAAGAACTGTTCAGGTTAATGCGTAAGTCAAGGACACTGATTTTCTTTTAATTTCTCTTTTCTTTCTTTATTGACAAGTCTGCCAAGTTCACAGAGGAATCAATAACCAAGGATATTCACATAGGATAAGATTTACAATGCGTGTTTCACAGACAGTAACAACTGGACCTTGGAGCACTTACTGAAACCAACAAAATGACAACTGATATGTCCTCCAGTGAATCTTTGTTAAGATGTTCTGTCTGCAGTAATTAAAAACTAGATAATCTCACCTGTGTGAAAAGCCCACCATAAAATCAGCTCCACTTAGCAGTGTAACTTGACATGTTGACTTTTTACATCAGCAGCTGTGTCCTCTAAGCCAGCTTCTGGCCTCATTATGCTAAGTAGCACCTCCTTTAATTCAAATCAAGTAAAGGAAAGTAATGTTCCATCATAATGCGTCTTAAGTAAACCTTCTTACTTTTCCTACTATCTCTTTCCTTCAGTGTTATGTATGTGATGTTCTGGTAACCCACTAATAGGACCTAAACAAACTAACCTTCAGTGAAAACACTGAGTATTTTTTCATATAGTTCTATTTGTCATATATAAATTTTGTAGTAATTATCTTTGAGCTTATTTTAGCAAATGTAACTGCTGTCAGTAAAACGCCCAAGTTTTCTGTTTTGTACTAATAACTGTGCAAGACTTTGATGTCACTGAGCACAAGGATTCACTGTGTATTCATAATGTACCATGTAAATTAAATTGATTCTATTTCATCTTATACTCCAGAAACGTTCTCAAACTTCTACCAAAATCAGAAAACACACACTGGAATAAAGAGTCTTTTCCATATGTCTTTCATACACTATTTGTACTGACTTCATGCAGCTACTTTTATGCAAAGAAGTAATGAAGGAAAAAAAGTGACTAACCTTATCATAGGTTATTGCATGTAGGAATATTATAAATATTATTAATTGCTTGGCTCTCTTCCTTCCCTGTCATATTTCCCTCAGGTCTCTGTTCCATGCTCAAGGCCATTATTTGATGGGGGAGGTATAAAGTCATAGCAGGCCGATGTAAATTTCCTTTGAGATGTCTTATATATCACAGATACCATGAGGGAGATGAAACAGCAGTTTTGTTCGCTTTCGTAAGTAAGGATGTAAGAAATGCTTCATCTGAAGAGAACTAAACTGATGCTCATTCTCTAATTGAGGCCAGTATAGCATATTATTCTTTGGGTAAATCTTTGATAACACTTATTGCCTTTTTCAGGTAGATCTTTGATAGCACTTATTGCCTTTTACAGGACCCTTTCTGGAAGGAATACTGTAATTCTGAGAAGGAAATGAACAACTCCAAAACTGAGTGAGATAAAGAAAATGTCTGTATCAAGAATCTTAGACATGTTCCATCAGAGTACTGAGTGTTATGTTGCTGCTAAATTAAAATCAGAAACTCATTACAGAAATTGAAACAAGAAAGGAGCTCAGACAATCACTTTTGAAGATCACCATCAACCTCTGAACAGTTCAGAAACCTTTTTTCAGTCTGCTGTAGATACTTGTGTTGCTGGTTTGAAAAAGTGCAGATCTACAACTCTGATAGGGATACTTCTGGTGCCTTGGCTTTCCTGAGCACATCAAGAAAAACACTTATTGAACTTAAATTTTAATTAAGAATTCACCTGGGCAAATTTACAGAAGATGAGAAAAACATAGGAAGAGTATTCATTTCACAAATTCTACAATATCTCTGTCCTTGGAAATCAAATAACACTTCAGGTGAGCATGTTCCATACCATGAACAAGTCTACATCCAGTATCCATTTCATCTCCAGCCTTTAGAAATCACCCATTATCTAACATACCAGCTGATCTATTAATAAAATACCAATGAAGCGACATTTTACAATATTCCTACCTTAACCACAGTCTCTAGCTTTTGCCCAGCAGCGTGTTTGTGCTATTCAAATGGTAAATTTCTTTTTTATCTCAGGAGAGTTTCACCATCTACAATTAGCAACAAAACAGATGCTGTGCAGATGAGAGTATGTGCAAGTCTACTATAGACAATGGGAGTACTATGCTTCTTTACACCGTTCAAGGTTCTGTTCCTGTTCAAGCTTTATTCCACTTGTAGTTGTCAGTTATATTTTTAAGATAAGATGGTTCATTTCAATAACCTGGAAGGGGAAATTGACACTATTTGTCCTACAGCTATCATCAAAACTGGGTGATAAATACCAACTTTGCTCCTACAATAAACCTTATTAAAATATTATAGCACAGCTCACAAGGAAAATAATTTGCTGAAATCCAGCTCTTGTTCACAAGTAGACAAGAAGATGGTTTTAAGCACAGCTTTTGTTCACAGTAGTTTAATAGGTGAGGCGGCAATATCTTTGCCCAACTAACTAGTATCTTGCTCCTGATGGGGAGAATTGTTATCTATTCAACATATATAGAGACAATCACAATATTGTTTAACAATAATCACAAAATCAATTTCAGGGCTTTATAAGCGGAGTAAAACTAAGGATGAGACCAGGTGTCAGAATCTAAGTGAATAATATCAGCAGAAAAGTAGCAGAGAGAGGAACAACACAATCATTTAAAATAGAGAGTCAGGAATTGATGAGGAATGAGTTAGGGAGCCAGGAAAGTGTCTCAGTAGCAGAAGCTGGCATAGCTATATAGTCAAGAAGATATAATATATATGTGTGTTTCCTGGAGAATGGGTTTCCCAGAATTTTGTGTGCTATTGATTTTTTTTTTTCACTTAAGTGACAAGTTTGGATTTCTAAACTGCTTCCACTAAAACTCTGTATTGGTAGAACCGAAAAGAAAAGTGGCTAAAAATTAACTAAAAAAAAGTGATGCACTCAGATGTGACAGCAAAATGGACCATATAAGGGCTTGAGCAGAAAGAATCTGGCAATGTTGCAGAGGTTCTTAAAATGTCAAGGGTCAGGCTCCACCAACACATTTAATCCTATTAATTTCAGTAGAAGTCTTCACTGATAAAGATACAATAAAACTATGGAGAATAGCAACCAATCCTTAAAGGGGATGGTGTTACTAGAAGACTTCCATTCTTCTGGGTCCATTGCAGAGACATTATAACAGTTCTAACACATTTATCTTTCTCAGTATATAACATTTTTAAAATTACTTTACCTTCTATTATCGAGGTCTTAACCCTATATATTTGGAATCTTAAAATGTGTCTTTCCTGCTAAGTATTTTTTGCTGTCTGAGACTGAACTATAGAGGACTATTGTATTTCCATCTTGAAGACACACTTTCAAAATGCTGATAACCCTGTACGATAAGACTGTCATATATAATTACCAGGTTAGCTGTTATGAGAGCTTCGGTATCTGATTCCCTTAGGTCTACAAATATATGACTGTAATGTTGAAACAGCTGTCCATCAATGGCTCTGCTTACCAACATCTATGTGGAAAGTTTTAAAATCTCTCAGTGTTTGTGAGCTAATATCCCCTACTACTTTTTCTGCAGCGTACAATGCCAGCCTAACTGACAATCCAATCTCTAATTTCAATGAGACCAGAGGGAAAAAAAAAAAACAACAAAACTTACTGCACTGTCTTTAGAAAGATAATGAAGGCCAGACTAATCAATCTCAAATAAAAAAGACACTACAAGAAACTGCCCATTTTAGCCGAATCCATATTCATTCCTTCCCAACAGAACACTGATGCCTTCCCTTACAAAGCAAATTTTATTGCTGTTTCTAGAAAAGTATTTACAGGTCTTCTACAATCAGCTGCTGAAATATTGTCCTGGTTTTTGGTATCTGTACTCATTCATCCCATTCCATACAAAATATATCTTTCCCTGTGGTATCGAATAGAATCATCTATTTCTGTCACATTACTAACAACGGGATAACACTCTGAAAGACATTAAACTTAAAAAACAGTAAATAAAGGCACAAAGGAAGGTTGTTGGGTGGACAGAGGACTACCACAGCAGGACAGTCAAAACAGAATTTATCTGGTATGCTACCTCACAAAATTCACATGGGAAAGACTACAAATGTTTTATTCCAGAGAAGGGCTTTCATTAAAGACCTTAGATCCAAGTGAATCCAACCACCAGGTACAAGGTCCATGGAAACCAGACTTCATGAATTTTACCACCTGCTTCTTCAGTTATCATTTCATTATTAGTGTTGGTGAATAAAGTTTAGCTCATATTAGTTACAATGAAAAACAGCTTGCCATTCACATCCTTTCTTGCTGTTCTTTGAAGTATTGTCCCCTGTGGGTGTCTAACACATGTAGTTGCTTACAAAACCCTTTCTTGTTTTCAGCATTTTTAGTAAGTCCTGAAATCTATTTCTGTAGTAACACCGAAGTCTTGGCTTTGCAGTTTATGAAGAGCTTCCTTTAAATTCAGATAAATTATGAACTGTCAATGTCAATCTTGAGTATAATCTTACCAAAAAAACTTGAGGTTAATTAGGAAGGATCCCATCCTTCTAAATCCATATAAGCTTAACATAATTATTGAGAGTTGAGATCAATTACTTATGGTATGTCAAGGGTAGGAACTTATACAATAGTGACTGAGTGCTTGGCCTGAATGCTCAAAAGTCAAGGTCAGAAAGCATGCCAAATGCACATTTAAATTTTTTTTAGGTCACAAGTGGTGAGATGGGGGAGGGAATGGGATGAATCTAAGACTAATAGCTAGGGTTCATAATGATCTGAACCTTTGAGGCCAAATACAGAAGGCATTGTCATAATAAAAAGAGAGAGATGCTGGGAAATATTGAGTTTGAAATTGGGATAACAAATGGTTTAGAAACAATTCTATGAAGCAATTGAGAAGTACCATTTTACAAACATATATCTAGTTTTCCCAGTGGACTAATAACTTTAACTAAAGATAAAGTATGGTGCTCCATGTAGTGCATGAAACAATCATTGTGCCATAGAGTCACATGACACTGACTTTTCCTTCCAAGCACAATCACCATAACATCCTCCAGTCCTCTGGAAATTTACTACCAGTCTTATTTTCATCATATCAAGACAAGCAGAAAAGGAGAGTCCTAAGGCAGTCCTGCTCATCCTAGGAGGTAACAGCAAAAGAAACCTGGAAGAAGATTGATTGTGTTTTTCTTTATTTTTAATTTTTGTTATTTTTCAGGTTTTTGACATTGGTCCTTTCCTAAAACCCCACAGTCTATAAAACATATAAACTTATCTTCAGCAATGATCTTGAAGGAGATGCCTCCCAAGTGAGCCATTGAAACGCAGAGTGACTACATGTGTATGCACCTCTCTCTCATTGTGTCAGAAGTCAAAAATCATACATCAAGGAGAGGATATAAAATTATTACAAATTGCTTACAGTCTTGAATATGGAACTAGACTGCAACTGAGATTTTTACTATCTGAAGTAGGCTTTGTAGGCTTACTCTGTACATCAGAGGAGGTAAGGACTTGCAGATAATTAATACCAAACCTCTTAGGCACCACGGTATTGACAATTTTGTGAATAATTCCCCCATCCTAGAAATGGGATGATCTCATAGCGAGACTGTGAGACTAAGTACACTGAGAAGATCTCTCCACTGACACAAAGCAGTGTACTATAAAAGATTAAAATCAGACCTGGGCAAGCTAGCTCAGTTACCAGGAGCAATATAAATGCATTAATGCAGTGTTTCACCAGACTGTTTTTCACAGTTAGCAAATTCCTATACTGCAGAGCACTGCCCAGGTAGAGCTAAGCAGTTTTGGTACCAGGCAGGCCTGTTGAAGTGCACTGTCACTCCAAGGTAGCTCAAGACTCTAACAGCAATGTAGTCCTGGCATGAGCCTTGAAGATTAAGGAGCTTCAGTTCTGCAGCATGTGGGTACCATATAGCAAGGTGAGACTCAAGGAACATTTCAAGTTTCTGCAGTCATATTCCAACCTTTCCGCACTAAAAGAATCTTGGTAAATATTCCCTGGAAGGTAGGGCTTCTCCCTCAGTATGTTCACAAAACCCAGGCTACCTGAGGCCACCACCTGAGAGAGTATGTCGACTACAGGAAGATTAGCAATTCTGTTATGTGTAGGCTACTACAGCTAGAGTTTTTAGCTAGCTAACTTCCACATTGCACATTATGAATACAGGGTATCACATAGGAACTCAAGACTCTAGACTTGTGACTAAGTCATAGCATGCCAGCTGTGCTGATGTGACTCCTGGTTGTGTATTCCCAGCCATGTGGCAGAGGTTTACCTTTGCATTTCCCATAAGCTAGGAACACACAGTGGTGGCAACAGCCTCTGTCACAAAATTTGTCAAGCCACAGTAGCTTCATCATGTGTTTTCTCTGTAGGGAACACAGAGAATGAAGGAAATCTGCAGTGAAGACAAAATGGCACAAGATTGAGAACAGCAGTCAAGGATAAATGAAGAATCGTAAGAAAAGAAATACACTTTGTCAGGAAAACAAAGGGAGGAAGTGATGAAAGCTTTCTGGTCCCTGCGTATGGACCAATTCTAAAGGAATATCTGGGGAGTTTTCCATCCTTGGAGATAAGTTTTCTGTTTCTTTTTGCCCTAAAATCTACTCATAGCATTGCATTCATGTCTTCATTTCCAAAATTGTTACTTCAAAAAATATAAATGCTTAGATATTTACAACAATAAAAACTCAACCAAGGCAAAGTTCTAAAAAACCTTTTCTGGATATTCAGATAATAAATTTATCAGGCTGCTGTGTGAAAGCCTTTTTGAGAGGCTATATCCAGCTGGAATCATTACAAATCCTCAGTCTATAGCCTGGCTCATGAAGACCTCGAGCAGGTCTTTACTAATATACTTCCCAAAGTCCCAGGTTAGTCTGTAGATAGAGAAACAATTTTCTTAGCAGTTCAGCTACCAGGTAGAACATTGTTATGCATATCCTTTGCAATTAGACTGATTCTTTTGTGATCACCTATGTCTTAGTGTTCTTTTTGTCCGTTCTTCAAAATCAGATATATTTTTGTCATATACTAGTTTTAAAATTGCCAGCCCATAGTATGACTGGTTGTTTCATTCCTGCAAAGCAGTTTTGAATGCTGTCCCATGCTATTATTTGACACCCATAGTTGTCATGACTGCTTAGCATCCATGTGAGTGCTGTGTTGGGCAGCTGTTGTGATGATTCTTGGGTGTTTTCCTGAAATATTAGTATAACTGACTCAAAGTCTCTGCGAGACTCTTATGACTCTGAGAGACTAGACACAGAGACACTCTTGTCATCAGATGGAGGGGGCACTGCAGTGTTAGTTTGAAGCTGACCACTGTTCCTGCCCATAAGACTTCTGTGGGCGCACCACTGTACTAAATGACATTTTCCTGGTAGCAACACAATGCAAAGGCCTTGGGTCCCCCTGGGAGCTAGTATGCCATCACCAGCTGGTCCGACCAACCTGTTTAGCATGGGGACTACTGGAACCACAGAGAGATCATGGCACTTCTCTGCAAACTCATCCTTCACACTACAGCTATGTGTTAGTATTTGTAAGCAAGTCGAGTTAGAAGCCTATAATGTGAGGCTTGCCCTTTAAAAATACAGCCCTCTTTATTTCCTTTAATAAGGTCAGTTGTAAGATGTCAGAACCTTTCCATGTATTCTTTCTCTGGCATCTCTTACCATAATTTTGGAAATCAAGCCCCATAGCTCACCCCACAAACCTTTTCTGACTTCCAGAGACACACCACAGTAAAAATAACCTAGAGCCCTCGGTTCAAGCTGAATATTTTAATGCTAGAAGTAACAGCTGAATTGTGCTCCATTTCATTGCTTCTAGAGAGGGTTTTGACACTAGCTTAATAGTGGTTGACTCACAAATCAAAGTCTGTCTTTGAGAAAACTTTCAGCAGTGTTGATAGACAGCTAGCATACTCTAAGGCATTTTCTTCTGCATTACTTGGCAGGAAGCCTGAGACAGTTTGAACAACACTGTGCACAATGTGCCCAGCTCAGCCAAAACTCATTAAGAGTCTTGTCTTCTCTTGTGCACTTTGTGAAGCACATTACTGCACCCCTGATGGGCAGCAGTTATGCTAAGATTAAAGATCACCAAATACCTTTAATGTACCAGTCAAATTGCATTTCTCAGCTCTATGTACATTGGTAAATGTTCTGCTGCTTTACCAGATGAAGAATGGAGATGTAATGGCTGTTCTCCAGCTACTGAGCTTGGTTAAAGAATTATTCTGAAAGAGGTTTCATGGGATGATAATTTCAGCAAAATGTAAGACAGTTGCTAAAAGATGCTCAAGTTCATGACTGCATTTACGCTGGTTCCTATTGAAAGACTCCTCCCTGGTGAACAATGTAAAACACATGCATCTTTGATCACCTTGAAATATATTTTTAAAGAGGTTCTCTGGATTTTGCTCTGGGGGTCCCACTGATTTGTGAGACAATCGGTTTAAGTTATAACTTCATTCCCAGTTAGCTTGAGGGAATTGCTGAATCGCGGCATTGCAGACTGAAGGTAAAATGCACTGTTGAATTTCTGCTAAGCTGGGTGTTACAAATATCTTCTTTCCTCGTTCACGTGCTTTCTTTTCTCTCTTTTTCAGTTTTTGGGAATGCTCAACTACCGTAATATTTGCTAAATTGTTTCATTGTTTTAATATTGACAAAACCAACCACCGCCATCCTTCTCATAGCTGTTTAGAGGAGTATACTTCTCTATGCCAGCCAGTTCATGACAGAGGGGCCTTAAAAAAACCCAGCCTTCTTGATAAAGGTTGGTTGCCAGATCTTCACATGATAATATGATCTCCTTTTGCTACATGCAAGGAATAAAGGAAAAAACCGATTCCAAAACTGGCAGGTTTTGATACTTTCCTGAACTTACATGCTTCTGCAACATAGAGTGTTTGAATCCAAGGATCAGCTGAGTAACTGTAACAATGATTAGAAGAATATTAAAGCCTAGTTACAGGTGGTGAACACTCAGCTCGGTAGATGTAGTCAGGGTTAATATGTCATAATATGGAGTTAAGGATTAGATAAATTTCAGAAACAGATATGAATGGACTGGTCTTACATAAACTCTGTGTCTGCTGATATACAAAACAGCAGATGAACTGGAGGAGTGAAGAGGAGGGAATACATTCTGCCAGGAGGATTTACTTTACCATTCTTACCTTATCTATTTTCACTACTGCTAATTCCCTCTCCCCCTGCCCTCCCATCTATAGCTCTGCTGCAGTGAGAAGCAGCTACAGGAACAATAGTATTGATAATTCCAAATTCACATTTTTTCTATTAGGAAAGTAACTCAAACCTGGTCCTTCACTCAGTAAATCTGTACTGATTAACATTGGTCAAAGCCATCCCTTAAGCATCATTCACGCACAGTGAAGCTACTGGTAAATAAGGAGAATAATTCAATGAGTGCTCAAATGCTATGAAAATGACAGATGAAGGCAGCCTCTGCTTGAGGTATCAGAGGAAATATTTTTGCCTTGACTGGCTAAGTCATGGAACGGAGATATGAAAAATAGCTACAAGACATGTAAAGCAAAATTTGCCAAGAAGTGGACAAGGTTCAAGAACAGACAAGTCAAAGGGATGTACAATATGAAAAGGATTTCAGCCAAATATGGGTAGCTCAAGAAGAGCCAGAAAGCATTACAGAGATTTTTAAGAACAGATTTGACAAGGATCTTCAATGCACACCACCCTTGTCAGCAGCTGATGAGAGTCCAGTCAAAGCCAAGTAGTTACAGACTTTCTCCACCATGCAACCCGGAGGCACCTCACTCCCAGTATCAGTGGTCTGGGATAAAGTGGCCATAGAACCTAACAGGTTTATCAACCAGTTCCAAATTGAGTTCAGGTTTGAAGGAAAATATGTGTGGAAGATGGTGGTATTAAAATTGTTCTAAAGAAATTAGACTGGGAAAGGAACAGATGAAAAGAAAACATCATCGTTTTAATTATACAAGCATTTTTTTAGACTTAAGAGACTTTCCCTGCATTAGAGTAATTAACTAACAACAGAAGGTAAAAAGAATTAGTTAGGATTAGTATCTGCACTCACCAGTCGATGTGGTGTATGCAAACAACCAAGATGCAGTTTAAAAATTGTACACAAGATGGCATGAGGATGCTCCACCAGAATTAGCTTAGTATTTGGTGCACCAACCCTAATGCCCTTATATGACTCTGTTGGAAACACATGAGGACAGCAGCTTAAAGAATAAGCTGTTTACTCAGAGCTGAACCATGGTTAACAAACACACATACAGTAACATCCTGAAACTGCCTTGACCTTTAACCAAGATGCTCTGCTGTGTTTGAGAGGTCCAAGCTCATCTTTTGCAAGCACAGCTAACCCCAACTTGTGTTTAGTGAACAGGTTTTAAGAATGCCCTGCTGAACGCAGAACCATGGGATATATCAGGCAAAATGTCTAATGTGAAAATCCTTAATTGCATATTGCACAATTATTAATGGTCTGATGAAGTAATCTTGAGAATAAAGTAGAGGAACAAGGACATGGAAATAATTGACCCCTGTACTGGGATTAAACTTGGAAAATAAAACAAGAAGCAACAGAAAACAAGAGCAAATTTACTGGAACAAGAAAAACTATGTGTAAAAGAGTCAGATTTGACGACAGATAGAGCTTCTATGCAAATCTTGTTGTAGTGCTTCTGCTAAGCTTGTGCAAGAACCACAGACTCACACAGAGCAGCTGAGGCAAGAAGGTACCTCTGAAAATCATCTATTCCAACCCTCACCCACAGCAGGGTCACTTACAGCAAGTTGCTTAGGGCCACGTCCTGTCAGGTTTTGAAAATCTCCAGAGCCTCTCCAGGAAGCCTCTTGCAGTGTTTGGCCACCCTCATGGCAGATCAGTAGTCCTCTCATGTTAAATGAAATAACTTGTATTTCAGCTTGTGCCCGTTGCCTCTTGTCCTGTCATGGAGCACCGCAGAGAACAGTCTGGCTCCCTCTTCACTCTGAATATCTCATCAAGTATTTCTACACATTGATCAGATCCTCCTGAGCTTTAGCAAGCATCTCTAAGACTTCTCTGATCCAGTCCAACAGTCCAAACTCTTTCAGCCCCTCCTCATATAACAGATGATCCTATGAGTTTGCTCCAATGTCTCTCTTTTTTGTACTAGAGAGCCTAGAACTGAACCCAGCACTCCAGATGTGTCTCACCAGGACTAGATGGAGGGAAAAAGATCACCTTTCTTTACCTACTGCCATTGCTGGTCCTAACAAAACCCAAGAGTTTGTCAGCCCTTTTTGCTGAAATGTTGGCTCGTGGTCAGCTTGGGGTCCACTGAAGATCCAGCGTCTTCTTCAGCAGAGCAGCTTTCCATCTGGTTAGCCTTCAGCCTGTAAATGTGCCTGGTGTTTTCCTCCCCAGGTTCAGGACTCCATTGGACTTTATGAAATTCCTGTTAGCCCATTTCTCTAGCCTGTCAAGATCCCCTTCTACGGCAGCATAATCTCCTGGTCTATGAATAGCTCTTCACAGTTTGGTATCGCCTATAAAGTTGCTGAGGGTGTAGTCTGTTCCATAAATCCAGGTCATTAATGAAGATGTTGAACGGTGCAGAATCCAGGACTGACAGCTGGAGTACACCACTAAGGACTGGCTTTCAGCTGGACCTTTGATTATGGGAAAGAAGAACACAGCAGTGAACAAGGCTAGGTATGTCAGTCCGTGTTGGAAAGTCAGCATTTCTGAAAGACTCTTGCTCTTCCCAGTCATTGTTTCTGGGACGAAAAATGAAAATGAAAGAACTGAACATAATGCCTTCAAATGTTATTTATATCAGACCAAAAAAAGAAAGAAAAAGAAAAGACATAAAAAAATAGTAGGTACAAGTATGGGAGGTCTGTCTTTTGTCTTAGGAAATGATAAGCTTTCAGCAGAAATCACTATGCCCTCCGTGGTTTTAGCCAGTAATAAATTTGTTGGTTATTCACCAGATAGTCATTTTCTCCAAAAACGATTATCGCTGTAGTCAGATTAAATGACAAGACTTGGAGACCTCAGGAAACATATGGATTTTATAATAAGAGCAAAAACATCAGATGACTTATTCACATTTAAATCCCAGTAAGGGTTATAAATTTAGTAGAAAAAATAAGGTTATTAACTACAGCAACATAATTTTCCATGTGCATCAGTGAACTGTGTAAAACATCTGAAGGGAAACCTGCTACAGAGGAGATTGCAGGCTACTTACATTGAGAAACTTTGTGCTGTCCTTGCCTACCTATCCTTTAGTCAGCTCTGCTTCACATCACTGAAACATAAAATAGAAGTGTTATTATTTAATGAGTTTGGAAATATTTTCAGTTGGAGATGAAAAAAGGAAAATTTGAGGGAAGATCAGTCCACTAAAAAAATCAAGAAAATGAAACTGTAAGGCAAAGGGATCTTAACCTACACCATTCTTTTTCACTGTCCTTAACTTCATAAATGAACAAAGAACACTTGAATAGCCTTGCACTTGCAAACGGGATTTTATGAAAATCGGACATCTGTGACTTCTAGAGATCAGTGACAAGGCCAGTTTATGGAGCTTTCATTTCCTCTGCCCCTTCCACCACCTCTGTTCTCATCCCCAGTTCATGCCTAGTCCTTGAGTACCTAAGACGTACTGATACATGGATGTGTTTCAAACACCTTTCTATCCAAAACACAAAAGGATCATTTCAGTCCTGAGGAACTGCAGCATCTCTTCTAGCTGTACTGAAAGGTCAAGAGTAAGGAAGAGTCAGGGAAAGGCTGGGACTCCTTAAGCTAAGACTACATTTGTGAAACTACATCTTAAGCACTGACAGGTTTGTCATTAAAGTCTGGTCAACAAAAAAAAATTCAGCTAATAGGTGTCAGCTCAGCTTTGAGAGGTCACCCAATCCAAAATCTGAACCCTGCAGATGTTGGTATTAGGCTCTTGGGCAATCTACACGGAAGCAGGGCACAATGAAGCAGGAAACATTCCTGAAATTGCACATGTACTTGGGCATCCTGACCTATTCCTTTTCACAGAGTGCTCCATAGTCCTACGTGGGCTACCGTGAAGAGTAGGAATTAGTCCTTATTTCTCTTTCCTCTGTTAGCTTGACTGGAATATGTCTCTGGGACACGGAAAACCCCTGTTTAAATCTTGACTCTTACTGGAGCAGGGATTGCAACCTAAATGATCTCCCTGAAGATGACATTACCTCTGACCTTTGTTTATTTTTAGACAGATTGTTATCAGTCTTATTTGACTGTTTTGTACAGAATAGTCAAATATTTCCTGAGCCAAGGCCAGACTTAGGTTAACAAAGTCACTTAGCAGCTCCCAATACCAATCTCTGCCCAGTGTTTGCTTCAGACAGGGAAGTCCCTCTTTAAGTCAAGCCTGTCATAACACAGGCTGTTACCTAACTCATTCTGTAGCTTGAAGCACATGTATTGCTGCCAACCACAAACCCCTACTTCTTGAAGATTTCTTGCATTAGGAGTGCCATTGAAGACTCTGTTAATCTTTATTTTGATTTCATACTTATCTGCTGATTAGACATTACTCAATAATTAGATTGGAAAAGGTAACAATCCAAAAGTTAGAGAAATATCTGCATCTTACCATTACCATTCAAAACAGGATGACAAGCCAGAACTGCAACAAATTTCTCTTCAGAGTCACAAATTAGATTTGAATAAAACTGTACACAGCTTGTAATAATGCAAAGTAAATAAGCATAACCTACTCCTATTTCTGTTGAGGGGTAAAAAGTTATCAACTGGAATCAATAGCAGTACAAGAATAACTGACCTAGGTAAGAGTTACTTCCTTTCACACTTAGGTGTGTACAGTTGCTCTTAAATTTGCTGTCTCTCCAGAGAACATCAGTAAGAAGGAACTGGCAGGGGTCTGACTTCAGTTCACACTGTCTGACTAATGTATTTGAACCAGGACTAAGTACAACATGATTGGCTAAAGATACAGATAGGTAACACCACTGAAAAAAAGTGGAAAAAGGAAAAAAGCATAGAAAGAGTCATGCCTTAGAATCAGGTCCTAGAAACCACTGTTCTCCCAGGCTGGTCCTCAGGAAAAAATATTTGTGCAGCCTGGGATTCAAGACAAAGTATTATTGTAGGATATTGTCAATTTATAGCACAAGAGAGCCCACAAGAGAACTAGAACTTCCTTCTAGTTATCCCAATAATCCCTAAACTTTCAGCAGAACTAAATTCAATTAGTCCTCCAGCTTTTGCATAAAGATCCCTTGTTTCCTCACACCCTTTCCAATCACCGAATTACAAACTCTGATGTCTCCCATTCCTCCCTAACAAAGCACATTGTGTGCATTCTCCATTTTTAATCTCTGTCCCAGATCTTCCTTCCAGCAGTTATCAATGCTGCTGAAGTCTATATAACCCAGTCTTCACTAATAATCAGAAGTAAGTGGGAGCAGTAGTTTAGAGAAAATTCTTATCTCCTCTTCTTTATGGATCCTCTGCCCTGGGAACTAGGTAAAATGGGAGCATCCTGATTTGTCTTCTCAATGGTCTTTCTTAAACATCTGGCTTCTCTCCTACTTTGTCCACCAAAGCTGTCTCTTAGGACCTTCACTGTCCTGCACTTCTCTGGACAGTCTTTGAAGGTCTCCCTCTTACTCATTTTTGCTTCTGGCTCTTTCTCCCATTCTTTTTGGAAAGAGATAGCACAATTATCCTTTCTAGAACCATGTTTCACCCAGGACAGGCTTTTCTTTGGAGTCATGTCAGTGTCAGATCTTTCACTTACTGATCATTAGAAACATACAACTCAATTCCCAGTGATTGCTTGTATTCTTTTCAGTGCTTTCTTTTGAAGAAGTCATAACATGGACCTTCTGCCCTAGACCTTAGGGATTCTAAAGAAAATCCCATTAAGGGACATGATTGGCAACTTAAGCAGAGGCTACTCATTTGTATTAGTCACCTAGACTCAGTTAAAATTAATGGAGTGGAAAAAAAGTATTTCAGCAGCAATTAATCTCATCCAGATATAGATATCTAAATATGATTAAGTGATTTGCACCCTAAAAGTTTGTATTTACCACTCAAAAAATGTTCTGTACAGTGACTAGCTTAGATGAATACCTCAGTGCTGCAGGTATCAGCACTTTAAAAAATGTGAAAAGAATTGCAGCTGAAGTAACTGCAAGAGGACCTCTACCTCCATTGCCAACATTTTCCCTTTTAAATGACTCACGATGCGATTTCGTATTTATTCTTCATTCAACTCTGTATATACTCATGGAGATAGCAGAAATATTTAAAAGATCTTAATTCTTCAAGGAGAATAGGGACATTGTGCATTATTGCTTTTGGCCTTCTTTTCCACTAGCTCTGTACACTACTGTATATGCAACACTGGCTGAGTACTTGTAAACACATTCACTGCTTTATTTTATGTCTTTATAACAATCTTTATTCACCAGCAGATGTTACGTCATGTGAATATAGTAGATAGCCATCTGTCCCATGTACGTTTCTAAAACACAGAAGTCAAAGACTGAGTGCTCCCACCAGTGCGGGTACACGAGGCCATTGCTAAGTTGTACTATTGTTTTTTAAGCAAATGCGTTTAGACATAAAAGCTGATTACAAGGCACTTATGTAAAACTGCCTATATTAAGTCCAGAGGCTTTACAAATAGAAGATTTTTACAGCACAGATATAACTCAGTTCCCAGAGCCAGTGGGAGCTTCACCAGAAGCTTGAATGATCAGGAGCTTGACAAACATGACCCTTGAGAGAGTATAGAAAGAACTGACCTTGTTCAGTCTAGAGAACTGAAAACTAAGAGGTGACATGGTAACAGCTTTCAAATATGTAAAGATTGTTGCAAAAAGAGAAGGAAATAAACTGTTCTTCTTTTTCACTGTGGAGAGGACAAAAAGTAATGGGCTTAAATTGCAGCAAGGAAATTTCAATTTGACACTATGAAGAGCTTTCCTAAGTGTAAAGACCAATTGTCTGGGCTGACCACAAAATCCTCATTCTGGCAGTTTTTAAAAAACAGGCCTGTTAAACGTCTATGAGGGTGGTTTAGGTAGGACTGATCCAGTGTCAGGACAGGGGGAATGACCCTTCAAAATCCTTTCCAGCTCTTTTTTTTAAAATTAACTTATAGCTCACTGAGAAACAGATTATCTTGGAAAAATCTTACTATACTTTTTATTCATATATCAATATTATCAAATTTAATTCATTTGTGTATTTCCTTAGGCACATACAAACCTGGCTGCAATTCAAAATAAAAACAATCACCACAGAGAAGCCACCTGTTTGATGAACATGGAGCAACCCATGGCTGTAGAACTCGGAGAGCTCAACTAGGCTGTCAGATAAGAGTTGATGTCCCTGAGAAGATGTCTCAGACATCATTACGGATCCCCTTCTATAAAATCTGTGTGATGTTCCTTCTGCATCTTTATTCTCTCCAAATATCCACTGTAATTTCCAGAGCAAATTTCCTAAAATTTAGGGTAAATACGTAGTATAAAACAGACTATATATACTCCTCTGAATAATAGCTTGTAGTATTTTTTTTTTTGTAGGCATCTCTGGTTTTATGATGATGAACCTGAAGGGTAAAAATAAAAACTCTATGCCAGGTACAGGAAAGTGCTGTGAATTTAGAGTGAAAGTATTCTACTGAACCTTTTCTTAAGAAGTGGATCACATACAATTCAGTGATAGAAACACTCTCCCTTAACCTAATTTCATAATGCAATCTGACTGACCTCTCCTACGCACAGTAATTGAAAAAAAAGAAAAAAAAAAAAAGAAGTGCCTTCAACAGACTAAACAGAAGCTACCCTAGTTTTAATCAATAGTCCTATTCCCACCGGCTATGTATTTCAGTCCAGAACATTGTAATTAAATATAGTGATGAGCTGCATTTCTTTATGAATGAAATCTCTTGCTCTCATATTAAAAAATTACACTGTAAATTATTTGTTGCTAAAATCCAATCATGATGAGTCTGAAGAAAATAAAAATGTAAGGAGTCTGTAAGTCTGAAGGAGAGAAAATCCCTCTAGTTCTGCCACTGAAATACTTTCCTGTTACCTTTTTTGGGGGGGGAGATGGGGGTCAGAATGCTGGAAGGATGTTAGTAGTATTGTTCAGGCAAAACTTTACATATTATAAATATATATTATAAAATGCCACTTAAATGAAATTCAAGAGTCTGAAAATAATTAATGTTATATTCAACAAAGTGATCTCACTGATTTCCTGCAGGTCTACATGTAATGTAAAGGTGAATGGGATTTCAGTCCTACATAGATATTTTCAAAGTATTTTTCTTGAAAATCTATAGTTTTAATATAGTTCGTAAGAATGTTCAAGTCCAAAAAGTAATATTGGAAAGGTCACATGCAGAGTAGGTGCCAATAGGTGGTTTATGAAATTCTAATTAGAACTACTATTGCTTAGCAATCACACGCACAGAAATACTAAAAGATTTAGGAAACATAATTGCATTTCTAATAAAGTTTCAACACTTCATGTTAATAGGTGAAACAGTGATTTATTCTTAGAAGCAAGAGAAAAAAATCTTCATAGTTTTACTATTTAAAAAAAGACTAAAAATCTGTACAAAGGTGCTCTGAGGATAGGAATATGTTCATTCTAATCCTCGGTGATTAGTAGCATATCTACAGTGATTCTGCTTTGCATAAGAATATCCTTTTGCCCTTGACTTTATGGCAGGCTGAAGTTAATGGGCCAAATGCATCCGTTGACTAAAATGGTCTTACTCAAAGGATAAGTTTGGCTTACCATACAGAAACATGGTTCAGAGCAGCCCAGAGAATTGTAATCATAAGAAACAAACCTACATCCTGACATCACCTCTTAAGAACGTTGCTTGCCTTAGATACGTATTCAAGGTCAGATGTGCAACTTAGAATGAGCAAATGCTGTTTTCAAACTATTACTTCTTGGTTTGATAAACAATATATTAATCTAGTTAATTTTTCAGCTCTGATACTCTCAGAACCAAGAGATCTATTCTTTAAATATTATATACACAGATGTATCCTGTACGTGCACAGAGAGATGGCATAAAGGAAACTAAATGGATAGCTCTTGCCCAAATTCGATATATTGTAGGCTAGTTTGTGACACATCTAATATCTCTTTAATAATACTGCAAATTAAATAGCACCTTTTATTTGATGTGTGTCCCATGAGAGAATTTATTCAGCCAAATCTACCTCTATGTCTACAGGTACCTCCACTGAAAAATCTTCAGTAGTCTATTACAACAGAAAGTTCTGCTTGTACTTTAGAAAAAAGAATTGAAATATATAGAATATTTTTTCCTACTCTACTCATAACAAAGGAACCAAAGCCTTTCAGACTTATTAAAGAATAATGCAGCATTTAAATGGATATCTGACATAGGACACTGAAGCTTCTGTTTGTTACTTGTGAATAAGCTTAATAATTTGCATGGAAGATGGCAATTTCAGAAGGAACTTTCTTTAAAAGTAAGTGAAGAAGCATCTGGAAAGAGTTTGCAGAAGAGTGCATTACAGGGTAAAAGCACCTTCATACAGAACTCTGAGTTATGGGGATAAGGGCAATTCTTTACTCTTCAGTAAAGAATTGAGGGCTCAGTGATTCTGGGTGTTCAGTTTTAACACAAAATATGCTACATGTCTCAGAAGGTAAGCTGATATAGAGGATCATCTTATGGAAGAAGCAGCTTAGCTGAATGTACAACCAAGCAGACTCTTCTAGGCCTGCCTGAGATCTAGAAAATCAAATCACCAGAGGCTATGCTGTGCCATAATAATGCAGGCTACACCTATAGCTCTTTTTGCTAATGCAGTTTTACACAGTAACATACCAAAGTTCTTGGCAAACAACTGACCTACCACAATAATATATATATTTTATAAATTACATATCGTTTGTTTACTACATTTAAAAATTTGTTATAATACCTAAAATTTTTGTAACAATTAATTCATTTCTTGAGTGAAAGGAACAGGAAATAAAAGTCACACATAACCTTTGAGATGCTACACCCTGGCTGTATCTCTCATGAAAATTTTGGATCACAGTGAACAGCAATTCAACATCCTCAGGAAAAAAAAAGACCTACACAATCCTTGGCTGCACCTAAGAGAGGTCAGTCAGCAGTAGCAGGGTTAATGAACTTTAAACCAGACTGATGAGATATATTTTGGGATGCTATGCAGCGGTCTAATGCTTAAATTTTAAAATCAGAACACAGAAAGGAGGCAAAAAATATATGAAGGAAAGAGAAGATACCTTACACTAAGAGAGTTTCATCTTTTTCTCATACAGAACATCAGGAGCTGATTTGATTGGAGTTGAAAGCACTTTACTGGATAGAAAGTACTTGTAATTTAGGGGCTCACCAGCTTAGCAAAGTCAGTCATACCAAGGAAAACAAAGGTTGAGTTCTTAAGACTAACTAATTCCTGTTAGAAATAGAGAACGTACTCTTAAAAGTGAAATCAGTAGTACTCTGTGCAGGGATATGGTAGATTCTTCTTCTGATGCCTTTGGAGAAATACTGACTGTCCATACAGACATTATGCTGTATTTGATACAAATTATTGTGCCTGTATCATAAAGCACTGTGTGGCCCAGTCCACACAGAGGCACTGAGGTGAAGGTGTCTACACCTATTCAGCTACCATAAAACCTAAAAATTCTCTACCCCCCTAGGTATTATTTAAATAGATTAAATAGAACAATTAACTTTTTAAATAGAGAAAAATCTCAGCCCCTGAGAAGCATAATAGAAGGGTTTATCACATACTTCCTCTTCTGTCCATTCCATTCTTGCAGCAAGTCCTGCTTTCAGTCTTGCTTTCAGTTACTCTGTGGTTTTCTGAGTGGTGCAAACCCTATGCAGCCCTGCCGTTGCATGGGAAAATATTTCTATTTCTATGAAGAAAGTCCAGTCAGCCTCCCTGGGTACTGTCTACCCCGAGCAGGTTCAGCTGCTCATACCACCAAGAGCTAACATGCTTTTTTCTCCCAGGGTTTCAGTCCAAACAATTAAAGGAACATAATTCCCCTTTGAACAAAGGAAAAATAAATGCATATGTATGTGCCCACACACATTTATATGAATGTTAGACTACTTGTATAGTTCGTACACTACTATACATACATGTAGAAGAATATATGTGTGTGTCCATATCTGTATCCATATGCAAGCATACATACCTTTGATCACCAAGAGATAAGCCAGATGAAACATGTCATTCAGCTCAGACCAAATAGCCTAAGGGCCTCTGGCTTCTGTTGATCTGTATTGCAATTTGGCTCCCTATACCTCAAAAATTTGTGGAAATTGTTGCAGCTTGAATGAAGAAAGAGAAGCTTTTATTCTGATTTCTTTTTTTTTCCTTCTGCAAACTTGTGAATAATTACCATGTCATTAGATATTGCTTATGGCATGAGCAGGCTTCACCATCCCTTCTTATCATGTATTTTAAATCCAGAAGTTAACACAGATATTCTCTAGTTCATAAGTACTACAACAGGAGGAGGAAGAGGTAGATCATCTGAATACCGCTGCTTACAAAATGAATTAAAAAGACCCCTCAGTGAGTGAACAGCAGTAGTATGCAGTCATTCCTCAGTGGAACAAACGCTAAAGGAAAATGCTATGCACACTTAGCAGGGCTATTATCATAACAGTATATCTAAACTTGCATACAACTATCTGCTCTGGAACCCTGAACTATTTTTGTTCCCCTGTCTGATCACGATGCTGCCTCTTCTGCTTACTTCCCCTTTGGAAGATGGCATTTCCACTGAACCATGAACCTGCTTTGGCATAACAAATGTTCCTGGATGTTTCTCAAAATGTGTCACAAAGAGAACATCCTTTGTCTACTCCAATTATATCAGCATTGTTCCCTCCTTCTAACTGTCTTTTGAATAGCTTCTGTTTTCGGCCTTTCTTCTAAGAATTAAGGCCTCACATGATGAAGAAAGGGGAGGTAACAATTTCCTCACCTGTTTTTATGACTTTTACCTGGAGAGAAGACCCGATTCTGGATTATTAATAGATCAAAAGTCTTCCAATTACATCAGTCAGGATTTCGGTTTAAAAATGAATGCAGGCTGAGACCATAAGTCTACCTGTTAATTTTGAATCAGACAAGGAGATTTCAATATTCAACATTATTTTTGGATGAGTATTTTCCCTTGTATTAACAAGAGGGGACTTGGAATAGTGAAACATTTCTTCATAACAATGAAGTCTTATTTACACATTCAGTTCAGTCTCATATACATTGAATTGATTAATTTCACACTGTTATTGTAATTTATTTTCTTTTTTATTCAAAGGGCAGGCCTGGCTTGCCACAGTACTGTTCAGGTGGAAAGGCATTGCCACTGCAATGCCATGACTATTTCACCTTATTGGAGACTAACCTATATTGCTGACACCGTGCCTGGGAGCAGAGTGGAGGTGATCTTCACACCACAGCAATCATTTTCCCGTAAAGGCAATAGGAAGGCTAATTGCAATTTTTCTTCTTTCCCCTTCCACACAAAAGCATTTCAACAACAGCTCTGGGACAACTCAAGAATATTATTGTATTTTTCACTGTAATTGTTAGTTAGCACACATCACTTCAGTATACTAACACTAGCCCCTGAAATTCCCTGCTGTGGGAATAATGGCAGTCTTCCCGGCAGCAGGGCTGCTGTAGCTTGCAGGCTCAGAGAGCTCTGCAGATCTATGCAACAGAGAAGGAGGAGAGAGGAGCAGGAATAATTCTTCCATATTTTATCATAAGCCACATCCCTAATATGAGAAAGGCTAAACAGCAAACTGCATTTTAGAGTGATCCCAAAGAGTTGAAACAAGCAGCCTAGAATGGACCATTTTCACTGTGTGGAAATCTCTTATTCCCTGATCCTGAATTTTTAAAGATGATTTCCTTGTCTTTATGCAGGGAATAAGCATCATAGGGATGCCTCACCAGGCTGAGATGCGGCCCATGTACTCTCAATGCTCTGCAGAGAGAAAAGAAAAAAAGAAAAAAAGTCTTACCCTGTGTCAGACATGGGGAATGCCTCACAAACCAACATGTGGCAACACAAGTTCACAGCATCTGCATGGGCCTCCCAGGCTCCCATAGTACATACAGAGTAAGCACTCTCCACCCTCCTCTGCACCTCTGACACCCTGAGCTCCTCAGGCTGCAGGCTTAGACCTTCTGTTTCATCCTGGTGCACCTTGCGAAAAGACAGACCTGTAATAACACAATGTGAATGTTTGTTTAACTTTGTTTGAAGCCAAGATTCAGATGTATGTATGCAAGGGTTGGAAACAAAAAGGCTATGGGAAAAATGAAATACAATCTTGCCTGCGATACTTCCTATTAATTTAGGATATTCAACAAAAGGTAGCCCTTGGTCTGCTGATCACTAATTTCCATATGGTTTCCTCATTCTCATCTCCTAGTCTAGATGATTTCCTTACATGCCTTTTTTGACAGCTTTTCCTGGAAACTTACACTTCTTACACTTTAAAGACTCCTTTAGATTATTTCCCTTTTTGCTTTATTTCAGATTAAGTGCCTTCCTGCGGGCTCACATGACTAATATGCATCCAGGAGAAGCTTTGAGCTCAAAAGCATCCCATATATCACTGATTATGAACTGCATGTAGTGTCCCTGTATTTTGTCAAACAATTCCCGACATAAGAACAAGAGTCCTGATGAGAGAGATCTCAGAGCAGACGGTTCCCTGCAGCTCTAATTTCCTGTTAGTTTGGGAAGATATCTAGAGAAACTCAGTAGGTAGTAGATATTGAATAAATTCATTTATTTCTGTTTGAAATATAACTCTCTATTTTAGACAGCACATATTTAATAATATTTCAAACTTTATATTGTTTCAATGTTTAATATATCTCATCTGCAATTCTTGCATTCGGACAGCTTTCCTGCACAGGTATGAACTTGTTTCCTCATATTCTGAATACTTGAAGCATCTGTTATTGTTAATTACAATGAAAGTAATAAGTTAATAGCTCCTCTGTGTGACATATTTCCCTAATATGCTGCTTTAAAACTAAAGAGTAATGGCATATTCAATAAAACAATTTTTATTAGTTAGTATCACATTGTAAATTCTGTAAAACATTTTTAAAGCAAGTAGGATAAAGTGAAATCTCCATAATGATAAAGGTTTCAAGCTTTGTAAAACAATAACTTATTTTCTGAAGAAGCAGGCTTAGCAAAAGGCCCTTTTAACCAAAAGATTTAGATGTCAGCGCAGCCAACCCTGTGTTGCATTTCCTGTACTGCAAAGGTTATGATACAGCAGCTAGAATCAACACAGTGTCAAACTGCAAATTAGATTACAGAGCTGAAAATAATTAAGCAATAACGATAGAGGAACAGGGTATTTCCTGGGGCTTAATGACCTGCTGGGAGGAGTTGAGGTCTTTAATGTTACTTTCAGCTAAACATCAGGAAGAAAAGTGCTACAGTATATTTTTTCCTGGCTCTTTCATGTATAAAGGGCAATGCCACTCTGTTGCTACTCCCAGAGAATTAATGGTCACGGCACTAGTCAATCAGATTTATTTATTTGCCACTAGACACAGTCTGGGGCACTGCGGGTCCCTGTCTATTGCAAAGTAATTGGAGACAGGACAACAGAAAGACGACTGTCTTGGCTAGTTTCTCTTGTACGGGGGCAGAGGGATTAAATCTGTTGTCCACTGGAAGCTTTCCTGTTACTCAGCTCCCGCACTCTCCAGAAAGCCTCCAACTCCTCATATCTGTCATCTCAGCTAGATCTAGCCCTCTTTCCCATCCCTTTCTCATACCTTCTCACAATAAATGTCAGCAGTTCCTTGCTCAGTGTCTCACCTGTGCAAGGCAGACAGAGATTTCCGTTTCCCTTTCTGAACTTTTCTCACTTCTCCTGGCAGGTTCCTGGTGCTAATACTCACACTTTGCTCTCTGCATCTCCTCTGTAGGGTGCTCACGAGAGCATAAACCCTCTCATTCCCAATCTATGCTAAGTGCCCCCAGCTCAGAAAGGAATCAGTAAGCCAAATGGACCCAAAACCTTCCTTGTTTTTGCAGCAGAACTATACCTGAACTTTCAACAGAAAACGGTATTACAGAGGATATCATAGCTAAGATATGACATTAATGTTCTCTTATGATTTTGTTACCGTTTACAGTCTTATGGTTATGGCTGTACAATGGCTAGAAAGCAGATAAGTTGTATACATTTTTTAAAGGAAACATCTTTTCCAGATCCAGTTAATGTCAATTTAAAAAAAAAAAAAAAAAACCACCAAAATAAAACAAACCACCAGCATGCCAGCATGAATTAGACTCCACTCAAACACTAATTTTATAAATCCCTAATCAAAATATAGTTATTCTGCAGACTTAACGAACTACATTCATTTCTCGTGCAACTGTGCTGAAGTCAAGGGAGTCACACTGGGAATGGATTTGGCCCACTCTGTGGAAAACAGAATACAAAGGGCAGGGTGACCTGATTTGCAGCAAGAATGTAAATAAAAGTGATAGCATATTTTGTTTTATTTTGATCACTGAGCTGCAGAATAGCAATCTAATTTCTAGACATGGGATTTTGTTCATTGAGGTTCAGTAACATGAGCCCAAGATCTTCTGCATGTTGTATAATAATGCAAAAATAAATCACACATGAAAACATGGATCATAATTCCTTTTTATCAAATTATTATTATAAGATCAATATTATGAACTCCTTTTTACGCAGCTGGATCCACAAAGTTCTTCAAAAACTGGTTAAACAAACCGTAGAGCAGAAATCTCGTTGCCTGTTCCTAAAATGTAGCCACTTCCGTAATGAAAACCAGAAGCTGTTAACACTGCACAGCTGTACCAAACAAAAGCTTGGGGCATAAAATGAAGATGATGACTCTGCTTATCCTACACCGCAAGTGAATGTAAGTAGGTAGAAATTATGGTAATAATCCAAATATTGAGAGTAATACACTGCCACTCTCCTACCAGAAGCAGAAGATCGTGCTTACAAGGATATCAGAATTACCCGAAACTCCTGCAGATCTTTACCTACTAATGTCAAAGGCATTTCTCAGCTCTGGACTGCTGCAAAGAGGTCACATTATCTAACCTGCCTACTGAAACTTCTTTTTAGAGCACTCAAACTTTTCCAAGAGAACCTCCTAAAACTGATTCCCTAAATCTGTGAGTTGTTACAATTCAGTGCTGCAGCAGGTCACAAAAATTTGACCTCTGATGAACAGAATGTACTTCTACACTTAACATCACTGGCATCAGGAGCAGGGTGTAACACTTTCCATCTCCCTCTTAACCATGGCCTCTTCATTCATTGGGTAATTCAGATGCTTAACAAAGATGTGACTGATGGAGACACCCTTCCATAGTCCCCAAATACTCTCCCTCCAAAGGAAGATTAATTTCTCAGTAACAGTGACAGCATAAAGGACAGAATCTACCATCTTTCCTCCTTGTGAAATTCTTTATTTTGATGTAAGATAGCTAGAGATTGCATTAAATATTTGCGCGCATGTTAGCATATACATATTCTAAACCAAATAAATACAGTGCTTCATCTCCTAGCCAGGATGCAATCTCTGCTTCTGCTATGGCTAGTGTCACATTAGAAAAGAGGATTTTCCAGTGATCTCAGCACTTTTAGATTATTTTTTAGAAAACAATAAAAGCAATAAGAAGTATTTCTCAGCCTCGGTTGAAATAGCAGCCTGCTGTATGACTGACTGAAGTTTGCATTAAAGCACGTGCCACCTCCAGATGCAAATTACATAACAAAATATTTTTCATGGCTTTCTTCAGATCACAGCTGTCATTAAATACTTTCAATAGGTTCACAGGAGTTAAAAATACAACAGCTCAGTAATGTTTTAATTGCCAGAGATGCAAGCTCCCTAGATCTTCCTGCAATATACAATATTCCTTTAAGTCCCTTCTTCTTCCCACTCCATCAGTCCTGAAGACCCTGGAGAGACCCTGTTCTCTCTCCATCTCACTGACAGACATCCTTGCAGTAGGGGGTCCCTAGCCATTAAACAGCCTGTTAAAAAAAAAAAAAAAAACCTACCTGCTGTGATAACAATGAGAAGAAAGGGGAAATTTGCCTGACATCCAGTCATTGAATGAAGGTGTCCTTGGGTGTTTCAGGGTGCACTGAAGAAAACAACTTATGGCCAAAAAGAGAAAAGGAATGGGGGAGCGGGATCAAGAATGCCACACCAGTAGGTGAAAGCAAAGGATTTTTTCTTTGTGTCTCCCAGGGACAGGATAGAAAGCCACACATTTCTCTATGGGTTTTGTTCTTCTCTCCCTTGTTTATGCACCTCTAAGCTGACCTGATTATGTCAATGCCTCCTGAAACTTGTTATAACAACTTCTCCCCATTGCAGTGACACTTCTGATGAAAGCAACTTTGAGCTGACCCAGGGAGCAGTGGCAGATTCCTAGAATCTGCTGCAGCTGCTGTGCCACTGTGAACTTTACAGACTGGGATTTGCTACCCTAAAAGGAGAAAATGGCAGTATGCTTGAAGAGAGTGCAGTGCTGTGCCCATCGCCACCGGCAGAAAAGCAGACTGGACATGGTCTTAACAAAATTTTCACATACTCCTTTCTGCACTCTTAGTTTTCTTATTTCTTACTTTGTGAGGACTATTTACATTAGATGTATCAATGTTAGAAACACAAGGTGTTACAACATTAAAATTACCCTTCTTCAGGAATAGGGTACTTGTAAACAAGAACATCCTATGGCATGACACAAATGCATTTTGTTAAATGCAGTGTGGATCAGCTTAACAAAGCAAGCATGTGAAATTCACAACTGTGGCTAAAAGACAAGGGTTTGTTTGTTTTTTTGTTTTTTTGTTTTTTTTTTTTTTTTTGCTTAAGTGTTATTGTGCTTTAGAAGGAGCATGAATCTGCATTTCTTGGAGGGGAAAGCTGGGGTGCAGCCAGAATTCAGGCCAGATAATGATTTTACGCAGTTCTTTCATCAAGTCAGACTCTCAGCTCCACTTTTTAATTTTGTTGAAATAGTTACTGCAATTTACTTTGATTTTCTTAAACAGTGAGAAGTTAGGAAACATTATTACTTTAATTTGCTTCTTGTCTGATTTCCCTCTTGGACAATAAGTGATGGTGAATGAACATTAATTAATGATAATGATGTATTTCTGCATTATAATAAGGATCCTTTGTAAGGTTCTCCATAAGGGTAAAATTCTGGTTTACACCATCTTTTCTGTACTATCTGTGACCACTGAATCTTATTGTATCTTTCCCATGAACATAAACCACTGTTTCATGCTTTGATTTGACTCTTGTAGCACATCAAAAAAAAAGAAGACTTGGGGATGAGTAAGAAACTTTCAAAATCCCACACATTCAAACCAGCATTTCTTGAGCACAGTCTCCAGTGGTCCTGATGGTCCTGTGGCTGGTAAGGTATGATGTGAGGTTGAGATTTTAGATCAATACAAGTTCCTGTACTGCTTCCAAAGTGTCGCCCTGTAATCGTGACACCAAAAAAATTAAACCCTTAAAAAGATCAACTATTTATTAACGTCACTTCTTATCTTTGGTTCCTCATTCTAATACTTGGCACTAGATATACAAATGTTATTGTTTACTGTATGCAGTATTGTATAAGGGATGTTGAAAAGGTTTTAATGACAAATAACAATAAAATAACATATAAAGTATTACTTATGCATCAGAAAAAAACACTCTCTTTTCTCAGTGGACAGACTAAAATGTCCAAGGAGAAGTATTTTATCAGATTTATTAAGCTATGCATTTCTGCCTTGATTATCAAATGCATTTTTTTGTTATTGATGAAACTGTAAAATAAACCAAATTTTTTTAAAAGAGAAGTCTGATGAGCTCATTTGTTTTGTATCTAATTATATCAATGTGAAGCCAGAATACTTATTTTCCTTTATGTTTTCCTTTTCATTAGCATGTCTGATACAAACTAGTATATTCTTCAAAAATTAAGACTGGTTGTGTGTCTTTTTGCCTCACAGCTCTTCACCAAGGTACATAAGCAGTAATACATTTTATTATCTGGCTTTGGTTAGGCATGAGGCATAAGACAAGGGCACACTTTAATATTCATCCAGTGGAGAGTAATATGCTTTCCCTTCCTGGCAAGAAAATAATGTTCCCTGGTGGAATCCAAGGCAGACAGGTTTCTCTGCCAGTAGCCAGACTAGCCAACAAGTTCTGAAATGTAATTTTTAACCTGACTGGGACGCTCCACTGTTAAACTGTTGGCCATGACACGAAAAAGGAAACAGGGTGGAAATTGTCTACTGCGCTGCTGGCTTGTGATAAGTTCACCTTCATATGATGAGTTTTGATCTTAAATTTAAACTTCATTCTGATCTGTACACTAGCACTTGCCTAGTCATTGCAAACCTTCAGGCATGTTGTTCATAATACCAGTAGCGATGGATTGGCCCCACAGACTTATATTGAAAAAAAACAAAATCTTTTTTCAACTCACCATAAAGAAAGAGGATTTGATGAGCATGCAGTTTGTTTTGCTAGTAAAACTACTGCTTGGCCTATATCTATCAACCATTTTGTATTACCATCTTTCATTACCAAGTCTCAAATTTGATTGCAAGCAGTTTTCAGCAGGGATCATGCTTTCTTAATACCTGTGAATGCTCAGCTGTCCTCTCTGCAGACACACACACACACACACACACACACACACACACACACACACATACACCACCCAACCTGGCATAAGCAGTAGTCATTACAGACAACTCTTTGTATGTTATTAGACCTATGTATAATCTAAGAGAGCAATGGCTGAGATAAAAAATGAGTCCAAGGTGAGATTTTTCAAGCTTGCCTTTGTGAAACGTAATGAAGCCATGAATCATAGAATCATAGAATCACCAGGTTGGAAAGACCCATCGGATCATCGAGTCCAACCATTCCCATCAAACACTAAACCATGTCCCTCAGGACCTCATCCATACGTCCTTTAAACACCTCCAGGGAAGATGAATCAACCACCTCCCTGGGCAGCCTGTTCCAATGCCCAATGACCCTCCGTGTGAAAAACTTCCTCCTAATCTCTAGCCTAAATCTCCCCTGGTGGAGCTTGAGGCCTTTCCCTCTTGTCCTGTCCCCTGTCACTTGGGAGAAGAGGCCAGCTCCCTCCTCTCTACAACCTCCTTTCAGGTAGTTGTAGAGAGTAATGAGGTCTCCTCTTAGCCTCCTCTTCTCTAGGCTAAACAACCCCAGCTCTCTCAGCTGCTCCTCTTGAACATACACTTTTAGAGGAGCCTGATGTCATGCTGTCAGAGTATTACTTTCTGGACCCTTAGTATGGCCCCTTTCTGTCGGCAGAGCGTTCTCCCTGTCCTTCTTCTTGCAATTAACCCTCCTGGTTGGCATTTTAAACTGGGGTCTCCTCAAGGTCACATGATCCACTTGGTGTGAGGGGTGAAGTAGGTGAAATGTCCCACCAGCAAAATGGGAATGTCCCATCAGCACAGGGGAAAGTTTTAATATGATCCAGTTTCAACTGCCAGTGTGGTGTTTGGCTCTCAACTTGCTAGTCAGACAGTTGCAGCTATGCTTGGACTAGTTGAGGGCAGCTGCAGGCAGAGCAGAAATAAGCGGTGAAAAAATGGATGTGTTAACTGCTGGGTTTTACCACTGTTACTATTACCTTGACTAACTGCACATGTTCACAGTTAAGTTAGGTCTCTTCTTTTCTTTTTAGATGATCTCCATGCTAAATGACAAAGCAGGGCTGGCAATTCAGTTAAATCTCCTTTCTGTCCTTGACGAGAATTTAAACTGTAAGTATCCCCGTGCAAGGTGGAACAGGTTTTTAGTTCTTCCTCCTTCCTTCCATGTAATACATTTCAACCTTTATCATTTGGCTTTGAAGGACTCAAGGGCAGAGTGTGTGGGATGTGACATTTACCAGGGTTCCTCATTTACTCTTTTTTCAGTGTGCAGGGCCAGGTGAGAATTTTGCTTTCCAACTTTTATGAACTCTGTCATTCACATGCCCACACAGAGAGCAGGGGAAAGAAAAGATACCAACATCCACCATGAAAGAAAGGTAGTTATGCATAGGCTAGGTGCAGGACTGAAAGCAAGGCTTTGACTTTCTAAATTTTTCCTGATATCATGAAGCCCAGGTAAGCCATTTAATTTCTATTCTCCATCTATATACAGGCAATGGTAATAATTTTGTTTATGTTTTATGTTTTTATAATACCTGTATGGTCTATCCAGTAAGAAATACTGAGTAGTTTTGTCCCAGTAATATTTTCCTATATCATGTAGCTACTGTTAGGATTAACAAAATTTCCTGAGCAGTCCTGTATGAGTGCTAAGTATCTCTGCTACTAGGCTTTGTATCTCCAGCTCCAATAAAAGCTGAACATATTCTCCATGCTCAGGAGGCAAGTCTGCAAAACCAGATGAGCCTGCTCCTTGCTCTGAGGTATAGCAAATGTAAATCAGCAGAGCTGAGTCTTGCCACAGAGAACAGCTGATGCCAGTCCACCAATGTTGAAACCTAAGGAAAAGCAGAAGTTCAGTGCTCCCACAGGCACAATGGTGCACCAGGACAGATAAATTTGCAAAGGTCTGAGAAAAGGAGGCAATCCCAAGCATGTGTTTAATTGCCTTCTGTAATCCATGCCTAGGGACAGGCTTTGGTATCTCATTTCTCACATAAATAGTTCTGCAGTACACAAACTCACATGCATGTTCATCCACATGCTCATATGCACACACGCTCACGCTGACTGTACATATTGTGTCTCTGTGTATCAACTGTGAGATTGCAGGAACGGCTGGTAGAAAGGTTTCCCAATGTTTGTTATCAGTTGCAAGTAACTTTGCTGAACTCTCTGACTCAAGCTGAAATTTTCTGTGCCGACTACATAGCACAAGTTGAATGCTTTTTTAAAAATCTCTGCCCTAAAACAGTTCAGACAGTTCACTGGATAAGGGGAAAATTCACTGCTGTATCTGTGCAGAAAGAAAAAAGAAGTCTGAGCAACCTGCTAGCACAGAGGCTCTAACTAACCCATTGCTTTGCAGCAGGAATTTAAGTTTCTCTGGAGGGCCTGGACCTTTATTTCAAGGGTGCTTTTTGCCAACCACATTAAAAATTAGCCCTTTTGTTCTAGTGACCAGTCTTTGAAGCATCCTGCCTCACAGTAGAAAATCTGGAAAATCTTCAGAGCTAAAAGTTGCAAAGGAAGCAGAGGAAACCCTGCCCAGCATTCACCTTGTTCAGTGCCACTATTATAGCTGGGGGTGAACCAGCTCAGCCTGAGCATGACATTTTGCCATGGTTTTTGTGCTCCCCTCCAAAGCCAGGGCACAATGAAAGGATTCACATTGCTCTGGGGGTAGAGCAGAAGGAAGCTGGCTTTCATAAGTGTATCTCTCATTTTCTTTCAGGCTGCCCTGAAGAAGAGGCCATATCTCCACTCAGGAGGAAGGCACCTGGCTGGTCAAGGTTCAGTAAGACCCACTGCTCAGCTGCAGTCCTCATGGGAGAAAATTCATATTTAAATCTATGTTTAAGAGAAAGAAATTTTGTGATTTTTTTCTTATAAGCAGGAATTCAAGCATTCTTCCCTCCACTGTGTTTTTTTAATAGCAATGTCTACTCATAATTTCACTTCTAGAGCGTTCAAACAGTAACCTTAGTGCCTTCTTGAGCCAGGACTTCATAGACAGCACAACATGTCTTTCTCATTCAATACAGCGAAATTAATTCAGGCTTGCTGTGAATAGTCCTACCCTAAGTGGGAAACACCAGGCAGCTCTGTGGAGGCTTGACATCTGCTGCTTCTGTCCACTGGGTCCACGTGGTCATTTGTCATCCTTCCACTTACAGTTTCAGTCCCCACACATCCTACCGAGGATCACTGTGGAAAGTGCTAAGGAGCACAGATGATGTCCCCAGCTGATGGCAATGAAAGTTTAATGCTAAATGACCTTTTAATTTTTTCTTTGCACACCAACCTTTACAGACATGCCTGTGGAAGGAGAGCTATGTGGTGGCTCTTTCCCAGCTACTAGACTCAACTGTGGGTTTCCCAAGGATGTTCACTCCTCCAACTCTGCTACAGGCACAGCTCAGTACACTTGTGCTTGCACTCACACACCTGCAGAGATGAGCCTGCACCTGCATCATCAACTACGAACCTTGAGAACGCTTTCAGCATGGTATGTGATCTGGTCACAGAGGTCAACTCTTGTTCCCTGTTCCAATGACAGCAGGTATATCTACGCATGTCTTTCAGTTAAGAACAGGAGGGTACTTTGGAAATGTATCCCTTTGTCACCTCCCCTTCTGTCTTTCTAGTTTTGTCTGTGCCATTGAGTGGTCACAGAGAAGATTAAATAGATTCTTCCAGGTTAAAAATAGAGAAAATAAACCTTAAGAGCCAGTATGGACGGGATCAGATCAGAGCTGGTCTGAAAGATACACTCTACATGCATATAGCATGAATATTGGGTCCTACTACACTGTTTCATCCTACAGATCTACTTGACTTTGCACAATGTAGAAAAGATTATTAAAACCAATAGAAAATCAAGCTAATTGGTTCTTTTCCAAGCAAGGGTCCATATTTTTGCTAAAATTTTTAAGTCATGTGTCTTTCAGAGTTCTTTTCACTAGAATATACAGAATAATCCCCCAAATAACTATTGGATTGGCACACTTCTTTTAAAATCGATCTTTTCCCAATCTTCATCTGGCTTTAATCAAGAGGTTTGAAAAGTCTTCTAAATTCAAAACTTTCAAGATGAATGCATCCACATTTACACCATAATATCTAGCCATCTTCAAAAATTTTCTGCTAGTCTTCTGATAATCCTAGCACAGTAATTCCATGCTCTAGCACATCTCCTTACAAAAAAAAAAAAAAAAAAAAAAAAAAAAAAAATCCCCACACATGCTACAGTTTTTACTGATAGTGTTTCTGCATCTAAAACGGACAGAAATGAATGTTAAAGTTAATTATTTATATTTTGCCCCAAAAGCTTACATGCTACTCTTATGGAAAATATTTTCATTCAACATTCATGGAATCATAGAATCATGGAATTATAGTATCATAGAATAGTTTGGGTTGGAAGGAACTTTAAAGATCAACTAGTTTCAAGCCCTCTGTAATGGGCAAGGAAACCTCCCATCAGACCAGGCTGCTCAAGGCCACATACAACCTGACCCTGAACACTTCCAGGGCTGAGGCAGCCACAGATTCCCTGGGCAATGTATTCCTGTATCTCACCACCCTCATCATGAAGAATTTATTACTAATATCTGGTCTAAATCTTCCCCTTTCTAATTTAAAACCATTTCCCCTAATCCTATCACTACATGCCCTTGTAAAAAGTCACTTTCCAGCTTTCTTGTAGGCCCCTTTCAGGTACTGAAAGTCCAACATAGGATGTCCTCAGAACCTTCCCCTCTCTAGGCTGAAAAATCCCAACTCTCAAAGCCTGTCCTCATAGTAGAGGCGCTCCGTTCTTCTAATCAACGTCATGGCCCTCCTCTGGACCTCTTTCAACTGTTCCATATCCTTTTTATGCTGGGGATTCCAGAACTGTACACAATCCTCCAGGTGGGTGTCTCACAATAGTGGAGTAGAGGTGAAGAATCACCTCCCTTGACCAGCTTGCCACACTTCTGATGCAGCTCAGGATACTGGGCTGTGAGCACACATTGCCGACTCATGTTGAGTTTCTCATCAACTAGCACTCTCAAGACCTCTCTGCAGGGCTGCTCCCAATCACTTTGTTCCCAAGCCTGCATTGAAACTGGGGATTGCCCAGTGTGTAGGACCTTGCACTTGGCCTTGTTGAATGAGGCCAAATTCTCCAGCTTGTCCATGTCCCTGTGGATGACATCCCACCCTTCTTGTGTGACAGTTGTGACACTCAGCTAGAGGTCAACTGCAGTCTTTCTGAGGGTGCACTTGATCTCACTTACTGTATCATCATAAAAACATTAAACAGCAGTGCTCCTGTTTGTTTTTCTCTTCAGCTAAGCTCTGTTATCTCTGACTACATGGATTCATGGTAATTCTACTTTACACCCCAATAACACTAATGCTAGGAAGTTTAAATGAAGATTTTACTGCTTCCTACATTGTTCCCCAACTAGCTTATAGTAAATGGTACCCCTGATGAATAACTGACAACATATAATCTTCATCTTGCTAAGACAAAGATTTTTTTCTTTCATTTATATTATAGCCATGAGAAAGTACAATTTATGCTTTCAGATACAGAATAGAAAATGCTATTTTTTTGATTATTTCCTAGTCAATAAATCCATAATCTCATAGGCTGTTGAGTATCATTATGTTTAGTGCTCGAGAACCTAAAGCCCAGGTGAGTAAAGAGACAAAATATGTCCACACAGTAAGGAAAATTTTTCTAAGGGGCAACGCTGAAATATTGGTGCATGTTCTAAAGATAAAGCCCAATGTAGCCTGAATTACAAACCCTGCTGCAGTGTCTGACAGATTCATGGCTGCCTCTCCTTTTTGCTTGCCTCCTGTACTTGCCAGTTCCTAGAAAATAGTTGTGAGTGTCACTTTATGTCTCCAAACAATATTCCCCTTGAGTTTTAACTGTTACACAAATAGAAATATGGCACACAGAACAAAGGATAATTTTGGTCTGCTGACATTTTTTGTGTCCATGGGTTAAAGAAAGTTAATAAGAGAGTTTACTGTGTGTACCACTTGCACACTAAAAACGTTCCTCAAGAGGTTAAAAGTTCAAAGTTGAGTCAAAGTCTGCACTGCCTCCGCTCTTCCCTTTTAATTATCTGAGGTCAGGAAGTTAATAATACCAGAAATCCCCAGTAGAGACCTCTTGCTCAGTGTATGAACTTTAAACTTGTTCAGTTTTTTCCAAAGGGTAAAAAGTTCAGTGAAAACACAGTAGATTTTCCCTCTGGTGTCCACCAATTCAACCTCAAGGGTTAAAAGTTTAACTGTAAAAGAGGAACCTTTGTTCTCTGAGCTACATTTACAGAGTTCACTTATTAGAAGGTAAAGATTTCAAACAGCAGCTAAAGTCCAAAGTGATTCTTTTCCATAATGATGAAAATATCGCAATAAAAGAAAGTCCTTTGATCTGTTATTACTTCCCTCAGAAGTGACTGTCAAAACTTATTTTTCTCTTTATTTTGAACTTTGGATGAATAATGGAGCCACACGGTTCCCTAAGGCCACGTATATCTGTTAAACAGCAACATGCTACATTTGTGAATTTATCCCACATTTTTTCAGCCAGACAATGTTTTCCCCACTGAAACATTTACAGCAGATGTTTCTCCATCAGGATTTTTACACAATTTATTTCACACAAGTTCATGTTCACCAATTCTGTCAATGATGAACATGTCAAGTATAGATATTTTCATTATCTTCATTCTCTAAAGATCCCCATTCTGACATTTTAACAACTATGCTGCTTGAAAATATACAAAATAGTTTATCTAATATGTATCTGTTTTTCTAAAACACAGTTTAAATTTGTACTATTGGAGTTTCCTGACAGATATTCATTAGGTGTGAAGAGACTAATACTAACTGCTGTGAGTCAAAAGGTTTCTGAAAAGAAGAAAAGTCAACAAATATGTTACTTTTGTTTTTAGTGCTTGTCCTGTATCTAACGGCCTAGATAAGAATTTATGAAACTAAAATAGGAAATGCCCTTGGCTTGGAAGACAATAGACTGCAATGCATGAATTTGGGATAACTGTAGTCTTGAAAAACAATAAATTCTAATCTGGGGTGTCCTTGGGGAATTTTTAAATATGTGGCTTTTGGATTGTTACGCTGTGATTGGTCTTTTTATTAAAGATCACCTTATTAATGTTCAAATATTCCCAGAACAGTTTAGTCATGCTTCATTTATAAAGAAGATGAAACTCAGTCTTGCTGTATCTACAAGCAAATATCTCTCACAACGTGTCTGAATGTGTTGCTCTGACTGATACCCACGACTCTGCTCTTTGATACAAACCTCAGCAAAATCAATATAAGCTCTCGCTTTAGCAGGCTTTAAATCTGACCATCTCATTGAGAACGTAACAGAATTTTTTTCCCTTACCCTACTCCATCTGGCCCATGCTTTGGAGGATGATTCTGTTCTGAGAAATGAAGATTTAAATGTAACTCAGCTCTTTAATTTCTTTCACTTTGATGTAGCACACTTTCCATTTCCAGGCCTTTGTCATAGAATAATTTTCACTACTGTGTCTATAAAACAATATGCACTTCACAACGGACCTGCGAATCTGCTCTGTTGGGTAGCTTGTCCTAAATCACCCTTCTGATTTTTAGTTCACCTACAGAGTTTGCATGACCTGTTACTCTCTATTTAAGCTATAATTCATCATGTATTTCTACAAGCAACTCACCTTAATCACTTTGATCACTTGTTTATGTTGTCAGATGAAGACTAAAGCAAAGATATCTTCTCCTTAAATATTATGAGAAACATTTTCCTTCACCTTTATGTGATCAGTAATTGACTCTAATCCACGAACCGTTTCACGTTCAGTACAGTAGGAAAGGTTTACTGTTTAGGCAGAACTAGATTACTAGGTCCAGCACTCCTGAAGTTCAACCAATGATGGTGACCTTATGAGAGGGTCTAGTTGGGCCAGCTTAGACGCACTTACATAGGTCTCTCCGAGGTGGGTGCTTGGCAATATGTCTACATGACTTTCTCAACACCAAACTCTCAAATTGACAGCAGATTCTGTAGGTTTAAAGGACGTCCAGACAGAAGAAAGAATTACTGAATCTGATTATGAAACCACTTACAAGGCTTGCAATAGGTGGTATAGCATAATTTTGTTTTGGAAGATGTCCCATTTCAACATAATTGTGATTTTATTCAACTAATTATAATTACACTTAATGCTGAAAAAAGGCAGACTGCTCAATACACTGATAATATTTGTGCAAAGCAGAATTGTTTCACAAATATAGTCTGAGTTCAAGTGGTTCCAGGGCCAAATTGAATACCCAGCAATTAGACCTCCATAAATGATCATTTTAAATGGAACATATTTTTCAGCTTCAGTGAGACACGAACTATTCTAGTTCAATTTTGCTTCTCTGCCCTTCTCCATATATGCCCTTTTGCCTTTAACTATAGCTGTTCCATGTCTCAGCTTTGCCTTTCTACAGGCTAACTCAAACAGGCTTTTGCTGTGCCATAACCTTCAGGCTAAAAAATTAAGATGTTATTTTTCTTTGCAGTAAAATAACCATCATGGGCAAATTAGCTAAGAAATACTGTACTCTCTGGAATCTGAGTTCCTGAGGGTTTTTTCTGACAATGCAATGGGTCCAGGATAACTATCCACAGTCAACTCTCCATGGGGACAACTCTAACCCTAACCTTAACCCTAAGACTAACCCTAATTCTAATGGCTCCCAACAGAGAGCTGTCCTGCAGAGTTGTTCCTTCCCAAGTGCAATTGTAGCCAGATTTCAAAACCAGAACTTCATAGAGTTCATTGACTCATCTGTGCTACCATTTCACGTGCATCTATACAAAAGCACTTCTGAGTGCACTAGGATAACAAGAGCTCTGACAAATGAGCACCATCAAGCTGCAAAGGGAAAAGCAGAGCACTGTGCTTCCCATTTGCCCTCCTGACTGGTGAAACAGTCAAGTGTTTCTATAATCCTTTCCTGTTATGTTATTCTACAGCTCTGTGTATTAATATACTATGTAGAAGTTTAAAACAAATCAGCCATGAGCTGTGGCATCATACATATAATCATACATTCAGATCTGTTGCCTTAGCATTAAGGGCAGTGACCTGCCACGGAGGAATGGGGAAGGGTGCTAACCTTTTAAATTTCACCAAAGTGAGTCACTGGCACTTGTGAGAAGAGCCCTGAATGACACAATGTACACTTGGGAGGGCTAGGGGACCTTATTGAATGTTTTCATCATCTTTGCACTTTGTCACAACTCTACAGTTCATTCAATTTGCAATTCTTCATCTTAATTCTCTGCTAAGTCATTCTGCACCGCTTGTGCCTTTTTACTGTAAACCTAACTGACAAAGCTCCATCCCTTGCCCTGCAGGAACATGCTGCCATGATAGATACTAGGAAAAATCAAAGTAATTTGAATGTCTTTCCTACAGAGAAAGCTCTTCTAGAGGAACTACTTCTCATGGTGCATTCTGTATGAGAAGAGAGAGCAAGAACATAGATTCAACCACCATTTGCTATGAAAAGCCACCCACAGACAGCACATAACCTGTAAGTTTAGACCTAATGCGTCCCTTAGAAGAAATGGATCTTTCCACATAGTGTTGTCTCCGATCCCCTAAAAAACCCCAACAAAATAGCTGGATGCCTGTTGTCACAGTATATTTCGTGTGAAAACTGTAAAAAAATCAGTCACGACAGTGAATAGCAGACTCTTATATCTAGACAGCTCTAACAAGCACTTTGTTTTCTTCTTATTTTTTTGTAGCATTCTCGTTACTATTATTTTACTAGACTGGACCTACTTAATAAAAGGATAACGTATCTTGTGGATGATCAGATTATCTGCCTGACAGCTGCAGGCTAAGGTGATGTGAAAAGGAAAAGAGCCTCCCTCTGCACCCCAATCTTCTAAGTGTGATTCATTTGCAATCTCAGTAGTCACAAACAACAGGTCTTATGGGAAAGGTAGGATTAAGTTAATGTGATGTTAATTTTATTCACTAATTCAGAGAAGAGAAAATCTCTTCTCCCCTTATGAGTACAAACTCTCTTCTGAGATCAGAACCTGGTGTGCTGACCACCATTAGGCCCACAGTTACGCTTGCAAAAGCTATGTACTATGAAAAGTCATAAAATTTGAGTTTTCAAATAATCCCTGGAGACCTGGAGCCCTGAACTAGTGGGCCTTTTGTCCTTTTAAGAACAACAACAATCAGAAATTCTCCAGAGTGTGAACAAAGTCTGAAGCAAGCTTTGCAAATGAAAACACATGGCAAATCCCTTTTCCCGCATGCAGGGAGCACACATGTAGGGAACAACTTGGCCCAGTTTGGAATGTACTGGCCATTGAAACATAGTTTCTTTTAAAGACATAGCTGAGTTAAAAGACTAGACCTCAATCAAAGCAGAAGCATGAGGACAGAACAGTAATAAAATGACTATATTCTCTCATCAGAGCCAACTGTGAGATGAGTAGTCCTAAAACAATGGGGTCTTTCAAAAAAGCCCACAAATTAACTTAAACACACAGCTTTTGCAAGCAGCTGGTGTGTTAGCCCTCATTCCTTCTACAGACAAAGAACATTGAAGGTCACTACAGCAAAAAGCTCCAGGCAAATTTCTCAAAGAAGTTCACAACTGCTCATGAAGACAATTCACTTCCATAAATTATTGGTGATAACTAGTATAAACATTGAAAAGATTGGGGCAGTACCCGGTGGAAAAAAAAATCTACTTTGAACTCTCCAAAAATATGAGCAAGCCATGTAGAAATAATTAATCTTATACAACATATTACAATTTAAAACGTATTCTTAAATAGCTTCTTGATTGAGAACAAATGCCTCATTAATCTGGAACATATCAGCTTAGGAACACAAGAAATGTCAGGCAGAGAATGATGACCGACATGACATGGGACACCACACTCTGTATGTGCTCCATCTCAAGGGCTCACAAGGAACAGTCAAAGCAAAGGTCAGTGGATGTGGTGAGTTGGAAAAAAAAATCTACTGGCATGTGATTTTTTTAAAACTAAAATTATTTCGTTGTAGCCTACTGAACACTACAGAAGTTCTAAAGTGGTCACATCTACTACTATTTCCAGACGTGCCTTCTACCCCTGTGTTTCTCTGCAATTGTTTCTATTGCTGTTATGTTCTTTTAAAAAAAGTGTGTTGCTGCAGCTGTGTCTTACTGTATATCCACATACCACTTCCTAGGTAAATAATGAGCTTGCTCTGTCCATAATACAAGTGAACTAAGAGAAGTACGACCACATTGGAAAAACTCCAAACCTGATTCAGTAAATCATACATCTCAGTAGGATTTACCATCCTGGGCTTGGTACCATGCTATTCAGCTGGCAAGTTTGTTGTTTAACACAAGGCAAGCTCTTGGAAACTTCCTTTCTAGATTGAAACATATGCTTTAAAAAGGCTTCAACACTCAGTTTTACAAAACTTCACTGCTGATTTCTCAAACAAAAATCTTTCCATTTTAAAATGCTGTAGTTTATAGAGGAAGTTTTCATCTCAATAATATTTCTGCAGTGGAATCTGTGTGATAGGAAATGCATTGTGGGACACAGAAGAGAAGAAAAATATGAGACAGACCATCGTCAGCTGCCATAAACAGCTCACCAGGTAACTCCTGCACTCTGTTGCTGCAGTTCAGCCAGAAGGACAATGGGTACAGTGGAGTTAATAATGAATACAGCTTTTCAGCAAAATCCACATTTTCCCTATAGAAACTTTTGTTTTTTACAAAAGTTCCCTTGCTTTCAAGAAACTGGAAGCACGACATGAATCTATATTTTTGTCAAGGCTGGTATGCTGCCACAGAAGGAAAATAGCAGCATTCACATGGCAGTAGGGAAGCTTCAAAAGGATGCTTCAGGGTCTTTCCTTACATAGATTACATGAAAGAGGAGATACGAGCTGAGATGTCAAATCTCCATATCAGCTATATAAACTCCTTATTTCACACTAGTGTTGCGATCAAGTGGCCTAATTTTTAAAAGCCAAATTCACAGCTGAAAAAGGCCTGCAGATGCAGCTCTGCTACCAAGTCCTGCTGGTTACAGTGTTGCTTAGATCTGAAAAAATTGATTTTGCCACCATAACACAGAGTGAAATTCAGGAGATTCATTGGATTGAGGTTAAACCTGCTACTATTTCATGATGTTTTAAGGAGGGGTTTTTTCCAACTCAAATTCTGTACAGAGTAAACTGTACATTTACTTATGCAATTATATTTTAAATTGTCTGAAAAGGAAAAGGTTCATAGAAAAAAGAACAAAATAAAACTTTGCAAGCAAGGCGGAGTGTCTTGCCTCCACCATCTGTCCCATCATAGGATAATGCAATACAACATAATTTACTTTTCACACATAACCAGCAGGACTTGAGAAACAAGTATTAAAATCAAAATCTCACAGAAAGCTTGATTTAAATGAGAAACACTGAAGTAATGCTTTCTCAAATAATTATGAATAGCAATTGCATTAAAGGACATTGCAGACTTCACAGCTACTGCACGAACAGAGACCTGCTACGTTCATCAAATAAAGTACTAATTGCATGTCAGTCATTCTAACTTATCTGAATATTACTGCAGAAAGGTTTTTCTTGTAATTTTCATTCTTCAGTGATATGGTTAGAAACATTTAAAAACTTATTCTGCAAATAGTATTATAATTGCAACATAATGGGTTTTTTTAATTGTAGCTCATCTAGTTTTCTCTTACTTTTTTCCAGCCTGGCAGCATTCACTCAGCATCATAGAGGTTTCCCTGTTTTCATTGGTGTTCAGAGAAATGGGGGAAAATCTGTTAAGAATCATAGAATCATAGAATCACCAGGTTGGAAAAGACCCATCGGATCATCGAGTCCAACCATTAATAGAATACTATATGCTGAGAATGCTGGGCATAGGTGAAAAGGTTCTCAGGAAGAGCATTGCAGATTGAGACTGTCAGGTGAAATGTGGGACCACAACAGGGCTAGGTAGCTATCAGTTTATTGATCATATACTCATACTCCAATAGTTCTGAGGAGCCCCAGTAACCATGCTGAGTGCTGCAGGAGAAAAGTAGATGATTGGGTCAGATGTCCAGTTGGGGTTCAAATCAGGGATGTCCCTGACTTAACTTATATCAGCAGATTCATATAGCCTATCCACACAGTTACACAACAAACAATACATTGTTGCAATAAATAGAAGCTAGGGTCACCCTGACCTGATGATCATGAGCAATGGCAGGATGTTCACTTTGTGAACTGGGATGAGATAGCACATGCCGAGCCATGTCCTTGACTCCTTGCCAGCCTTCCGAGTCCTCCCCTTGCACTGGGTGCCATTGTAGAGGATATGTTTTCAGATGCAGAGCAGGAAAAGTGAGTGAAATTCTATGACCCATTCCATATATTTTCATCCCTGACAAACCTCTCAGTGTATGAGATCAAACTGTCTTGTATCCTTGCACTTCACTCATTGCAAGCAACCTCCAAACATTGTCTTTCCTCCTACAGCACTGTATGATGCCTGGTGGATATGTCTGTTTTGGCTCCATCGGTTCATCAGAGTGAACTGAACAATTATCTGCCATGTGACTCCACCAAAATCTTGTAACATTTGTCAGTAATTGAAATATGAGAGCATGTTCAAAAAAACAAACCTTCATTTTCATACATACAAGATTTATTAGGTTGTAATAAATTATAGTTTAAAATATTCAGATAACCTAGTACTTCAATTAAATTGAATTATTTATACAAATTGCAGAAAATCAGAGGCAAAGGTGACAAGGCTATTGAGGTAAGAGAAAGTCTACAGGGAGGTGGTATGCAAAGAAACAAGTAAGAAAAACTTTGTCATGTACTACCCACACGTGCCATCTGCAAGGTCATTGAATCAGGGTTGGAGGTTTTGTTTCTTTCTTCTGATATTTGAATTTTAAAGAAACCATATTTGGCACACTTTAAAAATGCTTTCTTCTCTGTTCATAACAATGCTGCTGGTGGTCAGTGGGTGGATCTAAATTTGGTCATGCTGAATATAGCATACAGATACATCTCTATGAAGCCAAGAACAGTGCCCCTCAGGCAGTAGAAACATGTATGCCTGCGAGGTTCAGGCTACAGCAGTTTTAAAAGAACAACCTGGGCTTTTCAATTTTAGTCACATCCTTATCATTTTGCTATCATGTATTTTAAGGGGTCACACTGATTCTTTTTCATAATTAACATCATCTTTTTGTGCTAAAGAATCTTCTTTTGATTGACCCTGTGTAATAATTGGTCTATTCTTTATTAATACCTTTGATGCTCATCATGGCAACATTAATCACAAAAGCCTCCTTTGGTATTAATCTTATATGTCATATACACGATTGTAGGAATTCCATACTAATCCAGCACTAATTGGTTTACTGTTCTTGACAATTCTGATTGAAAATTTAAACACTACAGCACAAAAAGTATTCTGAGAATTTTTCAGGTCTTTGGTACAGTCTACATACTATGTAAAAATTATAAATCTGTTGTTATTGTTTTTATTAAACTGTTTTCTTAAAATATGCCTCAACTGTCTCATAAACCAACATTAAAATGTTTATCGTTACTTGCTTCATAATCACATAAATAGAATAGCTGTCAATTATATAATGCTTAAACAGCTCTGAACAGCATTTTAAGCTAATCCAAGTAACTTTGTACTGAGGTAGTTTAGGAGAATTCATACCTCTTCTGAAGTACCTTTGCTCTTCTGACTCAGCTTGGGGAGTGGCCATGCAGAGGACAGTAACATCTTAAGCATGCACAGTTGTGTTTGCAGTCATTGGCCTGACTAAGTACTCATAAGCACTCTGTTTAATTTTAAATCTGAGATTTCGCGTAACAGTCCAGATGACTTTCAGCAAATCAGTGACTTAAGCAATGACTGGCTGAAAATGGTATTCATAACTTCTTACCTTTTCTTCTCTTCATAGCCTGCCCTTCCAATATCAAACCTGAACCACAATTAGCATTGCTTTCTGACAGCTTATTCCTAGCACTATGTAGTTGTTCATTTGATGCTCCAAATGTACTAATAACATTTCTCAATAAATCCAGGACTAAAAAGTATTTTTAAAAACATATGCTTTTTGTATTAAGCTCTCTTTTACTACCTTTCCTATGAATTTCTAATAGGGCTGTAGGAGAAGTTTTCAGTTTTGTAATAAAGTTTCTTGTGTAACGGTAACAAATTCTAGGTGGCACATGAGGAGAGCATGGCAATGGAGTAAGAGAAGACATATCAGCGGAGTAGAGTAAAGAAAAGTAGATCTCAGTTACAAACTTCTTGTACGCTATGATTCATTCATCCATACAGCCCTTTCCTGTGTCATAGATTTTGGTGTTTAAAATGAAGAAGAAATTATGTTGAACTCATGGAGTTTCTATACACCTGTCAGAGTAGATGTTCAAGCTTCTGCACCTAGCAGAGTCCTTAAAAGTCAAGTGCAAGCTCATGTGGCACCTTGAAAGAAGCACACTCTATGTTTAATAATACCTCTAGGAAGTCATCCAAGCTTAAATAAACCATGGTATATCACATATATAGTCCCACTCAGGATAATAAAACTCATTACTTCATAGAGTGCACAGTCCATTTTCCACCTTACAACTTCACAACCTAACTCTGGTGTCCAGAATTTTGCCACCTTCTAGTGCAGAGACATGAATAGACAGAACAGACCTCACTTTTTAACCTTCTGCTACTTGATGCCCTCACAAATTACTCATCTAACCCACTACAGGCTCAAACTTCAGAGCAAAACTCAGGTAAAAGCTTTATGTCTCAGAAAATGCATATAAACCAAGCTGTGAAAGTAATCTCTCCAACTCTCTGAATAAATGCCACTGAATTTTCAGTTATTTATAACTATGTAACAGGGCAGGAATGATTGTCTCTTGGCTAGAAAGATTCCTGGTAGCAACAAACAGAAATCACAACAAGATAGAACTCTATGCTCTTGACTTCCCTAAGATTATGTGACAAATTGCTCCTATTACCTCCAAATACATTTAAATTTTTAAATACAGGAACTTGTACAGTCAGGTTAAAAAAGTCACAACTCTGTAATAGGAAGAAAACTCTTTTCTTTTTAAATGGGAAAATGTGGATTATGCTGGATCAGTTAAAATGTTCCTTGAAAAGAATAATGAGGCAACAGGATAGACTGACAACTGACTTAAGTACTCACTAAAAAATATTTAGCTAAACAATTAACCTCAGTTGGATGGTAAACTTTTAGATAACCAAATAATAAGAAAATTAATTCCACCCTAAAACTCTGCAGTATAATTCCAGATTATATCAATTTCTTGCCAAGAAAAGCATGCCGAAAGAGAAAAACATTCTTATCCTTCAGCTAAGTATTGGCTGAAAGTCCACAGCCAGAAAGATAATTATATCAGAAAAATCATCCCATCTTGTAAAAAACAAAAACAAAAAAGGAAAATCGTAATTTAACAGGGAAAAGGCAAATGAATGCTTCAATGGTATAGCAATAAGATTTTTAGGAAGCAGTGCATGAAAACATACATTAAAAAGAACGGTGTTATCATAGTAATAATGTATAATTATCCCTTCAGAGTTATCTCACATTAAATAGGCTTATTAAAGAAGGTAAGAACTAATACCTTCATTTTACAGTTAGCACACCATAGAACAAAATATCACTCTTAAAGAAGGATAGTAGAGTGTATAAGCAGTTCAGGTATGAACTTTCGTTCTTGACTCTGCTTCAGTAAAAAAAAAAACAAAAACAAAACTCCAAAAGAACCCACCAAGTTTCTGTGCAAAAGAAAACTGTGGTTTACAGATCTCTGATTTCATGATGCATCAGAGCCTTACTACAGAATTCTGTAACTTAGAGTACTTGTTTGTCAGTCTCAGGGAAAAAAAGATGAGAAGAAACATTTCATACAATTTCTAAAGCTGTGTCAATACTAAATTTTTATAAAACAGCACATCTGTTGCTTAGTACTTGTACATGAGCTCAGACTTTATGTAACAGAGCTATTCAGAGATCCCATTCTTAGTGTAAATTAGCATATTCAGATATATCAGCCTGCTTGCTTTATTTCCAAAAATGTTCTGCAGAGATTTATACTTACCGTATTTATAGAAAACCTATTGAAAATTCCTGCTAGATAAATACATACCTACCTACCTACAACATTACAGAAATATATAAGATGGCTAATAAACAATGACATTCCAAGACAGTAGGACTGCAAAATGCAGCCTGTTTTGCACAAGACTGCACTTCTTTGCATTCTAGGTGCTGCAACAGGGCATAGCACTACTGTGGCAACATCTTAGTTAAGCGTCATGGTAAAGTGCCACTCCTGGGAGCCAAAGGCACATCAGAAGTTATGTGGCTCACCAGCAGCATATAGACCCATTGTAAAGCCAAATATGGGGTCAGGTCTTGCTAGATAAAGGTCCACTAGGTTATAGGCCCCAGGGAGGAATTTGGGCAACATCACAGCCTGCAAGGGAGGGCTTGAATGACTACAACCAGCAAAAAACCTCAAAGACTGAAATACATTTTAAGCATGTAATCTCCCATCATGTGGTATTATTCAGGAAGCTGCTTGAGCTTGGAGGTGACAGGGCTTATTCTCTTAGGGCTGGTGCGTTAGCAGGAGATTATTGCTGTGCATATTACAGAAAAGGAAAAGGATTGCATTGCTTGTGACGTAGGAGAGAAAGGAGGTTACACAGCATGAGCCAGAAAAGGGAAAGGATCTGCAGGCACAACGGAAAGAGCACGTGACGGTCCCCGTGACTAATAATGAAAAGGCTGGCAGCCACTCTGACAATAAGGATCAGTGGTTTAAAGTTGAAATCACAGTGACTGCATTTCAAAGCAAAAAGTCACCGAACATTCATTTTGAGAGAAAAAAAAAGTCTTAATTGTTAAATGTTTATTAGCTCTGAGATTAGGCTAAGCATTCCTGTACAGTTTTCTATACAGAAATGATTCATTTGGATGTGCAAAACCTGCTATACTCACTTAATAGATGACCAAAGTCCTCAAAAGTAAAATGGATAAGCTGACACCATTGCTTTCACTAGGGCTGAATTTGTGCCATCATTTTACCAGAACCAATACCTAGAGATGCTTCCAAGGCACCACAATGAAATCTTGGCATTCTTACAGATGAGAAAGCATCCTCTTCATATCTGCATGTGTGTGCTGCCTTTCAGGTAGATTGGAGATGCTAAATCTTTCATCCCCCTTACAACAAGAAGGAACTACCGTGCGCTTGAGGCAACCAGTGAGGATAGGGAAGATATTTAATAAGTTTCACTGTGGTTTCAATACCCAATCTATACTTTTCCAAATGGCACAAAAAGTAATAAGATTGCAAATCTCTCTAGTTAAGACTATGACCACTGCGATAGGATCTGGCAGTAATGATTTACATTTACTAGACCTGTGAAAGGCTAGATTTTATTTTTAAAGTAAAACAATATATGAATTGGTAAGGGTTTGGGGCATATAGGCTCATTTCATAGTAATTCCAAGTACTCTTTTGTCATTTTGTCACGTGGAAATCAACTGAATAATGGTTATAATTCTTTTATCTTGGGAAAGACTGCAACAGCAGCAGCATGCTTGTTTTTTTCTCTGGGAATTTTCTCACATATTTTCTATCTTTGATTTTCTGTCTTTGGCTCTTGCATTGATATTTCCTTGTAATTCTGCTATATTCTCTGCTTTATGTTCTTCTCGGGTCAGTACACATTATGACACCCAGTCTATCTATTTCAAGGACCTGCAGAGTTTTTAATACTACAGGTGGGTTCCAAAACTTCATTATTGCTTCTTGACTGCACTACACTTAAAAACCCAGACCATAAGCTACATCTAAATCTGTTACCAAAAACTATTTAACCTTTTGCCCTATATACTTCCATGCTCTGCTGCTTCTCTTGCAGAGATGCATTAACCCTACTGTGCTCTGTGACTGCTCATGGCTGTTTCTCCATAAACCTTAGCTTTTATTGTTCTAGAGTTGAAATACTGCCATAATGGCACTTCCTGCCTGTCTGATGTGGATGCCACTTTAACCAGTAAACTCTGGTGTACATTTGGATGCTTGGAAGAAAGAGGTAGAGGGGCAGGGTAGCCGGGCAGTATAAACAGTTAAATAGGAGAAAGTATGAAAGAGATCTAACATGGAAACTTTAGCTACTATAATTACCAGAGCCTCAGTTTAACTGTGCTACACTGATTTTTGCAAAATGAGCTTCTTATCTATTAAAGATGAAGCTGAGAGCTTCAGTTCATTGGCCTGGTTCCTTGCTAAAGCTATCTCCACAGACGCAGCACTCCTGATGACTTTAACAGCATCATTCCATCAGAGTTTCTTTAAACCTTGGATATTTCACTTCATATTACCTCCATTATCAAGTTGCTTTGTTCAGCAGCTTTGAAATATTATATAACACTAATCTCTCCCGTCTCCCTGAATGCAACATATTGCCATTAATCCTTTTGCAACTGTGAATATAGGTTATACCATTCCTTTGGTAGGCTTTTTCTAAACTTGATAGAAAATGTAGCAAAGGTCTTTCCTGATTTAAATTTTAGAGCTTGTTCCAAATGTAAAAATACTCTCTTGGCCTTTAGGCAGTGTATCGACTGAGCCAGACATTTTTAACCAAACCAATGGATGCGTTGAAACCAATAAGATGCTGATACAATCTTCTGGGCATTTTCAAATCTGCATACTGAAATTATTACAGAATTCAGACATGCATCAAAAATATCAGGCTGAACTTCTTTGTGATGAAAAACTTGAGGGCTTCATGTAACGATATTTTACAGATTCTAACTTCAGTATGGTGTTCCTTCTGACAGACTACTCAGAAGTTACTCGTGCAGCAAAAAACACATTCAGCCTACTTGTCTCTATAACATGCTAAATTTTTGTGAAATATTATGAGGAAGTTTGTAACTACACTCTCTACATTCACATTAAGAAGCATCATAATCTAAGCAATTAAACAAGTGACACTAAAGTAAATTGTATTCATATTAAGGCTGAGCAAAGAGATTTTGACTCAATTGGCGAAGAAACTAGATGAATTCCAAGTTCTGTGGATAAAAAATGAAATCTTATCTTTCTCTGTGCATTGAATTTAATTCAGACCTCTGTCCAGATCTGAACGAACTCAGGGAGTATTTTCCATGTATCTTCAGTGAGCTATCGATCAAGTCCAGGAATCATGTTACACCCAAAGAAGGGATACTATTGTTCCGCTACTGTCTCTGCTGATGTAATAAGGTCCTGCAACCGTACAATTTCATTTCTGAAATTTTGTAGACTGAGAGATATATCACCTATAATACTTCTAATTTTATAACTGTGAAAAATGAAAATTAAAAACTTCCATTCTGGAAGTGGAAAACTAAGCACTACCACATTTTTTAATTATTAGTGTTATTTTAAGGTACCTTCCTAAAATATGAAAACAAACCGAAACTTCCAAAGTTTAACAATACAAGGGCTGTAAATATTAAGAAGGTTTACATTAATTTTGGTTTTCTGCCATGAAGCTTAACTAGTATTTGACTGGCTGTCCAACAGAACTGACAATCACTGTTTGCCAGTCAGCTCTAGTTGGTTTTGCTTTCACCATCTGTACATACAATAACGTCAAAACAAGCCACTCTGGGATGAACAGGTATGATTACAGGCCAAATATGCAATTTTGAGATGGCTAGAACATTATAATGTTTTCTTTTTGATTAGCCTTTCTTCTTTTCTGGCCAATAGCTTTGCTGAGCACTTTATCACTGAGACTGAGGCTCCATTCAAAAGATTTGATAGTGATATCTAAAATTCAAAGCCTCTTCCTGGCACTCAGTAATATTAATCTTATCAATTTGATTGAATATTTTCAGGGCGTCATTAAAAGATTCAAGTGTCATCCTCAATGTGATCATTTGTATACTAATAAGCTGTAGAAAAAGATGAGTTTGCAGATGATGCAAGCTAAGAAGGGATCTTGCCATGGCAATTTTGACACATGTAAAGTTGCTCCAAGTTAGAACTCTGTGTTTTTCACAAAATTATGCTAGTAGACATCCAAAATTTGGCATTAGTGGCATTGACAGAGTTGTTTGACTGCTGGATGTTTACTGGACACCGTTCCAGAGCAGTACCTGTGGAAAAGAGCAGAAAGTAAACATCAGAGCCTCAGCAAAGCATTGGATACATCATTCATTCGGAATCATAGAATCACAGAATCACCACCAAGTTGGAAGAAACTCATTGGATCATCCAGTCCAACCATTCCTATCAAACACTAAACCATGGCCCTCAGCACCTCATCCACACGTCCCTTAAACACCTACAGGGAAGGTGAATCAACCACCTCCCTGGGCAGCCTGTTCCAATGCCCAATGACCCTTTCTGTGAAAAACTTCCTCCTAATCTCCAGCCTAAATCTCCCCTGGCGGAGCTTGAGGCCATTCCCTCTTGTCCTGTCCCCTGTCACTTGGGAGAACAGGCCAGTTCCCTCATCTCTACAACCTCCTTTCAGGTAGTTGTAGAGAGCAATGAGGTCTTCCCTCAGCCTCCTCTTCTCCAGGATAAACAACCCCAGCTCTCTCAGCTGTTCCTCCTCAGGCCTGTTCTCCAGACCCTTCACCAGCTTTGTTGCTCCTCTCTGGACTCCCTCCAAAGCCTCAACCTCCTTCTTGTGGTGAGGGGCCCAGAACTTAACACAGGATTCAAGGAGAGGTCTCACCAGTGCTGAGTACAGAGGGAGAATAACCTCCCTGGTCTGCTGGTCACACCATTCCTGATACAAGCCAGGATGCCATTGGCCTTCTTGGCTACCTGGGCACACTGCTGGCTCATGTTCAGTCAGCTGTCAACCAACACCCCCAGGTCCTTCTTCTCCAGGCAGCTTTCTAGACAGACTTCTCCTAGTCTGTAGCTCTGAATAGGGTTGTTGTGCCCCAAGTACAGGACCTGGCATTTGGCCGTGTTAAATCTCATGTGGTTGGACTCAGCCCAGTGGTCCAGCCTGCTTAGATCCCTTTGCAGAGCCTCCCTACCGTCCAGCAGATCGACACTTCCACCCAGCTTTGTGTCACCCACAAACTTGCTAAGGGTACCCTCAATGCCCTCATCCAGGTCATTGATGAAGATATTGAACAGGGCTTTACCCAGCACCGAGCCCTGGGGAACCCCACTTGTAACTGGCCTCCAGCTGGATTTAACTCTATTTAACACCACTCTCTGGGCCCTCCATCCAACCAATTTTCCACCAGGAGGGTGTGCGCCTGTCCAGGCCAGAGGCTGATAGTTTCTGTAGCAGAATGCTGTGAGAAACTGTGTCAAAGGCTTTACTGAAGTCCAGGACGACCACATCCACAGCCTTTCCCTCGTCCAGCAGCCAAGTCACTTTGTCATAGAAGGTGATCAGGTTGGTTTGACAAGACCTGCCTTTTGTGAACCCATGTTGACTGGGCTTGATCACCCGGTTCTCTTGTATGTGCAAGCACTCAGGATCACCTGTTCCATGACTTTCCCAGGCACTGAGGTCAGACTGACTGGCCTGTAGTTCCCTGGATCCTCCCTGCGACCCTTCTTGTAGATGGGCACAACATCAGCCTCCAGTGCAGTGGAACTTCCCCAGTCTTCCAGGACTGCTGGAAGATGATGGAAAGGGGTTTGGCCAATACATCCACCAGCCCCCTCAATACCCTAGGGTGAATTCCATCTGGCCCCATAGACTTGTGGGTGTCCAGTTGGGCAAGGAAGGCTCTGACCACCTCCTCTTGGATCATGGGAGCTTCGTATTGCTCCTCTAGCTTCGGGGTTAGTACACAGAGGGAACAACTTTACAATTAAAGACTGAGGCAAAGAAGGCATGAAGTACCTCAGCCTTCTCCTCATCCCCTGTCACTGTTCTTCCTTCTGTGTCCAAAAGGGACTGTATGGTCTCCCTAGTCCTCCTTTTATTATTTATATATTTATAGAAAGATTTTTTGTTATCTTTCAGGACTTTGCCAACCTGATTTCTAGTTGAGCCTTAGCCCCTCTGATTTTTTCTCTACACAACCTCACTTCCCTCCTGTAGTCTACCCAACAGGCCTGTCCCCTCTTCCAGAACCTATAAACATTCCTCTTCTTCTTGATGTCACTTAAGATCTCTCTGTACAACCAAGCTGTTTTTTCCCCTGCCGGTTTTTTTTTTCTGAAACACGGGGATGGTTTTCTCCTGAGCTGCCAGGATCTCCTTTTTGAAGAGCTCCCAGCCCTCATGGGCTCCCTTGCCCATAAGTACTGTCTCCCAGGAGACTTTGCCAACCAGCCTTCTAAAGAGTTCAAAGCCTGCCCTCTGGAAATTTAATGCTACTGTCCTGCTTAGCACCCTCTTCACTTTGCCCAGAACAGAAAACCCTACCATCTCACGATCACTTAGTCCTAGGTGTCCTCCTACTGCCACATCCCCCATGAGGCCTTCTTTATTCACAAACAGCAAGTCCAGGAGGGCACCTTCCCTCGTTGGTTCATTCACCAGCTGTGCAAGGAAATTGTCTTCCACACACTCCAGGAACCTCCTAGACTGCTTCCTTTCTGCTCTATTGTACTTCCAGCAGATATCAGGGAGATTGAAGTCTCCCACAAGAACAAGAGGCATTGATTTGGAGATTAACCCCAGCTGTTTATAGAAGAGCTCATCAGCTGCTTCTCCTTGGCTGGGTGGCCTGTAACAGACTCCCATCACAAAATCTAGCTTCTTATGGGCTCCTCTGGTTTTAACCTACAGGCACTCAATTTCCTCATCACCACAGTCCATCTCAGTGGTGTCCAAGTCCTCCCTTACAAAGAGGGCTATGCCACCTCATCTCCTACCCTTCCTATCCCTCCTGAAGTGTTAGTACCCCACCATAGCTGCACTCCAGTTATATGAGTCATCCCACCATGTTTCCGTGATGGCAACGACATCATAGGTTCCTTGCCCTATGGCAGCTTCCAGCTCTTCCTTCTTATTCCCCATGCTGCATGCATTGGTGTAAATGCACTTCAGCTGAGCTGCAGAGCCTTCAGCCCTCTTAGAGGGAACAGTGTTTGTTCCCAGTTGCCTATTAGCTGGAGTAGCTTGTACCAGAGTACCTGTATCTCCTTTACCGCTCTGAGGTGCACTCTCCTTCACTTCCTGTGCAGTGATGTGCTGGTGGTCCTCATTTTATTTTCATATTATTCCTCATATTCCTCATATTATTTTCTTGATGATCTAAACAAGCTCTCTCCCCAAAAGCAAAGACATGTTGCTTCCTCATATATTGTTGTCTTGGAGAGAGTACTACCAAGGTAAACATGTCAATCACTTGGAACTTTGTTTTATCAACTGTGGCTGTGAAAAAGCTGCATAATTGCCTTGGGTCAGTGCATACAATGACCTCTATCTTCTATATACTAACGGCACGACAAATGTCTCTGGAAGACAGCAAAACAACTGAGGATAGCCTGATGACTTCATCAAATAGGCATTTCTACAATCATGAAGGAAGACTGGATGGATCCTCCCTAGGTTGGACTCTCAGTCTGCTGAGCTTAAACTTGTTGCTTTTAGTTCTCTAGTGAATTTAACATTTTAAAAAAAAAAAAAAAAAAGGGAGGGCCAAGGAGAACCTCCATCCTTTACTGGATGCAGGAGGAACAATTGTGAAAAAGGATGAAGATAAGGCTAAGTTACTTAATGTCATCCTTGCCTCAGCCTTTAATAAGGTCAGCTGTTCTCCAGCTACCCAGCCTCTTGAGCCAGAAGACAGGGATGAGGAGCAGAATAAAACTCCCGTGATCCAAGATGAAATGGTTGGGGATCTGCTCAGACAATTAGACATTTACAAGTCTATGGAGCTGGAGGATCCACTCAAGGGTATAGAGAGAGATGGCAGAGGTGCTCACTAAATCCCTTTCCATCATCTACCAGCAGTCCTATCTGACTGGGGAAGTCCCACTTGACTGAAGGCCGGCAAATGTTAAGCCTATTTACAAGATTGACTGGAGGGAGGATCTAGGGAATTACAACCCCCTCGATCTGACCTTGGTGCTAGGTAACATCATAGAGCAGATCATCTTGAGTGCTATCACACAGCGCACACAGGACAACAAGGTGATCAGCCCAGTGAACATGTGTTTATGAAAGACATGTCCTGCCAAACTAAACTGATCTCCTTCTATGACAAGGTGACCTGCTTACTGGATGAGGGAAAGGTAGTGGATATAGTGTACCTGGACTTCAGTAAAGCCATTGATACTTTTCTAAATAGTATTCTGCTGGAGAAACAGGCTGTCAATGACACAGACAGATATATTCTCTGCTGGGTTAAAAGGTAGCCGGATGGTTGGGCCCAAAGAGTGATGGTAAATGGAGTTAAATCCAGTTGGAGGCCAGTCACAAGTGGTGTTTCCTGAGGCTGAGTGTTGGGTCCAGTTCTGCTCAATATCTTTATCAATGATCCAGGTGAAGGGATTGAGTGTGTTCTCAGTAAGTTTGTGGATGACACTAAGCTTGGCAGAAGTCTTGGTCTGCTTGAGGATAGGGAGGCTCTATAGAGAGATCTGGACAGGCTGTATCAATGGGCTATGACTAACAGTATGAGGTTCAAAAAGGTCAAGTACTAGATCCTGCATGACAACCCTACCCAACAATGCTACATGCTTGGAGAAGAGTGGCTGGAAAGCTGCCTGGCAGAGAAATACCTAGAGGTGTTGGTTGACAGACAGCTGAATATGAGCAAGCAGTGTGTTCAGGTGGCCAAGAATGCCAATGGCATACTGTCCTATATCTTAAACAGTGTCACCAGCAGAAACAGGAAAGGGATTGTGCCCCTGTATGCAATATTGGTGAGGCCACACTCTGAATACAGTGTTCAGTTTGGAGCCCCTCACTACAAGAAGGACATTGAGGCACTGGAGCACATCCAAAGAGGAGCAACGAATCTAGTAAAGGGTCTGGAGAACAAGTCTTATGAGAAAGGGCTGAAGGAACTAAGGTTGTCTAGTCTGGAGAAAAGGAGGCTGAGGGGAGACCTTAGCACTGTCTATAACTACCGGAAAGGAGATTATAGCGATGTGGGTGTTGGTGTCTTCTCCCAAATAGCCAGTGATGAGAGGAAATGGCCTCAAGTTGCACCAGGGGAGAGTCAGATTAGACATTAGGGAAAAATTATTCACTGAAAGGGTTGTCAGGCACTGGAACAGGCTGCCCAGGGAAGTGTTGAGTCTCCATCCCTAAATGTATTTAAAAGATGGGCAGATGAGGTGCTCAGGGATATGGTTTAGTAGTAGAGAGGTACAGTTGGACTTGATCTCAACGGCCTTTTCCAACCTAACAATCTTATGATACCATGATTCTCAGTTTTATTTCATTGTCATGTTCTGGAAAGCATTAAGACAGAAAAATGAATAGGTTAGGTTCAACTACAGTAGTATATGACCATACTGGGAGCAAGAAGCTACTCTAAAATTGAGAATTAGGGGGTATTTTTGTCATTGTGAAAGGAGCAGATGAGGTTACAGAGTCATAACAGCCTGGACTGCTTAGGACTTGCAGACTGCTGAGTCTTGAACAAGACAATTGAATAGTTTAGTCCAATTAGTAATACTTACATTATGAATTCTGATTCCAGGAAATACAAAGATGTTGGTTGCTAGAAGCTGAGAGAACATATTGGGAGAAGTAATACGTATTAGTTCTCTCTTATAGTCACCCTTAAACATGCACTAATAGCCACTCCAAGCCAAAACACTGAACTAAGATGAATCTTTTATCTTATCTGGTACAGAATTCTTACTAATCTCTTTGTTTTTCCTATGTTTGCCTGTCAAAGCACAAATATCTCAGTGTTGCCACACACAGTCCAGAAACTGCCTGGTCATGAGGCATCACTTTCAAAAGGATGACCTCATGTTAAGAACAACCTGAACTAACAATTTCCAGAGTATAATTGGAGGAGGATACTAGATAGCTCTCTCATAATGGATAATAACATTTCTGGTTTTTTCTGTAGCTATGCAATTAATACATCTTTAAAGCCTTCCATCACTTCTCCTTTTCCACATATTCAGATGAATAGTGAAAGAGTTCCACAGAATAGACTTCTTCCACATGTAAGTACGCTAGCAGCCATCCTTGGGGACATATCTCCTTGTAGCATTTTATATATATTTTTTCCATTTGATCACGTTAATCATTGCATGAAGGAGATGAGAGGTGGCTGAACTTTTTCAGCTGCCAAGATCAAAAATGCTACTCCAAGTTCTGTCAAAGCCGTTAAAGCTAGTAATGGTAGGACTCCATACAGAGATCTTTGCAGAAATATATTTGGTGTTGTATGCATTAGTACAGGACTGCATGTCCTCAGCCTTCTCTTTATCCTACGCATCTTCCATTTCCCAAAGGCGTCACGTTATGCAAAGATTTAAAATGTTCCTGCTTCTTGTGAAGTTTAACATTTGAGTTGTGCTAGACGGAAAGAGTCTGTTTGATCTCCTCATAATTTTAATCTGTCCATCTTTATGCCTGCTTTTAATAGAGCTGATTAGTGATTTGGATAAGGCGTCTTTAAGATGTGCTGGCTATTTTCTCTATGCTGCTGCCCTTGCAGCTGTGCTGCTTGAAATAGAATAGAGACTGTGTCTAATGTCAGGTGGGCATGGGGTCTTCCTCCCTGTGGCAAAAAGTCAAGATGACCTGGGCACAGGCAGAGCCCTGTCACACAGAACTACACACAACAATTGAAGTCAGGAGTGACCACTGGAGGCCATCTAGTCCAACACAACCTCTCACATAAGACCATCCAGAGCCCAATGTCCAGGGCCATGTCCAGAAATCTTTTTAATATCTCCAAGGATGGAGATAACAGCAACTTTTGTGGGCAACCTGTGCTTCTCCTTATGTTCAGGTAGAGTCTCCCTTGTTTCAGCTTGTGACCATTGCCTCTTGTCCTGATATTGTGCACCACTGAAAAGAGCCTGTCTTCGTCTTTACATTCTCTCTTCAGATAATTAAATACATTACATTAATACAATTCTGAGCTTTCTTTAATTTAAGCTGAGCAGTCCCAGCCATCTCAGCCTTTCATTGATAGAAGAGACAGCCTTACAGGGAAAGTTTTGTAGTTTGCTTTTTCTTTTAGACTGACTTACTCTTCAAAGCACGCAAACAAGGAGACAGCATGAGAAAATACCAGTCACAGCCATACTGCACATTCTGCTGAATAGGAAACCTTAACCTATAGACTTAGCACCACATTTCAGTGTGTTTGACACTGTACAGCAAATGGGAAATAATCATTTGCCCCTACCACCCATACAGCTCACTATCCCACTGCCTGGGAAGCAGAAAGGTACTTTTGGCCTTTTGTTGCTGGCTTTATTATGTTCCCCCATTTTCTAAGCTTTCACATGTAATCCTGACAAATGAGATCTTACTGGGTGCTTCCAATAACTCTAGTATATATGCAACAGTAATTTGTAAATGTTAAAAATCTCTGGATTTGTGGAGTTTTATTGCGGGGGGGGGGGGGTGGGGGGGTGTTGTGTTTTTTTTAAAGAAAAAAAGATCAAAAGCATTTTTCCCAGATAGGCAGAATACTTCCTGGATGTTTTATGATTTTATGCTGCTGCCATCAGGTTTACCTGAGGTGTTTTGCTATGACCTTGCTTCTGATAGAAAACTTTCAAATAGCAGCAAATCCTTTTTTATTGTTGTTGTCTAAAGATATTTCTGTTTTCACCCAGATTGGTAATGCCTGTGAACAAAGGGCAGGCAGCTAGAAGACAAACAGCAAATGTCATTGCTTGTGGAGAAAAATAAATTCAGGATTAAGTATGAACCAAGACTTCGCATATCAGGAAGGTAGGACTGGAAGTATCCAAGCTAAGGTGGACATTTCTCTCCTGCAAATTCAATGCAGAACATATGGAAAGTGATATACCAGGCTGAATTTTTAAATACCTATACTGAAGACATCTACAGAGCATTGTGGGAAACAATCAGCTGTTGTTCAGTTTATATTGTGTGGCAGATAACCAACATCACTTGGCTACAATGGGGAAATAAAATGTTAATAAAGATCACTAGCGACAAGTATTACAAGGAGGAAACTTTCCTACACTCCTCTATCAATATAAAATGAAAGTCTGACACAATGTGAACAAAATTGACAGCAGCCTGGCTAATAACCCTTAGAGTAACTTGCCCACAATCATAATGAACTTCAGGATATTATATGAATACATAGAAGTAACTTAAAATTAATAACTATCTCAGTTATGCGAAGACAATAATTTTGAGAGAAATGTGTGAACACATGTTAGAATTCCTCATTCAAATAGCTGAATCAGTGGGCTGCAATTGAAAGCCTGTACCCTGGGAAATAGGTATAAAATGCTGGATGAAATGATTTTTACATCAATTTATAGAAAAAGAAATGTTTTTAAGAATCCACATGAAAGTAATTTTCTGGCATCCACAACCATTAGACATAATTTCTTTTTGCTTATGACAGGGTTTTCATTTCAAACTTTTACATTTGCTGTCATTGATGGTGTTCAACCCAGCACTTACCTTTGACTTCTAAGGGCCTTGGAGAAAGTGATCAGTGAACTAATGTTTTCTACCTCTTCCGTTTAAGTTTCTTAAATATTAGAAACAAATGTTTTCAGTAGAACTTCTTTCCTCCTTATGCTTTTGTTATATTCAAGCTACTAAGACTTTACATCGAAAACTTATACAGCTGTGACACTTTGAGAAGGTGTGACATCCTGTTAACACAAGCTTTCAATTTCATTAAAGACCTTATTAAAACTTGCACTCATTTCTCCATGCTGGCTGCTAAGCTGTGGTTACAAGGCAGACTTCGCAGTTTTATTTTAGAAAATGTGCCATCATAAATAGAAGAAGACTGGTTATTTTCCAATTATTCTAACAAACCAGAGCACTACTAATTTTGACAGACCTTCAATAAACTCAATAATACAGAATATTGTTTGTTTCTATCACCAAAGAGTCTATGTTGTCAACAGTAGGATAACTGAAAAAGAGATCTGATGATTTGTGATTTAGTTATCTACTGACTCACAGCAAAGATCATGGTCTTACACTTAAGAACTACTGAAAATCTACACTAAAGCACACCAGCATTGCATAGCATTTGACCAGTGAATTCATATGACACATGCCATGATGCTCTCTACATAAGCTGAACTGATATGCTCTGAGGATATAATTACACTTATGATCCTCAAATACATAACCTTGGAGAGAATTTCTATGAAGGAATATATGAAGAATGAGTAATCAACAATTCCACTGGGAAAGTGATCTCACTGAAGTTTGCAGTCCCCACTAAATATTCCCACAACCAGCTTTAGCTTGCTTTGGAGCTTCAAATAAAAGTCTAGAGAGTACTTCTTAAAAACAAATCAAACTAAAATGAACACAAAACAAGTCTGTGACTATTTACTTTACCAGGTAATGACATGCACTAACACCTTATTGCTTTGGAAAGCCAGAATGTATTTATAGAACTGTAATACACAAGTCTACTTCTTCAGCCCCAGGATCTAGGGTTTGTTTTCAAACTGCTTATGGCTCAGTCCCATGTTTGTCTATGGAATATGGAATCAGAAAATTCATTTTTTCATTGGACTTAAGTGCATTAATGTGTACTTTGAACCAAAACAGCAAATGCACAGGTGGCTAAAGGAAGTGGTATTGGGTTTCACTGTGGGGTTCTTTTGCTGGAAACAGGGAAGGAGACGAGACGGTGTTGTTGTATTCCATTCTTCAGCAGGTGACAAGCAAGTACTTAAAAGAAGTCTGGAAATAGCTCATATCCTCCGTGGAAAGTCCATGAACAGTGATTTTGGATGAAAACTGCACCAGGACTAAGCAGTGCTAGACTTATCCCATCCAGACTTATGATTGTAACTCAAAGGCCCTACTCAGCCACTTTCTGTCAGCTGTAGTTGATGCCTACAACATGAGGAGCCCTTTCTGTCCTGCTGACCACTTCAGAAAGCAGCTGCCTTTATTCACAGGAGATACACGATACAGTTCACACATCGATTGACAGCAGTAATTTTGGAAAGAAGTTATTATTTCCTTATCCAGTTAGAAGCTGCAGATTTGTTAAGTCAACCCAGGTGTGTCTGCCTAATAACAGCAACAGTATGTAGCATTTCCGTCAGGGGCTTTCAAATCACTCTATAATCTTTAACGAAATTACTTCTCCAGCACATCAGCTATATATATGCTGAACTTGTACTATATTATCTGAATTTACTGAATCTGTAAATTTTAAATTCTGTACCAGAATTGTGGTACAGATAATACTTAATGGAACATACTGTTAAAATCCAGCTCATGTTAGAGTGCATAGCAGTCTGGAAAGCTTCCACCTCAGTTTCCAGCAAATTCCTCTCTTAACATTTGCATAGCAATATTTTATTCTGTTGAGAAGTGCATCTAAAATACTTAATCCATATTTGATTCTTAAATTATATAGCTTAAACCTTAGTTTCCAATTTGTAAAAAAAAAAAAAGAGCTGATTTTTTTTCCTCACACTAAGACCAACTAGATCGCTCCTTCAATATGTCTCTTCAGACCTGAAGTGTTTTTCAAAAACCTGAGGCAGTCATTAGCAGGATTAAAAAACTATAATAGGATAACTCCTCAGAAATCAATAAACAAACATCTAATAGTGTAATGCACACCACTCAACTTTTCTGTATCAGGTGAAACATTTCTCAGTAATTGAATTTACCTCAGATTCTTTAGGAATGTTGATGATCCACACAGGTGACTGGAATTAAAAATTGGAACATGTCTCTAAGTAATTTAATTTAACACACAATAGAAATTTATCACAGAAAGGCTGTGTCAACCATTCTTGAACAACTTATCTAAAAGGATTGGGATGAATTTTTCACCTGATTCTTCGGTTGCCTATGTTTTTATTACCAAAGCCTTATGAGGAACGGCTGAGAGAGTTGGGATTGTTTAGCCTGGAGAAGAGGAGATTGAGAGAAGACCTTATTGCTCTCTATAACTACCTGAAAGGAGGTTGTGGAGAGGAGGGAGTTGGCCTCTTCTCCCTATTTACAGGGGACAGGACAAGAGGGCATGGCCTCAAGCTCCGCCACGGGAGATTCAGGCTAGACATTAGGAAAAAATTTTTCACAGAAAGGGTAATTGGGCATTAGAACAGGCTGCCTAGGGAGGTGGTTGATTCACCCTCCCTGTAGGTGTTTAAGGCACAGGTAGACGAAGTCCTGAGGGGCATGGTTTAGTTTTTGATAGGAATGGTTGGACTTAATGATCCGACGGGTCTCTTCCAACCTGGTGATTCTATGATTCTATGATTCTATGAAATGACCGGTGAAAGCATTGCTGACATGATCAAATAGCCAAAGTGGTGCTGTGTACTAAAAGAAACTAGACCGAAGTATGTTCCCAGTGGAAAAATCTCAGGCTGCTTCTCTGCTGACCTACCACTGCTTTTACTACAGTTCAACATGGGACTGAACAGAATGCTGCTTTTTGATTCCTGACCTTACATGTGGATTGGAGGTGAAAAGCAAGTAAAATGTTGCATTTTGGATCTTGATACATCAAGGAATATTATTTTTTTTTCCTATGGACTTGGAGATAAGAAACCAAGGAATGGACCTGGTAGGATTGTACAAGTGCTGTGCATTGAAATAAATTTATGCTTTTGTTTTGTGGGCAATGCAGTTTTACAAAAATCCTCTTTTCACACAGTGTCAGCTTTTAGCTGGCAGCTGTATATGATACATTTCCAGAAAACTTTATTTTAGCAATAAGGTATTTTTTTTTGTAATTACACTCCTAGCTGAAAAGAAAAGGCACTGGGCAGATCCATCAGCTGATATAAATCAACAGAGCTGCACCGAAGCAAAGTTTGCGACTCCAGCCTATTAGTTAAGACTTTTATTCCAGTACGTTTCATGAGTCTGCATACCTTTGGCATACATAGAGTGGGTTGTTTAAGAGAGCTGTTCTATGAAATTTGAAATGATTTTTGCCCGAGGTAGGAGAGATAATAAACAACCAGCCTTTCAGCAGCAAAAAAATGGAAGGAGTGGACACTGCCAGTGAAGAGGAGCAGCAAACCTGTGCAGTGAGTTCCTACTGAAGGTAAGGTCTCAGGTTCAGTGACTTACATGAGATGTATGTGACCACTGTATTTCAACAAGAGAGTTGAGCAGAACTAACAAGCAACAAAACCATATCTGATGTTTTTAGAAATGAAGTCATGGCCTACTTTTACTTCCTGACCCCAGGCAAATGATTGACATTGGAGCAGACTGTGACCTGTTTAGACTGGTTTAGTGTGTCAACTGCCACCTGGTTTTATGTCACTGAACATGTAATGAGGCTCACTAAATAAGGCAGACCTAACCTAGAAAACTGTATCAGTCTTCGCTTATATTTTTGGGTTGATTTCCCAAATAAATTTAAATACCAACCCAAGTCATTCACTGTGAAAGTCTGTACAAGCTTTCCTGTGCTATCGAAAGAGACTGAGGATTCTAGCCAGCTACATGATGTCACTTTATTCTGTTTTTAAAACAAACTCTCTTTTTTTTTGGGCTGAAAAAATGAAGGCAAACAGTACACCAAAGCCAGAAATTTCTTGTTTTCAGGAGATAAGAAATACTGACACAAAATCAGAGAACTTACCTGCCAACCCCAATAACTGACCAATGAGACTGCTCTTCCCTGGTAACAAGTTAACATTATTTTTATTACTAGTATTGGACTCATGTGAGGCAACAGTGATCCTGCTCTATGCTTTTCTAACAGCAAACAGTACAGTTGTTTGTGACAGGACTGCTCCAGCCTGCCACATTTCTGAGTACTCTGCTGAGATCTCAGAGTCAGTACTTCCATGGTGACAAACTATGTTGTCTGGGGGAAGCTGGATACTTGTTACCTTTCCTTCTCCACTTTAGCACTGAATCAACCTCGTCATGTGCAAGGATGTTTTTGATAGCCCTGGTGGTAGGAAGGCTCTGCCTGCACACAAAGCACCTGGGCAGGACTAAGGCAGATGGAAAAACTGTGACATCACACAGGCCCCAAGGTGGGGTATAACAGAATGACTCAAAGGCCAAAACCAAGCTTCATGCTTAGCTTCCTTTCACAGAGACTTATTCCTACTGCTGTTCCTCGTAAGCTCATATGAGAAGTAGGGCACCTGTCAGCTGAAGCTTAACCTTTTTAAATTTTTTCCCTGACTGAACATTTCTTAAAAAAAGGATGATGATTTAGTCTCATTTTCTATGTTATTGCAGCATTAGAAGGTCTTGGATCAGACTTTGAGATGTTCAGTTGACTCCTGTATCTGCTGCAAAGCAATGGCTTTAGGCAGTGCCTATGCTTTGAAAAAATGCAGATACTTTCAGTGAGTTATTCAAACTGCAGCATTGGGTCTAAACTCACTGACCTACTTTAACTTGCTTTTTGAGTGGCTGAGCTTCAGACTTATCTTCATTTTATCTGAATGTTAAATATTGCTTGGATTTCAGAATTTTGTGCATGACCCAGCTGCTGGACGAGGGAAAGGCTGTGGATGTGGTCGTCCTGGACTTTGGTAAAGCCTTTGACACAGTTTCTCACAGCATTCTGCTATGGAAACTGTCACCTCTGACCTGCGCAGGTGCACACTCTCCTGGGTAGAAAACTGATTGGCTGGCCAGGCCCAGAGAATGGTAGTAAATGGTGTTAAATCCAGCTGGAAGCCAGTGACAAGAGGAGTTCCCCAGAGCTCAGTGCTGGGTAAAGCCCTGTCCAATGTCTTTATCAATGACCTGGATGAAGGCATTGAGGGTATCCTTAGCAAGTTTGCAGATGACACTAAGCTGGGTGGAAGTGTCGATCTGATGAAGGGTAGGGAGGGTCTGCAAAGGGATCTAAACAGGCTGGACCACTGGGCTGAGGCCAATGGCATGAGGTTTAACACGGCCAAATGCCGGGTCCTGTACTTGGGGCACAACAACCCTACGCAGAGCTACAGACTAGAAGTCTGTCTAGAAAGCTGCTTGGAGGAGAGGGACCTGGGGGTGTTGGTTGACAGCTGACTGAACATGAGCCAGCAGTGTGCCCAGGTGGCCAAGAAGGCCAATGGCATCCTGGCTTGTATCAGAAATGATGTGACCAGCAGGTCCAGGGAGGTGATTCTCCCTCTGTACTCAGCACTGGTGAGGCCTCTCCTTGAACACTGTGTTCAGTTCTGGACTCCTCACCACAAGAAGGATGTTGAGGCTCTGGAGCAAGTCCAGAGAAGAGCGACAAAGCTGGTGAAGGGTCTGGAGAACAGACCCTACGAGGAGCGGCTGAGAGAGCTGGGGTTGTTTAGCCTGGAGAAGAGGAGGCTGAGGGGAGACCTCATTACTCTCTACAACTACCTGAAAGGAGGTCATAGAGAGGAGGGAGTTGGTCTCTTCTCCTTATTGACAAGGGACAGGACAACAGGGAATGGCCTGAAGCTCCACCAGGGGAGATTTAGGCTGGATATTAGGAAAAAAATTTTCACAGAAAGGGTCATTGGGCATTGGAACAGGCTACCTAGTGAGGTGGTTGATTCACCTTCCCTGGAGGTGTTTAAGGCACAGGTGGATGAGGTGCTGAGGGCCATGGTTTAGTGTTTGATAGGAATGGTTGGACTTGATGATCCAGTGGGTCTCTTCCAACCTGGTTATTCTATGATTCTATGTAGTCAATCTGTTCTCTAGGCAGGTGGTTTCCTGTCCTAAATTTCCGTTACTAATTGTAGTTATTCCTAATGCACATAAAAAGCACCATCCTAAGCCACGATATCACCCATGTGTGCTCTCATATCCAAGAAACCTTCAGACATCTGAGGCATTATGCAGTTAAGTACTTCCACATCTGAACATATTTTTAAAAGCGCATGGAAAAAAAGAATAATTGCAAAATGTTTGTTTGCTTCCTTAAAACCCTAACAGTTGGCAGGCTATCAGAGTATACAGTCAATTTGTAGCAATGGAAATTAAGTATGTGGGCAAAGATTAGCCACCAGGAGTATTACACATGATCGGGCTGTCAAATTTCAGAGGAGAGATTCAAATCCATGAATGCTCCTCATTCGAAGGCAGCTGCCCAGACTCTGTCAATTCACTTCTGTTCGTGGCAAAACATGGCCCCAGAGCATCATTCCTGGTGGGCAGATGTTAATATTCTCATGTAGTGCTTCCATTCACTTCCTCAGAGCTTTCTGTCAGCATCTCTAGTGTGTGAAGCACACCGTTACCGCAAGTTTTCTTGCAAGGAGTTTTCATGCTTCTCTGCAGACATGACTTGTGCTGGCTTGACTTCCAACAATGTGAAAAAAGAGCAGCAGTTTCAGATACATTGAATCCTCTTCCCTTCGACGGGTGCATTTCAGTCTCCATCACTCACTTGGCTTGTGGAGTGTCTGAGACTCGTCCCTAGTCGGTGAAACCAATAACTGCCTGTATTGCTTCTTCTCTACACCTGACAGATCCCACTCTTGGAGAGAAAGGATCTGTGAAGCCTTTGGTCACAAAGCCAATATCAACTTCTTCACCATCTCCTGTATTTCACTAGTGTCTTCCTCCAAAATTTTCTGTGTCAGATCTAGAAGTCATTATCTTTCCTGAGACTACTTTGACCCTGTTAAGTAGCTCATAGACCTGGGCACAGTAGAGATGTCATCATAGCTGCGGTATTTGACTTTGTCCTGGCAAGACCTAATTGACATAGAGTCAGCAGTGATTCAGTTGGCTGTGAGATTTTATTGAGTCATTTGTGGGAAATTTAGCATCAGCAAGAATGGTCAAGACAAACACTATACAACAACAGAGCTGGATCCTGCACTTCAAGCTACACGCATGTGCTTGCAGATGCAGGAGTTAATAAGTTTCTTTGCTTAAAATCCCCCTCCTGGTAAAACCCTTGTCAGCTCTGGTATGTCAGCTACAAAAAGCTCCTTACAGCATAGCTGTCGCATCATGCCAGATGCAAACCCTTCCTGCACAGCAGCCCTGATAATTTTTTTTTAAAAAATAGGATCATGAACAGAAGCTTCTTCAGCAAATCGCAAAGGTATTAAAATATGTGCTATGAATGCTTGCCCACTGCTCCCTCAAACAGCCAAAAGGGCCATATGGGGCAGCTGGGTGGCCAGCTGCAGGCTCTCCTCCACAAGGAGACAGACTTCAATGCTGTGCCTTCCTCTGGCTCTGATCCAGAAACTTTGCCTTCTGCACTAAAAACAATTGCTTGTCTATGAAACCAGATAATAGCCTGATTAAAACACAGGTGGTGTTCAAATATGGGGGAAAGACTAGTGTATACCCCATGTTTTAGACTAAGTACCCTTAGAGGGTGAGTTTCTCTCCTATAACAGGTACTCAAAAGACAAGACATGAATGTTTACACAGAAATAAACTCATACTGCTGGGTGAAAAAAAAAAAACCTCACAACTTTTTTAAAACCTGTGTTAGCATCTCTAAATCAGTGACAAGAAATATACAAGCATAAAAAAAACCACTAACCCTGCTTCACAATGCTTGCATCCTCTCCACGTTCCCCAGTGTAAAAGTCCTAAATGTTGCTTGAAAATAGTCTTCTCCCAAATGGGATACATTGCAAATCCATTGGAAACCTACTGGATCTACATATGCAGATCATAGAATCATAGAATCATAGAACAACCAGGTTGGAAGAGACCCACTGGATCATTGAGTCCAACCATTCCTATCAAACACTAAACCAAGTCCCTCAAGACCTCATCCACCCATGCCTTAAACACCTCCAGGGAAGGTGAATCAACAACCTCCCTGGGCAGCCTATTCCAATGCCCAACGACCCTTTCCGTGAAAAACTTCCTCCTAATGTCTAGTCTAAATCTCCCCTGGTGGAGCTTGAGGCCATTCCCTTTTGTCCTGTACCCTATTACTTGGGAGAAGAGGCCAGCTCCCTCCTCTCTACAACCTCCTTTCAGGTACTTGTAGAGAGTAATGAGCTCTCCTCTCAGCCTCCTCTTCTCCAGGCTAAACAACCCCAGCTCTCTCAACCGCTCCTCATAAGGTCTGTTCTCCAGCCCCTTCACCAGCCTCGTCGCTCTTCTCTGGACTTGCTCCAGAGCCTCAACATCCTTCTTGTGGTGAGGGGCCCAGAACTGAACACAGGATTCAAGGAGCAGCCTCACCAGTGCTGAGTACAGAGGGAGAATAACCTCCCTGGCCCTGCTGGTCACACCATTTCTGATACAAGCCAGGATGCCATTGTCCTTCTTGGCCACCTGGGCACACTGCTGGCTCATGTTCAGTCGGCTGTCGACCAACACCCCCAGGTCCCTCTCCTCCTGGCAGCTCATCCTGGCAGATGCAAAAGCCACAGTTTCTTTTGCAGGAGATATTTGCATCTCCCTGGAACAAAGATGTGGTCTCAGACAGCTGCCCAAGCAAAGCCACACACAAGCACCAGGAGCTACTCACAAGCATGCTGGAGATCTATGCACCATGGACTTAATATTGGCAGCACAGTCGCATGCCTGACTTTTTAAAGCCAATAAGAATCAGTCACTATCGAGTGTATCAAACCATTTCTTCTTTACAGGGGCATAATTTACTAAGGTATAAAATTGTAAGACCCAGAAGTGTTTGCAAATTTAATGCGAAGCGTGCTTTTCTTTGTTTAAGTTGGGGCAGTAAAAACTTGCATCACAATCTGTAGTTACAATCTTGCATTACAATTCAGATTGATGTACCATTTAAAAAAAAACACAACCAAATCGGGGAATTATAAAATATGGGGCTGGTACTGGGAGTTAAGATTGAAATTCACAAGCATGGCTGAGTTTGGAGTTGTCATGGTACCAGTGCTACTATGCGTGAATCACTGTGCCATCAGATTGCATGCTGAAAGCAGCAGTTTTACCTGCATACAAAGCAAGCAAAACCTTAGAACAAACTGTTCTGTACCTTCAAAGAACTCAACATTCTCTCCCATATAGCAGGCTGGATCCAAAGTTTAAAAAGTGGTGAGGTTTTTGAGAAATTAGTGACTTTCTGCAAGCAAGGCCTAGCTCCCCACTGCTGTGGTTTTTTATGGCTTTGAAACTCTGCAACCCAGGGATTAAGAAGCACCAGAAACATTGCAGCTCTTCCCACACACTGCTGAAAAAACATGTGGCTTGCTTAGGCCACTGAACCTTGTCCATGGCAATAATAAAAATCAGCAAAACAACAATCTGTAATCAATGCTTTTATTAGTATTAGCCCTCCTGTGCTTTGCAGAGGACCACGTGCATTGTAGCACATATAATCTATCACATCTTGTTAAACAGATTTTGCAACATTTTCTTCAATATCTAGGCTAAGGTTTGCTCCCTTTATTGCTATGTTCTTAATAATGGTGCACAGCCAAGTGTAAAAGATCTTCTGTCTTCTCAATTAACAGACGATTAAGCTATCCCCTAAGAGTAATAAACTCCTATAATCTGGCAGGGGCAGCAGTCCACAGATGTGGGTTTCTTTTCCCGAAGTGCAAGTTTGTGTTTCCAGATCTGTGCAGGTTGTTCTAAACAGATTTTGCTGAGGAGACACACAGAAGGTATGTTCACTCTAACCAACATGCTTAACAGGTGAAAAGTCATCTGGTATACAATTAAATCTAAATTGTTTCAAAATATTTATTTTCATTTCATTGAGTATTCCTGCATGTTTTACTCATTACACATAAACGTTCTTCAGAGACTCTCTCTCAACAGCAGACATTTTTCTACTAGGAGATGAGGAAAATGTCTAGGAAGCCTATGATAGACAGCTGGAAAAAGCAATATTTTTTATCAGGATGGTTGAATTCACTGCCTTAAAATTGTCAGCACTGCTATGAAATAAATGAAGGAGTTTGTAAACCCCAGAACCCCTGCTCTGAATTGAGGAGTTGAGGAATGAAGAAAACAAAGATAATGGCAAATTCCCCATAATGCATAGCAGATATCTGGGGAACCTCATGCAGTTTCCACAAATTTATATCTAAATGCATTGTTGTTTAGTCTAAGTCTCAATGTTCTTCATAAAAATAGGTAAGTGAGGTCAGGTTGAAGAGGTGAAGGATTACCAATACTCATTAAGTTGCTTCAAAGGGGAACCAAAGATCACACTCAAAAGAAATAAACCTGCTTTGGTTTCACAGTGAAAAAGCAAAAGCTAGGCATTCATACCTTAACTGATTCAGGGCCAGAACATATTCTTGGGTAGATTTAAAAAAGGACAAAGAGCTCCTTCCTGAAAATAAAGATCTGAAGACTTGAAGGAAGATCATCTGCCCCTTCTCTCCACTGTGCTGTAGAGAACAATCAGGCTTATCTGCTGCCTGTAGCTGCTTGGTTCCATGTTTGTGTGCAGTCCCAAAGAGAACACAGTCATATCATGGAAGAAGAGAAGGTGCAGACAGGTTCTTTTACAATTTATAGAGCATGTAAGGTCATCTGCTTTGCCAAACTCTATAATACCATGGCCAGTTTGAAAACTTCCCAAGAGCTATGCTATACTAGCCTTAATTTGTTATTTTCTTGTCCCTAAAATTCCCTAAAAGTCCCTTATAGGAAGTCTCATTACATTTTTTTCAACTTGCAGTGATAAGATGGTATTGTCAGCACTAACCTTTAACTAAGCAAGGACTAGCCTTGGGTTGCAACCCAGAGACCACCCACACACCAGACTATACTTCTGTGCTTGTTAAAAGCAACAAAGTATAAACAAAGAGAGCACCTAGGGACTTGGGAGTCTGCTCTCCCCACATAGCCCTCCCTGGTTTTAACTTGCTACTGCTCGCTTTTCAGATCCAGATGACACTTCACTTCTCTGCTAAAATCTCAAGGCCAGTCTCATGCAGAGCCCTGAGAGCATGTCTGTAGAGCCCAGTACTGCTCTGCTGCTGTGGATGTGCAGAATATCCACACACTAGCTCTAAATGATTTGGCATGAGCACCAGCAGCATTTCCAAGAATATCAGAGCTTTTAGCTAAACATTTTAATGGATATTTTCCATTTCTGAATGTATTAAACAAGGGGTTTTTTTCACTTTTTCTCTCTGGGTGATTTAATGAGTAACTTCTTTCTTACTCCTCTTTTGATTTTCACATTTTTTTCATCAGACTTATTTCTGGGTTCATAGATATGTTTTAAGAGACCACTGAGGAAACCCGCAGTGACAGGTTTGTTTTTCCTGATCCCCTCCATGACACAATCCATATACAATAATTCGTGTTTCAAGTTAAGAAACAATATTCCCTTCTGAAATAAGGAATACCAACTGGCTGAGATAGTTAATTATCATTAAATAAACTTTTCTCCTCCTCTACTCTTGTTTCATTTACCATCTTTCCAAAGTTTGTAAGACATTGAATGCACTGGCTTGATTCATCTCCTAAAAATCAGCTCAGTACCATCTATAACCAGTTTGTGTTTACTAGCTCCAAATCAAGCTCAGTTGTTATTTTTGTAGATGCATACATCCAAATTCTTCCCTCTTTCCCTTCCCACACTCATCTTCCCCTCATTGCCTTCAAAAGTTGCCTTCAACTTCCACTGCAAAACTTTTCCCTCCAGTTCAACCTGCTTCCCTTTTCATCTCCTCTCTGTGACAGCTTCTTCAATCGGGAAGTCATCTTTCCCAAACATTAGGGATAAAATCCACCCCATGCAGAGGAACTGGTGCCAGGTCCACTTAAGTCTTCCAAAGAATTTGACCTCAGGTGGCTTTCCCCTCTCCTCCTCCCCTCACTTACTCTTTTCACAATAGTTTCCAACAATGGCCTTAGCCAGTTTCCTTCATTACTGCTAACTTTTACCAGCACTTAATGTACTTTATGTGCCTGCAGCGTTTTTTTCTGAGTTTCTAATAGGCTGCAAATTCCTTGAAGCGTGTCTCATTATATTTTTTGTATAGCTCCACTCATTCTGTCTCTACTGAATAAATAATGGCTACTCTACAAGAACACTTACTATACACCCCTACTGTTTTAAATATCAGCCATTGCATTGTCAGCTTTCTTAATTTTTCTTTTGTCTGCATGAGTCATTGTACCCATCTTCCCTGTGTGTTTACATATAAATGCTCATAGACATTTCTCTCCACAGAAAGAACTGGTAAAATAATCCCCTGCACCAAAATTCCTTGTTTTGCAAATAAATCCAAACAATTTGGATTAGCTAGAGACACAGTCGGCTCTTTTATTCTTCTGAAAGAAGTTCCTCTTCCCTCACAGCTATTTTAGACATGAGACCCGGAGTTTAACTTGCCTTGCTGTTGATATAAGAACTATATGGCAAGTGATAAACAAAAAACATGCTAAAAATACACTCGAACACTGGAACTAAGCCTAAATGAAAGAGCTTTATATGTTGAGGAAAACACAGTGAAGTATAGACCAGCTGAGAAAAACTACTGTCATCAGGCCCCCACGAGCACAGTTGCAATAAGGCACTTTCACTGCTGCAAGGTCTTATTTACTTGTCCAAGCATATTAGGGGTTAGACCCACTATACAACTGCAAGCCTGGAGTCAGATTTCACAGGTTTCAGGTACAAATCATAGCCAGTGCTCTACTTCTATTTAGGTTACCCTCTGGCTTCAGAAACCTTTCTTCCATTTTCTTAACCCTCATTGGTTTTTAAACTTGCTTATTTAATGCATTGTAACTAAGTTATATTTCCAGAATATTTCTCTTGCAAGAACATTTTAACCTGGTTAACCAGGTGAGATGACAAAAGCAGGGGCAGGGTTAAAGAGTGTGACTTAAATAAACAGACCAGTTGTGGAGTTTATCTTCTACTTTGTGATACATTGCTTGCAAAGCCATTTTTGACAGGTTACCAGATGACAGTAGTTCCACCCCATCAAGGAATTTTCCCATCTGATAGGAATCTCCACATTTAGGTCCTGTAAATAGGAAGGCTAAATTTCATGCTATGCATTTTAACACACCAAAATGATATAGGCTGCCCAGGGAGGTGGTTGAGTCACCTTCCCTGGAGGTGTTTAAGGCACGGGTAGATAAGGTCCTGAGGGGCATGGTTTAGTGTTTGATAGGAATGGTTGGACTCGATGATCCGGTGGGTCTTTTCCAACTTAGTCATTCTATGATTCTGTGATTCTATACTCTCACCTGTCTTGGGCACATGTACAATCCTATTTTAGTAGCACTGTAGCCTCCCTAAACCACGGGGAAGTCTATTTAACACAGAAATCCTAACATTTGCCCCACCTGAAATCTCATGTAACTCCACAGTCAACCACAATGCAAATCTGGGGTTCCTCTATTGTAATGTGCAGACCATCCCTCCTCTGGTCAGGATGGTGGTAGGAAATAAAACCAGTCATGATAGCAATATAAAATCCTATCTGTACTATGTATTTCCAAACACTGAGGCAAGAGCAACATTTGCTCATGGCAGGAAGGCTGCAGTGACTGCTGCTGAACTTGACTAAACAGTGATGGTGTATAATTTCTGCTACAGAAAAAGAAAACATAACAAAGAGGGACTTCTGTTTCATCAGGAGCCTTATTTTGTCTCTGTAACCTGACCTTGTTTGCTCAGATGCTAAAACAAAGCATTCTGGTACCACAATACTCTTCGTGATGTCCTTTTCTGCATTCCATGCTCATCCTGAACTCTTTCAGCAAGTCTAATCCAGTCATCATTCTCTCCAGGTTCAGGATGCTACCCTATACCCAGCTGGCCACTGTGTATTCCCCACTCCACTCAGCAGTAGTAGCAGCTGCAGCTTGAAGGGCCACCTTTTTTGGTACCTCTTTTAATCCTTGCCAGGTTCCTAGAAACACCAGGAATTTGCATGCTAGACAGAAAAGACATACAGCATCCCTCCAAGCATTCCTCCTTTGACTGGTCTACTTCTGTAACTATCTCTTGGCCTTGATGCCTTTCTGGATAGAGATCTTTATGCTTCACCGCTTTCTGATCTGGCTCCTCGTTCCAAGGACTGTACTTAGCCCTGTGAGTGCTGCTCCTCTTCATCCAATTCTTCCCCTCCTCATTCCCAGTCCAGAAAAACACATGCAACAGTGCCTTGTGCAGAGGCAGAGAGCAAACTCCAAGCATCCAGCACAGCTTTTCAAAAAAGGGAACCATACCCTTCCTCTACAGATGTTTCAAGTTTCCTATCACATGTGGAGCTCTCTACCTGCTGGCGAAGCACAGGGCTCCATGCCACAGGCAGCCATGTTCCACATCAAAATTGACAGCACCGTCTCAGCTCCAGCATAATCATGTTTGAGCATGTGCCAAATTGGCCCAAAGCAAAGGGTGACGCTGGCAGGGCTATGCCATTAACACAGGGTAGCATGAATACAGTAGATGCCTGGAAGTTGACTGCTACTTCTGCACCCATGCTTTACATATCACCAAAATTTTCCGTATTCCCTTGATCCAAAATAGGAGATAAAAAACCTGAACAAGGCAGAAATTTCTACAGTGCTCGATGTATCACTAACACTACCACTTATCGCTCCAGGCATCCTAGCAGCAAGGAACAACAGTTAGCCTGGGTCAGAGGAGACTTCTGTTCCACGTAGGAGGTTCCTGGTGCTGCCAGGAGATGTTTTGCAGGCAGAATTGCACTGTGTTACAGACATAGCTTGAAATCAAACAAGGGATAGCAAGCCATGCTTTTCTAGTGTAAACACAAAAAAAAATGTTTATGTAAAAAGAAAGAAAAAGCTGACAGGAAAACTCTAATAGTACTTACTAAATTGAACCAAATATTCAAGTACTAAGCAGATGTGGGAAGACAATTTAAAAAAAAAAAGCCAACACTCTTGAAGCAAGTGGATATTAAAAGTCATTTTTATGCAACTAGGTTTATCCTTAAACCTTCTACATAATATTTAAAGAGTGAGATGTATTCCATGTAATAGCTGCTGTCTGTTTCTAGACAATTATTCCTTCTGCTTCTAAATTAATAGCTGAAAATCTATGCAATGCAAAAATAGAGAAAAATTCTTTGGGCTGCTAACATTTTTTTTAGCAGGGGATTTCAGTGTCTCTTCTTCCTCTATCAGCACCTGACACTGTTTTGTTAGCAGTGAGAAAGCAGCTGCCAACAGCAATCTGTATCGGATGCCATGCAAATAGCAGCATTTGACCCCCTGGGAAGCAACCACTGCCTGCACTGCCTTTGGGCTTTCCCTCTGGGAAACAGGTGGTAGGACAGAATAGGAGTAGGCAACAGGTTGCCAGCTGGAACCAACTTAGGATGCTTTAAAAAAAAATAATTCCCTTTATCTCATTTTCCTTCTCTTACTGTCCTTGGACATCCATCTTCTATTCTGTTTCACTTAAAAAAACCCCACTTTGAATAGCTTTTTTTTTGGGGGGGAGGGGGTGGTATCAGGGGGGAAAAGGGATTGTGACATATGCTTTGCTTCTTCCTGCCATAGTAAGCAGCATCCTAAAATAAAGGAAAGGGCTGCTGGGGGTAGGTATCACTAGAGGTCATCACCTCTCTTCTTGGTAAGTAGGCACTGTGCAGGACCTTGAGTGAATAGTTTCAGAAGGAGAGACCAAGACACAGCATTCAATGCAGTCAATGCATAACATAGTACCTCAGGCAAATGCCTATTTCAAAGCAGGGTTTTTTTGTCTAAAAAATATATATTTTTTTTCCACCTTCTATGCCCTTTATGAGGAATGACTAGGCTCCCACATACTTTGAAAATGAAACGAAGGGACTAAAAATAATGCGGAAAAGGAAGGGGAAAATGGCATGAGATTTAACAGTTCCTAGCATGAAAGACAGACAGATAGCTACATGCGAAGATTAAGTAAGCTAATTCCTTTCAGATTTTCACGTATGCTTATGCACCAACCAACTAGTTATTGGTATGTCTGCATAATGAAAGGCAAGGAGTAGGGAGAAAGTAAACTTACATCAATATGCTCTGAAATTTAAGCAGTGATACTGAAGCACAAATAGTATGTTATCTACAATATAAAGAGCTGTATGAAGTTTTTGTCTTCTGGATGTATGTAGTTCTTGTTGCAGATGCTAACAAAGACTTTCTCCCAGCGACCATGTTGATCGTGGGAAAACAAGGTGGGACTAGAAAGCAAAAGGCACTTGAGAATAACGTCCTTGTAGCTCACCACTCTAGGATTCTCCTTCCCTGTCCTTCTTCCTCCTCCTCTTAATTTAACTGTGTTCCAAGAGGTGAGTAACAGCCCCAAGTCGCACAATGGACAAGCACAGATACATGTGAGCACTAGGGTCGTGTATAGCAACTGAAGGAACACAGCTTTCCTGCATGACTGAAGGCAAATCATATGCTGAGTCAGCTGTAGAGCAAGTGAGAGTCACTTAGGTTTCTTTAAAATAATGAAGGTGGTGAGAAGGGTGTTCTTTCAGAGTCAAATGTGAATAATAGATTTGGGGAAAATTGTACAGTTCTAACATCTAACTTCCTTCCGTCTTCCACAGAACCTGTAGTAACGCTTCCAAATCAAGGCATATAAGAGACCAGGCATCAGGGCATCCAACTACAAAACATGCTTGAATTTTACCTCATTCTTACTTACATCACATCACATACCAGTGATGAAACTTGGACATAGGTTCTAGTTAGGCAGAACTTGGAAAATGATGGCATTTTGAAGTTACTAAGCTGCAGACAGGTAATTATTAAGAAGTAACAGCAACAGACTGGATATATTTAGTTCCCAGAGGCTACCCACAATTCTTTTACATTTGAGGTCTGTGCTAAAATTTTCAAAAGAACTTCTAAGCATTCAAGGATGTGAGTCAACACCAGCTTCAGTAAAGACAGGCCACAGAGCCCTCACAGAACCACTAACTTACAGAATTGCTCAGTTTGCCCTCCGTTTAGTGAGAGAATATTTTTGTCTCACCAAACTAGACTAGGCAAAGGGAATCAAGATCATCTAAAACTGTAATAAGCCGCACAGTTATTTCTCCATCACTCCCCAACACCCCAAGACGCACTGAAGGCACATCGTCAGTTTAAATGTGAAGGCAGGCATCAAACCTATCTAACTGGCACAGCTGCAAGTCAATAATGGCCGGTTTGCATTCCATTAAATTCCAAGCAGTTTAATCAGAAAAGTAATCTGGAAATAGTGACAAATCTCTTTGTTCATTAAGAGCAAGCAGTCCTTAAAAAGTCAAATCAAAGCACGCTGCTGTGAGCTTGGATCAGCATATGCTCTTTCATTAGCAGCATTGATATTTACCAACAGAGAGGATTTTCATGCCCTGAGTTTGTGCCACGCTCCTTTTGAGTCCCTCTGACAATCAAAAGGAAATAAAAATTTTATCAACATTTATTACCTGCATGTCCTAGGCACAGCTTGAGGCTCATACAGACATTCCCACAGGTACATTACATATCTAATGTGCCAAGCTCTGTCATAGAGAAAACCATTATAATTTTTCTTGACAAAATTTAGTCAATGAAGAATCATTTTTCTTGACAAAATTTAGTCAATGAAGAATCATTTGCTTTACATCATGTAGATTTATTTGTATTAGTGCAACAGGTTTTTCTACTCTGATTAAAGCTTCCATAATGCGTGGGCCTGCAAATGTTCTATCAGTATCCAGATCTGTCCTCAATACCTACACTGCTAATTTCACTGAGGAGCGTAACATTGGGCTGCCAAGTCCTGTGAACATAATTGCTACCCTTTCCCCATCCTCTATTTTGAAATCTCTGAGGCAAACCCTTTCATTTCTTTATCCAGTGGCTGTTTTACAAAAAATCATCAACACCACATGCATGTTTCATTTCATGAGGAACAAATTGATGACCAAGAAGATTCTGCATGACCATAGGTCTGTCTGTAAAAAGTTCACGAGAGGTTCGAGACATTTTTGAGCGAGTTTACGATGAATCACTATGCAAACGTTGTTAGTGTTCACTCAGAGTGGAATGCGTCTCAGAAAATTTCTACCACTTCAATATCCTCGTCATTTCACAGGAAGTTTAAGCACATCATAGGCTCAGCTCCCCAGGTTTGTTTGCTCTGATAGACACAATGCAAGTTTTACCTGGTGTTACAGCATAATATATTGCATAAATACAGTGAAGTCGTAAGAGCCTGAACTCCAGGTAATAAAACAGAAAAATAGTGATATGCAGGTGCTCCAAGGAACTGTCCTGGGGCACCATTGCATAAGAAATAGAGGCATATCATCGATTTCTGCTTGGTTCATAGAACTAAAGCCAAAGGAACTGACTCAGGGAGGAAGCATGTATTTCAAAAATTATTTCCAAGCTTCACTGCCATTAGAAAACTAGATTGGCTCCTCAGGTATATCATAGTTTTTCATGTGGCTGTAGTTTGACTTAGTCATTCATCCCGCAAATTAGAAGCAACCCTATTTAAACTGACAAGAGTCTATGCAGAAGCTGGGTCGCTGGTCTTTTCCCTCTGAAGCACTACTGAGTACCACTGATAGCATTCTATATGTACTTCAAGACAACATATCCAAAGAGATACCAAAGGATAGCCGGTATCCAGATCCTATTCCATTTAGGAAAACTATGAAAATGTTTAGTTACTTACTTGAAGTCCCGGCTGAGATCTATGGAGTTAGAATAATTGTTTTAAAATTAACTTTATGGATTATAATTTATTTTCAAGAAAGCTTCCGAAGAATCTCATGCGTGTATATTTATTGCTAAGAGATGAGAAAACATGATTCATGAAAACAGCACTTTCTGCTACCCAAGACAGCTGTGATCCAAGTGCTTGCTTACAGCTGTACAGCTCCATACTTAGTGTGCCTGTGTATCTTTGAACAAAAATTGTCTGGAGAAACAGCACTTAGGTTGCATTCCACAATTTGCACTGATGTCATAACCCAACTTAAGAGCTGCAAAATATATTCCAAGTGCACTGTTAAATCTTTGTACATTCTCCACAGGCAATTTGTGTCCACTTTTCTAACATGTTTGCTTAAGAACTTCAATTGAATACAACTAAAATGTTTTCTTTGCAATACAGACCAAAGCAAATCTTAGTGGGAAAACACACCTTTCCAGCCCTACACAGGGGACCTGGACAACGTTTTGTTCAAAATTTTCAGATGAGAATTCTCATGTAGAGGTTACCGGTGTGTGGTAACTGATTTCAGGTCAATAAGCAGAAAGGTGTTTGAATAAAACACAATATGGTGGTTTGTAAAGTGAAGCTGCTAATCTGATTTAGATCATTTCCAGCTCCATGACTGTTTCCAGTCAGCAGCCCCGTTGAAAGCTGTGTGTCCCTTAGTTCCTTGAGATATTTTTATTGCCAGAAAATTATATTAATATCACTGATGCAGAGAGCCCATTAACCCTCCAATAATGAAAAGTGCACATGAAATAAAGCAGATTTAAAAGCCATCAAGACAATGCATTTTTCTCATTTATTCAAATCTTCTGCAGGAAGTAAACACTGAAAGATTTAAAAAAACTTCACACTGCAGTATGTACAGTTTTGTGACACCACATGAGGAAATTAATTAAAAAAATGAGACCAGTTAGATAAATTACTGAAGACACATCACAATAAAACTGGTTGTGGTAAAATCCTGAATTCTAATGTATGGCAATGAAAATCAATATTCCTTTGCTTTACAGGGATGGAATAGTCCTGGTACAATATTTCAGTTATGCAAAATGGAGTCCTGAATTTACATGGCTGACTATATTTATATGAGTACTTCATGTTTTAAAAGTAGTTTTGCATTTGTTTTTTTTTTATCCAGACCCTTTTGATTTGAAGCACATTCTTTCACAAAGCTAAAATACCACAGCAGAAGTCATGTCCAGAAGTGGAATACTGTTGTGTTTTGAACTGACCTGACTCGTTAAGACATATTTTTTTTTTTTGCCAACGCACAGATGCACAGGGTCCCCCATGCACTTTTCATGCAGCAGGTAATCACAACTTTAAATAAAAGTATTTTTCTATACATTCTTCCAGACTTGCAACTGTATACATACATGCAAAAGTTTTTAAACCTATGTGATCATATTTACACTTATACATGGAATATACATAACAAAAAAGATTAAAAGGGTTTTTCTTCCTTTGCATTAGAACAATACAAAATATGTATTTCTCATTAAGGAAACCACTATTTACATCACCTTTTAAAAACCAATTTCAACATATTATAGGTGTAACAAGTCAATATATTTACATTATATATAAATATATATAATATATACTTACCAGCTTACTCCTCTGTAAGATGTGACAGAGAAAAAACTGGTAATATCATGTCACTGACGTCAATGAGAGCTGTAACTTTCACCAACATTTAACAGGGAAAATTTAAACCACTCATTTCTTTCTTTTAAAAACATTGGTAAATTAAAAATTTAAAAACATTACTAAGAGTAAATGGCTAAGAAAAGTGAAAGTTATGGCTGAATTCCCTTTTGATCTCATAGTGTTAATAAACTTCTCAGACTGAGCCACCCAGTTACATGGTATCAGCAGAGAAGCCCTCCAGCAAAACAGCTTTGAGTCCATAGTCACGCGTTACCCCCCGCCTATCATTTCCTTAAATTTTGGCAGAGGAAACACTTAGAAATCTGGTTATCTCAGTTCCGTACACTTTCCCATAGAAACAAAAGGCATGCCTGTGTGGCAATTGTAAGTCAATCCCCAAATGTAACTAGCTTGAGCACTACACCACAGAGGGTGAAGCAGCATGAGCCTGTAGATGCCCTCTGAAGTCAGGCGTCAGGCACTTTACAACCCGACTGCTGCTATGAGGTTAAAGTTAATTCAGGTATAAGTCCCAAGGGGCTGCAATTGCAATTTTAAGTATAGTAGACACATCCCTAACTAACAACTTCTCTGCTCCATAGGGTGGAGATAGCTTTCCCTCAGCAGTCTCACACAGCTAAACCTGGGAGGTAATTTTCTCCCCTCCCTCCTTTCCTTCTCCTTTGATGATGAGATCACACAATGGCACCCATCAATCCTGCACCTCTTTGCCTACACAGCCACTGCTAATATCTGAAAAGGCTCCATTTTCCTTCAAGTCTCTAATCCGAAAGCACAGCTGAAACTTCAGCCTTCTGAGTCTGCAGAGCTATCTTTGAAGCTTCTACTCCCATGACTGAGGAAGCATACAGTGGACAGCCGAAATGCATAACCTAGCAGTGAATGTTTACAGAAACTAGGAAACAGGAGTTGCTGAGAATGTCACGCACTACTTAGATGACTTCACTTTGCCATTAATCTATAGGGACTAGTGAAAATCAAGGATCTTTAAGCTGCTTGGAAAAACATGGTCCTTCCGCTGATGCAGTACACCCAGCTTCTGTACCTTCCTTTTCTGATGGGAAAGTCCCCAAGGAAAACAAGGGTGACTTCTTCTTACTTACTCATACTACAAGATAAAAAGATTAAAAAGCCTTTGGTCCTCAGATTTAAAGGCCATAAGTGTGGATGGTCAAGATTTTAAAGACCTCCTACCTAGCGAGGGGTAACATCAGTGATTCTGGAGAATTTCATATAGATTATTGCCCTCTTAGCAGCTGTCGGAAAAGCATGAAGTTAGCGTGCTCCACCCTCTCTCAAGGGCCTCACAGTTATACTACATGCTGCTTGAGATTGCAGTGTCTACAAAAGGTAAAATTCTTTCATGAACATCATGTCCTAAACTCAAATTCTTGTGTATAATAGTTTACTGACGTCTGTGAGAATGGTAATACCCTTTTCATTAACATCACCTAAAAAGAAAGCTAAATCATTAACTGGTCAAACTGTTAACATTTTAACTTAAATGGTTTTCTAAAACTTTAAAAACTAAATGTTCAAAAGTATATATTATAACAAGAGTACCATAGAATAAATACATAGGTAAGCACACTTCCTAGACTCCAATATTACTTTTTCTTAGGGTTAGACTCTTCTCCCTACTTTTTATCGAGCTTTGTTTTGATGAAGTTTTTCCAACCAGATTATTTCATGTCCATTCCAGCTGCATTTTTCTGCGGAGCCCTTCCAAGTAAATTATAGCCCTGTATTTACTCTGGGAACCATCTATTATTCTATATTGCATATATTTCCTAGCTATATACATGTTGTTTCCAGAAAAATAATCAATTAAGACTTTAAGAGACATTTAATGGATGGAACAAATACCATCTTTTAATATTTCTGCTGGGTTGACTCATATAAAAAGAATTCAGTTCCACTATCAATCCAAAATATATTTTATCTTGTTAATGATTACTCTGAGACATCTGAATTGTCATTGGGCCACTTATAAATGCAGTATTAAAACCAAACAATTTTATTTTTATATTATACTTCAGACAATGACATTTAAATGATATTAACGTGTGAAGGTTTTAAAATATAAATCTTCTTTGTACAGCCCATTAATATATTACGTTTCACCCAAATAACATAAAAATATATCTTTAAATGACTCTGTTGTTTCTTATATAAACCAGGGGGAATGTTTCATACTGCATACTGCCAAATATTTGTGTTCCCTAAAAGAAGGTAACCCCCAGAGGGATGAAACAGAATAGTGGTGCATTTTTCAGCTGGCAGAGAGAAGTCCCTTTCAGTAGGGACTGCACTGGAAAGAAGGGAAACTATCCCAGACAGGGGGTGGCAGATAAGGGGGAAACAACAGCTTCCTCTGTCTCAGCAAGCCAGCAGTCTGGGAGAAGGATCTCTGAAACTGAACCAGAAAGGAAGAGAGCAAAATGTCCCATCATTCATCTCTGCTATGCAAACAGGAGATGGACAGAAACGGGTTTTGTCAAGTCATTGGCTCTCAATGGTGAAAACGGTCAAAATTAAAAGAGAACGTAACTTTCATTATCCTTGCAAGTCAACTACTTAGCTGTCTGCTGACAGTTTAGGGGATTATTACTCAAATTAAAAGCTACAGAGAACTTTTTTTCCCCACACATGTAAAAGGTTCAGCAAAACTTATGGTTGCCAATCATGCATATAATTTAGAGGAACTGGATTTTGTCCTCCTCCTCCCCACACGAAATAAAGGCTGCAAACAGAACTAACACTGACAGTGTTAACAGGAAAGCAGAGCCACAGGGCTCCTCCCCAGCTAGCAATTCTTTTAAGGTCTCGGCTTTGACTGTAATTTTCAGCTACACCCATCTCCAGCTGATATTGCCAGATGTTATAAATCACAGCACAGGTGGAGACTGAGGAAAAGGGCAGAGGAGGAGGATTTCTCAGAGATGTCCCACTATCCTTTACAGACCATGACAAAACCACAATTTTATCCTCAGTTCAACCTGAAAAATTACTCTAAAACCAGTTTTTCTGCAGAGAAAAGGTAGTGCATTAAACCATACATCAGTTGTTCAGAGAATAATAAAAGCTGTCAGAATATGGATTCTTTTCTCTGGTTGTAGAAAGAGGCCAAAACATTTTTCATTAAAATCCGATATAATTTTTGAGTGGAAGTCCAAGGTGTTGCTTTAGCTTCTAGAGAGGAAGCAGGATGTTGCTAAACAGACAAGTCTTCTCATCTGCTTCACAAGCTTTCCACCATTTTCCTCACCAAATACATGTGTTAAGCTTTATTAATACCACTCTTCCAAGAGGCATTTTGGCTTTCCCCTTTTAAGCAGGGAGGGGATAGGAATGCACTGACAAAAGGACTTATGCAGTACTTGCATGGCCTATGAGAATCTGCCTTTTGTATAAAAACCTAGAAAAAACACTTAACTGTAACTATAACTCATTAACTATGGCTAAGGATGCTGAGGAAGGCATTTGTTAAGAGCAGGACAAGGAAGAAAAATCAGTTTTACACCACTATTCTGGAAGGATCACAAACAATATTTAAAAATGACAATAAAAATTTTGGAAGCACTAAAACCTACATTTCAGTGCCTTTCAATTATTAACACTGACACAGGTTTTCCAATATGACGAGCTAATACCTTGGACGGACTGCTCCATTTCTTAGAAGTTATTTTTTAAAATGTCACAAAACATATTAAACATTCAGAAAAAAAAGTACACTGTCTCTATGCTCAGGCTTCAAAAAAAAAAAAAAAAAGGATTATTTTACAGGGAGGGAGGAAACGCAGCATTACCACCACCTAGGCTGTACGCTTACAGTTTATGTTATACCAAAAACTTGCAGAACCAAATAAAGACTCTGATCAAAGAGTACTCATAACTTAATTTGATACATACAGAAGTGTCTTGTACAAATTACATCCTTTCTCGTTTTCTTGTGACAATCTATTGTAAAGCAAATTTTATCTACATGTATTTTAAATAACATCACCAGAAAAATAAAAAGTTTATTAAATGAAAACATGTTTCAATTAGACCATGCTTTTCTAAAATCATGCTCAATTTATACAGTAAAGTTCGTACTCATTTTTCTTTTTTTTGTTTGTCTTTTTTTTTCTTAAACAAAGATTCAAAACCACCGATTGTAAACTCATTGAGGAGGCTATAGTTTATTCTGGCTCTTTTTTGATTGTTAGCACTTTTTCCAGAAGTCCATGCATTTCTCCATTCACACCATGTTGATGAGAGGTCTTACTCCCCATATGGCTGTTGTAAGGGCTTCTTAAGTTACTAAAAGGAGTTTTAAGCTCTGCATCAGATGTCAACTCCTCTTTGATTGTAACACGAGTTGAACCATCAGTGAATGAAGGTTCATTCCAAATTTCTTTGTCATGTGCTTCTTGGCTAGTAACAGAGTTGCCGCCTTTCTGTAACATGTAGTACAATATTGGGTTGGTTTTGGTCAGTCTTGGAGAGTCTTTGTCATAATCACTCTTGTCCATACCTGTGATCACCCATCTAATGGGCCCTTTTTCATTGGGCATCGAACACATGTTAAACTGGTCAGACTCAAGTCTAGATACTGTATTACCTAAATGTTCAGGGAAGGGGGAACTAGCAGGACTTTTTGCTGCTATGGGATACTGAAATGTTCTATGATCTACACAACTGTTCTTTTGCACAGGGCTGCCCATTAATGCATTTACTGAAGAAATGCTGAATTCAGGTTTATTAATTGTTACACTGGTTTTGTTTCCTTTTTTCTTGCCCTCTGTTAGTATGTTATTCCTATGTTGTGACAGATCTCTCTCACAGTTTTCTGAGAGAAGCAGTTGTTTCAACACATTAAAGCCTTTACTATCTCTAGACCAGCTCCTATTTTCACTTTCATTATTTGAACCATGACTTACAGCATACTTAAATTCAGCATCGCTTCTGCTGTACTTCAGTTCTTGCTGGTTAAGCAAAGGCCCATAAAGTGCCTCGGTAGGAGAAGTGTGATTGTTTGCAGCATCAGACACATTACTTTTCATCTTTTTTAATGGACTTTCCAATGACTCAGCATGAAGCTTCCTCTTCTTCGGTATTGTGCAAAGACTCTTTGATTCAAAGTGTGTCAGCTCGCTGTTTCGGTGACTTCTGTCCAGCTCATCTACAGGGTAACTGTCTTGATTCTGTCTCAGCAACCTACTTAGCAGGCCATTTTTGGAAAAAGAGAAATCCTGAGGTGAGACAGGTTCAGATTTCAACTCCTCAGATGCTGGAGAAGCAGCTGTGTTTCTCTGCAGTGAATGAACAAATCCTTGAAATGTGTTACCCTTGAACTCTCTTACTTCTTGTGGATTTGAATTATAAGGAACATATGATTCTTCAGATGGTTCAGTTTTTATTTTCACCGTCAATATTTGCTCATTCAAAGCCTTATCTGTCTGTTCTTGAGGACTTTCATCTCGTAAAAGCATCCTCTCTTTCTTTTCGCTTTTACCTTTATTGGGAGTTCCCAGAAGCAGCTGAAGGACAGTGCGTCTTTCAAGGAGATTTTCTATTTCTGAACCTGGAAGTCCTTGTTCAGTGGGTGCAGGTTGACAACTGAATATTTTGTTACTTTCTTCATGCGTACTCAATTTATTCGTAAGCAGAGGGCTGTTCAATCTATCAACCAAGCCAACAGGTTTATCTGTGTTCCCTGCTAGCAGCTGTTTGCTAGCTCTTTGTTCTTCACTTGAAATGGAAGTCTGCATGCCACACTGGGCAAGGTTCTGTAGCAGCTTGCTGGCACTGAAAGCTGAAGCGTTCTGGGGACTGTCATTCCTGCTCAGTTTGGCTCCTTGAATTTCTTTACTTTTAGAAAGGTCTATCAAATGTTTAGATGCAGGATTCACCAGCCTGTCTGGCTGGATGCTGCAGGCATATGGTGGTGAGCTACGCTTGATGGCTAATGATTGGTGTGAGAGGTTTATAGGAGAGTCTGCTTTTACAGAAGTCAGCAAAGGTGGAGTGCTTAATGGAGTCATTCGATTGGTACTGGGACTGTCAGTAACAGGAGTCCTTTTACCAGTCTGTACAGTGAATTTTGCCACATCAGCTGCACTGTGTGGTCCCTGAGGATCATTACTCTTGTCTACCTTTTCTTCACTCTTATGCCCAAGTAACAGCTGAAGTAGCGTTACTTTCTGATGGGGATTAAGCTTAGAAGCTTTTGGAGTGTCTTTTTCTTCCTTGTTCTCTGGGCAGGAAACTTTCGGATCCCAGTTATGAAGCAAGGACTGAGTCAGGTTATCCAATGAAGCAGGTGGACCTGTGTCTGGTTTATCTGTCCTGTGTTTAAAGGATAGATCTATAGGAAGACAGTTAGAATGGGAGCTTTCATCATCACTGCTGTCATCTGTAAAACTAGGATTGTTGTCTGAATACTCATCAATAGTTGTTGGTGTGCTGCTGTCTTCAAAAATGCCAGCTCTCTCACTCCTTTCATGCCCTTTTACATGTTTGGTGGTATTCTGGCTTTTCAGTAGATGCAAGAGCAAACTGTTGCTGGGAGACGTTTTCAGATTACTCCTTTCCACAGAACTTTTGTATCCCACATTTTTTGGAGATGAATGCATGAGTCCCATCGAACTCTGAAATGGTGCCATACTGCTTTTGCTAGATACTGTTTTGGTTGATGATCCTGTTTGACCATTGAGATGGTTTGTCACTCCTTTTGATAAACCAAATTGGCCAATATCCTTTTGAGCACTTTCTTGTAACCTGGCCATAGCTGCAAGTCTCTCACTTGCTATTTGATTTGCATTTTGTGCTTTTAAAGCATGTTCCCTGGAATACTGCTGCAAGTGAGCTTCACTTGAGAGGAGTAAAGCTAGTTGGCTGCATGCTACGCTGGGCTTTGGTGAAGCAGCAGGACTAGACCGTTTCTCTACCATGCTTGCAACAGCTTGTAACCTTGCGGCACATGACAGTGGCTCATTTATCACTTTAGGTGCACTCTGCACTGCATGAGGAGATTCTATAAACCTCTCGTTGGGCAGGTTCTTTGTTATATCAGGCAGGTTATTGTCCAACTTCTGATCTTTTGCTTTGCTCTTCTTCAGCAGAGTCTTCAGGTGACTGGACGCAACACCGTAGCACCTTAAATCTTTCTCCACCTGTAAAGAATCGGGGCTAAGGGAGTATCCTTGCTCCTTGAGGCTCTGCCTAATCTGCTGTGACAAAGCAACACTCTGCAACCTAGAGCTGAATGACTGAAGCAAAGAGGCAAGTAATGTGCTATCCTGTTTGCCTTTAGGCACATTTTCAACCATGCCAGCTAACAAAGCTTCCTTTTTAACACCTAAATCCACAATGGAATCAGACAACCGCCTTCTCTTTGCTGCATTCCAGTCTTCGGAAGACTGTAACAGTCTTGCTTTTTTGAGGTGCAGCATGCCAGATCCCCGATATGTATTTGTGTTAAGAACTGGACCATTACTTTGACAACTGGGAAATGTATTTCCAGAAATTTTAAAGTTTTGATCCTCTCCACTGTGCCCAGTAGGCTTTTTGTCATCTGCAGTACCTGAGCCTCCTGCTGCTTGATGCATTAGTAATCCCTCTAGGTAAGTTAAAACAACAGAATCCTGGTGCATCTCAGAGCCAAGCTCTTCTCCATGAGTCATGTTCAATAAAAGTTTCCAAAAGGGCTCTGGTTCTACTCACTTCAAAGACTAGTTCTGCTGTAGCTGAATCGAGACACAGAGTTAAGAAATAACAGGTAGATGTCTATAGTGCTTGTTCACAGACTTTCAGAAATAATATAAAATGTCATATTCCAAACAGGCTTCTTCTAGTGTAAACTGTTCGATGAGCTAGGTTTCCAATCATATGAATCTGCTGATATCTCGAATGTTTCTGAAAGATGTCTAGGAGGAGCACTCAAAACGTGGTTCCATGGTAATACAGTTCCTTTAAGTATTTGTTGCCTTCTTTCTCCAGGAAGCCAGGTTGTTTTTCATGTTTTGCCATCTCCACCAAGCACTTTAAATTCCTAAGTGAAAAACAAAACAAAACAAAAAAACAAAACAAAAAAAATAAGTGGTCAAAACAGAAAAAATTTAGGATAAGATCTAATTGCATAAGACTACTTTTCTTCTTCTCTTAAGCACACTGTCTTAGACAGAGACTCAGTATATATAAGCATTAATGACATTCCAGATGAAAAAGTCAAGTAATGAGCAAAGTACATAGCAACTAAAAGAACTCTGCGATAACAGTTTATCTATAAAATTTTCCATCTCAATTAAGCTTAGCTACCATAAGTATAGCTGTTAAAAATCCTCATCAAATTTATACTACATCTGGAAATAAGGAATAGAAACCACTAAGGGAAAATCTTAAAGCACTTAAAATATAAATTAAAAAAAAAATTACATGTTATTTTACTTCACAGTTGGATCAATCTTTCTTCTTCTGATGTAAATACACACGGTACGCAGACTATCACTCTAAATGTGAATTAAGAGGAAGAGGCATGCCTAAAGTTTGCTCTCTACAACTACCTGAAGGGAGGTTGTGGAGAGGAGGGAGCTAGCCTCATCTCCCAAGTGACAGGGGACAGGACAAGAGGGAATGGCCTCAAGCTCCACCAGGGAAGGTTCAGGCTTGACATACGGAAAAAATTCTTCACTGAAAGGGTCATTAGGCAATGGAATGGTCTGCCCAGGGAGGTGGTTGACTCGCCTTCCCTGGAGGTGTTTAAGGTGCAGGTGGATGAGGTACTAAGGGGTATGGTTTAGAGACTGGTGGGAATGGTTGGACTCAATGATGCGGTGGGTCTCTTCCAACCTGGTGATTCTATGATTCTAAGTCAATGTTCCGGTTCATGTTGAATCTGTTATCAAATAACAGAATAGGCAGCACATTTTTGTTTGGCAGGCAGATGATATTGTTAAAAGTAGGAACCAAGTTGTCACTGCTGCCAAGGTCTATCTACTATTGCAAAATCTAGTACAATAGAAACAAGGGGAAGGAAATTTGTTGTTTTTACAATTCCCAAATACCATGGGTCATTGGAAGAGTCATGTGATAGAAGAGGTGAAAATGATGCTTATGCTCCCGATAAATCCCAAAATAAAAAACCTCCCTCTGCTGGGGATTCTTTTTACCTTCACATTCTTTCATGTATTAGACATAGCAGCAAAAACCCCACAGGTCTTCCCGGAAGTCTTATTATTTTCAAAGACTGCAGAATATCTCCACTCAATACTTCTTTGGATGAGGCAGTATGCTACAAAAATGCTGTTTCAAAAGCACAACAATGGTGCTTATGCTAGATGCATCTCTTCATTTTTAGATTATTGGTCAGTGATAACATGAACTCCACAGAGAGTCACCTCAGTTCAATAGTGAGATCGTTACACCACATATGCCTACTCCTTCACTCATTTGGTTTTAAAGTGGCATAAATATTCAATACTATCATACCACTATAGCTATGCGCCTTTCCACATACCTAACTCGAAGTTGCTTTCACAGTCTAGGACCCCATTGAAAACTTGTATTTACAAGTTTAAAAAGGATGGACACAGATGAAATCTTTGCCTCCTTAAAGTGAATGAATATTTTATGACTGATTTCCCAGAGGCTATTTTTTTAATTCAAAGCTACAGGCAACTAGAAGTCAAAAGATATCAGATCTGCAAAAGAAAGAAAGAATAAGAACAACTGGGCAGTCATGATGTTAACATCTCATATATCCCCCTACACAACTACTCCCTTACTAGACTGTAAGTCACTCTAAAGACTAAGCTATCTCAAAAAAAGAAAAAGAAAAGGAAAAAGAAAAAAAAAGGTAAAAGAAAGCAAAAGAAAAAGAACGAAGGAATTAAGATACCAGCAATGCATTTTAGTGTAAATGTGTATACTCATGTATCTAAATGTCTAATTAAAAGCTGGTAGCTATTGCTAGGGTCTCTTAGTACTTATCTCAGAAATGTATGCCTACATTAACTAGCACTTACAAAACTGCCTGCAGAAGACTGTGTCCATTCAAACATGCAAGTACAACTTAAGTGTGGATTTAGCTAAATAAAAATTGACAAACCATCCTGCTGTTTCTTCAAAAATCTGTGCACTCTGAGTGGGCTTTTGTATCATTTCCACCCAAATGAGACTAAAATAAGAAATAACAAATCCTTGAAAAATCAAGGTTTTCAATAAATCCACCAAGTATCTAGCAACTGTCACATCAACACAACATGACTTATTTCCTCAAATACTTGGGAAAGCACTTCATCTGGAAAATGCAGTTTTCCAACTTCCAAAAAACTGCTTACTTGCAGCCACATTTTCATATTTCAAAATGTAATTAAGCTGATAGCATGCCATTCTTAAAAATGAGTGAGAAACACTTGATACAGAATATCCTTAAGAGTATAAAACTGAAATTTTTTCAAGGCTTTCTACTTTCTGATAAAAACAAGCCTTATAGGTCACCTTTAAGATTAAGTGCCAAACAAATGCACCATTAAGCCAATATTCAGTAAAACTTCACTCATTACAGCTCTAGGTAATTAAATAAAAAACCCCAATGCATTTATGCAATTCCCGTGGGTACTCTAATAAGAGTTTTGTTACCTTTGCTAAGAAAATACAGAGAATTTTACAGAAATCAGGTTGATGCAAAGAAGTCTTCAGTAAAAACAATGAATTCTAAAAAGCAATTAAAATACAAGCAACAAGAGAGACATTTGCAATCCTTCTGAAGAGCCTCTTCAGATCCAGTGTTGCAACAGGTATCGTAGCACAAGTAAATTTACATGACCTAATGTACAATACACAAATGCAATGAGGTCATCCGTCAAGAACCAAAATCACATTTTAAAGTCTAACTCTACAGCTTATTTGTGATGGAAAGCCAGGCAGTAGGGTTTGAAGATAATCTCCTAACTAAGCACTTCCTGTGTGTTTTGAACCCAATATGCTTTTCTTTCACTATCTAAAGTGTGGTCATGTGGAAACTGAATCAGTTTTTAAAATTAATGTTCAGCTCGACACTAAGGCAACCATTCAGCATCCTTTTAAAAACATGTAGACCATACCAGAGGATTTCCCTGGACCCACTGAAATTTTAGTAATTTATCTATCTATTATATATTATTTCAGAAATTACCAGAACCAAAGAAATAAACAAAGAATACAAAGAAAGAAGGCAGAAAAGAAGAGATAGGAGAAGCCCTACAGCAATAGATCTCATATTTCCCAGTAAGGGCTGAAGTAACCTTATTGCAATGAACTTCTAACATTAACCTCTAATGGCCTATAAACCTCTAGACATAAAACTTACATTTAACTATTGTGACAAAATCAACTGATAAAGTCTGTGCGCTTTCTTGACGACGTAACTGCATTAGGTTGTATTTTTTCAACTACCTTCTCCCAGATCTCTGTATCAGAACAAATAAATAAAACACTTGTTTTGCAGAGACTTTGTTTCAGAACCTGCAGGAATGCACTCTGACCACAGCTCATTAAGCCATGTTTCCCTATACAGAACTAAAGCACCAGCGGGTCTCGCAGCACAAATGTTGTAACCTGGGGAAAACACTCCCCAAGTGGAGCATACCATGGGAAATCAGTCCTACAGATTTGAAAATACGTCTAGGGAGAAACTGTAGGCAGCACAGGCAAGATAACAGAATATTAAAATGTACAGTGAACTATAGAAACTGTGAATGTCCAAAATATTAATATTACTTCTGTAGTTGTTAGTTTTTCTCTTTGTTTGCAAACTACAGATACACTTATCAGTCACAGATTTTGAAAGAATGATAATAAACTTTAAGATCCTTTGGTTACTGTGAAGTATTACTGCTGCAAATGATAATTAAATTCGACAACACATGTTCTAATAGGTTAAATGAGAACAATATCTGAACCCACAGCTTCATACTCCGGAATGTTTGCTTATTTTTAAAAAATTCTTTGAAATAACAAGTGCCTCAACTGTAAATCGGTGACTGAACCAACACCAGCCTCCTACTTAAACCAGTAGATATTTAGCTGCTGGCATACTAAATTACAGCCCAGAGAGCCACAGTAAATTAACAACACTGGACTAGCATTATTTGAGCAGGTCATTTATACAATCTAATGAAAAAAACTTGTAAAACTTGATATTGTGAGGTGTCATCTTCTATGGTCTTAATTCAAGATCTTACAGAAAAAAAATCTTATAAAAACCATTAAGATATTTGTTCAGGGAATCAGCAAGTGCTAGCCAATTGCCCATACGAAGGCTTATTAAGAAACAGCTTATCCAAAGTCATGCACATTGTTAAAAATGATTAGAAGAGGTTGAGACGTGTATGTATATAAATATATATAAAAAACCTGTTCTCGTTAACTGCATTTCAGAGTTCTTTAATGACTATTAAATTCCTGTAGTAATTTAATGTTCCATTTTTAAGTTGAAGTGAGTCAAAACATGAATGTGTAGTACTGAAAACAGCCTTCAGTTATTATATAAATTCAGTGTCTTAATGATTAGAAAATACTGGAGGAGGCAGAAAAAGTCCCTCACTGACTGCCTTCCTGTACCCATATTCCCAAATGTAAAGGCTACAGCCCACCACCTCAACCAGTCACTCAGACAGTCATTTTAATTATTATGGATTTGAGGAATGCTGTACAACAATTACAGTGGCGGCTTGGGATCCAGGGGTCCAATTATTTGTTGTGCAGCAGACAAGCTGTCTGACTTTTAGTTTTACTTTTTTGTAACCTGTTTTCCCAGATGGGAGTAATAATATATGCAAACTTCAGAAAGATAATTGATGATTAATATATTTAAGGTTGGGTGTTGCTCAACATCTCTAGGAATAGCACTGAGTAAGTACCTATAACATAAGCTTTTAATGATTCCTCATTCTTACCCCTGACTCCAGTGAAATGCTGCAGAGCATGATGAAATTAAGATCTCCAGAAAAAAAAAATCTAGATGCACTGGAAATTGCGACAGAATCTTGCGGCGAACTACAGATTAAAGTGTTAAATAATTCTGATCCCAGAATTATTTTGTTATTAAGCTCAATTTGTACTACTTCAATTTTAGCAGGCAGGAAGTATGCATTCAGAGTGAAGGTATAAACACTTCAGTTGCCTCTTTTTGCTATGGTTATAAGCAGGCCAGATTCAACAACCTACAGTCTCAAATCCACACTGCTGCACAAATGTGCAGGTACTCCAAAGACATTTAAGCATGTGCTTTAAGTGAATTAAGTATTTAAGTGTTTCACTCTATCCACACTTTATGTCAGGAATGTATTGAGATGAATGGAGCAGCTGAGACCTCTTCACAGTTTTGATTCAGGCTTTCAAGACATTTTGAAGGTTCCCTTTGCAAATGCAATTTAGAAAAACAAAAAAAGAGCAAAAAATGATCAGATTATGGAACAAAACTCAGCAATAAATGGGTGAATTCTTCCATGGTGGCATGCAAAAGAACTTGGGAATCAAAAAGTCTTCTTTAAAACAAGTTAATTAAAAAAAAATAATCAAGCTCCTTAAAATTTTAGGAATTGTAGGAGATCGCTTTGAGAAAACAAAAAAAGGCTTTACTTTTCTTCCCAAGTGCTTGGCATGCTATTCACTCCTTTGTTAGGCCACTGACCGACTCCAAAAGACACTTGAGAGGTGGAAAATCCTATCACTTTTAAACAGCTTGGTCAGGAGAGAGCACACAGGGAATCTGTGCTGTCAGGGTTTCTGGAGGGGTTCCCAAAGCCCTGACCACCCTGCCAGGGAGCTGGTGTCCCCCACCTTCGGCAGAGGGGTTCCCTCAAGACCAGCACTCTGTCCTGCTGCCTTTCCCACAGCACATGTTGGCTTTGCTTGCTCTAGAAAATACCTGCTTTGGATAGTGGCAGAATTCACCACAACCATGGCTTCAAAGCTCCATCTTGCCCAAGGATACAAACGGAAAGGCCTTTTCCCTATTGTTTTGTTAAGCTGCATAGTGCAGAACACAGTCCTGACCTTACTTTCCTTAACAGTTGATGCAATAGCTCAAACAGATACAAACCCTACCATGTTATGAAACATTCAGTAACTGAGAAGTCTTATGTCACATAAAATTGACAGGAACATAGAACCCACAGCACAGAAGACACAAGAAAGTCTGTCTTGTGAGAATAAGATTTGACAGACCACTGAACTGAAATGTTAGTGAACCAAAACCTGGGGTGGGGGTTGTGTGGAGAAATTCAACTGTTCTAAGCCGTAGAGACTATTTAGGTTTACTTGGGCTTTTAAGAGACTGCTAAAATGTAAAGGCTAATTACTGCCATTGCTAATTGTGGCCCTAAAGGCACATAAGGAAGGTGAGGCAGTTCCTATGTATTCCCTCTGGGGTGTGGAAAGGGGGATGCAGGCATCTCATCTCAGTTTCCCTCTGCTCCTCAGATTTCACTTGAGATTCTCCACAGCCTGGGAATCTGTGACTCACACAGACCATGCAATACCACCTCATGGCAAAGAGGAGCTTTGGGATGATACATAATATATTTCAAGAGGGAATATAATATTTCCACTGTCTACTTAAATGAGGTGTGGAAATGTCAGAGAGATTTTCGTATTTATGCTGAGTGTCTTCTGGGAAAGCAGCACAGCAGGCTGCGCACATTTGTTCCCATGCAAGGAGAGACGCAGAAGTCAGAATGCTTCAAACTCAGTAGCAAAGCACTTCAATGTGGAAGACCAAAAACCTGATCAGTGCTGGCTACATGGCAGATTTTACCCAACCCTAGGGAGCCACATTGCAAAGAAACACCCATCCAGGTCCAACACAGGGTTCTTCCCAGATAGGGGACAGTATGGCATGAACAACAGCAACCCGAGCACAGCAGAACTGGAAGAAAAAGTTACATGTGCACCACAAACTGGTGTATACAGGAGAAACCTAAGACTGCTCAGGTTCCAGACAATGCCTCACCTGGCAGTGAGGGACCATGCAGAGGTTTGTCTGCCCTGAGAAGCATGGTATTTCAACACAGCACTGGTCTGCTGCTACTTGTCCAATGCTGGCACTCAGCCCATCCCAGCTACCTCTTCCAGAAGGCAGAGCACAGCTTACCCAAGGGTGCAGTCACCTCTTCTTAAGTTGCATGTGACTCAGATTTGTAAGCTAAACTTCAAAAAATGTAACAGTAAGAAGAGGAAAAAAAAATTTAAAACAAAACCCAAAACCCGCAACAACAACAACAACAACAAATCCCTCACTCAACAACACCCAAAAAACCAAGCAGAACCCCCAAACAGCTGAAACAAAGATATGGGGTGGGGGAGAATGGGGAAGGATAAAAGTGCCCTAAATGCTGAGTTTGTGAAAGCCATAGTAGCAGCTCTCAAGGTTTACAAGTACACTCAAGCACTGTATACAGCATAATCCAAATCCAGCCTGAACATCAAAACCTCCTCCTACATTCAGAGACAAATCATGTGTCACACTTTGTTTCCGGCACTTTTCAAACAATAACTAGTGTCAGCCTACCTTAAGTTAGTATCTCTTATTCTAACAAGTAAAAGAATTGAGCATCATGGAAATACTGGCTCCTAGATGTGGAAAACCCCATCCTGTTCATATAATTTATGATTTACCACTATAATCAAGTAGTTCACAGAACTTCACTCAGTTCCTCAGCGCAGACCCATGCACATACACTTGTTCTTACACAGAACTGTTCCTCCAGCACTATTTGTAATTCTCTAAGAGTACTGTAAAGGTCAACTTTGAGTTCATTTCTTGACTGGGATCTGCTAACACTCAGACATGAACTTAGAAACAGTTACAGTATAAAGAGGAACAGATGTTCAACCTGCAAACGTCACCCATGAAACAGTTAAGTAGTTGACACCTATAGCTGCCCCATGATTTGCTGTTCAATGATCTTCTGTTATTGAAGACAAAATCCTCAGAAACTAAATCAGCTAAGAAATAGAGTAAGCAGGGTTTTTTTAACTGTGTTTGCTTAGTCAAGAGGCAAAGAGCAAACAGGTAAAAAATATATACCAATATCTGTTTTCTGGATAGAGGGGTGGATAGTATACTGGTAACTACAACAGAATGGACAGAGGGTGCATCTTCTCAATCTCTGTAAACTATTTGCATATAAATAACCAATTAAAAAAAAAAGAACAACCAGATTCCCATTCCCTTCAACACCCACAAACCCACTGATTATGCATTTAACTATGTCAACTGCCCAAGAATGAAACTTGATTAATGTACAGTGAAGAAATCAATGTCCTCTTCTGGACAATCATGCTTTTGAGTTACAATCAATGCATGCAGATAATGCATTTCCACACAACTCTGCCCTTCTGCTCACTGGAAGGATCTAAAGATACAGCCATTTATACTCAGCGTTACAATAGAATAGTGTATTTCTTGGATTTGCTGTAATAACTATGCGTGTTAGGTGACTTGTCATATAAGTCAATTTATGTTATTTTAATCAAGATTTGGTTTCACAGAGACCAAACCACAGCAAAGCACTAAAAGAAATACCCAGCTTTTATTGACACTGGTAGTTTTGTTCCACTTGAGACCAAGCAACTCAGTTACTTATGAATGAGAGCCACTTTCTAGACTCTTCAACTAAACAGTTTTCAGCTAACCAAGCACGAATACACAGTAATTCCACAGCAAGGTGAAGTACAGAATCACAGTCACATAGTATTCAATAACATGCAAAACTCTACAAATCCACATTAAAGACACATATGACGTGTTTCGTGTGGGGTTTTTTTTGTTTGTTTTTTTTTTGGGGGGTATTCTAGGGACCTGGGGGTGTTGTTCGACAGCCAACTGAACATGAGCCAGCAGTGTACCCAGGTGGCCAAGAAGGCCAATGGCATCCTGGCTTGGATCAGAAATGGTGTGACCAGCAGGTCCAGGGAGGTGATTCTCCCTCTGTACTCAGCACTGGTGAGGTCGCTCATTGAATACTGTGTTCTGTTCTGGGCCCCTCACCACAAGAAGGATGTTGAGGCTCTGGAGCAAGTCCAGAGAAGAGCGATGAGGCTGGTGAAGGGACTGGAGAACAGAACCTATGAGGAGCGGCTGAGAGAGCTGGGGTTGTTTAGCCTGGAGAAGAGGAGGCTGAGATGAGACCTCATTACTCTCTACAAGTACCTGAAGGGAGGTTGTAGAGAGGAGGGAACTGGCCTCTTCTTCCAAGTGACAGGGGACAGGACAAGAGGGAATGGCCTCAAGCTCCGCCAGGGGAGATTTAGGCTGGAGATTAGGAGGAGGTTTTTCACACAGAGGGTCATTGGGCATTGGAATAGGTTGCCCAGGGAGGTGGTTGAGTCACCTTCCCTGGAGGTGTTTAAAGCACGGGTGGATGAGGTCTTGAGGGACTTGGTTTAGTGTTTGATAGGAATTGTTGGACTAGAAGATCCGATGGGTCCCTTCCAACCTGGTTGTTCTATGATTCTATGATTCTACTGTAATGAGAGATTTCCAGCTTACTGTAAATGATGTTTCTAAAGGCTACAGACACTGAAAAGCCTCATATAATTTCATATAAGTGGCGAAGGAAAAATTTACATTAGCAAGAAGGTCTCCACTGGTTCAATTACAATTAAAAAATGTGGGTTTTTTTTCTGCAAGCAGCAGTAAATTCAAGCAGAAGCAAAGATACAAGGTAAGTATCAGCTTTAGCAAAGCCCAGGCAGAAAAGACTAACAACATCCTGTAAAGAATGCCATAGAAACTCCTCACCTTACCACTATACCAGAAATAATCTGAAAACATTCATAAAACAAGTGAGTGAAAGACTAAAAGCCTTTTTAGTCATATAGATGCATACAGAGATAAGTTAATTAACAATATCCTCAAGCATTCCAAACTGGCATGCAACTCAACTTTAGCCATGAGTCAAATAAGAACAATTAAAATAGTGACTTCACTAAAAAAACTATGGAAACTATTCACTGCCACAAAGCCATGGTAGGAAAAATGGCTGACTGGCAAGGAAAGTGGTTAAATAGCCCTCAACGTAATGACATACACCTTGAAATAACTTCTCCAATCTCATGTCGATAAAAACAAGCATTTTAAGAAAGAGAACACACTGTCACAGACCTGTGGAAAAGAGCTCTTACTAATAGGTTTTATAGGTCTTTCATGAGTGCTGCATTAAGGAAAAAACTGCAAAACAGCAAGAACACTATTTGTTATTACCACTTGTTCCCTTAATATCAAGAAGGTTGAAACAGGTCCTCATACCACCTTGAAAAGCATACAAAACAATGCAGATGTTTAACTGATTTTTAAAGAAAGCGTGTGTTTTTCCACAAATAACAACATTACTCCAAAATAAAAATATTAAAAATAAATCCATTACTCCATACTTGCATGTAAGTATTGGCTAATTTGGGACCATCTTTCACAGGGCCTGTCAAACCAACAACCTCACTAAGCCTTTATAAAGCCATATGGCTATAGTGTCAGTTACACTGAACAACTTCACTGCCCTGTTAGCATATGCCTAAAATTAAGCCTGTGCACAAGAGCCCTGATGATCACACGCAGCGCCAGTGCATCAGAGTCTAACTGCCTGTTAGGGAGCTCCGTCTCTGTCTCTAGAAAAAACATCTGTCTCAGTTGCCATGAAGAACAGCACTAATAATTAAGTAGTTCAGAAGCTGCACACTTAAATGTATACAAAGAAGTGTCTCCACAAGAACTTTTGTCTGATTTAATTGTGAAGCTGCTGCCAAAACACACAGCCTTGTCTTGGTCTGCAGGCTGACCTGCAGCTGCTTGCTCCTGCCACCTTCCCTGAATCAACACGAACACTCTAGAGAAAGCTCCTACAAGGCAGGTCAGAGAAAGGACTACATTGCCATCAAAAGAAACCCCAAAGATATCGTTGAGTGGTTATTTCACAGCTCTCCCCATGGGAACACGTGAGTACTAGGGTGGTATAAGGAAGGACAAACAGCAGGGCCTCCTCCTTTTCAGAGCCAAACCACACAACACAAAATGAAAGCAAGAAAAGCATTGCCACCAGTGAGACTCCCAAAGAGGAAACCCCACCTCCAGGTAGAAGGTCTGTACTGAATTTAGAAGAGTTCACAGGTGATATAAAGATGCCTTTTTGGGAAGCATCTACTAAACAGAATTTTTAAAAAATAAAGCCAAAGTCTTCGATGTGTTCTTTTCAAGCCCCTGAAACTTGAAAAGATAACTAGAAACAGAATAATTGATTAAAATATTTTAGTTTTTTATATTTTACTCAGGCATCTTGTGAAGCTGGACTATAAATCCTACTAAACTGAACTTAGTTTGTCCGTCCCTAAAATAGATTTGACATACAAACACAAACACAAGGTCAAGGTCACAGATCAGCAAGAGAGATTACAAAGAGGACTGATGTAAGAGCTGGCATTTGATCAAAGCTCCCGGATTTCTTTTTTTTCAGTACTTACCAGAAATATCACTACAGTTCCTTCAAAGTGGTACATTACATGTTTTAAGTATTCCCTGTCTTTAAGATCAGCTGCCCTCTGCTTATTTATTTCAACAGGATATGTTAGACACCATATCAAATAAACCAAGGAAGAACTCTTGGGTTAAATGAAAAGGAAGCAGAAGACACTTTTTGCCGTCCTTTTCATTCTATTCAGTTATGTGCTGATGCATATTAAATCAAAAATTGAAAAAGAAAGTCCAGTCACGAGTATAGAACATGACAGTAAGAGTACTGCTAGAGAATCAGAATATTTGGATATGCACTTCCAAACACAACACTTGGTTATCTATCCTAATTATCCTAATTACCACAGCATATATTTCTCAATTGAAAAAAAAAGAACTCTTAACACAAGGTTTGTGCAGAACACAACCAAAGAAACCTCTTCTGTAATCAGGACATTTACCTCCTAGAAAGCTTTAATGCTGAACGTTGAGTGAGCGAGTAGATCAAACACAGTAGTAACAGTTGAAAGTCATTAAAACTCTGCTACTGAAAATAGTTAGCAATGAAAGTCATTTACTAATCTATCCATCCATCCACCCACACACCAATTCATTCTCAAAGACTTAAACACATGCTGAAGAATATTTAGTTGATAGGTCATGTCCACCAGATGCACTTTCTGACACTTAAACAAAAGGAAGAAAAGGTGTTTTGGGTGACAATATCATATGACATTCAAAGGCATACCACTGTCACAAAGTTTATATGCTGGTAATTATAAGTAGCAATTTAAAGAACAGTGTGGCCTGTATTCTTACTTCTGAATCCCTACTTTCAACAACCAGCACAGGTCTGATGTTAGTCTAGACATGACTGGGAGCAGTTTATATTTAGACAGAGAGCTATGTCTATAAATAGGACCGTTCGTGTTGGTATAAAGCTTTTAGTGGAACCCATTTGGGATGACCTGTATAACTCACTCATATGTGGGCATCTCAGCCAGTAAGACCTTCATGCCACCTCAAACCTTCCTGCACCTCGTTTCAACTGTGTTTCAGCTTTTATTTTCTGATTTTTCTCCATTTAAATTTTGTGTAAGCATTTCCCTACTTGTGTGATTACATTGGCTCAGCTAACATACAAGCTGTAAATGAAAACACACAAAAACCCGACAACCCTGCAAGTTTAAAAAGATGCCTCCTTCTTGAAAATATTCTTCACAAGAATTAGATTATCACTCTTCTAAGCTTTGGTATCGCTTGAGCTACAAAAGCCAGATACAAATCACTTACGAAGCCTGGGATACAAGTTCCTCACTGCCACAGCATTGGTTTTTTTAGCCCTGGCTGTGATTAACCAGATCTTGAACAGTCACCAGTTTAATATTGAACTGAATTAAGCTGTAGATCTCAGGGCAGTACAATTCTGCTCTTCCTTACTCCCTTCTTTTTCTAAGTACTTTCATCATAAGGAGGGAAAAGTGGAAGCTGAGGGTTGCTTCTCTTTCTACAGTGGAATATCTATTTTTCTTACTTTGTGAAATGCACTTACTGCACTGAAGTGTTAGGCAATTATTATGATTCAAGATTTAAAAACCCCTTAAGTTCATTTAACATCCACAAAAAAGAATTAGCAACTTACTCTGAGAATGCCACACACGTGAGAATGTGAATATATAACATTTCACAATAAAAAATATTTTAAGAAGTATGAGCTTATTAACAATACAGTTACTCAACACTTCAAGTCTATTTGGAGTCACATGGCTTATTTAGGTTCACTAACACATGAAAACTCTAACATGTGAGAAAACTTTTACGTTAATTGAGCTGTATAACAGTGAATAACTTTTGATTCAATATCATGTGAGTTCTTCTCATGCTTACTCCATAAAAAGAAAGCAAACAACCTTTCTTTAATCATCATAATCAAACCATTAATAAAACAAGTCAGCAGCAGTTATGGTTTTGGGTTTTTTTCCTGTTAAAAACAAGTTCAGTCTTTGCATGCATAGCCTTTAACATACATAAGTTTTCTGACAGTTCTGAATTTTGAATCAAATTTCCTACTTTTCAAGTGGTACACTGCTGTCAGTTGGCAGTGGTAGTTTTAGTTTCCTTACTGTGACATCATGGAGAAAACTTCTGAAACCCAATTCTACACCATTCCTCTTTGGAGAGCTCTAACAGAGCTAAAGTTTTCTACACAGAGAGTCTAACATAAACCATTTCAAGTGTGCTGTCTTTGAAAGGGGGGTAAGTGACTAGCCAATTTAGCAACAAAAATAAGTACAACAGCAAGCACAAAGAAGAGAGTACTTCTGATCAATTCAGTAATCAAGTAGCCCACAACAATGGATTGTCTTGAAGCACAAGACCGCTGCCAATACCCACCCTGCAAAAGCACTATTGTATTTTTTTTAAAATAGTCAGGTATCCTTATGAAATGCCAAATAAAAAAGTTTTTAAAATGTTAAAATATTGCCTTGATGAATAGTTAATAATAACACCTTTAACTGTGCATTTTCTTTTTTACTTATTATGTATTTTTACTAACATAAGTAGATCTACAAGTTTTAACAGGATAACAAAATCATGGTAAGATTACGCACGTGCACAGATTTTTATGAGGCATCTAACTGAGGCACTATATATTAAGGTTGCAGAATTAGGCACATGTCGGAAGGACATGTACCACATTGCAAACAGTAATACATCACCAGTTTATGCACAATGATTATTCAAAGCAAATTGGTTCATATTCAAAATTTGAATATTCTTCTATTCAACACAGAATCACAGAACAACCAGGTTGGAAGGGACCCATCGGATCTTCTAGTCCAACAATTCCTATCAAACACTAAACCAAGTCCCTCAAGACCTCATCCACCCGTGCCTTAAACACCTCCAGGGAAGGTGAATCAACAACCTCCCTGGGCAGCCTGTTCCAATGCCCAATGACCCTCTGTGTGAAAAACCTCCTCCTAATCTCCAGCCTAAATCTCCCCTGGCGGAGCTTGAGGCCATTCCCTCTTGTCCTGTCCCCTGTCACTTGGAAGAAGAGGCCAGTTCCCTCCTCTCTACAACCTCCCTTCAGGTACTTGTAGAGAGTAATGAGGTCTCATCTCAGCCTCCTCTTCTCCAGGCTAAACAACCCCAGCTCTCTCAGCCGCTCCTCATAGGGCCTGTTCTCCAGCCCCTTCACCAGCCTCGTTGCTCTTCTCTGGACTTGCTCCAGAGCCTCAACATCCTTCTTGTGGTGAGGGGCCCAGAACTGGACACAGTATTCAAGGAGCGGCCTCACCAGTGCTGAGTACAGAGGGAGAATCACCTCCCTGGACCTGCTGGTCACACCATTTCTGATACAAGCCAGGATGCCATTGTCCTTCTTGGCCACCTGGGCACACTGCTGGCTCATGTTCAGTCAGCTGTCGACCAACACCCCCAGGTCCCTCTCCTCCTGGCAGTTTTCCAGCCAGGCTTCTCCCAGTCTGTAGTTCTGCAACACAGGACAGGACTTCCTTTTGCAAACAAGATGTGCAAGATCAGTTATTTCCAGCTTTCCCATTCCTCAGTTTTTTCAGCACACACTAACCATAGCAGATGATCTGGTTTCCCACATTCTGGAAATATGATACCGATTCATCATCCAATAAAATTGGCTGGTTATAACAATGAAAGGCAGTGGGAGGTAGGTGGTGAGTTTCCCTCTGTAAATCTTGTCTTAGCTTTGGTGGTAAAAAACCCACAGAAGCATCTTGAAGTTGTAATCACAGTTTTAATCTGTTCACTTAATGGCTCCCGATAAAGTACAGAGAGAGAGGGAAATTGTCATAAAACAAAAGACCTAAAAGTCATGAATCTAGCAACTAAACACATGAAACTCCACCAAAGTAGTTTAAACTATGTATCATGTACTAGAAAGTCATTATCTAATAGTTACTATCCATAACTGCAACTATTGATTTAGCTGATCAGGCTAGGTATTATTTCCAGCTTAATCTGCCACAGTCGAGATCTGAGCATGGCTGACAGGTCACAACCAATGTCCTTTGTGTTACATAAAGCCATCTTTCCTTGATGTATCTGGAAGAGTAATTTCCCAGCTCAATACACCATCAATAATTACCTACACTTTTTTCTGAATCAATATATAGCAAGGCATTGTCAACAACAAGATAAGTTTCACTGACTGTCTGTATCTTTAATAAACTGTACTCTTTTCCCCCTCTTCTTTAAAGTGTTTAGAAAAAAGTCCTGTAATAAAGATAAAGAAGAAAGATGTTTTTCAATCTCTGTTACTAAATTTCATCGGTGAACACAGCACCAAAAGAACTTAATTGAAGACTATATTAATATTATTCCATTCAACAGCAGTTCAGGTGCATATGTACCTGCACAAACTTACAGAACCACAAGATGACTCACAAATACCAAATTAATGGTAGAAGCAAACCATACTGGACAGGCAGGTATAAGCCAAACAGGACAACAAAGAAAGACCAGAGAAAACCAAACCAAAACGCCACTCTTCTCAGAGACTTTATGTTCCATAAGCATAGAATTTAAAATTCATTTGTTGAAAAAGGGTCAGAAGTTCTGGTGATCAGGTCTCCAGCTTCCCAGGAAACTTTTAGCAGATTGTTATCTTGGCACCCTAGTTAACAATCTCAGGAAAAAGAGAGCAAAGTCTATCTGGGGACATGAAATAAACCAACTTTCAACCCACAATTCTTAAAAGGGTAAAAGACCTAAGCTAGTGTGAACTAGATACAGTTACCACTTCACACCTGGTGTGAGGAAAAAAAAATATAGACTAATGAAATTCCTCCCAAGTTTAGGGACAGAAACTCATACCTTTCAAGCATCAATGCTGGATCTTTGTGAATCTGCTTCTCTTTCCACCCTGCCAAAAATAAATACACTTTAATCAGGACGTAGAAACTTATGGCGGAAAACAATTTATTTCTACTGTAACAAGGAAGTAATTGTGTTAATTCAGTATTAGCTCATGAAAACGAACCTGTCTTATTTCTAATGATATATCAAAGCAGAGTTTTCCCCTGAAGCTGGTTATACTTGTGGTCAATTTGTGACAGTACCAGAGCTTGACCACTGAAACTGAGCTAAGCAAGCTGCTAAATGTAACATGCCAGGATAGAGAAGACAGGTTTCCTTGCCCAGTTAATACTACCCATTTTGTAAGAAAAAAAAAAATTGTCATTACATTATCTTTATTCTGACACTTTATCCATTTACCCAAGATGACCTAGAAAACATCAACAAGCCAACACCATGCAATAAATACATCCTTAACCCTGCATTCTAAAGCCTCACTTGCCTCCTCCCAGTATTATCTTTAACTTACTCTCATTTAGCCTTTTCTCAGCTCTCTCTTTCTATAACCCACATTGCTGTAACATTTCAGACATCCCATTACCCTCCCATACTAAAGAGAACCCAGCTGTTAATGTAATCCTTCCCCTCAAGATGCTTTGGCCATGTAACCTTTTACTGCAAGTTTTCAATTGTTTTGCTCTTCTCTAGATTAAAAATTCTCATTTGGATTCTACATACATTAATAATTTGGATTTCAACCTACATAGCCTGTCCACTTACTGTGTCCTCCTGCCTTACTCTTTGTTTCCATAAACGCTTGTTTTTGCTGTAATACTCAGGCACCTCTCACACAGGAAATTCCATTTATGCTCCCTTCACTGCTCCCCAGGCAAAGATCACCTAGATTCTGGAGGCTGTTTCTTCCTCTCCTCCCACACTAAGTTACCATAGGGAAAAAAAAAAAAAAAAAAAAAAAGTGCAAATCTACCAAAATACCTCCTGCAAAACCACAAGCCAAAACATAAACAATGTATGTTGCTCATCTTTCCTCCCAGATTCACACCATACTGTTTGTTTCTTTTCCCTCATTACAGTCCACATAAAATTTAAAATACCTGAGAGATGCTGAGCACATACATCATGAGTTCAGATGGACAACAATTAAATGAAGCCCTAGAGTACCACTGGCCTCCAGAAGTATGTTTTCCCTTCCTCTTACAAAAGAAAAAAAAATGCATTTATTGTTTCACGGTATAATACATGTTGCTGTAGTAATACATTTTTCACCTGATACCTTCCTTTTACTACATATGATTGGAAGATAACTAAAGTGATGCACACTGAAAGATCAACAGAATACAAAGATTAACAATATGGAGCAAAGGGTACACAAGGGCTGAAATAGAATGTAAAAGGGGTAAAATAAAGCATCAAAGGGTTCCCCTTCTCATAAGCTGCTGCTATTAAAATCTACTGAAATCTCTTTCCCTTCCCTATATGGCACAATAACAATATCCACACCTTGTGCTATCTGCTTTCACTTCAGAGGGCACAGATGGAAGTAAGAGTAGGGAAGGAAAAGAAGATTTACAAAACTATGTTTACTTACTTATTTTTAATTGTGACAGCAAATGGTGCCAAAGATAACATGAAGAGGAAAGTGAAGGCAGAGAAAGTACCAGTCCCAGGGACCAGTTAAACAGAAGCTCAGATATCTTTCAATGAAACAAAGAAATCCTTCTATGTCTCAGCTGTCTTAATGAAAATGACCTCCTGGGCCCAAACAGCAGACTGAGTTTTGCAAGCTCTCCACTGTTTTTGAACATTTCTCCTCCTATTCCTCAAATCAGAAGGATATGATTTACTGGGTCTAATTCTGATTTCAGTTTTATTGATTAATTTTTATTTTGTTTCAGTTAAAACTTAACCCTTATTCCTAAAGTCCTGTTGGTATGAGTCTACTAAATCACATAACTTAGAGCTTGCTTGTAGCACTTTTGAAGGTGAACAGTTTCTAGCTTACCAAGAATAACCTAATGGGATGCAAATTCCACTTTTTTTTCCTTTATATTTGGCCAGGCTTATGAGATCAAGTCTGAGCTTGACATTTGTGGGGAAACATGGCATAGCATAATTTGCATTGCAAAACATATTATATTCCTGTAAATTTAGAGTACAACCCCAAAGTGCTTACAAACTAAGACAAGATACAGGGATAACCAAGCAGAAAGGAAGGCTTGTAGGGGATAAGTAGGCATAAGGAAATACAACATCAATGGCTGCTTAAGACAGTGAGGCTATCAAGCTGCCTGAACATAGAATAACAACTGCCTACTTTCTGCCAATACATCTGAACATAACATGCTACTGAAAACACCTTTCTCAAGTTTTCGAGGAATTCTTGTGTTCACCTTTAATTACTTATTAGCAAACAGGTATTTTCCAAGAGCAAGCACCATCCATGTTCCTCATGGATATCAATCATGAGAAAGGTCATAGTATTTATGACAGTTTTCCCAATGCACATCCAAAAACCCTATACTATTTGACAGGGATACATAAGCAAAATCTTTGCTGCTCTAGGTACTTTAACTAAAATCTCTCTTATTAAATATTTCTCATTGTTCGACTGGCAAATTTGATTACGAGTTTAATTTTTGCACAGTAAAGCTCATTGAGCCATTTTTAATTTCAAATTGGTTTGTACTCCATCAGGACTATCTAAATTCTACAAAAACATTTGACATAGCGACTTCATAAATCGTGGAGAAGAAATGCTCTTAGGAGCAGAGAACTGTTGATAAAAGACTTTTTCCTCCGTTGACTGTACTGTCAGCTGTAACAACATGCAGGAGTCCACACTTGCAAATTACATAAAACATGCTTCTGAGTCACCCTTCCATGAAATTATTTTCTTTGTTAAAATGATAGTCACAGGTAAAAAAAACAAGAAGAAGAAATTGTCTAAAGTTGACCAAGTATCCTGTTTTTTTCAATACAAAATACAAGCGTCATTTAAAAACTCCATAACTAAGAAAACCTCCACCACCAAACTACAGACAGTAGGCAAAAGTGCTAACTATAGAACAAATTTTCATTGTTCCATCATGAATCTGGAAGAGAAAATCTGAAACCATTTCAGGCTTGAGTGAACTACAGAATTCAATGCCATTTTATTTATACATAATTTGAGATCATAAAAAAAACCTCCTACAAAAGAGGCATTTCAGTTACCAAAGGCCTATTTCAATCTGACACCTGGTATTAAATTGCTGCTGTTCTTCCAATACTGATCATAGAAATTTAATTCCTCCGTTGGTCACCAGGACCCCTCATTATGTGCACTGTGCAGGTCTCAACCACGTTGGAGGCAACTGAGCATGGTCAAAATTGCAAGAAAAAAGTTATTCCATCTTTGAAATAAAATAGAACACCATACAAACACCAATAAACACATCACAGCAGTTCTTTGGAGAACTCCCGCTTAACACATGAAAAATGAGCATTGTGGAAGACTAAGCAACTTGCCCACAGTCACATCAAATACACCTATAATGGAAGAATATTTTAATATTTGACCCTTCAATTAAAAGATATTTTGTCTTGACTGTTTGAGGGCAAGGCTATTTTTTTCCCTACTAGTGAAGCAAACCAGCAATTGAATACACTAAACCTGAGGAAACAGTGTGGATTACTAAAGGAAAGAGACTTGCACAGCACAGTAAATGCCTTTATCTTTCCAAAATAAGAAACACTACCAGCACTGCCATCCCAGTTATTGGTATATGTGTGTCAGTTAAATACAGTCAATAGACGTTTTCAGCTACACCTCCTGAAGCACCTTTCTCTCCAAGAAAACAACTGTGTCAGTAATGAATTGAAAAGATGAATGATGGCATTAGGATCAAAAACATAATTCCACCAACTTTTCTTATTTCTCGGAGAGCTGACGTGCTCAAACAGCCCTAAGGAGCAGGGCAAATACTATTTAGTTGATTGGACCTGGAAGGACCACTGCACAGCAGTAGCAGATAAGAGTTCTGCAGCAGTGGTTCTTCTGATCCACCGCCCACTTTCAGTCCCTTTCCTAACCAAGAACAATGAAGTCATTTTTAAACCAAAGCAAAGATCTTTCATAGCAAAGTGTGTATCAGCATGTACAAACATATCTAAGCACTTCCTTCCCGAACAGGTACATTTTCACTTCCTTGCTTTAGAAAGCTGACAAAATCTGTTCTTTACCAGTCTATTTCAGCTGTAATACGTTCAGAGCCTTAGACTGCTAGGACAGACTATAAAACAGGGTGTGCATTCTTCCACATGTACACCAATGTATAAACAAAACTCCAACTGTCCATGCTAGAAGCACAGCTATGGAGGAAAGAGGACTGAAGTTGCAGTGAACACAGGTGGCTTGTTTTGCACCTGCTGAACTGCTCCATAGTGCCCAGACTCTGTAACTCTGAATGACACCAATCCTGACTGAGCATCCTTTGTAAGTCACACCAGTAACGAGAACTAAGCCTGCAGAAGTGAGACTGCGCCCGCCCCCCCCCTCCCTGTATAAGCCAAAAAGCATAGGAAGAACATTCAACCCTTAATATTAGTTTTATTACTGACAAGTTGTCATAAAACTCAAATTCCAGTTTCAGAAGATGTATCTTTCCAAACTAATAATACTAATTCAACAATATTTCCTATACTTATTTGTAGAACTTGCAAATATATGCCAAGTGCAGTCTTTGCCAGACTGAGAGAAAATAGACCAAGCGGCTGCCATCGGTTTTGCAAAACATGTAAGTTTGGGAGGAGGGAAAGCATCCCAAATCTTTTAACTGCTAATTGTCAGTGCCACCTACAGTTGATGTTGCAGAAGCTAAGATTCAAACAAAGAAAGCAAAGGTTTTTCAAATGACTTCAGGAGAAGATATTAGACAAGGAGGATTAATAATCTTGTCTACTCCAGATCACGTACCTCTATTGCAATAGGGTAACTGTGCTGGTACCAAAACCAGGTCCCAATTCTTTTTATATCTTTACAACAAGAGCACATTCAAAACACTAACCCTTTTAAGTACAGCTTTGCACATTCTTATTTTACCACACTTGCCCCCTTAGGTAAGGCTGACCACATTTTTTATTAATGCCTCCATCTCAACCATTCAGTCCAATCCTGCTACTGCAGATGCTTTGTCCAGTGGTTAGGAAAAAGATGGGAGTTTCTTTCACCAGACCCTGTAAAAGCCTCCATCATTATCCTAACGGAGTATGGGCACAATTTTTAATTTTCAGGGAAAGTCAACCAACACAACAGACAAAATAATTCCTTCCAGAGGCTCTGTAGCAGTCTCAGTTCAGTACACAAGGCCATTAATTACAAAATGCCTTTAGCATGAGCAGAAACCTGGTAGCTACACAGCATGGGTTGAGTTAAGGTTGCCTTCAGTATCGCCACAGAAAATCTATTGACTTAAAGAAGTTATGCAACACCTCAACTTCCTCTTTTCTTTACAGTGTTAAAGCCTGGTAACAGAAGGAAGGGGGGTGGAGACAGGGAACAGGCATTTCACAATTTCAAGCAGGGCACAGCTATCTTTCAAAATGTACCTAAACTGTGATTTGCCTGTAAGAATCTGCCCAACTTGATGCCAATGCTCAAGCGTCAACTCTTGCTTAAAACTTGATTAAATATTTCCAGAGAAAAGGTGATGTTACAATTAACCAATGCTGGAATCAACTGCATGCCTCCAACGTAAAGAAAGACAGGTTTCTAAACCTGATTAACATTATTTGCAGTTCTGTTTGGTTTTATTTTGGTTGGTTGGTTCCCCTCTCCCCCGCCCCCCTGTATATCAGTGCACACTAGGCAGAGTTATATTTCAAAATTCTCAGCAAGATTTTAGTATTATCAGGCATGCTCATTCAGTAAAGTTAGCAGTAAGAGTTTTAATACTGCAAACATCCTTCATACTTTCCATGTAAGGGGGGAAAAAAAAACCCCAAACCAAACAGGAAAATCACATGCTAGCCAAGCTTATATATTCCATGGCACTACTAAAAATTGAGATATCAAAAAATTAGGGGGTGGAGTGGGAAGAGGGGACACAGACCTTGAAATAAAACAAAAGCTCCAGGACTCGCAGAACTGGCTCTACTCAAAAGATAATTTATAAATACTGTCAAAGCAGTTACAGCAATCTTGACTAGTAAATCCGCGTCCTTGAAAACAATTTAATCACATGTCATTTTATTTTCCTCTAATCATTTAGAGTCATAGGTTGAATTATTTACGAACAGAAGTTATTTGCACTGAAATGGAGTATTACCCTGTATTTACCTCAACTTCTTCAGAACTCAAACATCTGTCACTAAGTGGTTAAAATTCACAAATTGTCAATACAGAATTTAAGATAAGATTTAACCACTTCTGCAGTATTAATGCAATTAAATCCCCAAATCTCAAATATAGTCAGACCTCTGGATCTTGCAAGTCTGCTGTGCAACTACTTTCTCTGACTTTTGTTATAACTAGAACATGTCTTTATGTTTAAAAAAATCAAAAACAAAACACAGAGGGAAAGATAGCACACTGACAAAATATATGCTTTGAATAAATAAGTTCTGACTAATTAGTTGTAACTAAAGTCATCATTATTTGAGTACAATCACATCACATGGTCTCTCTATCCAAGGTTCTTCAAAATCATCTTAGCTGTCAAAAGGATCTCCAAGATCAACTTGCACACACAAGGCTGTATTCACACTCTTTGCAAGGTGTAAAACTTAAGCTCAAGTGTATACTCATATAAATATACTGTGCATCTATAAAGTGTTAATCTTAAGTCAGCAAGGCCATATGACAGAATTAACTAGTATAGTGTGCAACTGCTCCTCAGCATAGAACATCTTCCAAGTTCCTCATATCCTTAAAGCAACTCATTTACTTGTCACTTGCCGGGACAGAGTAGACAGAGGATTTTGCAAATACCTCTGTGGCTTGTGCATGGCGATAACACACCAGGAAAGATGGATTTTTGTTTTCTCAAGTTATTAGTTTTACATGCAGATTTAAATACCCAGGATGAGTCTGTCACCTGTCCTAAACTTAATTAGTTGGGAATGTCTGCATGACAAGAGCAGATACTTCAGATGCTTCAGAGTGACCAAAAGCAAACATCCAAATAATCACCAACACAACTTCAGCGATGCCAAGAATAAGGCACTACACATAGCACTCTGTGAAACAGCCTGAACTTTATTAATGAAATGCTTCATACTTCCTATCAAACACACAACTGACATCAGCTGAGAATTTAGAAAACCAGAGCAGCAACTGTGTGAAGTCTGCAACTGAGTTAAGAAAATGAAGAGCGCTAGTTTTCTCATTAAAATATAGGTGCATATTTACACATTATAGGGTGGGATGGGGGAGGGAGAGAGAGATGAAGGCTCAAATCCTACAAGACTTTTCCACAGCTTTGTTCTATCACAGCAGCACATCCAAGATTTCTATGTTATTATACCTCTCCTCACACACACACCCTGCCCCATAGGACCAGTGCAGCAATTTTAAAAAAGAAGGAGGGAAAAAAACCCCCATTTTCATTTAAAGAGACAAAGACAAGCATATATTTCACATGTATTACCTTACTAAGAGCTAAAGCAAAATGCTCTTAAAGTGTTAATTAGAAATTTTATCTGTATAGGCACACAGAAACTACTGGCACAGATGTGAGTAACTGAACATAATACAGATAATTCAGTTATCCATCTCCTTACATTGCCATTGGCACGTACAATAAATTTGTCTCATTAGCAGGGGCTACTTAGTTCATCGTAGTAAACAAAGCTGCCGATACAACAGCCTCAAATACTTTTCATTCATTCATATATTTTTCTTTACTTCTAACACGTGCCATAGAGGAGCTGAATGTTAAACATTCCTGGAGTGTCACAATATGTAATACAATAAAACAGATTACAACCATACCTTTCTTTCACAGCAGTGGTGCCAAGCACAGGTACACTGTAGCAATCAATTTGTTCTGCAGACAGTAAGGCTTTCATGGAATACTAATGCAAAATCTCTTTTCTTTCTCCTTCGACTTGACTCCCCAATGCCCGGGTCCCGACCAATACAAGGAGGAGGGCAGAATGTCTTCTGCTGAGATAACCACAACTACTTAATCAAGTATACGTGTACAAGGGCACAGGATTAAACCTCCACCAGGCTTGACTCGGGCACCAAAAGCAGCTGAACACATGCACAGCAAGGTCAGAATTAAACACATACAAACGCACGCGCATCTACTTGAGTGAACTAATTTATCACACTTTACCACTGACGGCTTTTTACCTCAGGGGAGTAAAATTACATCCTGGTGAACTGACAAGGTTCAGACACAACAGCTTCCAACAAATCAGATCTCACAGAAACGGGAACCATGCTGCTAGGTGAACACTCCTCTCTCAGCTTCACAGGCTGTTTCTGAAACTCTGTGCATGCTGTGCATGTCTGTATACACGTTTATGTATTCGTGCACACACGCACATGTGTAAGATGCAACCTTTGGCATCAGCTAAACCAGAATGACAGCATTAAAGTTAAAAAACTCCCTTTGAGAGTTTTCTTTTTGATTATATTTATCTCTGCCTCTTAATATAATCATTCTATCAGGTCTAATTACTCCAGAAGAAAGCATTTTATTATTGTCTAACATAGCAAATGTCAAACAAGCTGTTCATTTACCTTGAAGTTTATTAGCACAGAAATGCAACATGAAGATGCTCTCAAAATATTGTCACTTGTATTCACAACATTTCCAAAAACCCACTTAGCAAGTTTGTACTGCTTGGCATAGCTGGATACTGTATTAGTTCTTAAAATAGGCGAGGTATTATCTTAACTGTATTGTCCTTGAGCTAACGTAAGATTTTAAATTTTCAATTTATATTTAACTTTTCTCTTTGGTTCTCTTTATTCAAAGACTTCTCCCACATTCTAATGGACATATGTGGATACATGTGTTTTCATAGAGCTCTATACACGTGCATTTCAGGAAGGAGTGAAAAGTAGAATATGAGAATTTTAAAGCAGGGATTTCCTACCCCCCCAGCCCTCCCCCATCTTGAGTTCTGCTCTGCTTTACATTCCTCATAGCATTTTCCTTACTGTAAAACCTGATGTACATTTTACCAAAAATATCAAGATGAACCCTGTAACTTATCACCAGTGGGGTTTTAACCCCACTGCTTTTGCATGTGATCAGTATTGAGAAGAAAGCACTGCAGGAATACTCCCCAAAATGACCCCAAAAATCATGTTTGGCACTTCACCTAGAATAAATTAGCAAATTTTTTTTTTCAGTATCAGTGCCTTTGAAGAGACACCAGGAAAAAGTGGCGTTAATCAATACTGATGAGTTTGTCCTTGACATACTGACCGTGTCATCGGGCTACTGTCATGTGATATCATGTCATTTCCCCACCTGGCTCATGACCTTGTCCTTTAAATGACCCAAAGCTTCCCTCAAGTAGCAGGAGGCCCCTCCCCGCTGCCTCAGCAAGGTCGAACGGGTCAGCGTGTCCTCATCTATAATCCAGCACCATTTGTCAGCAGGGAGGCTGGAGGAGGCAGGCTTGCTACAAGGGGAGAATGCCCAATTAGGCAGCTGTCACACAAAGCATAGGCTGCAAAATTATCCCCTGTCAAAAGAAAGAGCAGCTGCGGGTGCCAATTACAGCAACCTTTCAACCCTTTAGGTACTGGAAACTACACAGAAGTAAATGAAGTACAATTAGTGATAACAAATCGATGAATTAGGACAGTAAATTAGAAATTACTAGCAGGTGAGCTTAGGTCTCCCATAATATTAAGGGCATGGCACACCCCAGGCAAGGGCAGGAATGCACAGATTTCACTGAGCATATCAGTTTCATCCTGTTCATCTTTCTTGTGTAGAGCTTGTTCACTGTTTTCTTCTCACAAGCCTTGTCCAAGTCAGAGAGCACAGAGAAAGAAAAAGAAAAAAAAGAGTAAAGAAGTTGCAGCGCCTGATCTTCCCTCTTTATCCTGGCAAACGCAGTTTCCACCTTTCTCACAAGGAGGTTCTCAGAGCCAGCACAAGCTCTCTAGTAAGCATATTCCATTTCAGCCCGACATTTGACATTTGCTGTGCCTCATGTTCCAGCTGAGCCAGACTTACCCCAGGAAAAAAAAACAACAAACAAACCTCAAACCCAAAACCACAAGTGATAAACGTTCTGTAAATTTTATGTTATTTACATTTGAAACACTTAAATCTGAATTAAGAGCTACTCTTTTGATGACAGGGAAGGCTTAACTTCTCCACATTCCAGTTCTTGGATGCATCATACAGTGGTATCTCTGAGCATAGCTATAGCCCTAAGTTTGCCAGCAAAGTTTCTATTCAATGCTCTTTTTTTTGCCTTTATAAACCCTTGGTGAACAATTCCCAAATATTTTTTCACCTTCATTATTTTCTTCAGCAGACAACCTGGAAATTTACTGTGTGCTGGTACCAAAAGGCAGGTCCTGCAGACCACAGTAAACCCAGCCTTCCCTTCGGTGTGGTAGGGCTGAGGTCAGCCCCTGCAGCAGAGGGAGACAGTCTATGGGGATGGGCATAGCCTGCTGGCATCTCAGGCTCCCCGCTTCTAAGGTAACCACAAAAGGGTGGTCACATTACTAGCCCCCCAGGCATCTACAGAACAAGGAGTTTAGAACACAGAACAACAACAACACAGTAAGGAGATAAGATTAAAAAGCTGGACAATTAACATACAACCACCTCAAACCATGGTTAAGACAGCTATACCAAAAGGCGCTTTGAGTCAAAGACACACAAAGATTAGGAACAATATACAAATTTCAAGATGTCCCGTAAAGTTAGTCTTTCCAGCCAGGTCACAATAATTTCAAACTAAAGTTGCTGTTAAATCTGTAAATTTGCTCTTTTAATCCTCCATTCCTTAACCTCAAGTCCACCTTGTTTATATCCTTACGCCTTACAACCATGTTGAGTACTCTGGACAGTAGTCGAGATTTCTCTCAGCAGCAGTTCTGAAATAATACCTGTATACTGGCACTGCAATTACACAGGTACTCACACACGCACGTATTTATGCTAATGCATTCACCAAAACATGAAGTGTGGTAGAAATTAAGTCACGTATCTCCAAGAAGCAATTTCCTATGTCTATCTCTTGATCCTTAGATGGCACAGAATATTCCACTGTAAAGGAAAAAAATTCTTGCTCTCATAAGTCCAATAAGAAAAGGCATTAACTATAAATAGATGTAAAAATGCTCATTTAACTGCAGTTGTAATAAAGCTTACCAAGTTTGACATTTTCTTTTGAGCATATGGAAATCTTAGAGTACTGAAAGAGTTAATGTGTTTAGAATTCAGTTTCCATCATACTTGGGTGACTATCTCTTTAAATAATTTAAATCCTCTCCATCAACTACAAAGCTGTTTTGAAGCCATTTAGCTTTGTTCTTTACATGTGTTCTAATTAAGAAATGACCTTGTCATCACACACACCAGAAATCCTGGATTATTTCCTGCAGCAAAAATCTACGAAGACAAAAAAAAAATTTAAAAAAGACAAAAAAACCGCCATATATACACAGTTCTTGCTTTAGTGTGGAACTGAGGAAGTTGTTGGCTGGCTGAATGCTGAAGCAGTTTCACCGCATAATTTTTTTGTGTGTGTGCGCGCGCGTGTGTGTGTGTGTTGGTGAATGTCACAGGGCGGGTTATTGTGACCTTGAGCTGCATCAGCAGCACAGCAAGGGTCGAGATGCCTGCAGGCGCCCTTGTACTGGATTTGCAAGACAGAAACCTTCAAACTGGCTGAAGGACATCTTAAATCTCTTCAAAGGTTTTCCGAACTAATCTGGGCTGCTCTTAGCCGGATCTGTGCCAGTGTGAGAGGCAAAATTAAAAACAAGGTCTCTGACAGGATGTTGTCTCTTCTTAACCCTTCTGATGCGGGAGGCAGCGCATCCCAGGCACGCTGAAGGTACACTGTCATCAGCCACAGAGAGGAGCGGTTCAACCAGCAGCATTCTTTCATAATGCAATTATGTAAGCCACCATTTACTAGGAGCGCTGCTGTTATTAATACTGAACATCCAGCCAGCTCTCTGCACAGCCATCCCTCTCCTCCCTCCAGACTTCAGTTGTGGACCTGCGTGGGTGCACCTCAGTGATACCTCAGCTCCCAGCAGCCTTGCTTCCCGGGCTGCAGGCAGGAGAGAAGGGTGCTCGGCACCTCATGGTCCCGGACTCTCTGTAAACAACTCCCCATGAAGATTATTTTTCCAAGCAAAAGTGGTAGGACCTACCACAGGATGTTGTATGTTCAGGCCAGGCAGACAGGAGGAGGAGGAAGGTCTGGAACTTGCAGCAGGTTGCTTTGACAGGCATCAGGTGTGTTTTATGAGAAGAAATTAAACAAGTGTCCACTCCTCATCTTAACCTTTAACTTCCCTCTCAGTCATCCAGAGCCATGAAGGAATTAAAGGAGAGAATATTAATATGCAACAGGCCTACCAAGAGTTTCAGGGCACAACTGTAATGCAGCGGGGGGACAAAAATAAATCAATTGCCCAGCCTGCTAGCTCTTGACTGCTCATCATCTCACAAGTGATACAGAGGCTTTCTAAAGATTTCAGCAAATGTACAGCGATAACCTCTAGGAGAGGCTCTAGGAACACATGGTTACTCTATGAAACCACAAGTTTACCCAATGGATTTGGAAGGGTTATTTGAATGCAACTATCAACATATTGAAGGGATGGATGCTTTAATCAAACAGTCACATACAGAACTAGCAATTCCAGCTTGAGTAGCAAAAAGTTTGCCAACCAAGAGTAACTTTCTGTACACTTAGTTAGAAAGTAAGATGGATTCCCACATCTGAAAGTGGAGAAGACCCATCACCACTTTCTTATCTGTTGTAGTGGTGGTACGATTCGTCAGATTAAACTACCAAATTTCATCAGAAAAACTGAATACAAATGAGCTAAACCAGCCTCAGCTTAACCAAGAGGAATGAGCATCACACTTCAGGCTTCAGAACTGTCTTTTACTATTTCTAGGATATCCACCAGACAAGTCCTTGAGGATGGTAGAAGGAGCTGCTCATACCAGCAGAGGGTGTTGTGATTCTTCTCTGGTTCCTAAAAGCTTAATTTAGTCTGGATTTGTACAGACATTTTTAAGTACTAGAGTCTATTAAACACGAACAAAACACATTTAAGATCACTGAAGAAGGATACAACTTTGGCAGTTATGTTACAACTGTTATAATGCTACCCTCTACCTCTCACTAAAATAGATTCACTCCATCACTCCAGAAAACTGCAGTTTTCCTCACAAAGCACCCTTCTTGTTAGTAGGCTTTAACAATTTCAAGGGTTAGTTTTCAGTAACGTCAGTGAAGGCACCTTCTGTGTCAGCAGAGGAGGAACTCCCACCATACAGAGGTTTTCACACAGACCTACCAATGTTTCCAAAGTATTTGTTATGCTTGGATAGAGGGCCACGGCATTCCCTTAGTGCCTGGATGTCAGAACGACCCCATGGATCGATCACTCAGGGCTATCCAAAGGCTTGTGCTGCTCCATGGCCCAGACCTGTCTATGCTCCACAGCAGCAGGGAAGTGGAAGGCTAGAGGTGGCAGGCAACCATCACCTCAGGGCCTCTGGCAAATGGAGACTGAGCAGATCCATGCATTTGGTTCATTGATCTTTCTGCACAAATGTGTCCTTTCTGTGACCTTTGAAAGTCATACAGGCAACCAACTGTGGTTTAAAAGAAGTTTGGTCACTTAGCCTATTACACAATTATTGCAGTACTGGGCCCTATATCATGTTTCCTAGAAAACTTCTCAGTTTACCACAGAGTTACTCGGTAAAGGGATTAGGAAAGAACATTTTAAGTAGTTCACATATTGCATATGAGCCTGACAGAAAATATTATGAAGTATCTTCAGGGTATGCACAGGTGATTATGCAATATCTGGGGTTTCTTTAGTCTTTCCAACATGTAACAAAAAAAAAATTACGGGTTTTCCCAAACATCAAGTGTTGTCACAACCCCCAAAACAAAACAAAAAAAAGAACTGGTGCTGCAACGTTCCAGCTGAGCAAGATGATTTAAAGAGGGAAGGAAAGCTTTCAAGTCAGGTAGCTCTTGCTGCCAAGTATGGGACACATTGTGTGACCCTGCCAAAAGTCGAAGCCAAAACCCAAAAATACAAATTAGCAGCTTTCTTCTAGGGCCACAACCCTCCAGTGAAAACTTTCCAAATCAGGCTGTCCTGAGAATGACAGACAGAAGCAGTGAGTGTGGTTGTGCAGCACCTAGCCATGACTCAAATGCTACAGCAGCAACCTCTGCATCCATGCACCCAAAGCACAGCCTTAGTGACACCATAACATCTGCGAAGTCAGGCGGTCATTGTTTTCTGATCATCTGATAAAAATGGTCTTTATGGCTACAATTTCTCATGCATGGCAAGTATAGAGAGGGAGGCTGTTCTCTATTCACCTGTCTCCATACATAGACATGGCTCGCACAACCTTGTGCAAGCTCTATAAAGGACTGGATGAGCGTTTTGGAACCCATACAAGTACAGGTTGTCTGTGCAACTTTACCATTTTCTAACTGCTGATTCTAACTATCCCATCTTAACGTTCTTTAAGTACGATGCAGTTTTCGTAAGCAGTGTACTTCTGCACACCAAAAGAAGGCACAGAGATGGTAGACTTTATATTAAAGTCTTCTTTTCCCACCCAGATCCCATTATTAAATGAAACCATATCTGCTAAAGCAAAATGCTATTGACAAAAACATTCTCTTGGGAGCAAATGTAGATACCACCATCAGTACCTTTATTAACAGGAACAGCTGAAAAATTGTCCCGAGACCTTGTAACACAAAATTGCTGACCTAACTTCTCAGCAGCATCCAAAGCAGCTCTTGGTCTAGCACTGCACAAGAGCTCTAAATTACAATTCTCACTATTATGTGTTTGTTATGCTGGTTTTGAGACAGCTGTGGTGTAAAGCAATGACAAGTTTTTTTAAGTGCAGATGAGGTAAAGGGGAGGTGTGTTTATTTTATGTAAAGACCAAATGCAATATTTGATGAATTGTTCTTTATAGTGCCAATATACCAATACATTAGTAGTGATAATACAGTGAAAATAAGTATGCTTTCATTAAATATATATCACCAGACAAACTAAGTACTGAAGTGACAGACAAAACATTAGCAGACATAAATTTTAGGATGGTTGTAAAGAAAAAGAAAAATTTAGTTGAAAAATTAAGATGAATACTATTATGATGTGTTAGGTAGGTCTTCTTCATTGTCTCTATGAATTCTATTCATCTTTAGATCCAATTTCCATGACTGTGGTTAAGAAGCAAAGGCAGAAAAGCCTTAGTAGGGTGTTACATTTCAAGTACATTTAATACAGCAGCATAGTTTGCAATATACTAGCTGCACTGGTATATTAGAAATTAAGTGTTATAACAACAATTTAAGAGTTACAGTTAAAGGCAAGTAGTACTGAATAACAGATTAGAGCAAACAAATACAGTGATACTTTCTGTATCTACTGGGAAAAAGAAGCCTCAATAGATTATTAGTGTTTATATGGTCACAAAGGAAACAACCTTATTCTATTGAGATCTTCTGCACCTGGCTAGCAAAACCAGACATTTTATTTAAATCTGCCAACAAGTCTGAAATGCTCACAGCATCAATCTTTTGCAGACTGTTGGCCAAAAGCAGTGACTTCCAAACCTGGGGACACCTGTCCATCAGGTACAGCTCAAAAAAGCATGGCTGACTACTTACACAGATAGCACTGCACACTTTGAGGGGCTGACGTTACTAACGCTTCATTCTACAAACTAGAACAAACCATATTCATAAGCATATTGTCTCTCAATCAGGAATTACATGAACATTCACAGAAAAATAGGACTGTATCCATGTTTAAGATTGTGTTTTGCTGAATCAGGCCCCTGAACCTTAATGCAGTTTTATCTCATTGCTGTGCCAGTTTATTTTATTCAGTACAAAGCCACCAACAACCTTTGAGTTCTTCTGCTCAAGGTCATTTTTAACATTCACAAGCACTGCTTTTTGGCTGTCTGTGGAGCAGAGAATTTTTTTAAAGTGCAATTCAGAGCAACGTGATGTCTGGAAACATCTTTAAATGGTGAAAAACACCCTTTAAAGTCGCCTTAATCAGTTTACTGTTAATAATTCTACTTGGCGACCTTTATTACCATAGGTTCTATTTTAGCCCTCAATCTCTGCAGCCACACATATCTGGAAGGTATAAACATGATGTAAAAATCAGTTTCAGCTCCTGCAATCTCAATCTAAGCTATACCTCCCACTCTTAGCCTTTGAAGAAAAACAGTGTAGAAACAGGTCCTTTAGCTCCTTTCCCTGCCCTGCCAGACACAACCTTTTCTACATTTGCACTTAAAAGGGAAATGGGGTGAGGAGCTACCTACATTCAAAATAACGTGCAAGATAAAAATAAGTAAGTCCACAACTTCATTTTCTATCTTGTTTTATAGAGTTGTAGAAAGAAAAGGAAGACTCCCTTGTTACCAGACTAAACAACCTCCTTAGGTTTCTGTATCAATTCTCCCTTCTTATACTTAAGGATGTGGGATTGGGGAGGGAGCAAACACTTACCTTACACTTTTGATTGTGCTGCATTAACTATTATTACTATTTTGCCAGCATATGATTTATAAAGAAATATCACAAGCCAGGGGGGTGGGGGTGGTGGGCTGGTGTAGAAAAATCATTGCATTTTGTTTTTATTTTTAACAAATACATCAGTCTCTGTACCATCATTACCAATATTCATCTTCAAATGTTTTTGTTTAAATACTCTTCTGTTGTCTTTGGAAATCTCAGATATCATTAAAAAGCAAGAAATCGCGTGCTGATTATGGAAAATATAGCTAGTTATGAAAAGTGAAAAACTGGAAGTGTCTGGCAGGCAACCATCCTTCTGTATACATACACTCCATTTCTACATGTGTGCATCTGTGTTAGACATACATACTTTATCCTGGTACCACAGGTCATTTTGAGAAGAGACCAAGAAGCTGAAAATGAGATAAGCTCGACAGAAGAATTAATTACACTTGTACAGTTCCAGTGATGATCACACTGCAACGCTGTTGCCATGTGTCCAACAAAATAGCTGAAGCCAACAGCAGTCAGTAGTGATTCCTGGTTACTGACTGACTTTGGGCACTCAGTTGCCAAATGCATTTTCTATCCCAAACATGCCATATCTTTAAGACTAATTCCTAGGTTCTACAGTAACTCAAACTTCTTCTCTTCTCCAGCTAACAAGTGTCAAACCCCATCTACCACAAGCATTCTCTTACTATGTCATTATTACAGTTTGCAACATCCTTAATTTAGGATTGCAGGTGCTTTGCCTTCTACTCAAGCCAATAATTTCCACTTTACTGCACACATCTAAATTCATGATATATATTAGGTCTCCCCCCTTTTTTGTTTTCAACCTTAGAAACCCAAATCTTTATTTATTTATAGTAAGTCTCTAAGTTTTAGACCTCTTGACTATTTCTTAACACATAACTCAGAAGTGGAATTAAATCTCACATTAAAGTCAATAGAAAGGTTAACAGGGGCAAGTGAGATTTATCCCGTTCCTACTCAAAACCAAGGCCGTAAGCTTAGGTATGGGCCGAGTCATCGGAACCGATAAAGTTTTCAAGTAAAAATTAAAAAATTATAACGAAAATAAAAAGGAAAGAAAGTTTTTCTGTAATTATCCTGAACTATTCTCTAGCTATCTATTAGATAGACCCTTTTAGAAACAAAGGTTCTCATTTGTCTTGTTGTAGACATAAACCCTAGAAACATATTGCCTCAATAAAATGAATGTGCCACAGCTCTATACTCATAACAATTTTTTTAAAACTACAGTAGATCTTGCCAACCTCCTGGTTTAAGAAAATATGGAGCACACCGAAATTGTTCTGCTTTTTTGGGAGACATGTTAAGTTTGTATTTAGTACACACCACAATGTCTAATGCTTAATATTTTGCCAGTAGTACACCATCACTACCACCACTCCCAGTTTGACTGATTTAATGAATCAAAAATACGAATATTTCAGTTTTTTAAAATGCACCTGAAGATTTCAAAACATTTCCAAGACCTTTGTCACTTGTCAATTATTTTCATTTATGGACAACTAACAATACACCTGTGTGTCAAACACAGCCACAAACCACATTCTTCAAGAGGCATGAAGCTGCATGAAAACAAAGATTTGCTAAACTAGAAAACTGAGAACAATGTTTTCCTCGAACAGAAAATAACTTGAAATAATTTTTTCAGCTTTCCAAACTTTAATATACATGACAAAAAAGTTTTGAGCTTTTATAAGTGTATATAACATCCATAATAATGTAAAGCAATGTTACTGCATTATTTGTTTTTTCCTACTGTAAAATAGAACTGCTATTGAGAAACCATGGATAAGAAGAACATACAATACTGGAAAAAACCCAAAACCCCTGAGTGCTATTTTCAAAAAGATAGATTAAGTGGAATGTTTCGGTTGCTACTCTAAATACAGCTTACACCTTATATAAAGTAGTTACATAGATAAACATCAGATGTCATGCTACAGGTTGTTTCCAGTGGTCAGTGGATCAGCAATATTAGAGAACCAATACAAACCCCTAAACCTTTCCTCCTGGTAACGTTTTGTTTTAGTACCAACAACCATTAAACAAAGTATGATCAATCAATGAAGTACCAACCACTGGAAAAAAATAAAAGGACCCCCATTTATTTTCTTACAAGAGCAAAATAAATATTATAGTACTGCCCTCCCAAAAGTCTGAGATAACCAACAAATCTAACAACAGTATGCAAAGTGCACCTGCATCGATGGTTCTATGTCATGGATCCTGACATTACCCAAAGGATCTTCCATGCTCATAGAGTGGTCTTCTCCTCTGATCTGTCGCAGGCACATTCGGAATATAAAGAAGAGACAAGAAACACCTGTGGGAAGAACCTCATGGAAAATTTCCTTCTCTTAAGTCTCTTCCTATGTATGAGGTTATCCATACCAGGAGGGATTTGGCTCTGGAATATTCATGCCTACTACCACCTGACATCAAGGTTCATTTCTCTAAGAAAGAGACTCCAAAGGATAATAAAATAAAAGCCTGAACACTTTCAAGGAGCATGCAATAGTGAAGAGAAGCAGTTAAGATTGCTCCCTCCTTAAGCAAAGGAAGTAAATAGATAAACATGGAAAAGAAACTACTAGGATCTTCCAAAAGCCTTCTAGTTAGAAGCACAAAAAAACCCGCCTGGTCTTTAAACATGATAACCATCAACATCCAATGCACATGTCTTTCATGGCAAACTGGGTCAAAAATTAATACAAACTTTTAAAAATTTTTTTTGGCAATCCAAACCAGAACACCCAAACTGCAGCTTTCTGGTTAAATCTAATCCACAGTAACAATTTACTTGGCCAGCTGCCCACTCCTTGCTGTCCTCCCTGATGGCTAATTAGATAAGGGAAGGAAGCAGGCAAGAGCTAGAAGAATTACTCTCACAACTTATTTCCCACTACTGTGTTTCATAAGAACCTGGAGCTTCCTAACCTCTATAAAAAAAAATGAATAGAGATTATCATGCAGGAATAATACTGTTTACACAACCTTCACATAGAGCAAAATTCACAGATGCTAACAAGCATATCCATTAGCATGAGCAGTCTTGTGTCAGCATGACTGTATATTACCCATACATTTCTGTTACAATATATGCATACTCCATCCTAATACGAGTATCCACATGACTAACAGACACTATCCCATGAATCCTTCATAACAAATGCTGGTCCCTAGAGAGGCTAAGCACTAGTTGTCCAAATCAATGGGTTTCACACCAATCCAGGCAACAAATGCCTTAAATTGAGGTGTGTTTCTTCCTTTCAGGTTCACAGAGGAAGGCTCTTCATGCTCACTGAGTAACATTTAACTCCAGGTTAAGAGTGACTGCTATCTGCCACCACAACTTGATCAAGGCATGCATACTAAGGCTCTTGGATCGCTGCCATATTATTCATATATGTTTTATTACAGCTCATCTTCTTAATGTGCAAGACATTTATCTTTGATTCTTTCAAAATGAGAAAGAAAAAATCCCACCCCAATACTGTAAAACTGGTTTTAGCACAGTTCACACTATTTGAAGTGGGTCACTGTAAGCTCTACAAGCATATGTTTCTTTATCATCAGATACAAGTAACAGCACTAAGGTTTTTTCCTACCTTATTAACAAACTTCTCGGAAATTTAAGGGCTAGAATTTCTAATAACAACCAAGTAAGCTTCTAAGTACAGTTTTTCCATTTACCAGCAGGGGGTTCAAAATTTAAAATACAGAAGAATAATTTAGCCTATAGAATTATCCTCTCTATTTTACCGAGCCTTACAACATGCATATGGATCAGTAAGTACAAAGGACAGTGCCTGAATCTGAGCAGAAGAAATCCAACCACATGAATCAATCTACTGGCTTCAACACAAGCTAGTCAGGGGAAGGGGACAGATGCACAACAGGACAGATAAAACTTGCAAGATAGAGCAGATGCATGATCATGATTGAATGGGAGGCAGGGGGTGAGGAGGAAGCAGGAACCTGAGACACCAAACAACCAACATTATAAATATGATGACCTTTCCATTCCTTCGACAGTGAGATCAAGGAATGTAGATAAGAAAAAGCGTAATTTCAAGAACAATGAAGGCTCATTCCACTTTTTGGAAGAAAGCTACTGGAGTGCATTCTGTTATTTAAAGGGAAAAAAAATACAACCCCTTCCCAACATGTATTTTTTTGAGGATGAACTGTAGCAGATACAACCACCAACACGATATACAAACGTCACACGAATCATACACCAAAAGAGAAGAACTGGTTATGCATTAAATATATTACACGCACCACACTACCAACTTCCACAAGAAAAATGGCAGGAAAGGATCAAAACCTCCGACTAATTTTCTCCTGTACTTACACCATGGAGCTTCTCCACCATAGTAGTGAGGGTTTCAGTTTCAGAGTAGTAGTCTGTACGGGTTTGCTAAAAGCACAATATAAATCTGAACATGGATTTGAACTCTGGTTTCTGGGCATGCTGTTACACACTAGAAGTGGGGGAGCTCTTTTCCTCCATCAGCTGCATAGGGCATTTATGCTTTCCTACTCTGTTCTATGTTCCTGCCATATCTCTCTAAGTTTTTGGTCAAGAAGTACATCAGACAAAACAGATCCATGTTCTTTCTAAGAAAAGGAAGGCTTACAAGCCTGCTGAACTTGATAATGTTCCCATAAAAGATGCCCCCCAACCTTAGTCATCTATAACACACAATAACTCTAGTTCTCTGCATGTGAAAAAAAAAACCAAAACAACACTGAAGTCTTCTACTGCACACTTTCAGAACTACTCATTTCAGTAAAAAAAAAAAAAGTTCTTGGTAGGGAATAGTTAGATGTATATGTGATGGTTTTACATGGAGAAAGATACAGAACTTTTTTAGTTAATTCTAGTAGGGATTGCTTCCTGGTCAGAACGCCCCTATTCTCCTTGTCTTATGTCTGTGACAGAGCTAGGCAGCATGAGGCTAAACACTACTGTTCCCCTGAAAAGGGAAGGAGTAGTTCCTGTACAGGGAAGCAACACAGAACAATGAAGCTGCTTTCCACAGAGGGTGGCAGGTAAGAGGCAAGACCTGGTCTCTGCTGGTCCACCCCTCCAGAGCAACCATCAACACCTACATTAACGCTCTTCTCTCAAAGGGCAAAGAGAAAAGCAAAAACCCAAACTGCAGAGTTAGCTTTCCGTGAAGTTCTATCTCACATAACAGAACTTTTGCAGCAGGCATACATAGTTGCCAATCCTCCAAAGAAAATAAAATTTTGCCATGCTAAACTTGACTTTTCATGGCAATTTTTTTTTTTCACATTTCTGGGGGGAAAAAAACCAAACAAACTTACTCCAGGAGAAAAGAAGGGATATTTCTTAAGTAATGTGCCCTAAGAAGGCTGAAGGCTAGAGCTGTTGCAGGCAAAAGAAGAACTGTTGGTTCACATCACTGATCTGAAGGAGGATGCAGATATCAACAAAGGACAAAAAAAGACCTCAGATGTTTGTAATGAAGACTTCTAGGGACTGAGGTTGATTTCTCATTGAGATGATGTTCTGAAAAGACTTATAGATTCTTAAAGTATTTTCAGTCAGTTGTTTTATGTAACAAGCCCTGCAAAAGTATTTTATGCTAAAGGTAGTAGAATAAACTACTACAGGTGACCAAATCAGAAAGTTTAAATGCATTTGAAGAAAAAACAAAATTAGTTTTCAAGTTAATGATGAAACAGCAGTTTCAAAACCAGTCACTTTGCTTTTTGTCCATGTAAGTTAAGTGTTAATATTACACACCATCATTTTAGTACACTTTCAGGTCTTCAATATCGTACATCATTTGCCTTTATTTAAAAAAGTAGGTTGTACTTCCATTTTATTAAAACATTACAATGATTCGTCTTAAAAAGGAAAAGCTGAAACCACACCATATGTGCAGCACTCATGCATGTGTTGGACAAGCTTTTTCCCCAACCAAAAAAATTATCACATTTTATATGGATTCAGATCACCTTAGAGACAACTGAAAGGCACCCTGAAAAGAATGCTCCCAGGTAGTACAGCTGCCTCAAGCTGAAACCTGCATATCCAGTCAGGTCTGACGTCTTTCCCACCTCATTTTCCTCCTCTCAGTTACACAAGGGGAATCATTACGCAGTCCAAGGCTGTGAGACTACTTCAGCTTTAATCTGTGCCTGCAAAATGACCTGAATACAGACCTCCAGGGCTATGTGATCTCGGCCACTATCAGAAGTTTGTCCTAAACTCTCAAAACATTTGATGCTACTCCTCTTATTTAAGACCTAAGTCAAGAGCAGACCTGTTTGAATATGCCTTGAAATAGATGCAGAGGATACACAGGAAAATAAGTAGTGCTTAGGGATACTGTTGGGTTACATAGGATAAATGGAAGCCAAAAAAAAAAAAAGAAAAACATCTGCTAAAGAAAAGCTGTGGATTCAGAAAAAATATAGACAAAACATGTGAAGAAAGCATATCATCCTAAACAAATAAAATAAGCAATAATAAAATGAAAAGCAGAGAGATTAAGAACTAAAAACGTAAATCAGATTTAATCCAAATACTTTTAGTCAGTCATGCTGCAACACAACTGTTACATTATTTCCTACATTTCAGTCAGCACATACACACACACAAATAGCTGGATCTTAATCCACATCAGCTTTGGTTTGCTGCTCAGCTCTAGATTACATCTTTGTCTTTCACAAGATTGAGAGACTTCATCAGGGTCTGATCAGACAGCATGGCTCATCACCCTGTGCACGTTTTAGATCAACAGGACGACCTTCTCTCAGACGTCTCCAACCTCCTCAATAGAATCTTCCTCAAATGCTTCCTAGTCAGGTCCTTGGTCACTCACAGCATCAGTACAAGAAAAATTCCTTAAAGCTGAACGGCAGAGCATACATGTGAGCGTTGGGAGAAGACATGGGCAGTGGCAGGAAAGTGGAAAAGTTTAAGGGAAGAGGAGGAAGGAGAAAGTATAACTTTAGGCTTTAAAATACATTAGATAAAGAGTCAGCCTTACTAGTCAATTAACTAGCTTTACTGGGTATTAAACTGGCTCTAGTATTAGATGAGCTTACCCCACCCCCATCATCCCACAATCATAGTTTCTTGTGAAAGCATTTATTATTTTCAATACCAGATGCATACATTATAAAAGGAGCCTGCACAAAGACAGTGAGCACTTTAAGAAAATACACGTAATAATGAGAATGAACTGTTTATGTAGGGGGTTTTTTTAACAATAAAAATTAAGGCATTCTCAACAAGGCTATCTTTTAAAACATACATTAATAAATCATTCATACAGTCATAACACTAAATTTGACATCCCTCTTTTTCTTAAAGAATGATTAGTCCAGTGTCTGGAATTTTAATAATTTTTTTTTTTAAAAAAGATAATTTTAACTCCCCTATGAAAAATTTCCTGAAAAAATTAAATTGAAAACATTTCACAATAGCAGAATGTTAAAGCTTTATTGTTTTGTTTTTCAAAAAGTAAGTTCAGGAGACATCCATTATACTGCATACCCAGAGAATAATACCAAGCCACCATATAGTATGCTGGTATTCCAAATAAACCACGTGAAAATTTGAAAGAAAGTACTTAAATGGAGGTATAAATAAAATAAAGGTATATGCAATTCCTTTCATCAGCAGTTCTGCAGCATGAACAGCAATCTCAAAGCTCTGAAGTAATAAAGTAGATTTGTATAGATAAGATAGAAACAAGTCATAGAATTGTAACATGTGCATAATACTTAATAGTGCAAACAAAATATTAAAATTACTGGTTTCTAGTAATAACAAAACAAGAGTTCTTTGGTTTTATGTGGCTTTATTTAGCAATGCAGTGCCATTCTCCAATTTCATCCAGGAACCAGCTTCGATAAATCATTTACTTTTCATGGTCCAACAAACATGCTAGGTGATTTACAGGTGAACACCAAGTCTGTCAGTAGAACATACACACTGCTCGCCAGTAATAGCGTCCCTGCGGAGCTCACTGTCTGACCACTTGTCATGCCTATGCACCCCTGCCTGTAAATCTACCACTGGTAGATGAGGGCAATTCAGGAGGCTACTATTTCGAGCTCTTTGAAAGTACTTCCCGCTCCACAGCTGGGCAAACCATGTATGTGCTCGCTTCTTGGTAGTGACGCTGCAGGACTCAGCCTTATAGCACAATCCACCACTGATGTTCACATACATAGACACAAGAGGAACAAAGAGCCCATTTTGCTTTGCTTCTGCTGCCCCTGATATACTTCCCTGAGTGGGTGGTGTGTGAAGAGATGGCGCGGGGTGATGTCCTTGCAATGATTCAATATGAATCATTAGCCCTAGCTGTGCAGATCTCTGGAGGCCAACTTCCATTTTGCAAGTGTTAAGTCTTTACTCAACTAGGATGGAGGGTGTCTGACACTTAACCACAAACCATGACAACAGAGCACCTGTCTTTTCATTCTTAGATGTGGAGGCCAATCCAGAAGTCACTTGACCAAAGAGAGATGTTCACAATATAAGCCTCCCTTTACAGCCCACGGGAAGAACTAGGTTATTCTACTGAATTCATCCTATAGCACTAGTATGAAGGAAGCCAAATTAATCACATCTTAAAAATACCTATTTGTCTTCTGCCTGGTAAGTGTCCCACAGGATTCCTATTTCTCTTTGCTGCATGTACACAGGGTCTTCAAAGGACATTCCACTCAGGCAAGGTAAATCCCACACTATGTCCCAGTACTATTTTAATTGCCTGCATTTAAATATCAGTGACTAAAGACTGATCATTTAAGTTTTCCATTTCTCACTCAACACAGTGGATGCCTACTAGTGGATAACACCAGTCCTTCACTTAACTCCTTTTAGTTACATGACACCAATTAGCATGTTTATTTCAACATATTTGACAGCTTGCACTTATTCCTTCAGCGCTTTTCCCCTCAGGTGTCAAGAATTCCTCATATGGGGTAGGATCTCTTCTCATTAGCACAGAAAAGCCCTCTCTTCATTACTAGTCCTCAAAAAAGCCTTACTGAAAGATCTTTCCCTTTCGGTGTGACCTACATATTTTCTTCTAGTTTATTTTCTTATTTGATTTAAGTTTTTCTCTTAAGTCTTATTCCTTTCTATTTTTTTCCTATTTTTTTTAAAGAAAAAGTATTATCCAAAATCTACTTAAACAAGTGACTCCTCAGTGGAGTTTGGATGGAGCCAACTGATTAGTTTCATCATCTCTTATCTCTTATTGTTCCTTATAGAATCCTCATTTTATTCAGTCAAGATCAAAACCTGTTAATATTTGCAAGTTCTGTACCTATACTTCTGTTCATACAAACGTTCAGACACTTCACAGTAGTTGTAAAGCCCACGTTATGTTTTCATTTATGTTCTAACAATTCATGCAGACTTTGGCATGCAGTTGTCACACAGCACTAAAGACAAACTCTCTCTTCAGAATTACTTTTCTTCCCAAACCTTTTTCTTCACTGAACTCACCAACGTCATCAGAAGTGACATAACTAGGAAAAATGCATCACAGACCTTCTCATGAGATAAAGCAGGCTTATTACAGTCTCTTCAACTGTAAGGCTTGAGGAGGGTACTAAAGCTCAACAAGAAGTTGGCAACAGTTTTAGTGGCTTGACAAATCTTTCCCAGCAGAAAGGAAGCTTTCTGTGCCTGGCAGTGAATTGCAGTGTCTTATACAAAGCTGAAAGAACACAGCACTCATCTAAATTTAAGCTGCCATACTTTCAAACTGGTCTATGTGAAGAAGTGTCTTTTGGTTTCATACTATGCAAAATGTTCAATTAAATTCTCTCGAGAAAAAAAGCCCTTTTATGTATGAAGGCATGTATATTTTTTTTTAAAAAAATATATATAATTCACATGCCTTCCCACATGGTTCAAGTGGAAAATCTTAGAGTAGTGATTATAAACCTACATTAACCTGCCTTTCTTCAGGGGCAAACGAGAACAGGAGAAGCAACGAACAATTCCTCATCTCCACAGGCAAAGAAACAAGATAGGCCTGGCACTGAGCCCATTCAGCAAGCTGACTCCACCAGAGCAGGTTGGAAACACATCCACAGTCAAAAGTCCTGTTCAAAGAACTTCCTGCCAATGGCTACTTGACATTAAAAACTAGGATGATCTAGGTCAAGTATCCTGGTTGACATTAATTGCTATGTTGGTTTAAAAAAAAAAAAAAAAAAAAAAAGCAGGCAGCCTCTCAGCCAGATCTCAAGTCACATTAAGCTTAAAAGTAATCAAGGCCAAAGCCTTGAATTGCACCCAGAAGCCAAAAGGAAGCCAACGCAGCTGTTGAAGAACTGCCTGAGCATGTTTTTGCCACCTATGCCCTCTCCACAGACAGGCAGCTGCCTGCTTCTCAAACTAAGGCCTCATAGCACTGGTCAAGTACGGCCTCAAGAACAGGCTAGCCTATAGCCTCACATGGAGGTCACAAAGTCAGACTGCCACCATGACATGTAGCCCCCTTAAATACACCATTCGGTATCTCAGAAAAGCAGCAAGTTATGAAATGCCCATATAAAAGGACAGATGAAACACTCCACTTACTAGTAAACTAGTACTACTGGCCTTTTATACTTTGCCTCATTTTGCTGCTACTTCTACCTCCACGTACTCTGAAAGCAAAGTGTGTACAATGTCCAATTGGAAAGGAAAGATGACCTGAAAAAGCAAGTCATCTTCATACAAGATCACAAGATCAGATTTCTCAAGTTGGTCAGAGAAGTCAATGAGTGCTTCAATACACTGTGCCCAAGAGTGCTGGCTCAAAACAGAATTAAAGAAAAAATAATAATAAAAAAAAAGCAAACACTCCCAAAGAAAAGGTTTGCCTCTTTTGCATTTCGGGGGGGAGGGAGAGGGGAGGTTTAATAGAAAATGCAATCTTATTGGACTATTATATGACATGAAAATGGATCCAGGGTAATTTTTGTTTTAAGGCAAAATAGTTGACAGTGTTGAGAAAGATTATGGAGAAAGACAAAGTAGTAGCAAGATTGATCAGCACTTCCAGAAGAATCACAAAGAAGCACTAAGTAGTTTTCTTCGGAGGGCAGGGGATAGACAGACAACACCACACAGTAACAAAGTAGTCAAAGCTATCAAGGATGAGATTGGCAGAGACCAGAATAAAGAACATTCATCCAATACCAAAGGTATCAGATGTTTTACTCAATGTTTTGAACAGATGATTGATTAGGAGCAACAGTAGTTTTGATAGTATACCTTACTAATGCAAAGAAAAAAGAGAATTCATATTCACATTTTAAATCCCAGAGTTATCATCATGGTCAATGCCAAAAATGTCACATTCTGGAACCACTGCTCATGCTGAAAGATATTGCCTTCTACATATTCTTCCAATTATTCCCAAAACATTACTTACCACAGATGAAGGAAACTAAGGTAGATAATGAGTTCACGTAAAGAAGAGGCAACTCCACGAACCCTTGCAATTAATATATTTCCCAAAGCTATAGCTAGAACAGAAAACAACTTATCTGTTTATCATCTGCAAGGTGCTCATCTTACTTATCCACACAGCTTGAACAACACAGCCTTTTATACAACAGAGATGAAAGGAAGAGATTAATTTTTAAAGAGTAAAAGATGAAAATATACAGTTGTACTCTAACTCATAGTAGGTTTCCAAATTGTAATCGATATTTTCCTTTGCATTTAAGCACTGCTGAATCTCGATGCATTTTAAATGTCAAAGCGCCAGAAAAAATAATTTTATTACAGATAACTGTATTAGAGTCTGCCTGTAATTTTTTAAACATCTTTGCAAACCCAAAATGGGTTAAGTGCCCATTTGTATTGTTAGAAAGCTTCTTTACAGTGCTGTAATACAATAGCTCAAGCAACAGATCCTGAGCTAATATTTAGCATACAGCATGATAGCTACATGAAGAGTCAAACACAGCTGGAAAACGAAAAGTCTACAGCAAGTCCATATTTGTTTCATTTTATTCCAAATATTAATAATACTGGTTTCAAATGTACTTTTGAAAACAGGAACAATATTTCAAAAGAAGCAGTAATTTATCAGTCAAGCCAACTATTTAGCAATTACAGACTCTGTGCCATGGACAGCTTGGTTAGTCCAATGACCACACAAACAGTCTTATCCCCACTGCAAAACACAAGCTCCTCAGCCAGTAAGGACATCTAACACTTGTCTAAACTTACAAACAATTCTGGGCTAAATGTGAAACTGTGCCAAGAATAATTTTCTAAAAATCTAGCCAGTGCCAGTAAAAGAAAACAAATAAGCAAAAAAAAACCCATCCCCCCCAAAAATCTAGAACATAATGCCTTATTTTACTTTTTCTGCTTCTGTTCTATACAGTGCATACTGTTCCAAACCCAAGGAACAAGGTATAAAATGTTCAAATACAGCAACAGTCAAAATCAACTCTAAAAGTAGTTGTAATAAAGTATACTGCATTTCTCAACATAAGCCAACAGGAATCACCACAGCCTAGCTGTGTTATTGGCAAAAAGCTCAGTGATTAGGAACTAGAGCAGATCTTTCCCTTACTTCGACATTAGGAAAAGGTTCTACACTGACTGGGTGGCTGGTCAATGGAACAGGTTCCCCAGGGAATGGCACCAAGCCTGTCAGAGTTCAAGGAACATCTAGACCACATACTTAGTTACATGTTTTAGCAATAGGTGGCCCTATGAGGAACAGAGTTGGACTCAATAATCCTTAACAGTTCACTTCAAATTAGAGATGTTCTATGGTTCTGTGCCCATATTTGCAATCAGTAAGTGCTGATAACCTATTACTACTATAAGAGGTCTTTTTGATTTGGGAACATCCAATGATGCCTTTTCTGCTCTTTCATTCACAGAAGGACATAAACATTTTGTGACAGGTCTCCTGTAGTCTTCAGAGCAAAGCTATGGAACACTGTATATTGAACAGGTATTACACACATTCCTAGTGTGAATAACAGTGGTAAAGATGAAAGACCAAGGAACCAAGAATATCAAACAGCAAGCCTACCTTCTGTGTTTAAGAAAAAGAACCCACAGAACTGCACATCTCAGTGCCCTCTGCTCAATCCCTTTACATACAGCAGCCAGCTACATCCCAGCAATCTACAGCGGATCAGGCCAAGGTTTGCTTTGCTTTTACACAGCCTGGAATTGCCTTTCTGAATCAAAGCAGAGAACAAACACTAAAACCATCCACGGCCCACTAAGATGGCTAAAGAGGAGAAAGATGGAAAGGGCTTCAAAGTCACTTCAGTCACAGAGAACCCACAAAGCAATACTGAGACTGCAGCACAAGCAACTCCACATCTCCCTTTGTAAGGCACCTCTTTGAAAGTGCTCATTTCTGCTTGCAGATTTATTAGTTTAGCGCAATCTGATCCTAGAGCCCTCTAGCCTTTTCTCTCTCCTCCTGCTCTAAGTGATGATTCTATGCAACGCGCACAGGAAAAACAGTGTGAGAGCATTTGACAAATCCTAATTTCATTTTGATTCAAAAGCATTGTAATGAGTTATTAATATGTTAGGGGGTTAAAATACAAAATGCTTGGTTCTTTTTAAGCAGCAGAGAATCTTGTGTTTTACAGCACTTCTCTAACAAGTAACAAATGAACTCCTATGCACAATACTTACTTGAAAAACAGACACTGCTTGCTTTTGCAACACCTCCACAAGAATATTACTTTAGTTAAAACAGCACATGTTTCTGAAGGTATTAGATAAATTGATAAAATTCAATATCAGGGAAAAGAAAAGTACCTTTTTAAACACAAAACCTATAAATAGTAAAGAACCTATTTACATTTTGTCTACTTACTGTTTGGTAATTAGCTAAGAATGTTTTCATGTTCCCGAGTTAGAAAAGTCTCACGAACCTGAACTGATGCAACTAGAACCACCATTTTTAGTTGATGTTTTCTTATCAAAATTATACTAAACTTTTAATGTATACCTACTATTTCTGCCTACAGTGCAGTTTGGGATGAGAGTGGCTTGTTTGTTGAAATGGCTATTTCTTAAGTTTGGTCCACTTTTTTTATCCTGCATGCAAACTTTTAAATTCTTGAAGGCCCTGTCCTCTTCACCTGTTAGTACAAGACTTGCAGGAAGCGATTGGTCTTCATAAATTCAATTTAGTATTTTTTTGTTTGTTTGGGGATTTTTGTTAAACCTAGTTTAGATTATCCAGTGCATTCAGAAGACACTGTGGCATTATATGCCTTTTCCTACAATACTAGGCTAGAAAAGTCACTTATTAACCATAGTGCAGAACTGCATTTTACAATGAAAGAACACAACATGTATGAGTCAGACTTGTGATGTAAGAAAATTTCCTTTAGCAGAGCTAGAGCAGAACATCTCATAAACCAGACTCAAAACCATTCTCTGCTTACACATCTGATTATTTTTCTTTACTTTGGAGAAGTGGTAAAAATAAATAAAATTGGAAAAGGAGGACAAAATAAAATAAAGAGGGAAAAGAAACCCTGACTGCTTCCAACACTGAAACAGTCTCTTGGAAGGAAACACTCTTCGGAGAATCACCCAACATGCATAACACAAGCTTTGTTTCTTCATCTCCTCCTGCTGTTCTTGATCAACTACCCATAAACTCAGGTTTGCAGGGGGTGAGGGGGGTGGGGGGGTGGGTGAGGGGGTGTGACAAGGAAACTATTAAAAAAATAATCATCACTTCCAATCCCCCAAGTTGCTTCTGCAACTCCCTGACTCTTTGATCAGTAACAGCACTGTCCTTCCTGACCATGCAGTACGCTGGGGCTCAGGTAACAAAGACAGGAGACATTTATATTTTTAATAGGACAAATAAGTACACCTCCTTAAACTGCTCCCAACAGGCTAATACCACTGTCCATGCCTGTACCTGTGAAATGGCAGGACTAATGGGGTAGGGATAGAACTTCCCTGCTCAGTGAAATCAAGCTGCGATATCAATGTTTTCTGATAAGGATTCACTGTTGCTACTCTCTTGTTCTGCATCTAATTAAGTGAATATTCCCAAGCTCCCCCTCACATACACAATGTCACCCTTCAGTGCAAGCAAAATCTCATGTGATTTGACACCGGTTTAAAACTAAAATTGATAAGCAGAGGTCAAACAACACCCACTGATAACACTGAATCCCAACTGCATTGACCACATATATAAGTGTGCATTGGCCTCTATATTAAAAGGTCAAGTAAGAGAAGTCCTTCAGTTCTTTAAAATAAAGCACAAGTCAGAGATTAGACGGCAAGAAAAGCCCAAGTCTAGCAAGACGACAGTAAAGATAAAAAACAAAATAAGGATATTTACACACTGTGCTTCTGAATGAAGGTTATGTCTGATGTGAGGGTTACCCGTTGTCTTACCTGGTCTTAGCTTGTCCCTGACTGATTTACAGACTGGTCTAATACAGTATTCTGCTAGGAAGATCCTGCCCTTCTTGCCAGTTTTATGGCACCATCGTTACTCACATTCTGTTTTATTCTACTGTTAAATAATCCTCCAGGTAACTAGAACCAGATGTTTTGTCAGCACTAGACTAAATCTCCACCCACAAATGCTGGTATAAGCCCACGGGGCTCTGGGATGGGGTATACCCTTCCTACAGAGTTCCCTTCTGGTTGTTCAGGTCAATTAAAGTCCCCATGTTTTAGTCCCACATCTGTAAAAAGTGAGTCTCTTTCAGCCTGGTTGTTCTGTGATTCTGTATTTGTTAGATTTTTATTGCCAGCATGTGGTTTTACACTCCAAAAGAGTGAAGTGATATTTCCACCTACAATTTCTGTACTACTGTATTACAGAACGATCGTTAACATACAAAACCAACCCCACAGTTAGACCTGGAGGAGTGACATATTATTTTGGACATAATCTCCTTCCAGCAAAAGGCAACTACAATACCCAAATCACCAATTTGCAGAAGACCTTACAGTTTCACCAACTTTCAAACCAAGCTGTCCTTGGAATTGATGCACAGTATTGTCAAGGGATTGACTGTCCTTGGAAAAAAAAAAATTATCACACTATATCTATTAAAAGTAGCAACTAAAGTAAATATTAGGCAGCATAATAAAAAAGCAGTAACTGTTCAGTCACAAACTCAGCCATTACCTCTAAAAAGTATTCACTTTCTCCAAGCAGCAGGGCTACTTTGCCTCGATTTGAGGGTGTTCTATTTTAGTCTGATGTTCTTTCCCACTCTGTATTGAAGCTTACAAGAAGGGTGGGAAGCAGTCAACGCAAACCAAGACAGGTTTCTCTCATAACATGAATAAGTATTTAAGTATCACAAATGTGTAGCTGGGCATGTTGAAAGACGTGTACAGCTATACCTTTAAAAAGCCTCATTCGGGACCAAAATCTTTTATGTTCTCTTTCTCACAGGTATATATTCACATGTTCTATTCTATTTTTAGAATGCCCTTCCTAGATTAATTTTTAAACTCAAGTCTGGATGCTTTTTCCCCTCCCCCTCTGCCCAGGTATCCCTGTTGAGCCTGTCTGTTTCACCACTGGAAGCAGCAAGGACACAAAGTCAGCCTGATGCAGGTTTGCATCCCACCCCTTTCCCACTAAGAGCAGAAAAATTAAAATGTGGAAAGAGTCATCCTTGCATATGGGAACAGGGCACAAAAGTTACAGGTCAAATGATCTAATTAAATGCTGCAAAATATAAAAAGATAAACACAGGACTGCTTCCCAAACTTAACAGAAAATGTAATATATATACCTGTCTTCATTCAACAAGTAGCCAGCCCAGGTTTAGGTTGGACAGCATCTCTGTAAAAGAATAAACCCAACAGACCACTGCATAAAAAACAACTAAAACTTCTGTCAGCTTTCTGTTTAGCAGATATCATGCAGCCTCTACAGCTTTAGCTATGGACGATACAGCTCATAAATGTGACAATTTTCACCCAAGTGTGTTACATGCCCCAGACTAGCTATAAGGCTTGGAGCATTTCCAATATATATTTTTAATGTATTTCATTAAAAAAACCCCACACCTTACAGCTATTAGTGCAATGATGATATCAAAAAAGTACCAAAAAAGGGGGTCTGCAGTGTGCATGCAGAACAGACTCTGCAAGTCCTATGTGAACACAACAGTGCATATCACAAGATACAGCTTCCAATTTTTAACCTTTTACGCTACAGAGTTAAACAGCTTTCTCCCAACGGTGCTCTCAGATCCACAGAGTAGCATGTTTTGCCATTAGTCGCTAGCAGTCAGTAGTCTCAGGAATTAGAGCAAACACCATGTTCTGAACGGTACTGACAGGGTTCACAGGGCACATGGTGCTCCTGTCAGCTCCTCTTCTTCCTCATGAGACAGTACCCAGATGCTCCAGAAGCCTCATATACAGTTGCTGAAGCATGCTTCACAACAGCCCCCTTGCCACCACCATTGCTCTTCCCTCTAATCAGTTAAACAATTCGTAAAATTAAAGGATATTCAACCTGGTTGAAAGGGACTAATCAAAATTTCCATCATTTGCACACTGCTAACTAAGAGATTTTACTTCATGAAGACTTCTCTCCCTCTTACCCACACCAACAGAGAGTCAAACAATTCACACAGAAGTTAAGGTGCTAGACTGTGACAATAACCTTAATTCTTCAACAAGTGGCATTACAGTGACATGATAACAACGTCCTGCAAGTTCCAACTATTTAGGACTTAAGTCTTATATCAATATAATTTTCCTGCATAAAGAAAGACTTACCATAAACTAACAATGCTATTTTTTTTCTGATCTCTAAAGAACGTTCACTGCTAGACCCAACTCATTCTTTATCCTGCTTATCAATACCTACTATCCTTTACATTCAGAAAAAAGTCCTAGATTCTGCTTTCACACTAGACCAGCTCAGGTATATTCTCCTTCGCTATACACTCTTAAGGTAGGCCAAAGCTCTCTTCACAGTTTTTCCTCTAATCATTTTCGCCACACCACTATACCTACAGACGAGGCCTGCAAATGATTTGCCAAGGAATAAATTAAAATGTAAATTACCAAATTTATGTCACATGGGGAAAATGTGGCATGGGTATTATAACTTAGGCACAGAAAGACTGATTTTATTTTTTTTTTGTCTAAAATAAAAAAATACTTCTCAGTGTATTTAGAGATCATGACATAAATATTTAAATGTGACCACCTTAAACTAAGGTGGTCAATGAACTGACATCAGTTCAGACTTATATACACATGTAGTAGCAAAGACTGGCAAACAGCACTTCCAAACTGAGAGGAAGCTATGCCCACAGAGGATATGAATATTCAATGCTGGTCAAATCCAATGGGAACCAAGCTTCCTGGGTATACTAATAGTCACTGAACCACCCAAAAACATAAGCCACTTGTGCACCAGCAGAAGAAAATGTTTTAAATGCACATTATACATGAGCAGGCTGCAAACACAAAACAGCATACAGAAGGTAAGCAAAGAGAGCTAATAAAAGCATACAGAAGATATCATATATTTTACTTCTCCTCTGTGACCACATTTTAGTAATTACCAGTTATTTCTATATAACTTAAGTGACACACTTCTAAACAAAAAATACAAGAATATAGTGCTGGAACATGCTATAGTGCATACATGGGGAGTCAGAATTCAGAAGTGATTTTATGAATTATATTTATGTTTACATGTTTTATATAGCCTAGTGATTAAATCAAAAAAGAAAATAAAATCACAGGGATGTTTTCCCTTACCTTAATTAGTAAGGCTGTTTATGCTGGCTGAAAGGTAAGCATGTGTTTGTTTCTCCATCTCATTTTTACCTCTTACAACTAAAGAGAATTGCATTATTTGTACTCTTCAAATTGTGAGAAGCTTCCAAACATATTTTTTGCAAAAATGGTTTTTAGTGACATACTTAAATTTTGAATTGGATCCATTCAAGTAAGACCCGTCTTACCCAGAGAGTAAGGCTCTCAATCATCAGAAAGAGGAAAGCAAACGACATAATCGCCTTCCCCCACAGGACTTCTATCAATACTACCCCCGATACTGAACTTCTACAATTTCAATTACATCATTAGGTGGCCCTCTGCCCTAATTTGTTCAAACAATACTGTATGAGGTCATTAGATTGAGGTCTTAAATATAAAATCTAAATTAGGATTAAAAAACAACCAACCAAAAATCACATAACCAGAAAACCCACAATACCTTCAAGCTATACACACACTCTACATGCTTTGACCCACAAACAGCATGACAGGTATGAAGAACTAGAAAATGGGCCCTATCCATTACTTCCCTTCCGGTCTTAAGAGTATATGATGCTCCTAGTATCACCAGCTCTAATACAACTATTGTCACACGACCTATATACAGTTCTGATATCAAAGCATAATAACCACAATATTCAGGATTATTTCAGTATTTTATTGTACTTTTCTGAATTGTTTAAACATCCACTGCTTTTTCTGCAGTCTGGGGAAAACCTGCAGATCATCTCCACATGACATTAGCAAGTTTTGGGTTTGTTTTTTTTAAAAAAAATAAGTTTTCCATGGAAAGAAACTGCATGATGTATGTTTAACAGCTGTATTTCCAAGCGACTCTACTCAGCAAGGAAGGGCAGCAGGAGAAGAGACAACACACCCTGACTTCTACTGTCCCACTACAGGGAAGTGACCTTCTGCAGAGGAGCGGAGCAGGTCACTAGGGTCAGTAGCACCACTGTGAATAAACCTGACAAAGTCCATCTGCCACAGAACCAAGCAATAATCTACAAGAAGTACATCCGAGAGTAGATCTACAAGTGTTTATAGCCCATGACTCAACTTTCCCTCCTGTATGCTGACCTTTAAAAAGAAAAGGAAAAAGGAGACGAGCATGTTTATATGTTAAATTCATACAACGTATTAACCAAAGAGCAACTGATATTTGAGGCTCTAAATCTACTTAAGCAGGACAACATCAGCGGTCTATGATATCCCCAAAAGGTCACCACAGAAGAAATTTGATTGTTTCTGTGCTCCTGGCACCTTGTGAAGCATGCACAATTCTCCTCAGAAAACAACAAAGTCATAATGCAAGAACCACAGAAATAGTAAGATCATCAGCACAAAGAAGGTACTGTGAGACCTGTTTTAGCCCTCAAGTTCAGTTTTACAGAGACAAAATACTTCCAGTATTTTTCTGGACAAGGCTCTGAAGACAGAGCTACGGGAATCATACAGCACTGTAACACAAAATACCCAGTATTACCCCAAAAGTACTATCTAAATACTGTTCATCATCCCTACTGCATATCAGAATACTTTAAAAACAAAACCAGAGCACAGCAATGCAAAAATGAAGTCACCCAGAAAGCACGAAGGGCACACTGAACACACCCTTTTTCCATTAAGGGAAGTCACATTAGAAAGTGACTGATAATAGAACTTGAGGTCCAGGAGAAAAGCTTGGAAAAATGACCTTTTATGCATTTCAGATCAGAAAACAGTTTGGTCATATGTGTTCTGAGACAGCATTAGGCATGTGACTAACTAGCTTAAAATGAAAAGTTTGAGCAAGCAATCAAGGCAGCTGTTGAAGACCTATATGCAAAAGACACCATCAAACTTTCATGTTTGATACTGCAATCCAAAGACAAACCAGAGTTCAGTAAACAGTAAATGTGATTCTGTACAACCTTGTTATCTTTTCATCTTGACAGTTAAACCAATGTGAGAGAGTGCAAAGAACTTAGAAAATGCTATCAGCACAGTTTATTACATGTTTCTTTTGAATTTATTTTGTAGCAGGATAAAACTTCAGATAGCAGAACTAAACACCAATAAGTTAAGAGAACCAGGACTGATTCTTGACAAATCATCTTGACCTCCAGCAGCAAGGGGAAATTTTTCTTCGAGAAACTTTGCATTCTTACATGGCCACTGTTGAGCAATTCAGAGCAGGTTTGCTCCTTGTATGTTAGCTAAGCAAAAACATTGAAACAAAAGTGCAGATTTCTCCATTATATCCCATAAGTAGGGTATGAAGCAAAGAATTTCATTCATCCATAGCATTCCTCCTCCCCCCTCCTTGTACATCACTATATTCTGATTTTGAACTTTAGCTTCCTATCCTCTTTCTCACATCTTGCCCAAGAGAGATTTTGCTTATCTCTCCTCTGAAAGCACCTTTACAGCATTTCAAGTTATGATTGTTACTATGAATTCAAGAGAGATCAAGTTGTTGTTCTAGCTGCACAATTAGGAAGCACAGACTAGAAGCCAAAGCCTTCAGCTCTAACAAAAAAAATGGAAGGGGAATGATGGTCTTGAGCCAGTTATAGCTGTATCTTCACAAGCTAAGAACAGTCAGACAGGGCTATTCATTGCATTAATCAGCCCTTAAAGAACATTCTCATTGCTGCATAACTAATTTGGCACATAACATTCTAGTAAGCAGAAGTTAGCTAGCTACCTTGATAGCAAGGAGCCCATCTACTACTCATTACATGAGAAAGAAATGACAAAAGCAAAGTAGTCTGTAAAATGAGGCCAACATAGCTAGCAGCCCTTGTTGCCTAAATGGTTTCTAAGTTTCACGTAGCTTTGTCCTTCCCCACTAAACTTAGCCCAGTACTGGTCTGGCAGAACACATGTGCTTGCACACTACCACTCACTGGGAGTAACTGCTTCTCCAGCTGGTAGGTCTACTTCTAGAAAAATGGCCGTGAGCAAGAGATAAAAAAAATAAAAGGGTTGTGTTTTTTTTTCTTTGCATTACAGTTCCCCTGTAGTAACCTTTTTAATAACTACAAAAACTATGGAGTGGAGAAAAACAAAAACACTCAGGTAAGCAATTTTTTTCCATTAACCATAAGCAGATCAACCACATACGAAGAAAGATAAGGAATACAGACAAGAAAACAGAGGCCTAGAGCCCTGTTCTTTCTATAGCCTGAGAAACAGGAGGGAGTAACCAGGAACTTGATGTTCTTCCCTGCTGTTTTACGCTGCTTCCTCACCTTATTTCAGCAGCAGTAGGAATAAAGACTAAAGAAGCACCAAAGAACAAAGCTTGAATCCCCTTCTGGCAGAAGGAAGGAGGGGAAACAACAAAACAAGAGGAAGTGGATGGGCTACTTATACCAATTATTGTCAAATATTTTTGCACTTCCTTCCTTAATGTAGCTCCTTTCCTACACAAAAGCCTACAAATAATTTTTAGAGGTTCCCTTTGTATAAAGAGGAAAAAAGAAAACTGTAATAAGACTATGCAATGAAGATAAATTTTCCCAATAATGCAAGCTACAGGAAACACATGAAGGTCAAATAAAACTATTATTTGCCTTTTCAAACACTATTTTCTTCAGCTGCTAAATTAGAACATTATGAAGGCATTTCACACAGTAAAATGTAACCTTATATTAACCTTCCATATTAAGCAAACAAACCTTTCTAGCCAATAAGCATCTCTGTGAACTCTCCAAGATGATAAGCAATACCTTAATTACATTCATTTACATGACTTTGAAATTGTTCCAGACCAAAGTCAATGACTACAAGGTCAAAGAGTACGGAAATCTAAAATAAGGAGAAATCCATAGTAGGTCAGCTCACACAAACATGGTGCAGTATCCTTTCTATCCAGTTTGTAAAGGGTCAGGGGCACCAACCAAGCGTGCTTGCCTTTTTATCAATTACATGAAAAAAGCAAAAACGCTCTGAAAGACCAAATATTGTTGAGTGCATCTTTTTCTGAAGCATATTCAGAGTTAAAAACAGTGGACACTTTAGAATTGGTTTTAATGCCCAATGGCCAGTCAAGTTGTATGCATGCATTATGCAAATATTTTATAATAGGCACAATGCAAAAGAAGACTTTTTAAAAATGTAGCAAATACACTGCATTACAGAATATTTGGTATAATACCCCGGTAAATTCAGTACTGTTAAATTGAATAGTTTTACTGAGATTTATCCAATGATGAATGTGGAATGGTACAAGAGAAGCCACCACACTGACTCTACACCACTGTCCTTCATCAACTATGCAGACACAGAGAGAAACCAAAGCCCAGTAAGAATTGCTGCCTTGACTTCCACTCTCATCAACAAAACTAGACTAAACCCTTAAGATAACAAGAGAAAACATCCTGTGTTTAGTCCTGAATACAATCTTTATCATGCTACTTAAAAATCTTTATTAATGAATCTGTGCTGTGCTTAGAGCAGGAAACACTAATTACACTCAAGCAGCAGCCATAAAGATGGCAATGATGACTGCTGCAAGGAACTCAGATAAAGTATGTTCTGCCCTGAAACAGCAGAAGAGGAGACACAGCATCCATCCCAGTCCCAAGATAATAGATAATGGCTCAGGTATGATCAATAGCGATCAAATTAGCCAAAATACAGCATACATGCACACTGCACTAATGGATCATTTTAGGATTATAGTTTGTGTATTACAACCGTGAAAATATTACTAATATGCATATATGGAAAATCTAAAGCACAGCTTTTGGATTTAGGCAATCCCCTATCAATGCACTGCAGCTGACATTTTTTTAGTACTAAGTTAAGTAAATCTTCCTGCACCCTCACTTCACTAGCCAAGCACTTTTCACAGAACTTTCAAGCCAACAACCTTCTGCAATTTAAGAATGATTTAGTGCAACAGAAGCAATAAGTGTTATAAAATTTATGCTTGTTCACCTTCTCTCCCCACAGAGAAGGGCAAGATGTTTTTTTCATGTAAATATGTATTAGATCCAAATCATTTAAATAGATATTATTCCATAGAGAACATCATGCTGCATATGCCCATTTCAGCTCCATGTTACTAAATAAACTGCAAAACAATGATGTAGTCTTGTTCATCCTAAAGGACAATGAAAATATTTTTAGTCATTTCAAACAGAAGTAAAAGGAAGAGACTTTCACAAGAACAAAATTAAAACTAAGATAGCTCTTAAAAAGGTAGGTATGATGAAGGCAAGTTACTCATTAATCACTAGTAAGTAAATCTCTTAAGGAACAGGCCACAGCTGTTAGAGCACCAGTATAGCTCAGGTACACAGAATAGTCTTTAGAGTATGATTAGAATCAACACTACCTTAACTTTTTTTTAAAGGAGCAAGGGAAAGAACATTATAATTTCTAGGAGAAAACCAAGAAATTTTAGACAGATGAATTATTTCAAAGTTAATGTAGGAACATAAAATGCAAGGTGCCAAATGTTAATTTCATTCTATTTTGCTATTATATCTAGCTACAAGTGGCACTGCTTGAATGGACAGGAAAGAGGAAGCAGTAAGAATCTAAACAATGTCTTTTAAAAAGCAATGCTTAAAGCTGTCTTTAAGTGAGCATATATCTCTCACTGCTTTTCACAAAATAAAAAACCCAGAAGTTAATCAGCACTTTACCACGAAATATTTATACTTAATTTAAGGCAAAATACTATGTTTAAAGTGAGGAAGACTGTAGTTGGTCTTGAAGCTACCACCTATCATCTGGGGCACAGTCAGTTATCTTATAATACAGTCTGACCTCTGCTTGGTTTTAAAATAGGATAATCACCTTTGACTATGTATTAACTTGAACATTATCAAAACCAGTTTTACTGCATCAATGATTTATTAATAGTAATGCAACTTTGACTTTACAAAGTCATAAAGATTACAAGAAACAGAGTTAAGATTTACCTGTCTTATTTTAGAGTCAGATGTTACCTGTCTTATTTTAGGTTTACAAAGCAACCTCATGATGCAATCAGAAAAACTACCCAGAATGCTACAGGGAGGTGGGGGGGAACAACAAAACATGCGCTTATCCCAGTTAAGCAATTGAATGAGCAGGATACAGAAAGCATAAAATGTTTCAGTTTTTATCTTCACTTCATCAAGTACTAAAATTCTCTTCCAGCCAACTGTGTTCAGAACAGGAGAACTGCTTGTACTGAGGCAGGCACCTGGGCAACCACATTAAAAGGAACTGCTAAAAAGAAAAGGTATGAGCCCTATGTAGGGGTACACTAAGCTAGATCCTCCTTCCAAGCAAAGCACTGCAAAATGACCGAAGACTACAAGCTGACATTCAAAATAAGCCTGACAAAGGAAGAAGTTTTTCCCACACACCTTGCTGGCTCAAAACACTTGCCACAGGAGCCCTGACACACTCTTCATATTGCATGGTCGCTTTTATAGCGGTTAGCCTACCATTACAACACAGTTGTCAGTTCAAACAAAGAGCAACTAAGAAAGTACAATATTCTATGACTGGCATTTACAGCTCCGGCCTTGGACTTCTAATCTTTACCAGACAGGCACACAAATCAATCTATCAGCTCATAAAGGTGTGCTTTTTTAACCTCTAAAACAGATGGGACTGGCCAGAAATGTCTGACACGTCAAACTGCTAATCACTGCTGCCCTTTGCACAAAATAACCCACTTAAGTTGAGGCATGGTTGCACTGTAACAGACATTAGTCTGTGGGAAACCCATTTAACTGTCACATACTCCTGCCACTCCTGCTCTCCCTTAATTAAGCCTAATGCCTTATGCTTTGACCTTTTGTTCTAGCCTATTAACCCTATCTAGTACAAGTTCAAATATGTTAAACTTAAAAGTTTGCTGTAAAATATTAAATGCCAAGATACAGAAAGAACAAGAGACATTTCTCTGTCCTGCAAGTTACCAATCCCTTTACCGCCCTTCCCTAGGTTTACAAAGATGGAAGCACTATGTTAATTCCTAAATACAAAACATACCCAAATTGTGATCAGTTTCATTGCAAAAAAGTGGAGTTTCTTCCAACTGCATAACCTACCTATTACTCTCAGAGAAGAAAGTGAAAAAAAAGTGAAACTTAAATTTGCAACTTCATATCCTCAGGCTCTGGGGTTTGTATCCAACAAGAAAAGCACATACTATCAGCCAGGATCACGCTACACTCATTTGCTGTTGTGTGAAACCCATCATTAAAAATAAGACTTAATTGGTTTACAGTGACCAATTAAAGGCTGCCTCTACCAACCTTGCTCAGGCTGAGTCACACCTCCTTGTTCTTTTGACAACATAGTTAGAATTAACATTAGTGTTTAATTCTCATCTTTATCTTTTCATAAGTTGCATCACTTGAAGTTTCTCAGACTTGCAGAAACTTAAAATAAGGGTGTAATTTACAAATTTAACTCATTGCTGCAGATTCCTCTTTGATGTAAGCTTAACTTTAGACAGCATGACTGCCATCCCTTTTTGTAACTCTTATTTTGTAAGGGTTACACAGTATCAATGATATCAACAACTAATGCTTCCAAAGCAGTACTCCCCTGCAGAAAGATCATCCTGATGGTCCAGAACTCTGAACTGCAACAAGAAATCCCGTCCCAGTGACAAAAACAATCTCTGATCAAGACAAATTGGCCTGCATGCCACATGAAAGCTATTTACAATGGTATGCAGTGCAAACGTGCATACCACAACAGGTATTCTACAATTAGCATTTGCAACCAACTGTCCCATCTCCTGTACCCTACCATACCTCCCCAGCAAAAACAAAAAAATCCAAATAAATCAAGACATAGCACATAACTGGTTTGCAATGCTGGTAAGAAATGGAAAAAAAAATTACTGCAAACTATCACTGTATGCATGGCTGGTAATACTGACAAACAGTTTCTCAAATGTTTAGCTTAACTACCTTACTGACAATCTGAATACTTGGTACAAGACCCTTACAGCTTACATTTCTGCAACTCTGACTAAATAGAACAGCTTTGAAACACTGTTGACAATTTAGAGACAGAGCTTTGACTTTAACTATTTTTGAAGATGTGAAACATTTCAAAAAACTTGTTGACACAAAAGCCACACTAAGTTCTATTAAGGCTGTAGAGGTAACTCTCTGCTACTGATAACAATTCTCAGATAATTAATTATGCATTTATGACTTAGGTTTTAACTCCAAAGTAAGTCTTAGTCAGAGACCAGAAAACAACACAATTAACTTTACAGTAAATACAATTACTCAGACAACTAAAAAGTTCTATAGCAATGCTAGGCTGCCTTCCACCCCGCTCCCATCTTTACGTCCCTTTATTTCCAAGACACCGATTATGGATAAATGGTATCTTCCCACATTAAAAAGCACAGATATTTTCTAATTATTTCATTTTGCTATATTCCATTGTGTTGGAGATGTTCAAATTGCAGTACACAGATCAATGCTATATTCAAATGAAGTCAAGCAACACATGGATTTACTCAATAAGGAAGAAAAATATATTGTTGCATCTGCAGTCTGTGTCATTAGAAAGGATAAGCAAGAAGTTTTACAGGCTGGGGATTTGGTATGACTGCCTTCAGCTTCTAGACCTTCCCTACTAATACTCACAAAAGTTGCCACTGGAGGCAATGCAAATGAGTCCTAAGAGAGACCAGAAACAAAACAACAACTGCTTGTCAACCATTACATGCCCAAATTGTATTCTTTATGCTCATCAACACTCTTGAGTTCTTAGGCATTCATGTAGGCCCACCGAGTACAGTGGGGCTACTCAAGTGAATAAAATTACTCACAAACCAAAGAGCATATACATAAGCAATCACTGGACAACACTTGGGGAATTATTCCCCAGTATCAAAGAAAAATAGGATTTAGAAAATGGGAACCATGGGAGCAGATTCAAACAAAACGACAGTGGTGCTAAACATCTACGAGCCATTGTAATGTAGTACCTAATAATGATTTTACTGTGACAGTCCCTTGCCATGGAAGCCCAATTTGGATCCGTTTTATTTAAAAAAAAAAAAGAGAGAGATTCTAACACAGTAAATTTTATTTAATCTTCGCTTTCATTTTGAAATTACATGTAAATCAGGGTCTTCTCTATCAAGCAGCTCCCTCCCAAACAGGCAGGGTAAATCTTCAACACTTACCAGCACTTTTCACATAAAAAGTTCAAAGGCTACTAAAATGCTTATTTCTTTTTAATCAGCATACACTGTAAGTCTTGTATTAGAAGAGAGGGATTAACTTGAAAATTTATCACTCTAAAACATATTATAATCCTACAAGATTTATACATGGCAGACAGTCGTATGACAGATTTGGCAAGGAAGAAACCCTAAACCAAAGGGACATGGTAAATAAACCCAACTAATCAGTTACCTTGAAAGTGGTCCCATCAGGAAAGCTCTTCCTTCAGGAGTCCAAGGATGCATTAATTTTCTTCCTCAACAATTCCATGCTTGATCTGAAAATAACAGTAGAAATTGCCCTATGAAAGTTCACATACCAATTTTTCCCTATCCAATTTACCCCTATCTACTTTCTTACTGTTGGTGTAACAAAGTCATGCTCTATCTTAGAACTGCAAATTACATGTCTATTTCAGAAGAAAAATGTCACTCTAAACTTCAGAAACCAAAATCGTGCAAATAGAACCATCAGTTAAACAAGTACAAACAACTCAAGTTGCCCAGACTTGTATTGACTAACTGGACAGTATTTCTGCAAGAACAAAACCCACGTCCAATTCCAAGTCAAAAGTCAAGGTTCTCTTTCTATCTTTCATTCAAGAAAACAGCTGTAACCTGAAAGCCCTCCTTCCTGTGGAGCAATTACTACTCAACGCTTCAAATCTACAGTTATGAACATCAAAATCATGTTTTTTAAAAAGCCCCTACTAATTGAGAAACATATACACAAGGAAAAGGCAAAATGAAGCACAACTGGTGATCGTAACACTGAACCTCATAAAATTACTTTGAAAAATTAAACAATAACAAAAGCTAACATTTGCTTTTGAGATATTTAGGAAGTAAACAGTATAAAAATTATAGTCAGAAGATATTACCTATCACAAACATCACCTCAAAAATACTTCTCAGAACTTCTCTATTATTCCTAAGCAAACTTTTGGTTAAAGATGAAAACCTGCAGCTAGCCTAGATCATTATGATTTGCACTATTTCAGCTTTGTTCTTGTGACAAGCCTCATTACTAAAGGTCATGTTAGATCTTCTGTCATCAAGTTACCGCCCAAGCAGCAAGTTTGTTGTACACAGCGTCAAATTTAACTACAATAAAATTGGAAAAAAAAAATATATAGACTTTCTCCCTGTTCGGCTGAACTTTCCCCTCCTCTTGCTTGGCAGATGGAGAATTCCCCTCCTCTTTGCCCCACCTTTAACTTCTGGTTGCAAAAAAACACACTTACAAAAGCTTTTAAGACACAATCTCCAGCACTGTGGACCCCACAGATGACTACACGTGTAGGTGGTGGAGAAGGGCAAAATGGGAAACACGCACTAGAGGTGACACTCCACATTTCCCTCCTCTGCAAAACCACTTGGGCTAAAGTCAATTTCGAGACAACATATAACTGACCACTGCAATATGTCAGCTGAGAAAAAGAGATGCAGGTGTTGAGATATGGGTCATCATCCAAAAAAGATCTCTTCAAAGCTTTCAGGTAGATGAAAGTTAGCAGAAGCATGCTGGACTACTGCCAGCACCAAGACCCAACAAAAGCAGTAAATCCAATTAAGCCAAAAAATAAGTAAACACCCTGAAATAGGACAGGCAAAAACCATTTTAAATCCTTCCCTCATATATACATCACAAAATAAAAAGCCAATTTGCGCCACAGAACAGCAGCAATCCTCAACATTTGAATTCAATTGAGGGCAGGAGGACATAAAGCTACCACTGAAATTAAAATAAACACAGAAGTGATAGGTACAGTGACAAAGGTGGTAATAAACATAGTTCAAAGCCTTCCCAACCCCATTTTGTTGAAAGGGCAAACAAGCTGAAAGTAGAATCTTTTGCAATGAAAGGGAACAATGGAACAAGAGGCCCCTTACAGGAGAAAAAAGTGACACTTCTTAAAAAAGATGCGTTCACCTTTCAAGACATCTGATTCCGAGACAAATAGTCAATTCTAATATTTCTATTTTATACGATAGATATAGAAGGACGGGGGGAGACAAACCCAAAGCAACAAACACCACATGTATTGTCATTAAAGTTCAAAGTATAGACGTGATTTCCTTTAGGCCAATATTAAACTGTCTTTTCTGCATTGTTCTAAGCAACTACAAAAGGTTAATAAGAGTTCAGAGGAAAAAAAAAACCCAAATACTTCATTATTTCAGGGGAAAATTCTATGTTCCTTCAATAATGTTTTAAAAATGGGGGGGAAAAAAACCCAAACAAACAACTGACTTCCCTAGAATAATACTTTATTCCCCAAAACATCACATCTGGATCACTCGCTTTGCACACCTAATAGTGTTTTTTGAATGTCTATTTGTTTCATATTATAAACTGCTGAAAGTGGGCTAGGTAAGATTACACAATGCCAAATGGATAATGTCTCAAGGCAAGAATGATCACTTTTTCTACCTCCAAGCAAAGCCCTGCTGCTTTCTACATCACTGAAAAAGCCTTTCCAATTTCCTTTCCCACTCCATTTTCATAGGGGGCTGGGGCACACAAAAGAATTACAAAGCCCATAGCCACAAATCTTAAGAGTTTGCGGTGAAATAAAACCGAGTACCAGAGCAGCATTATCAGCCCAGCACCAATGAGAACAAAAAACATTGGTTTTCTGGAAGCAAAACACAGAACTTAGACACAGTTCAGCACAGAAATTAACTAAGCACTTTTGGGGGGTAAACTAAAAAAATTAAAAAAGCCCTTACATCTTTTCAATATTTATATCTAACACCTGATTTCTCATAACTTCCTCACAACTTTCTCTCTCAAGAGAAGAAAGGGCAGCCCTCCAGAAATCGTCCCCAACACTGAGTTGTTTTTCTATGCTAAACTCAACCTCTTAGAAACTGGTGACTAACAGAAAATCTGTAGCTTCTGCTTTTAATCTGACTTTGCCTATATGCAAAACTGGTCTTCCTCTGCTGAACACAATGGAATAAGTGGCACAAAAAAGTTTCTCTCAAGACAGGCAATTAAACAGGAGCAATGAGCTCCAGTAGCAATTTACGTATGAGAAGACTATGCCAGGAGAGTTTGACCTAAACTAAAACGGCTAGCAACTGTTTCTTCATCTTTCAACACGTGAATATTTATTTACATGAGTCTTAGTTCCTATTCTCCTTCTTCAACCATCAGGACAAGTGACCTGCAACAGACAACAAATAAATTACCAAGCTAATTCTTCCAAGTGCTAAATAGGTCTGATAATTTTAAGTTTTTGAAATAAATAAACCAGAAACACTTTAGAGCAAGCATTCATTTTTACCAAAAGAATCCTTCTACCTGCTTTTCCTCAAGCAGATCTCCCCATCAGAGAATGCAAGGAAGTTTTTATGTGATCACAGATGTCCACCCAAAGTACTGCCTGCCAACCACAGCACCTTGTTTTCCAATTTAGTATTTTCAAATGCAAATAGCAAAACCCCAGTACCATAACATAAAAAACAATGCCACAAGCCATTTAAATATGTTCCTCATATTTACCATAAGCAGGCCAGCACAGTTCAGATAGTTACTGTTCTTATCACTTTGGCCTGTTGACAGGAAGAAAGAGCAAACCACAAATGCTGTTACTATTAACCTTTTTGTCTTCAGCAACAGTCTATCTAAACAGTCATAGAAGTTCATGGGTTTTATCTTTTTTTTTTTTGTATATCTGTGGATATTTCTTCACACTTTTTACTCCTGTTCAGGCTTCATTCCCTACCTACATAATCTTTCCACTTGCCTGTCATTAAACCCCTGCTGAGCATTAATGATTTATACCTCAAAACCTGCACTTCTGGTCCCAACAGAATATTTATTCTTTTCTAATCCATAGGATAGTTATCCTGTTTAACCCACCTACTGCTCATGAGTCAGTCCATCACCCAGCACGGCTGCCCAGCAGCACCCAGCCTCCCCTGCCTGCAGACCCCCATGAACGAAGGGGATTGTGCCCCCACAGCAGGCATCCAGCTAGAAAACCCATACTCTCGCCAGTCTCTCTTCTGGACTCCCTCTGCTCCCCATATCTTCACATGAAAGAAAAAAAAACCTACAGCCCATTTTTATTTGAGGTCCAGGCAAGTTCTGAAGAACTATTCTAAAATTAACCAAATATTACAGTCTTGGTGTCTCCTCTGATGGCCTCGCGAGGAGGTGTCAAGCACAACCCTTGAGCAAGACAGCTGACTGTGGGAAATGCAACGCCCTGGCTTTGCCTTGGGCAAGTTTACACATGTGCTCGGCACAACCCAAAACATAGTTTAGCTTTTAATATAGTAATGCCCTGCACTGTCACTGGTAAAATTAACAGGGCTCTCACTGCTAACAATAATACAGCTGGTATTACAGAAACCTTTTGCCAGGGTTCAAAGCCAGGAAAATAAAGTAAGCTCTGAAAAGAAAAAATAAGCTTCAAGCAAGCAAGCCTTTGTCAATTCTTTCAAAGTAATCCTACATTAAGCTAAACCTACGGGCAAATATGATCACCATAAAGTTAATTCATATTTGAGTTGAATAACCTTTACTGAATCACTTAAAAGAAAAGGAAAATTTTCCTTTATGCCTTTTACAGAACAGATCCACTCTAAACACACCTATGAAATGCTGCAAGTGATAAAGTTCTGAAATGCTGCAAGTGATAAAGTTCACAAATAAATTACCCATTAGAGTTTACAATATAAAAACATCAGTTCACTTTTACTTATCAACATGGTTTTTTTATGACAGAAGTAAATTATGGTTTTTTTTAGTTTCCTCTTAATTTAGACTGGCAAGTCTTTCGCTTTCAAAAAAGAATCAAGTACAGGGAGCAGAGAGGAAGTGCACATTTTCATCTGGTAATTATCTACCTTGAGTCTAATAGGGGAATTAAAAAAAAGAAAAAGAAAATAAATCCATCCATTACAGTTTGGCATTTGACACCATCTTGTATTCTGAGCATGCAGGGTCTACAAAAACCTGAAAACCATTGACAGCTCTTGCTCATCAGGTAACTCAGAGCTGCAGGCCCATCTAACAGGTCAGCTTTCACCCCCACCTAAAACACACAGTCACTACTTGCTACCTCTTCCATCCCGCTCCACAAAAAACATATATCTCTCCATAGGCATTCACTCATGACGAACTCACTGTCTTACTTTGCAGACAACGTCAAGGCTATCTCAAGAGATCACTGATAAAATAACAAATCAGGCTTTTCCACCACAAGTTTGGGAGGACAACCGCCCTAGACAGCAGATGCCCCAAACCTGCCTGGACACCATTCCAGAGGAGAACTTTTGCTCTCTGAGACACCAGTTCTTGCTGCCCACACAGAAGCCAATTACTCAGATGGCATTAAATCAGATTTTAACCATGAAAAATCCTCAGCTCAGAAAGCTTTTCTCATATGGCATCTTCATGTGTCGCTTACTAGTGACAGCAACTAGTTCAGTCAGCCCCAGAAACAGCAAATTCCATTTGAATATTAAACAAAAATGTTTCCTACTGCCTGACTGGGGATACACCACCCCCTTTCCACAAGTGACTGCTTCCTCCCCGTAGGTCTTAGCAGACTGGATTCTCACTCTTTGTTTAAAAAAAGGTTTACAGTATCTCTGAACATTTATAGTGCCATGACTCAGTTAAATTCTAATCAGCCTGTGAGCTGTCAGACACCACAGCCAGGTCCCCTCAAAATAAAACAAGGAATAATGTAGTCCCCGGATTCCGGAAAGATGAGGCAGAAGAGGACAACTTCCACTTCAGCTTTCCTAACAACAGAATACTAAAGCCAGAAATCCCACTGTTTTGTTTTGGTTTTTTTCCCCACCATCCTCAACACGCATCAAGCATTCTTTTAATTAATAAAAGAACCTGACAAGCGAAGGGAACCCACTAAGCAGGGGAGGAAAAAGAGAGGTGCCGGCGTGCGACAGAGCTGCCCCCTATTTCGCCTGTGCCCCGACAAGACGTTTCTTTAGGTATTCACCACCTTCCAACTTAATTAACAAGTGACACTTACAAAGAGCAGCCTCAAATAACACGTTCCGTAGGAAAAAAAAAAAAATAATAAAAAAAAAAAACAAAACGGGAGGGGGAAGGAAAGCGGGGGGGGGGGAGGAAAAAAAAAGCAAAATAATAATAAAAAAAAAAAAAAAAAAAAAGACCACCACCTTTAAAGGGCTTCAGGGACGCAAACCCCCACATCTGACAAAGTAACCTTTAGTCTGGAAAGGAAACAGCGACGTCCCCCAGGAGCGCGAGGCGATGAGAAGGCATCTTGGGGGAGCCGAGCGGGGGCCGCGCTCCGGGCAGCGCCAACAGGCGCGGGGGGAGGAGAGGGGAAGGGAGGAGAGGAGAAGGGAGAGGAGAGGGGAGGAGAGGAGACGGGCCTCGCCCGCAGCGCCCGGGAGGCGCCCCCGGCGCCGCAGCCGCCGCGCCCCCCGCCCGGGGCTCCCCCTCCATCCCCCGCAAGGCCAAGCGCTCGGGAGAAGGCTGGCGGGGCCGGCGACTCCAGTAACTTTCCCCGTCCCTCCGGCTCCCCCGAGCCCACCCCGCCCGGGCAAACTTTCCGCGGCGGGGGCGGGCGGGCGGGCGGGCGAGATGCCGCAGAGACGGCCGCGCTCCCCCCTCCACCCCCGGCATTGTTCGTCTCCCCCCAAACCCCCCGCCCCGGTCCGCCCCACCTCGGCCCCGGCCGGGCGCCGCGCACATACAGGGCGAGCCGAGCTCCGCCGCGCCGCTCCGCTCCGCTCCGCCGTGTGCCCTCCTCGGGGCTCTGCTGCAATGCCTGCCAGGCGGACTTCCCGAGCCCTAACCCGCAGCCGCGATCCTGCCCGCCGCGGCGCGCGGCCCGGCCCCTCCCCTCCCCTCGCGCCCGCCCGCCCCGCGCCATTCATCGCCCCGGCCGCGCGCCTTAACCCTTTTGTAACCCCGGGCGGGAGGAGGGGACGGGAGGATGCGCCGGCGCTGGGCAGGGGCGCCTCCTGCCCTCGCTCGCTGAAGGGAGCGGATGGGGAATAAACTTGGGAGCGACAGCGCCGGGGGACCCGTCCTTAAAGAAGTCGGAGGTGGCTTAAAAATAACACCTTTCTCCTTCTTCTTCTTTTTTTCTATTATTTTTTTATTTTTCCCTTCGTCTAGCTCAGATGACTCGTAGGATCGCTAGCTTGGAAAAGACCTTTGAGCTCATGCGGCCCAACCGTAGCGTCCACTACTAAACTGTGTCATAGAGTCATAGAATCACAGAATCATAGCATCGTCGAATACTTGGGAGTTGGAAGGGACCTTAAAGATCATCCAGTTCTAACCCCACTACACCAGGGGAAGGAATCAGGCACTGGGAGCCGGGGAGAGATCAAGATTTGACCCTAAGGAGCACTTAATCTACCCGTCTTTTAAACACCTCCAGCGGTGGTGCCTCCACCACCTCCCTGGGCAGCCTGTTCCAGTGCCCGAGGACCTTTTCGGTGAAGATTTTTTCCCTGAATATCCAATCTAAACCTCCCCTGGCGCAGCTTGAGGCCGTTCCCTCTTGTCCTATCACCTTGTCACTTGGGAGAAGAGACCAACACCCACCTCTCTGCAACCTCCTTTCAGGGAGTTGTAGGCAGCGATGAGGTCCCCTCAGACCCCTTTTCCCTAGGCTAAACAGTCCCAGTTCCCTCAGCCGCTCCTCCCAAGACTTGTTCTCCAGCCCCTTCCCCAGATTCATTGCCCTTCTCTGGACACGCTCCACGACCTCAAGGTCTTTCTTGTAGCGAGGGGCCCAGACCTCAACAACGGGGAGGGGGCGCTTCCAGCGCCCACCATTCCTTGTCGCTTTAGAACTTGTGTATTCAGCCTTTCCTCCGGAAAACACTGCGCTAGAAAGTTTAGGGAGGGAGGGAGGGAGGGCTTGGAGCCCCCAGCTGAGATGATGTTGCCGCCGCTGGAGGAGGGCGGCGGCTCCCGGGCAGGGCTCCTCATCCCTCATCCCTCGGTGGCCACAGGGCGGGGGTGGCCGCCGCCCCCGGGAACGGCAATGGGAACGGGAGCACCGTCCCGGGGCCGCGGGATGGGGAGGCAGAAGAGGGGTGGGGTGGGGGGACAGACGGACAAGGCCCCCCTCTCCCGGCTCCCGAGCTGCTGTTCCCGTGGGTGCATTTCGAGAACCGAAGGCAAAACCGGTTCAAATACGATCTGGGAGGAAACCCAGGGGGCATCCCCCCAGCCCTGGCTGCCAGCAGCTGCGTTATAACTCGGGCTGTTCTTTAGGCTTCGTTCCCATCAAAGAAGGGAACATCTCGCTGAACTTGGTTGTACAGGCTGAGCTACGGAGTGTGTGTGACCTTCATCGCATCTTTCTGTGTGCCTGCGCTTAGCAGATGTCTGGACGCTTTGCCTGTTGTTTGACAAGTGCGTTATGGAGCACTTTATGGCACTTATTTTACAAGTTAAAGACCGAGAAAAGAGAAACGTATTTGTTTACAAGTTGCTTATAAATTGTCTGGTAATATCTGCATGAACGTATGCCCACATTTTAGTTATAAAACTCAGACAAAATAATTATAAGCTGTGTACTCGCGTAACTTCTTATAAAACATTAGTATTGTTAAAGAACATACGAATTTCCACTTTAAAGAAAGCAAAAGGGAGTCACACCTATCAAAACCCAAGTATTCCAATGAAAGGAGATGTGAGAATGTTAAGCAAAACCTCTTTCACTTTGGAATGTACGGATTGTGTATAGGCTTGCAGCAGAGCTAGTAATGTATTACTTGACCTATTTCTTTAAGCCAATCAAAGATTTAGGTTAACTTCGCCATCATGTGTTTTTAACCACTTTCTTCCAGAAACACAGCAGCATTTTCTAAAGCTACCACATGTCACAATGTCTACACAACAGTCTTTTTTTTTTTCTCTTTTTTTTTTTTTTTTAAGAGCATAGCCTGATCATGCTGCCATTTAAACAGTAAGTTTTGCTCTTCATTTCCATAACAGGCTCATTATCAAATTCTGATTGTAAATAAATCTTTAATTTTTTATTTAACGAAGAATCTTTATCTCAAAAATGTTTCAATGCTAGGCAGCTGAGTTATCTAGGGAAAAGGAAGTTTTCTCATTACTGCAGCAATTTAGCTGCTATTTCAATCAAGAATGTCTGTAGTAGAGACCTCTTTCATTCTTAACCTTAGGGAACATATTACGTAGACGAGAGACCTACAAAATGAGGAATGTTGGACGAGCAACAGAAAAAACACACATAAGGAGTATCTGTTAAAATAATCGCTGTTAGGTTACATATAGTTGGCTGAAGGCAAAAGTTTCGTTACCAATCAACTGAGACTGTATTAAATAATACGGTATATGGATTTAGCTGGTTATTTCCAACAGCTAATATTCATCACACTGAATTGTGCCACTTGCTCATATTTATCTTAGCTATGAGAATTCAGACAATATACAGAATAAATTCTCTGTGCGAGTGAAGGAAAAATTCCAGCACACAGTGAAGTCAGTCCCTCTGAAATACATAAGTAATAATGTGTATTTGATGGTTCTTCCTGTGCAGTCTTCAATGAAACTTAAATGCACACTCATTCTCCAAGCCTAACAGATGCACATCTACCAATGAACCTACCTATGTGCCATCTGTGGGTTGTGTCTGTAACTTTAATTTATTATAGAGGTTGCAAACAGAGAAATTTTTAAAATTTTTTTCTTCAAGGGGAATTCTTCACTATAAGATGGAAGCCCAGTTATGACAGGAAAATATTAACTATTCTTTGATTGGTCTTGGAAGAGAAAAACACATTTGTAGAGGTTGCATCGGAACTCATTCCCAGAATTGCAAGCACTTAGTAGAGAGCTGTCGGTGCCACACTTTGGTAACATCAGCAGAACTCTTCTTTAAATTGTACAATCTCTCTCTCTCTCTCTCTCTCTCTCTCTCTCAATCTGTCTCTCCAGTTGCTAACAAGAAATCGTAGGACAGAAAGGTATGGCTTTGACCCAGGAGGAGTTTTATCAAAACAAAAATCTAATTGTAATTCTGATGTTCTTGAAGTACAAAATCAATCTGTGTGACCATTTCAAAAATGGTCAAATAAATTGTTGATTTACTCCTTTGATAATTCTAATGATTACAATAATGCATTTAAAAATTATTAACAAAAATACAGTTCTAGTTACAAAACTTTGACTTTATCTTGCTGATGTAAAACACATAAGTCTGTGTCATGTGGTCACAAGGTACATATTATTTTCAAAAAATAAATGAAAATGGTACTACATGATTCCTGAACATTTTTAAGCTAATGCTAGCCTATTTTTAAATCTCATAAAGTGCTTTGAAGAGCTTGGGTGGACTGCAGTTGCTCTTATTGTGATTTTCCTTTAAAGCTATCTCAGCCTCTTGAAACCTAACAGCTCTGAAACTCCCTTTTTCAATCAAAATAATTAAGGCCTTGGTTTATGGCATCCAATCATGCTATGAAAGGCTTAAGATGTGGTTGGTAAGCTAGCTAGCTTTACAGAAATTAATTTCCAGACTAAATCTTACTCAAAAATAGTTTGTCAGCCTTACATAGAAAAATAATGAAATTCCATCCTTGACTCAGCCTAGTTCAATTCATGTAATATGTCAGATTACCCACTATTTCAAAGATGCCGTCACAGAGGATTAAATCACCTAGTATTCCAGAACTTATGTAGGCACTCCAAAGAAATAAATAAATAAAGGGATTCTTATTTATTCAATAATTTACTTCAAAGCATGTTTGTCTAAGTAAATGGTAATCGCATAACAGTGTTCATCCATAAATCTGAAGTAGTAAGATGTAAAAGTCTGCCTTTCTTCAGGAACGCCATCTAGGACTACCTGAAATCAATGGGAAGCGTATAGGTATTGTCAGAGCAAAAGCTGGTCCAGGGCAAGGGGGTTTCTGCAGGTTGTACAATAGCACATATCCTGTTTTGTTCATGACAGCAGCAAGTCTGCAGCTGTTTGAGGTGGAGTTGCATTACACAATAACATGTAAAGGGAAGAGTAATAGACTCATAGAGAACTGAAAGATATCAAGAGTGCATACTGCCTGTTACTTTACCTACCTACGTTTAAAATGATAAAGGTATTTGTATGCTTACATAACTCATATAATTCCCTACCAGAGTTGTTTTCTGCTTCTTTTTTTCCCTAATTATGAAATTTACTTACATTTTTTGCAAGTACGTTGAAGCAGGTCATCTGAGAGGGATATATGTCTCTTAGTGCCTCGTGTTCTTTTTTTTTCCCCCTGCATTATTTAAAAGTAGACTTCAGATCGTAACTATTCGATCTAAGAGTAATAAGGAAAGGACCAGATGCTACAGTCTTTTCAATTACAAAAGCATTTAAAGACAGCTGTACCATATAAACACTCATGGAGAAATCATATGCTTGCAGCATCTGGTGAGTTTTGGCCATGGTTCTAGTGCACCGTATCTGTTCTGAGGCATGAGCTAGGGTGAAGTTTACTTTCCCATAGGCATTTTTGGGGTGGAGAGGTGCATTTTTTGACCATAGATAGGAACTAACACTTTGAGTCTTATATTTGGTAGTGGGAAATACACACTGCTTTCAGCCCCTGTAACAGGGAGGGTGGAAGAATCAGAGTGCATGTTAGGTTGACATAATTACTTTAAATTAAGTGGTAATGTTTGACCAGAATAGAATGCTGGTAGTTTTATTAGCCAGAAGAGCACATCCTGCACTTGTGATTTTTAAGCTATTTCATTCCACTTGCACAAACAAACATGAAAAATATACTTCTGAGAACATTGCTCTGATAAATCACGTTCCTGATAGTCAGTGTGAAGTCATGTCCAGAAAATAACCAGCCTGGAGTCACTACACCCAAACTTGCTGGAGAAAGTACCAGCAAAGCAGGTATAATATTATCAAAATATTAGTACTACTTGTAGTTCAACAAGGATGAAAAGATAACATTTGAGAAGGTTATATATGTGTAGTTGAAACTGTTCAGAATATGCCTATTCCTTTCAGAATGCATGCTTTCCCCTCTTGTTTGACGAAGATGTTCCATATGTCATAATAACATTGAATAAGGAGTGAAGAATCATACCCTCTCTCAGTCTGCATTTAGAAGTTACTCTCAATAACAATATTGTTTTGCAGCCCCATTTTTCTGGCTGACTATCATGAAATCCGGATAACCCCTTGTTGTGGTTCTCATGATGACACAAGCCATGTTATTGAAACAGTATGTTCTAAAATAAAATGAACAGTACGTACAAATTATACATACAGCTATCTGGCAGGCTGTACCACACTGCAAATGAATAACATTCTGGAAAGGACCATTAGGAAGCAGCTAAAAAAGTGAAGCTAAGGTGTCCTGTGTTTGCCATTCAAAATAACACTGGTACTGGGCAAATATTTTACAATATATGAACAGTTTAATTACATGTTAAAAATGTAATAATATTCTTTAGTAGAAATGATGTTAAGTGTTCTGACTCAAGTAAAAGAAACTGCTGAGTTAAGCTAGACTGCATATCTTTTATATTGTTATTAAATGTATTTACCTACTCACATACTAGCTTATGAACAAGAGAATCTTTGGTAGTAACCCAACAATATAAAATGCAACTTATTTTAATAAATTTAAGCTATGGCTCTACCCATTCACTAACTTGGAACATTTGCTTCAGTAAATTTAACATTTCTTTATTCTTTTTCTCCATTTATAAGAAAAATCATAAATAATAGCTGGCTGTATTTAACAATAAATAAAAGGAAAACAAGCAAGTTCAGATTTATTTTATCTGATTTCAGTTACACCAGAGTGCAAAGATCAGATTTCTAATATGGCACAGGCTACATTATTTTAGCCAGCTCAGTTGTTATGTCTCAGAAGAATGGACCTTTTACTGATGAAATAATACAGTACCAGTGTTTTAAGTGCCAAAGTAGTATCTTATCTTTTCCATTTGTCTGCAATATTGGTTTTGGTTTTCTTACTCAGTTGCTGATAGTTTTTTTCTCCTTCTTTTTTGAGTTGGAAGGAAAAATGAAGGAAAGAGGTTGGCCTTGGGAGATTATCGGAATTCAAGAGTACTAAAAATCTTTCTGGTTTTCTTGTTTTAAAATGAAAAGAAAAATATGTTATTTTGAAAAAACTGTCCTTAACAGTTTTCAAAAATGCCCCAAAACAGAATAGAAAGAGAGAGAACATGGTCTGCTATCCAGCATTTCCTTACATCACTCATGAAAGCCCTTAGAAAAGTAACAACCGAGAAGTTCTGGGAAAAAAAATCCAGCTTCTTTGGGTAGGTGCCTACAAAGTGACTGTTTGGAAAACATGGTCCCAGTTCTAAGGATTAAATTGTCTCAAAAAAAGGTGATGCTTATCAACCTAATGTCATAGATTTAGTCTTGAGTGATTACTGGTTCTCTTTACCTACAGGTGCCTAATGGGAAAAATCCATTTAAATTTTATATCAAAAATTTAAGGAACTCAAATCACTGGGCCACATAAGCTTAGATAAGTTTCTGCTTGATTGTATTTTATGTGATTAGTTCATCAGAATCAAATTAGCTGAACTTTTGTATCTGAGCCAACTATGTATGTGTGCATATTTTTATAAATAAACAAATATCTAGGTTTTATTAGGAGACATTAGCTACACTAAATGTTAGATATATAACAAATCTAGCTATGATGTTGTTGATCATAACAGTATTTTACATGTGACATAAGGCTGGCAGAGGCAGAGGAATGATTCAGCTCACCATAAACTAGAAAGCAACAGTTATGGTCACATCAATTACATCCCCTCATATAGCTGAGAAATATCTCTTGCAACTTTTTGCATGCACTTTAAGAAAAATGTCTAGTCAAGATTGCCCTTGCTTTGAAAATCAAGGAGTAAGAATGTGGGGAGATTTGGGTATATAAACATCAGATACTATAATCTGTTCCTAAATATATATGATCCTAATTTTGAAATAAGTGTCTCTTTTTTACCTCGCCTGATATGTAATTAAAAAAAAAGTATGAAATCTTTTTCTGTGGAAAAGAAAATTAATTCTGGGATTTGACTACTTAGCACAGACAATATCTGGGTTACGTTCTTCGTTTGAACAACATCCATTTTGCTGCATTACAATGGCTGAGAACTCTTTTAAAGTAAAAGCTTGAGTTGAGAAAAATAATTACATTTTATTAATAGGCTGAAAGTTTTGCTTCATGTTTATTTGGGGTGAGAAGCATCATTTTCATTCCTCCAATATTATAATTATTGCTCACTATACAGTTCACTTTGGAAGCCAAGACTTTAATGTCATTGTCCTGATAAAATACTCCATGAAGTATCTCATACAAAATACAAAGGGATCCGTGTTTCTCTGACAAGCTCTATTTACACTTATTCCATTCCTTAAAATCCCTTCTTTAATGCAGATGATACTGAAACTTTTGATACGTCAGTTCTTTAATGCTATTGCTAACTTGCTTAATAGAAGGGTAAGGACTCACATGGCTCCTGACAGATGTCTCCTAAAGTATGTTATGTTTTATATCCCTAATAACTTTAAAATATTTTACTGGCTATGAGTGTTGTCTATGAACAGAAATGTACAAAAAAAGGTTACTTGAAAAATTTTTAAAAATACAAAAATGTGTGTCTGTGGTTTGTCTAGAGCCAATTTAAACTCTTAAAGAGGTGATCACTATTCACAATTATTTAACAATTAATAGCAATTACATTTGCCAGATCAATGCAAAGTAAATTAATTAAATCCATAAACATTTCTTCAACTCTCCAAAGTCTTTTTAGGCACTATTTTTTTTGTGATTTCTACTCATGCTGTCTGATTGATGTTGCTTAACATGGATGTTTAAAGGAAGCTAATAAAGCAACAATTCATGTGAATTCTTGTATTTTGGAAACAAATAGTTCCATGTGTTTTCTAGAATTATTTCTTCAATTCTTAATATATTTTGTTAATTTCATATCTATAAAGAAAAGGCAGAAACAATGTACTTTGTTATGACTCTCACTATTACTGATTTTTTTCCCCAGTATTAGAGATCTGCTGTGATGATTATCAGTAAAACACAGTGTAAATCAGGACTTGAAAATATGTAATTATGTTTTCTATAATTTATCAGCTTTTTCCAAGTTCCCACCTTGGAACTTTTTCCAAATTCCCACCTTTTTTTTTGGTTAAGTTGTGGGGTGAATTGCATAGTCCAGATCATGCAAAAAAGAGGAGGATTTTGAACCTCTCCAGCTATTGTACAGCTGTTCTCTTACTTAAAAGTTTCCATTCCTTCTCTCCCCTGCCTCTTCACTAGCAGTTGGAATATTTGTGAGCAGTTTCATCATCATTTACTAATCCTGCTAGAATGCTTCTAGTAGAAAGAAAATACCAGAAAAGAAAAACTAACCTGTTGAACATTTTTATCAAATTCTTAACAATTTATGAAAAAAACATTTTGGAGAACTTTTTACCCAATTATTGTGATTAATTGTCTTTTTCTTGTCTCTTCTAGGATTAAATGAAAGATACTAACAATAAGCATTATTTAGTTGCTGGAATTCAAAAGAAATCAAGAAGTCCAACACTATGCACAAATTCTGTTTCTTAATTGAAAAAAGAGCTACGTTGATACAAAACACAAAGCACAAAACCCCTCCATGAACTACTGTCTTTCTTCACATACCTGTAATTAAGCATCACCCAAATACATAAAAGACTTGCCATTGACTTCAGTAAGCATGGAATCAAATTCTGCATTTTGGGTGGGTTTTTTACTATTTAAAATTTTCAGCGTCACAACAATGAGATGTAACCTTTTCCTAAAGACAGATTCCCATTCTCCAGCTGCTGTCATTTTGCTAGATCTTTATGTTCTTGAATGCCTGAGGGACTTTATCTTCCTGTTTGGCACGGTTCTAAATTGGCTTAAATCGTATTTATCCAACAGTTACCTGCATTATATTTTCAAGGGTAATTTGTGTCCTTCTCCTACAGCATTTATTTCTTGTGCTTTGTAGGGTTCCATATTGGCCCTGGTCTTACTCAGCAATCCAAAGCTGCCTGTGAATAGGGTTGTTCATTGGCATAATGCTGGGTTTCATTTCTATGGGGACAAGACACAGATCTATTTGTCAACCATACCAGCAATTTCAAACTATGCCATTACCATATTGACAAGCTGGTGACTATAAAGACCTCTATGAACATCAATTTTCTTCAGTTAAAATCAGATAAAACCGAGCTGTTTATGGCTGGCTCTTGCCATCAACTCAAACTCACTTGAACTTCTAACCCATCTTTAAAATTCAACCTAGGTTCATTGGTTAAAAACCTATGTGGTTTTTGATTGCAAGCTCTTCTTTCAGTATTGCAGTCAAAAGATTAAGACTTCCTATTATTAGTTGAAATAAATGTGCTTTGCTTGTTGCTCATTCATGCTTTTATGTTCCCTAGAGTTGATTATTTTAATGCCCAGCTTGTTGATCTGCCGATGAGACCAACTACTAAATTTCATCTTGTATAGCGAGTTCTGTTTCCAGGGCAATGTATTGTGCAGACTAATGCATGTTTCATACCTGCTGTTCTCTCACGGTGGCTATTAATACACCACAAAATCTATTCAAGCTACTACTGCTTTTGCCCTACTAAGTTTTTCATGAAATTTGAGTTTTTACATGTCAGGATCCTATCAAGTTAAGTTAATGAAAGCTAAGTTGTGAACTAATGTAGCCTCTACTCATGTTCTTAAAGCAATTGCATGGACACTGGATGATACCTTTCTGCTTGAATCCTGTGTATTTTTTCAGGAAGACTTGGTGTATCCCAACTGGCAGATTCAGTAGTACTTCTCAGCTCCTGAATCTAGCTGCTAGTTTACTCTGGCTATATTCTACATCTTGAAATGAAACCTGCACTCTATTTCTTTACAAACTCTAATTTTCTTCTTAAGGAAACTGTCATGTGTGATGGCCCTCCTGTCAGGCTGTTCAGAAGACTAGGACTAATGGAGGCAGGCTCAGCTGCTGTGCTTCACAGTTTTGTTCCCAGGATTTGGCTTTTAAATGACTAGAAATTATACCTACCAGAATAATGTTATTAGATCCTTTCCTGAGAACACAGAAATTAGAAGGTGAGTAATGAGGAAAGGGAGGATTTATGACTATCTAGCCCCTGACGATGAAGTTAATTTCAGAACAGACTGCAACACTTAGTTGTTTATAGAAAGTCTTTACAAGGGCAAGAGTTGGTGCACAAAGGAGTACTGCTGTTCAAAAGAAAAAGACCAGTTGGAGAACCACTAAAGTTGTAGCTAAGAATATGGTCCTACAGGGATTATACTGAAGATTAAAATACTTTGGCTCTTGTGACTGCTGTAATGAGAATACACATAGAGATAAACTGTCAGAGCTGAAAAGTATTTAATTCAGATGACAGCCTACAAAAATTAATGTGAAAATGAGAATTGCTTAGAGGTAATAGATTGAGGGTACAAGATTCATTTTTTAAATGTTAACCTTTTACATGACAGTGTGATACTGTAATTAAAATTGCAACATTCTTTGTTAGGAGAATTTATTTTACATTTCTAACTGCTTTGTAGTTCCTAGGTTAGACATGTTTTCAAGCAATTTCTGACTGGCAGAAGTCAAGAATCTTTAGCAGCCACAATGGAATAAGTGAGTTTCATTGTACTGAGAAAAGATTAAGTAGCAACTTATCTTAATTTTTATAAGTGATTAAACTATTCTTGAACATTAATATTTGTTCTGGTCCATGTTGAATATGAACATGGAGATTCAATGACTTTCTTTTTAGTAACCCAGTCCTTAAGATCTTGGCCCAAACTTTGAGCTGCTTTGGTGTTCAAAGGCTTTGGATGAGATCAGAAATGAGAAGAAAAAGAATGGGACCTCTTCACAGTATTTCTACCTTTGAAGTCTCAGGTTAAAAGTACTATTACTGTTTGCTTAAAAAAGTGAGAGTATGAAGGATAAGATTATGAATTACAATAACAGATAAATAACAGATAAATGCTTTGCATGAAGTACATTTCCTTGTCAGGAGAGAGAACGTTTTTCTTATAGATTTCCAAAGAGATTGGCAATTCGTAGAGTCAGTTATAGGGACAAGAGACACAGATAGTTTTCCTTTGGTTTTAACCCCTTAAGTGGGAATAAAGAATTCATTTGGAATTTTCCCCTTTGCTTTCCCCTACATTTCGTACTAGTAGTAGCAAGCATGCACATTATGCAACTGGCAACAAATCCCCTAGACTTGAGCCTGGAACAATACATCCCACATCTCCCCCATGAAAGTCTTTCATGAAAGCTCCTCTGTCATTCAAGATCATACTATTCCCTCCTGTATTTATTTCTAAGTGTCACTCAGCTCCGTTCCACCAGCTTGGAAAAACGTCAAGAACTTTTATCTTCAGAGTCAGTTGCCAGTTCTGTTTAGTGAACAAGCCAGCAGGGACCTCTGGTGCCATCAATGCAGCTCAGTCCGTGCCCCTCTCTTTTGGGATGGAGTATATCATTATCCAGATGGCTGGAGAGAAAAAAGATGCATTTTTAGAAGAGTTCTCAGGGAGCAGTTACTGGAAATCTCCTCCCTTGAGACAATCTATTGGCAACAAGTTTTGCTGCTGTGACATGAGGTATTGCATCAAGGCCCAATCCTGTCACTAATAAAGTTAGTGGGAAACGTGCCATTCTTTTCAAGTGAAGTCAACAGGATTAATGTAGCAAATAAAGAGCTCAAAAATATACCTTGCATCTACAAATACAAATGGAAAGTCATGTCACAAGTGGGAATGTCCTTTTGTGTCAGTTTACAGGATTTGGCTTTGTTTCAAATCAGAATAAGCCCCTTCCCCAAATTTAAAATTGAAACTAACAAAAATGGAATTTTTATTTTCATATTTCAACATTGCCCTTTTTTTTTTTTTTTTGCTTTGAGGTTATTTATTTATATTTGCATATAAAATAATTCAAGAATAGGCTATTTCAGGTTTGGGGGTTTTTTATCTCTTAAAACCCCTCACTTGTTTTAGTTTCCTCTAACATATGGCATCGACATTAAGGAGATTTTAATTTTTAACAAAACTATTTTCTGACAGAAAACAGTTAAATTTAAAATTTTCCTTAACCAGCTCAAGATGGCTCTTTTAATTGCCAACATACACGTTACACAGCTGTGCTAGAAAACTACTTCTTCTGCTCAGCCTGGATGGAGAGATTCTCTTGATTTCAGCTGTCAGACCCACAGGCTCTGGACTGCACTGACAGGTAACAGTTCCACTGTCTCGGCAAGTGAACCTTATAGAAATAACATGCTGCTAAGATTTTTTTTCTTTTTTTTTTTTTAAAGTTTTGGTTCATTTTTTTTCATAGGATATTATCATACTTGGCAATACTGTATTTAATTCCACTTAAAATGACAGAACTGAATTGTCATCACTTTTAATGGGTAAAATCTATGCAGTTCATCAGAGGCGCTGTAAAATCTAATCAGAAATTAGACTGTAAAATTAATATGCCTATAGTCTATATAATGCTCTTTTATAAATCTGGAACTGTAGCAAATTTGGAGTATCACATGGAGTACAAATAGGTAGGGGTGGAATCTTCAGTTTAAACAAATAACCTGTGAAATAATTGGTATACCATGCTAAACAGTTAGTGGCTGTGTTTTACTTTAAGTAGTAGGATACCAAATCCATTAATTCCACACCTGGGCTTTCATTTCAATGTGTTTCTATACTACAGCTATAAGCCATGGGATAGCTTCCTTCCAGTTTATTTTCATTCATCAAAGGTTAAGGATAGCTGTAAGATACTGATCTCAACCATGCAGTGCTTGTCTGTGGATATCCAGGTGACAGGGGGTAGTGCTAACCCGTTCCCTTTATTTGGAGAAGAATAACAGGGAAAAATGAACTGGAGAGGTATGAGACAAGCTAAGGAAGGAGCTGGTGTACAGCCTTTCCTTAGTAGTATCATGGAGAAGAATGGTAGCCCAACCAGCAGCTCACCTGCATTGCCTTGCTTCAGAGGTTGGGGACTGCAGGAGCGTGGCCACAGGAAGGGAGGCAGGAGACAGGTGTCAGCATCTCCTCCCTCTCTGGGATTTGCCCAGAGCACATACATAGAGACATAGAGGCACGGAACCTGGGACCAAATTTCCCATGCCCAGAAAGTTATATAGGAAAAACTCAAGCAGGACTCCCCATGATTTTCTTCCCCATCACAAAAGAACTGTGTCAAGAGGGTGTGTTTGTTATGTACTGTCCAGCCCCCAACAGCAGTGGGCAATCTGGCTAACCATATGTAACATTACATAACACTGTAGAAATTTCTGCTGTTGAGGGTGAGCTAAGGAAAGGTGGCAATAAGCTGATAGCTAACCTTACTTCCCTGTTCTGAAATGTTTCACTTCTAATGGTAATTTGCACCATTTTAGCTCTGAGTACCTTCCACTTAACAATTATACAGTATTACTACAAAACCTCAGGGTTCATCTGCAGAAATATTTCTTATGCTGGAGTTCTCTGTGGAGACACACTTATAAAAATTGGTATGAGAGGAAGATTAAATAGATAAGAGCATAAAAACAGATTATAGAATAAATACAGTCTTGTACATTAGTTCAACTGGAAGACAGGAGATTACACTCTCCATTCTCCTACTGACTTCTGTAATACTGCACAAATGGCTTGGTCTCTTTGCACTTCAGTTTTCCAGATTTGAAAGTAGAGTAATGCCTTTTTCAACTCTTTCTCTGCCTTATCTAAACACATTGTAATATAGCAGGAATACTTTCATCAGAGACATTAGCACTCTCTCTAGCCTATGGTATCTTGATTTCAGTTTAGTCAGAAGTTCTATCCTGGAAAGAGGAATTATCAACATATAAAGATGTTTCCTTTTGGGTTTGGTTTGTGTTCTCTTTTCTTGTGGATTCTGCTATCCATTCCATCTCTATCTCCTTCCCAAGAGAACAAGAACAGCTTTTGCTAAGAGCAAAAGAGCAAATTCAGTAGACAAGTAATTTTTCCTTTATTTTTTTAACAACCTGATAGAGGGTACAGCACAGTGAAAAAAAATAGGTGTTTTTTAAAAAATCTAGTTTGAAAAATAACACTTTAGTAGTAGGTCTTTATATTAATAAAACCATTCACTGAAGTAATCTTGCCTTACTCCATTAGTGCATGGCACTGCAAAACAAGGTGAAAACCTTTACAGAAGTACTTAAAGGAATAAATCTGTAATATGGAATACAACTTGTATCAATCATAATTGCACATTTAAGAGGCCTCTGCTTTACTATGACAGTTCAGAGCGACAGTGTTTGGCTTAATGCTGTCATTTATAGTTACTATTATAGACATCGTAGTTGTACAATTTTCAAAGTGAGCAATGTTATGAAGTTAATTGTGTAACATTGTTTATGAATTTAAACCACACAATTAATATATTATTCACAGACATGCATAATGGACTCTTTGTATTGAATGATGGTTTAAGGAAGAAAAATGTAGCTGATTTTGGAGCTACTGTGATTGATTTATGAGGTAAAATTAAAAGTTCTGTGTATGTATTACTTGGCTACTCACCAGCTAAGTAGGTGAGGGTGGTATTAAAAATATCTGTGTGTAACTAACTGCAATATATGAATACCAAGGAATCAGATATTAAAAGAGAAGCAAGAGGATTAACCTAGAAGTAAATGGTGAAGACTTAAGACAGACAATTTGCTATCAAGGGAAACTAGGCAAGAAATAGTTGTTCCTATAAAAATCTTCTCCGATGTCAGGTAATGGAAGTTTTATTCTTTGTAATTTTAAAACAGCTGGATCGAACAATATCAAATTAAAAGACAGCACTCTAATAACATTTCTCATTAATATCTTGCTTTTTAAGTAATGGTGGGACTTTAAATGAAATGCTACCCTGCATGAATAATGGAAACTCTCTGCCTCTAATGAAGAGAGGACCTCTGTAGTACCAAGGGATCGGACTTCTTGGTACTTACCAAGAAGTACTGGAAGTACTTTCCATTTTTAATTCAGTTGGAAAAAAAAAAAAAAGATGTCATTACACATGGTAAATGTCACAGGAGTTCATAGGCAGTTCCATTAAAGAGTTTTACACCAAGTAAAAATTCTCAGTTTAGATAAAAGCTATGCCCTACTGTTCTGCTGTAGCTTTTTATACTAACAAATTTTTACTGGACAATAAATCAAAGAAGTTGTGTGTTTTATTTCACCAGATTTCTTTCTCTGAGCTGATAGTTTAACAGAAGTACATAAAATCTTATTAATGCACATGACCAATTTGAAAGAAACACACCAAAGCAATACATTAAATTTGCTTCCTCTACCACCCTTTTCACTTATGCTTTGTATTCATTCTCCATTAATTTACCTGCCAAGGAAACCTGATACTCCCTTTACCTGACCATTAACACATTATAAGCTTCAATTCTTCCTCTTTCATCTGGACATTTGCCTTCATACATTGTTAAGTTTATATCTCATATTTTCAGTGAGTTTCAGTCACAAGACTGTAACAGTTCTGAGTGACTACATTTGAGTGTACATTTGCACTCTTGTATCATGTGTGCAAGAATGACATTATGAACTTAGAGAAGAAAAAACAGATCATGTGTACAGTATATCAACAATGCTTACAATATTTCATGTAAAAATGAAATGGAAGTACATAACCTGACACTATTGCCTTTTCTAGTGTAATTTATTGGACTTGTGGCCACCAATTTGAAATTTGTGTATATGCTAGCAGTTCTGTTTACCCACTCTACTGGTTGAGGTATGATTATATTCTCCCCAAAGAAAGAGTGACCACTGAGCATGATACGATAACTAAACAGAAAGGAGACATTCACATTTAGTAAAATACTTAATAGAAGAGTAGGTTACAAATAAATACATGCAGCTGTCAGGAAAAAAATTTAAAAAACCCAACAAAACCCCCTAACTTATCTGCTAGATTTCATTTGTTATTAAATACAGTCTACTACAGATGACGTGGTGGCCCTCCAGGATTACAGATTAGAGCATGGGCTATTCAGCCCAAAGGTTAGGGCCCATGTCCAGAACTGGGAAAGGAGCCCAATGTTCATGGCCAAAAATCAAGAACCAGAAAGTCAAAGCAAGGGTCAGTAGCCAGATATAGGAATAAGAATCTGTGCAGGAATCAATTGAAATCAGAAACCTGTAAGAAGAAATTACAACTGTAGGGCACATGCAGAGGTGGCACTGAAAATGTACAGTATGATGCACTCGCATTCTCAGAGACCTGCTTCTGAGTGACTGGCTCATGTGCTCTGACCTACCTCTTAAAAAAGGGCCCAAACTACAGAGAACTTGATTTACTACTAAAGAAGAAGGTCTTATTCCAGATAATAGAGGATAATGTGAAGATAAGGTATTTGGTGTATCTGTGTGGATGATACATGCAGTATGCATTTGCTTTCATTATGTTGCAAATGGGAAAGCCATCTACAAACCCAATGCTGTCTGCGTTGGCTGACAGGCACGGTTACTAGCAGAGTGAATTGCCCCTAGTTTCTCACAAATTCAACAGCCAGCTATAGTAGACATACTTGTGAGGGGGAGTGCACATATAAATCCCCATTTCTGTATCACAATTGCAATTAGTTGTACAACAGATTCTGGATTAAACATGTTGTTCTTTGATGCCTGTGATTTTGAGAAGAAGTACTGAGGACCAGAAAATGAGCAGGAAAAGCTTAAAAACCTCTTGGCATAAGAAAGATTAATATTCACATATCTTAGTCGTATCTACAAGAATATCCAAATGAGTGTCAACAGAAGACTATCTTAGTGCATCAAGATAACTGCAGCCACAGAAAATTTTTCCACGAAAAACATGGCTAATGAGACAGCCTCCTCCCTTTCCAAACTGTCTGACTGTTGAGAGAGAAGGAAATGCTTTTCATAGTGTCATACCTGTTAGGTCAATTAATAGAAGGCTACCATTTCTGCTGCTGCTGTCCCAGCAAATTCCAGAGGCATTACATCCGCATACCACTTTTAAACTGGGTACTAACAAGCAACTTCTGATTCTGTTAAAGCAGGAATATATTAAAAAACAAACAGATTCAATTTGCACTAATATGAATCTTCATAGTTTTGGTAAACCTTTGCTTCCTAGAGCTTTTCCTTAGTATCATTTAAGAGTGGTGCCAAATGGTCAGGTGGATTTCCACTTATAATTTTTAGGTAAGAAGCAGCAGTGCAGGGACATTGTATGCAATAGGACCTGGCGTAAAACATACAGATCAAAAGATAAAGAATAAATCCTGGCCCCTTATATTTCACCAATGCAAATTTTTCTTTACCTAGGATGGATACTTTCATCCTGCTAAGTCAGAGGCCTTAACTCTGCTGGGCTACTAGCACACGAGAAAGGGCAGCTCTCCATCTTCACATAGTTTGTGCAAGGACTAGGAGAAATAAAAGCCCTTCATACTCAGAGATGCAGTAGCTACCATGAGTCCTTATGAGTGCAGTTGTCTCAAGGAAAGCAGCAGATTCTTTGTGGCATAATATGGATTGGGAATATAAAAGTAGTTTGAAAAGGAAACGTGTCTGCAGGGAGCTGGAGAGCACCAGGATCAGGGGAAAGGGTAGTTGCTTCATCTGTTTTCTAAATTCAGATGATTTAAGTATGGAAGTGAGCTGATTATGGATGAAAAAGTAACTCTAAGGCAAACAAAGAAGGAATTAGCTGTGACTGGAGTAAGCATTACTGTGTGAGACAATAGGTAACAGTATAGCCTGAGTGGTTTTTTTGAGGGCTGGCACAGTGACCAGCATGAAGACCTACTGCCTGGTTGCACAGATGGGCATGAGGGATGCAGCAGTCCCTCACTGTCAGAAGCAATAAGCCCAGTAGCAGTCATATAAGATTGGCCTAGAACCTTTTAGTTCACCATCATAGACTTGTAGAATAGTTTGGGTTAGAAGAGACCTTTCAAGTTCATCTTGTCCAACCCCCCCCTGCAATAAGTGGGGACATCTTCAACTAGATCAGGTTGCTCAGAACTCCATCCAACTTGACCTTGAATGTTTCCAGGAATAGGGCACCTACCACCTCTTTGGGCAACCTCTTCCAGTATTTCACCATGCTCACCATGAAAAAATGTCTTCCTTACATCTCATTTAAACCTCTCCTATTTAAGTTTAAAACCATTGCCCCTTGTCCTACGACAACAGGCCATACTAAAAAGTTTGTCCCTATCTTTCTTATACGCCCCCTTTAAGTACTGAAAGGCCATGATAATGTTTCCCTAGAGCCTTCTCTTCTCCAAGCTGAATAAACCCAACTGCTTAGAATTTGCTGCACATTCCCGAACTGGAGTGCTCTCTGCTATTGTGGGGAAGCTCCTTAGCATAACAGCTCTCATTAAACTCTTCTATATGGTTAAATGTAGCTCAGGTATATAAGATATCTTAGGCACATAAGATTTTAAATGTGCAAATATTGTGCAGTGGGTCAGACCACCACCATTTTTTCTTGGAAAAAATCATGTTGAGGATCTTGCTATGACCTCACCCTATTTTTCTACATGAAAGAAAAATATTGTCTGGCTTCCTTCATAGCATATTCTACATCTTATTGACAAATCACTTATGACACTAATTTATTAGCATAAAAATATTACTATACTCAAGACAGCCTGCTTTGATTTACTACACCAGGGTTTTTCATATGCCAAGGTCCTATCATCTCTGCTTGATCATTAAAAGAAGTCCCTTGGCTTTTTTTTTTTTTTTTTTTTTGTGCAACAGAAGAGTTTTGCACTGCTGCCTTGGCTAAAATCCTGAATATCAGAATGGCTGTGGATCTCAAAGGAAGATTCACTGGACTGATGCTTGAGAAATAGAGGATAGATTTTTCAGAACTATTACCTTTACATTAGCTCCTCACCACAAAAGTCAATGGCAAAGCTGGGGGAAAAAGGGATATGTAAACACAGGAGAGTAAAATCTAATGACAATTAGAGACAAGGTGCCTAAATTGCAACATGGCTTTTATCCTCCTTGTGTGAAAACTATCTTTGCTATGTGCAAAGTGAAGGAATTAAACTAAATACACCTATCCCTTTCGCATACAGTTAGTGTTTCAGGGGTTGAATCTGCTTTGTTTTGTGGAAATGTCCACACCTCCTTATAGAAGGTTGACCCACTGACTGTAGACAAGAGGCATCTGCTGAATTCCATGGAAGACAGAGATGAAGAACTGTTGGAATTAAAATCTTTTTGCCAGCATCATTTTATTATATAAGGAAGATAGCTGGCTAATTTCATAAATTGTTATTCCATTTTTTCCCCCTCTTCCATGGCTGTGCCTTTCCCTCTACCACAGCTTAATTTCACTACGGCAGTCATACACAGCCAGTCACTGCCTACTGGTGCTGGTCAAAGTAAGCAAGCCTTGCATCACTAATATTCCATGCCACAAGAGTCCATTCAGAAAATATATTTAAAATAGAAAACTGAGACTAATATTAAAACTTGTATTCTATCCTTCACATATATTAATTTGGTTTTTTGAAAAAAAGAAATCAAAACCTCGTTGACCTAAAGCTTGTGGCTCAGATGAAATCCATGAAAAATAAGTTGGCTTATATTTAATTCAACAATCTTTTTCTGGGAAAAGAAAAGAAAATACACCTTAGACATGTAACTGAAAATAACCAATTATTTTATCTTGTCTCCACTTCTTCAGTCAATACTAACTGTGACCAAATAAGCCAAAATGATTCCATTACTATTTAAAAATGAGCCATCTGAATGGAATATGAACAAAAAAATGCAGACATTTAAAAATCTTCCATGCATTCTCAGAGATTTTTATATGCATGTTTCAGCAAATTCTACAGCCATAGTAATAAATTTGAACACCTGTTGTTTGTGTAAAGTGTACCTACCAGTCTCTCAGCCAGACCAGATCATGCTGTAATACATTTCCAAAGAGTATGTTCTTATTTTGTCTGAAAAATAAACAATTCATCTGCTTACAAGGAAGCAAGTTTCCTTGTGAACATAGGAAATAAAAGCACGGTGATGTTATATGTTCAGCATAAAAAATAGCACAAAGTTTAGAAATAGGAATAAATATACTAAAATAGTACCTAGGTCTAAAGGCAATTCATGTAAATAATCAAAAGCTAGCAAGCAATTGTTTAAGTTGCATTATGAAACCTACTGTACACATGCAGGCACACACCTTAAAAGTTGTGAGGCATACACTTGCTCCTTTTTCATCTTCACACTGCCTACCAGCATGGCTGATAATGTGCTGAAATGCTCTAACCTTTTCCCTTCCCTCTCCCATCTCCAACAGATATGAAAGCATGGTATATACCCCGCTGCATAAAACTCTCATTTGGAAGAAAAATCTTTAATAGGAACTTTGTACATGTATATAGCAAAAAGTCAGCACGTCTCATCATCACATATGCCATCCATTAGAAAGCTTGCTCCACCCTAGGACTGAGATACTTGGCAGGACAGACAGCCAGTCTCTCTGTCTCCCTGATGGCGTCTGCATTGCTGCAGATTTGTCATGTAATTCACTGAATTGAACTTAGCACATAAATTTTCAGTTACAACTAAAAAGCTGGAAAATCCTCAACAGATGAAAATTACACGTCTGTACTGATAGTCAAGCAGGGAGCACTTTGGGGAGCAAGAATAGGAACAAAGAATCAATCCCAGAGTGTGAAAGTGACTTACAGAAAGGAAGACTAAGCTAAAAGAAACACTGCTAAGGAATGAATTCCAGTTTAACTCTTAAATATCCTTCTACTTTTGTTCCTTTTTCATCAAAATATGACTCAATACTTAAATCACTCCCACTTTAGGTGGCAGTTTGTTGAGGTTCTCATGAAAATTGAGATCCTAGTAAACCAAAAGCTTCTACCACAATCTGAATCTGAATTTAAATCCAGCATCTCCACCATAAACTACAGAACTCCATCCTTAATTAAGGCAAACCAGACCCCAGATCCTGACAACAGATGAGATCATGCAGAAGCTTCCCCTTACACAGAACCAATGCAAATCTGTATTTTCATAGGAAATCTCATGTCAGACAGAAAGACCAAGAAGTACAAGGTCCTTTGATGAGAAGGATTTGAACCTTCCACCAGTATTATACCATAGTAAACAGTCTGTAAGCAAATTCAATGACTTTACTCAGGATTTTTTTAGAAAAACAGACACTTCAATCATTATTTTATATAGAGTAGTCTGTGCTATAGGACTCAAGTGCAAAAATCTAAGGTTCTTTCCAGTGAAATATTTAACCTGAATAGAAGGAAAAACCATTACTGTTTCAACAACTCTTTAAAGAACTTTGTCGAAGTCCTTACATAGCAAATATACATATACATATAAAAATAACTTCAATTTAATTCACTCTTTCCTCCTAATTTTGTAACAATGTGTCCACTACTTTAAGTGAAGCTATATTAGTTTCATAATTACCAAGATACAAAGTCATTAGCTACCCAGAGATCCCTTCAGCTTTTAATATTTACCAAATATGTAATTTTTTTTTAAGTATGTTTCTTTAAAATTTAAGTAATTATATCACTGAAATTCTTAGTTCACAGTTTTGCTGCATAGATATGATGTCAAATAATAGATGTCAATTTGCTTCACAGAGCATCATAAGTAGTTGTAGAAGCATCATCTTACTGATATAATACTCTCTGCATTAGGAAAAAGGAAGAGACGTTGGAGGGTTTGCCTTAAGTACATCAGCAGAATAAAGCAGTAAAACTTCAGCTACAGACAAGCCCTCTTGATCTACGACTCCAGTGTCGACAAGACTGAATAGAGTACACATGCAGAAAAGAAAAATTCTGAAGTGGAGAACAACAACAAAAAAAGGAATCAGAAACAAATAAAAAGACCCAGTCCAAGGACAGTTGTGCCAATCCTATTTTGCAATATTCTTCTTTGCTTCTTCCAGTATTCCTGCCAAAGGAAATTACTCTGTATTTTCTTAAGACATAAATTTGAATGAGAAGAGGCAAGCTAAACTGCTGAAGCGCTTTTCTGATAGTCTTACCTGAAAGGATGAGAAAACAGGAGCTGAGGAGTGTGTAAACTGGTAAAAAAAAAAATCACAGGCACAGATTCTTAGTGGAAAGATAATTACTGCATGATGAAAACAATCCCTCCAAGTCATATCTGCATGCATGTGCCTTTTTCTTGGGATTTGGTTTTCAGAGAGGAACAGATAGCAACATCAGTCTTGTAAGGGCCTCAGACTCTTTGTTTTTTACTTACCTGTTAGGTCTCTCTCGGTACTAGGATCCCAGTAGATCTGCATTCAACCAGTACCTGCACTAGTCCTAGTCCAGGGTCAGGTTCTTGGTTTAGGTACAGAACAGGTGAGATGATTCTCAAAATTCCTACCGACAAAGAAAATAAGTAGTTTTAAACAAAAGCAGATACACTCAAACAAAAAAAAAAAAAATTGAGCTGTAAATAATTTTCCAGTTTGTTCTTTTATACTAACTGAAGACAGGTGACATGGGCACAGAAGACCGTCGTGAATAAGAGAGGGACAGATAATATCATTCACCCATCTACTTCAGCACAGTCAACAACCATAATAATTGCTGCCTTGCAAACTTGGTCCGAGTTCCTGCTTTGCTTGATTTGGTCTATGTACCTGAACTTCAGCCTAGAACCCCAGCCCTTGCAACCTTTATAACCACAGGGCCATAGGGACTCTTCTCCTTCCTCCTATTATACCTTTCCCTACAAATATATTACCCATAAAATGCAGTCCATGCCAAGAGAAAAGAATGAAATAAGCCCACTCCACAGTAGACTGACGGGGTCATCTTTTTGGATTACATGAGCCAAGGCTCAAATCTGTAGGTACCATCCAGCAGAGCTACAACATCTGAAAATCTATCAGTGTGGCAAGCAATTTATGTGTTGTACAGCTGTTAATTTCATCATCTTCTCCTCATCCTTTGTATGTTTTCAGTAGTCTACAGAACTGGGGAGAGTAGTGGCACTAGTTTAGTTTCTCGGGAAACAAAGCTTTCAAGGCCATGTCTAGCAAAGAAATTCCAAAGATGTGACAAAAGACTGGGGTGGAACTTTAGCAGTGGGAGCAACCAAAATTGTTACTCACAGGGATGAGTACGTCAGGGGTCTGTATCAGTGAGGACCAAACTAATTAATTATGGACATCCATTGCAATTGTCACTACTTATTACTAGTCTCAGTGACTTGATCTGTTTATGGTTGCTTGGAGACAGCAAAGAATAACAGAAAAAAAACCTGAATACTCCTGGTTTTCCACCGTCCAGATGAGGAATGCAACAGTAGATGTGCAGTACCTGTTATTTTTCCTTCTCCATGTCTTTCCAGGAAAGGCTCAGCCATTATAACATATTATTTTAGATCTTTTGACCTTGGTTGCCTTATTTTGGAGCACTAAGTAGCTCATGTGACCATCTGAACCCTTACAAGCTGTGGTCTGATTGTTCTCTCTGTGGGCTTCTGTTTGCTTTTTTTGTTACCTTGCTAAGCACATTACTCAGAAGTGGAAGGTTATACCAGGACTGACTCATCAGAGGAAAGGTCCTCTGATGTTTGATGCATACACAAATGTGTGCAGGAAGGGAAAAAAAAAACATCGTACATAAACATATAATTCTTTTTCTCCAAAATTCATGGATTTGGCGACTGTAGGCCTTGCATCCTGTTTTTAATGGTGGCTCTCAATGATTAAATTTACTAAGCCCAGAGAAACAGAAGCTGCGTTACAAATGGGATAGACTTCTGATGTCTAAGAAATTTTTCTGAATGTCCATATTCGTTTCAGTGAAGTAAGATGACAGCAGTTTAATCAGACCTGCAGCACTCCATGTGCACTGAGCATGGATGACTTGGCTTACCACCCGTGGTTTACCATCCTTTCCTTGAAAAAAGATGTGGGAACAGACGTGAAACTCTTTCCTGCCTGTAATACAGCTACAACACTGCCTGAAATATAAATTCCTTCAAGGATGTTTATACCAGCCTTTGCTATCAGCCATCAGTCTTGTTTCTCACTCAGGGTCTGTGCTTCAGTAAATCAGCCTTTGATGTGCCCACAGCTAATCAAAAAAACTGCACAGGTGGGGTTTGCAGTCCTTCTGAATAAAAACGTTCAGGTGAGCTTTGCAAAAAGCCTTTGAAGGAGGAGAAAAAGGAGAATTTGAAGGCAAGATACCCAGATTTATTAAGTTCTCTTCACCTCCACGGTGTGGAACACGGCTATTATAACATAAAGGAAAAATGCATGGACTAGCTTTTTTCTTTTTTTATGTTTCCTTTTTTTTATAGGGGAAAAAACCCTCTTTTGTATGTAGAAAATTAATTCTTTTACTTGGTTTTTGTTCATTTAAATAAATTTTGAGAGCAAGGAGAACACAAACAGGCACTACTTCCTGCATGCATCATTTTCCTATTCTGTCCCTTCAGTAGTGTTTAGTTGGGTTGCTTTGTTATACAGCACATTATTTTTAAACAGTTCAGCGACTTCTTCTAAAACGTTCCCCCTTTAATGAAATGTGACACAATGGAAAAGAGAACAGGAAGTTTTTTGAGTTTTGTACTTATAATCTTAAACTAACTATTGCTTATCCCGAGCGTGTCAGATAGGGCAGCAGACAGAGCCAGCAAGCTTTTAGACAATGAACTCTGAACTTTGGCTGGACCTTGCCCCAGTCAGCTCTGTGACAGGAAGGCAGGCATACTTTGAACCCAGGGCTCTGGGGCTACTACAGGGGTGCCAGCAGAGAAACAGCTGCACTTTGCAGCGAACTTTGTACTTAGACACACGCACGTTTAATCTCTAGAACAGAGCTTTTTCCCCCATTACTTATTAACATCTCCTCCTTGAGTAAAGTTCTATGTTAATGAAGCTTTAAAGCAGGGCTGTGTGTGTATGTGTGTATTTCATCACTCCCTGCCCCAAAACCCAAAACACTCCACCCAAATTGATAGGATTACAGTAACTATTAATAAAATACTAAAAAGAAAAATAGTTATACTTCATGCATCTTCTGAATTCCATGGCTATTTGTTGTGTTCTCTCTTCTGAGAGACTCAGTTGTTATAGCCAGAGCTAATTATGGAAATTGGGCAATACTGTGGGCTGTGCCTTTGCAGAGATCACTTCTTGAGATGATACTCAGAGTAATTCAGCTTGCAGCAATGTTCAACCTTGTTTAACAAATCAGATTAAAAAAAATGAATTAATTGGAAAGGGTCAGCCCACTCACATTAAAAAGCCATACCTACTTACATTGTCATGGGATGTTTTACTTGTACACATTCTTGCCATCGCTTTTACTTTGGAGTAGTGTTGGTGCTTGTTTTCTTCCTGTTTCCCCACAATGTATGCTAACTCACAGAGCACAGCAGATTTATAGAGGAGATACTCGTGGCCAAGATCCATTTGTGTACCCTCCAATTTTTAGCCCTCACTAAAATAAAACTTTGATCAGGACCAGCAATTTATTTAAACAAGGACCAAATGAAAACCTCAAGCCAGGGGCCAAATAAGATGCTTAAATTGCTTCTTAACCAGAAGCAAAAGCTGAAGATGCACATGTGCATTTACTGTAACAAAATCTAGTAGCAGGAAGGTAATGGAGAATCCATATTGTATCTGAGTGGCAAAGATTAAGAAAGTGAAGGTTCCTCAAATATAACTAGAATAAGACAAATACTTGAAGTATTATCTTGGTATTCATGTACCACAAGTATTTGTCAGAGCCTATTTGAAAGAAATTATCCATGGACAGGGGGATTGCAGTTCTTCATATTTATTTTCTACGCTCTTCCTATTTTTTCATCACCACCATCTTTTCAGCATGAATTTTATGCCTTTATGATCAGCTTTTTTTCTTTTTCACCCAGCTTTTTTGTCACCCAGCTTTCCTTCCATTTTGTGCACAGAATGATAAAACCAGGAATTTTTCAGCCACTTTGGAAAGACAGGAGAGAAAAGAATAAACAGAGTCAAGAGATTTCAAGCCAATCCCTTGTGAAGCTGAGCAGGCAAGACTCAGAAGGCTGGTCTCAATCCTGTGAGGCTGGTCAGCTCCCAAGCTGCCTTGTGAAAAGCCCATGACTTCTCTTAATTAAATCTATTTGCTTGCCCACCACTTGTAGAGCAATGCTTTGAAAGCATCATCATTCATCTAACCCTAGAGTTTGCTTTGCATTCTTTGCAGACAACAGACTGACAGAATTTTTCAGAATTACTTTTCTTGTGTTACTACTACTGCTACTGTGTAGCAGTGCTGGTAGCCCTCCAATAACTGCAAGGCAGTTCGCATAACTACAATTATACTCTACCATATTATTGTACTTTCTAGATCCAGAAAGCTATGATTTCTCCTCCTTGTGATGCTCCTCCATGATAAAGCATGAATTATACATGCCTTATCACCCCATATCTGGAACGTGGCCCTCTGCTACACAGGGCTACCATGATGATCATAAGATCTTAGCTGTTCCTAAGAATAGACGCGATCATTTGGAATAGATCCTACTTTATTTCTGGGTGCAGTAGGTTTTATTCTGGATAATACCTGCCTGCGCTTTCCATCTCTCCATGAGGACAGGCACAAAGACATGTACCATTTCCTTAGCTCAGGACAGCCACAGAGATAGAAATATAAATGAAGTCAAACAAGCTAAAATGTCTTGATAAACAAAGCAGGCAAAACTACAATATCTTTCATTAAAATAAATAAATATAAAGAAATAAGCCTGGGAAGAGTGCAGAGAAGAGCATCGAGAATTATTTAGGTCTGGAAAAAAAGACTACTTCTAATGAGACGTTGAACTAAATGTTTTGCTTCAAAGAGAAGATTATAATCTTTAAGGGACTGGACAAGAAGAAGATATTTCAGAGGACTCTAAATTAGTGGGCAGATACACAACAGAAACCAGTATTTGCACGTTCAGTCTGGAGATCAAAAGTATGTTTTAAGTCAGCTACTGAGATGAATTGTCAAGAGACGAAGTAAATTCTCCATCACTAAGAAATTATTTTAATTACTGCATGCATTGCTGACACTCGAGCACATAAGTCTTAGCCTACATAGACCCAATCTTTAAGTTTGTCTACATTCTAGCACAAGCTACCTCCTCTGTCTGAGAACTGTTCCTGTTGCTAGTTGCAAATTAACTTTTTTCCTGACTGATCCAAGATGGAAGAATCCCGACAAATGGATAGTAAGCACATACAACACAGGTATTGCAGACATTATTCATATAATATAATCATTCCTCAGTCCAGTGCTTCCGGAGGAAAAAAAAATGTAAGCAAAAAAAAATTCACTATGTCTATTTCAGATCAGAAAAGAAAAACAACAACAAAGATACCCCAGGAAAACAAAAAGGGATATCACTTTATGTATAAGCTTAAAAATATACAGTGCTGTGTATCACATTGTAATGTGCTTTTATCAGACCCAGAATCCACCACAGAAAGAAAAGGTTTCAGACTAGCACTCTACCAATTTACTCCCACAACACTTTATACCATAAAAGAAAAACAGATCTAGCAGAAAATTTTTTCTCTTTTCGGTTCTCTAGGAGGATAGTTCCTGTTAACACTAATCAGAGTTAAGGGCAGAAATCCTCAATGGACATGCATGTTGTCTGGGGATATGTCCATAATTAATATGTTCTTAGAGTCTAATTTTGAAACAAAGTAATCAGGCTTAAGATGAGTTATATTAAGACCAATAAACCTCTGACTACATATTTGCCTATATATACACATTGTATCTGATCTCAGACCAATGTATAGTTTACAAGACAGCTTCTGGTAAAACAGGCTATATCTAAGCTGTATTTGGAAGCATGAAATACAAATATATAACCACAAAAATACAGAATGGGGTTTGTTTTCTTTTTCTTTCTTATTCTTCTTTGTAGCACATCATTATTATAAATGGTAATGCTCATCTTTGTTCTTTTTCACATCAAGGTGCCCTGGGTCAACAAAGCTAACATAATCCTCACACTTTTGATGTTACAAAATAAAATTACCATGTGGCACGATGGGAATATTTGTAATATGAAAAATGTGGAATAGGGAGATTGTGACAAGTACATGAAGGAGAGAAGAGGAAGCTAGATGGCTTGAACACAAGTACTTTTGCAAGTAACAAACATAGTAATGGGACAAGGAATACAAAATAAAACTCTGCCTGTAAAATTTACTTTCACTATTATTTAGGATTTCTGTCACTGAAAGGACATTTTCAAGTCTGTTGCTGCTGATGTGCCAGCACTATTGATGTCCAAGTCATACATAATGTACTATACAACACAGTATATTAACTCAGCTTCAGTGTTAATATGTCAAGAAACTTAATTCAGATATCAGAGATTATGCAAAGAGGATAGATATGTGGAAACACGCTTTTATTTCTCAAAGGTGTCAGCGAGATTTTGCTTGTTCCCAGTCCAGGAGGACATAGCAACAGCTCAGTCTAAACCTCTTTCACAAGGTGAGGGTTGGGTGGCTCCTCATCCCAGTGTTTTTGGTAAAGAAATCTTATACTGAGGGAAAAACGATGTATTAAAATTAAAAATAAAAGCAGAAGCTTTTGAAATTTGAAAATTGTATAATATAAAGACAATAATAAATTATTCTGCCTTTATCTAAAAGAAACCAAAGTACTAGCTTAATGATGTATGGGTAAAGAATCCAGCTGTTCTCCTGAATAGATGGTAGCAATGGAGACAAATTATTTTCTTGAGTGGCAGCTAGGAATAAGGATAGCAAGTCTTTGGCCCCATTAACTCAGTTGGGGATGAAGTTGCACCTAGTGCCTCTGTCAACTGAGAACCACACCCATGAGAAGCCACAGTACCTAAAACTGAAGTAGAGTCCTTCTCCCATTTCCACATACACTATTTTTGAGAGTCTCTCACTAACTGCTTTCTCGCTGTGAACTTCCAGACTTCTGCATACAAGCTGCTGCTAAAGGAGACCATAAACAACCTCTAGCAAAACTGCACTGGAAGCAGCAGGGGGAAGGCATCCACAGGAAGCTTTGCTTGTGGTATGAAGTTTTCCAAATCCTCTTTGGAGGCACTTCAGTTGAGGGAAGAGGAGTGCAGTCCACTGTATAAGCCTAAGAATGAAGTTTAGCTTGTGACATCACCATATAATTCTTGCACGACCTTGGGACCTGATGCTTTTTTAAAAGAGGTTAGGAGAGATAGGTCTAATTGTGTTTCTCTTCATCTGTAGAAAATGGAAGCTAGCAGATCATTTTCTATTATAGAGATAATACAGGTAGATAATATTAAGCATTCAAATATTAAGATATTATGGAGACATAAAATACATAATATAGAATGCCCACTAGCAATCATTTTCCTTTTGTCTGTTTAATTTCAGGTAAACCAGCCAAGGCTTTTAAAAATGTAATATGAAAATATTGTTATGCAAAACATTTAATGATTTTATTCAGATATTCTGTATGATTCCCACAATTTGAAGCAAGAACTCAAGACATAAGTCAAAGATGGCTAGATAGTACTTTTTTCTTTGTGAGGGAAGTCACTTAATTTTAATAAAAACATAACTCTGTCTCAGAAAAAATGCACGTGCAAATCCAAACTCAGAAAAAATACCCTAACTCCTAAAACTCTGAGGAATCTTCTTTCACTTGATGAACTATTTGGGCTTAAGTCTTTGTGATTATCTAGGCTATGTTTTTCTTTTTATTGTTTGTATTAAACTGAGAGGGAAAAGGGATTATTCAGACCTACTAATCATGTTCACAAGAACAGACTTGTTTTAGACTAGCTACACAATCCAGTAGATATAGAGACAATTTAAAACAAACTGAGACAACATACGAAGGCTAGGATTCCATGGAAGACAGACCAGCTAACAGGACTGATCACAGCCCTGTACACTAGTTGAGGCAGAACATGTCCCTTGATGGCCAATTTGAGGAGGGTGGGAAGAAACAAACAAAGCAAAACTATGCTGTCTGCAGGAGACAGTTTTCAGGGGAAGACGTGTTCAGGAAAGAGTCCCCAGATGTAGTGGAGAAATCTTTCTATTAGATAGGGATATGGAGAAGCAAGGAGATGTTGTGTTCTGTTGTATTCATAATCTACTAAAAATGTTCCTTCTGTAAGATCAGCATCTGATACTACTAATATCCTGAAAAAGCATTTCCTTGCATATACACTCAAGAAAACACCATTCACCATGGTGAATGACAGACAATCTGGGAGCCAGTTAAGCCATCCAGTTACAAATACACAACACCAATGTAGAGTTAAACATTTTTTTTAAATGATAAAACAGTAAAACATATTACCAAATCATACTTCACCATCAGCTTCTCCCTCAGCTACCTCAGGGGGCATCCAGTTCTGACCTGCACTCACCAACTTACTTCTGTCCCGTTCTTTGATGGCAGGAACTCCAGGTTCTCCTTGTCTCCCCTTGGCCAAGTTAGAGCATCCTGATCTCTCTTAGGTACTCCTTACAAGGACTCGTTTCCTACTTTCTCCTCTAATGGCAATCTCATTCTGGAGCTTCTGCCAAATATGGCTGTGAAGACTTAGTTCTCCCATCCCCTTTTTTATGCAATTAAACTTAGGATATAATAGGAGACTTAGGAGGTATTTAATTAAAGCTTAGTTTGTAATAAAAGGGATGCTCTTTTGTTTAAATCCTCTGCCTTACTGTGGCTGTTTTAAATTTGTATTTCTATCATTCTCTAATTAGTATCTCTCTTCTGTCTTTAGGCTGGCTTTTCCTGTTTATAAGGCTGTGGTAAAACATCATGCATCTTTTAACCTAGAAAAAGTGATTGTACCAACAGTTTACAAAAGCTAAAATTATCAGTTTGCTCTCAATATTACATAGAGAATAAAGATGACAATAATTCTGAAAGAAACTGGGTATGAGAAAGGAGTTGCTTAAATAATTTAAACTCACCTTCCTACACAGAAAGCACAATTTCTGGGGACTTCTTCACAGTAAATACTATAATAAAAATATCTTTATGAGGCTAATTAGTACAGGTGTGGCAGAGGGCTGACGAGTCTAGAAGGTGGTTCACCTGAAGTCGGTTCAGGTATTCACTTACTGTCAAAGAACATGAACATATTTTCTCCATCTCTCATACTCTTAACCTTGTTAAGCAAGCTTATTAGCATCCGAGAAAAGCAAAAGCATGGGAACCAAGACAGCAGGCTCACCAGGACCAAGAGCAACACTTTAAAAATATAGAAAAGGCAGAAAAGTGTGGTAATGAGGAATACATAGGAATCATTTACCTCCAGTTCCTCTAGCTCACCCATTTTCTCACATCCCTCCCCTTGTTATTCTGTGGCAGTGCTCCGTGTTGTACAGTCTCCTTTATGGTTTACCTTGTCAAAAGCTTGGATGACAACTGCCTGTCATCATCATGTTGCTGTGTGCTTGCACACCAGACTCAAGCCTTAAGTCTGTTTCCCCAACAGCAAGAGGCAGTGAAAGGAAGTAAAATCCCCCAAAAGTCAGCCATCAACTTCACAACAGCGTACTGCAAAACACTAACACCTTCATCACCCTTTATTTCAGTCCAATAACACTACCATACTCAGTATACTCTTAAAAGAAGTAACAAAAATTACTGTCAAACACACACAAACTCTCTTTTTCCATTTAAAAAGCACACATTTTTCAAGTTCTGTCCTCTTTGGCAACAAAATGGGTGAAAGTAACTGCATGATAAAATGCAATCCAAAGCTAGACTATATACTTTTAACTTTATGGTAAGCCACTCAGCTATGCATTAAGCACTGTTCAACAACACCAGTCACAGCAGAGCTCTGACAAGCATTCAGAATAGATTACACAACAAATAAAAAAATCATCATTGACTTCTGCATCGTGGTATGACTCTCAGTTCTTTGAGGCTAGTCCATGCAATAATTAATCTATTATACATCTTTGATCCTGCACATCAGCCTTTGCCAGCAAATCCACTTTGAGGATATTCCTAATATTCCAAGTCTGAGAAGTTTTAGTCTTTATTAATTCATTAAAAAAGGAAAAAAACCAGAAATAAATTAAAAAGATATTTATGTGCCTTAGGGCAATATTCAGTCTGATCCCACTGACAGGTTTCCTTATGGCTTTGAAATCCACTACCTTCTGCAAGAATAGGAGCTTTACGGCAGCCTTCAAAAAGAAACTTCTACCTTCGACATAGGAACTACAGTTGCATCAGTGGCAGATTAAGGTCTCCATGGAGTACACAACAGCAATTACCCAGTGAATGTAACAAATATGCCAGCAAGCATGTATGTATATTTAAAGATAGAAAGCTCTGATAACAGCTAGTCAAAACTGATCCCAGAAACTCTTTTCTGAGCAACCGTTCCTGGGAAAGGGAAGGGGAGAATTAAAACAAGTCTGGCTGCACATCTTGCAGTTGCTGAAGTCTGAAGACATTCATACCAAAACCAGTAATTTACTCCTAGGGGATGAGTTGTTCACTTTGTTTGTGCAATGGCTGGATGCAGAAGGAACGGAAAATTCCTGCAAAGAATTCCTTCTCCTAGGTCAAGTGGACCTAAAAGGATTTAAAAGAACTTGGATGCCTGCTCTAAGGAAAGCCATTAGTGCAAAAGCACAATCAAAACATAGTCTTAGGAAAGTTTCAACCCCGTTTACAGATACTAGGCCAGAACACTGGACAATGACTCTTTTAGAAACCATCTGCTTGAAAAAGAATTGCCCCTTTAGCTAGGTACAGAATATAAACACCAGTCAAAAAAACGGATGTCAAACCCATGCAAAAAATTTCCAAGAACTTTTCATTTTTCAGAGGAGGCAACAATTTAGATCAGGCCAAACCTAAGCATGTCTTCCACACATTCAATAAAAACACACTTACCTGTGAGACTTTCCTTCTGTCTGAGTTACAGTACCAGTTGTGGGGTTTACATGTCACATTATGTATCTATGCAGTAAGGATGGGTGGATTGCTATGGCTGCCTTCTCCCTCACCCATCATCCTTTCCAAAACAATGAATGTGGTTGTAAGGTCAGTTCTCAAAGTTGGTTGGTAGTTACACAGACTAATTATCAACCTTTCATCCTAATAAATAGCATTTCAAAAGCATTTTACTAATCACCCTTTCTACAGGTAGGGACCATTGTAAACTTAGGATTTTTTTTAAATGCTTTTAGAGTCTTTTTCATTATTAAATCACTGTTGAGGTTTCCAGAGCTGTTGTTATAGAGCTTGTAATAGCTTGACACTCCCCACCCCTCTTTCGATTCCAATTCACTATCTACATGAATAACTGTTTAAAATTATCAGTGTACTCTCCAGATATCACTATCTAGAATAATCAGGCTCCAAATGCTTAGCAGATACAGTTATAACATATCTAATTTTCAACTTTCATGATAGGGTCTCTCTGGAACACAACAGAAGGAAGATCTATGTATTATCAGTTTTATAAATAATTAAAATGAATGAAATATACTAAAAATGGAAAGCATAAACGAAAGGGAAAACTATCACACAAATCCTAACGCAAACTACTGGCTCTGTTTCTATTCAGTACTAGCCATATATGTTCTGTGCTCTTTTATGTCTCTGTGAGAAATGCACAAAACCTTAATAGATAAAAATAATATAATTCCCCACTCATTTTCCACACATGGAAGTATCTACAGAAGGTGCAAGGCAGGGGAGAGAGTGGTCAGTGAATCATGTTTTAATTTATAGCTATTTTTGCCTAAGCCCTGAATGGCCTGCCAATTTTAAATAGTACCAGCTGGGCTGTCAGAAGAGCAGGCTAAGAAGGACATACGGAAGAAAATAATAATAATAATAATAATAATAATAATAATAATACAACTAAGATCAGGAGAAAAGTTTGGAGTTGAGGAGACCTGATGAGGATCTCAGCTCTGGTTTTAAAATGCCTCTCTACAGTCCTGTCTTCCCCAATCCCTAAGTAAAAAGATTATGAGGGTGATCATTGTCTGGACGTATGCTTATGCTTATAACACAGTATAAGTATAAAAATCAGGACTTTTCTGTGCAGTAAAAATAAGAATTAAATGTGATGAGGATAAGACATTTTTGATGAACCTTCTTTTTATTTTCAAATAAGTAATAACAACACATTAGTTTCTTTTTTTTTAATTTAACATAACTGCTTTACCAGAGTTTCATATGAAATGTCAAAAAAATAAAGATTTTCAGTAACATGGCAACTCTACTTTCCCCAGCCCATGTCACAGGACAAATACAGAAAATAATTCTTCTAAACAAAACTCAGCTTATGCCCATCAATGAAGCCACATCTTGAGCAGCTAGTGAGGGAACAAAGAATAAATGCTTGCATTAAAAGACAAAGATTTTTTTCCATTGCTGTTAGAATGTCAGTGCTGGATCCACACTGATGTATATATACAAACGTTACATTTGGCAAAGCACTAGTTTTGGAAACTGAGCTGCTTTTCATGACTACATTTATCTGTGAAAAAATTGAGAGGTTTACTAATGCTTTATTTGCTTATTTGTAGATGCAGATCAGTTTAAAAAGGAGAAGTATTTCTACACTCATGCATTTCACTGTGTATCAGCACCACACTGATAAATTCTACAACAGTCTCCTCTCCTCCTGTTTTCATAGCCTTGTAGGAGAGAGGGGCAAGGCAGAGCAACCAATATGAAAAGCCAGCAGGCCATAACTCCTCTGCTTCAGACATGTGACAATTAATCACATTCACCAGCTAGGCAGGTAGCTCATGTCCTTTAACACTGAAGGAAACATAAAACTTGCTGTCTCCGAGCACTGATTGTCCAGGTGATACCAGAGCTCCCAGAAGCAGCTACTGAGCCACTGAGATAGATACTTGATTTTTAAGTAAACCAAAATCTAAATACACAAGTCTCCTGCTATTTTATGAATCTTTATTTTTCAAGGGAGCACTGAAAGCACAACCAACTGCTGGAGTGGAACATTTATCACCATTTTCCCCAGAAAGATTTTAAGTTGCTCTTCCTTTGCCAGGGGTTCAAGGTCGCTGGGGCTCATTCAAGCTCTGACCACAGCACCTCTGCTTAAAGGAAAGTCAACCCCACATATGACTCTGGGAGTGCAGGACTGGGAGACACCCCCACCCTTGGAACAAGAAAGAAGAGAATAAGTCATAACACTGTCAAATATGTCTACTGTGAGACTAAGAAGAAAGGGATTATTGCTTTTTTTTTTTTTTTTTTGGTTTTGCTCTCAAGCAACTAACCTTTCTGTTTTAGCTTTCTGCATATGCGCGTAACTCATTGATTCATTCTAACAATTACATAAGGCTTTTGAAGTGCAAAGAAAGACCCAAAAGCGCATCCAAAATCTGGGACACTCATAATTCATCTCTTTCTTAAGGTTCCCTAGCATAGGTTTTATTTCCAAGTGAGTCAGTCACGTTTCAGTGAGCGTAATGGAGTTATTTTTGTAACCCTTCCAAAAACCCTTTGACTAATACGTGCTGATGTACTGACTTCTTGGAGGGGGAAGGGGTTACAGATATAATTTCATGAGAACACACAGATATATTAAGATTAGCTGTGGAATCTCTCCTTCAGTCACTCGGAACTTAAGCACGCAGAAACTCATGTTTTTGAAAAAAGATATGGCTCTTATTTTAGCTGCTGACGATTATTTAACTCAGGACTGCTAAATAAGAAAACCTTCATATTGCAACTTGACCCCCAAGTTGAAAGGAGCCCCTTGTTGCTTTTGCTAGCTCAAATTAAATCCCCCTGAAAGAAGAAAACTGCAACAAGGATGTGTGTAATCAGAAGTCCTGCTTGTTAGAGAAGTTCACTCATCTCACTTTCACCCAGGCTCCAGCATCCTGTCCACCCAAAAGCTGACAAAATGAACATTTCAAGTACATAGGCTGAAAGTGTAGGCAGAAATGGGTGATGATCAGGGCATGTCAATAACGTCACACAGTTGGAACACTGCCCAGTCCCTGGCAAACATCTATTCTCCAAATGACTAATCACACAGGAGGAGGTAGAATGTAAAATTCTCCATTTTAGAGAGGAGGATACTACTTCTCCTGGTGCCAACTCTCATAATTAGTTTCTTCTTCCAATTTCATGTTGGAGTAGTCTAGTCAAAATGTGTAAAGCAACTAGGTGTCATACATGTAAGTGTGATCTTTAAGTGTGCCACTGTTTTGCCTTCCATAAACTGCCAAACCTAACAGCAATGCTCTATTCCAGATGCGGAAGGATTCAGTGATCAGTGAACTAACTTCTGAAATTCTTTGAAAACAGAAGCAATTTATAAAAGTAAACCAGACAGAATAAAAAGTTGTTGTTGGGTTCTAAAATAATCTGACTGTAAAGTTCAGGACTTATTCTATTGAAATTATCACTTGAGTAAAGGACTCACAAGTTCTTCAAGACAAAGATTCACCAAGGAAGTAGATACATTAGAAGCCAAGCCATAAAGTGCATTGGTTTGTATGTACTTCACCCGTGCAGCCACAAATATTGTGAAGAAATAAAAAGTTTCAGAATAAAATGCAGGAAATGCTTGTTATTAAAATCTGAGCTAGTTCATCAAGATACAATATTATTTCCCAGATGCTGAAAGATAATAGCAGGCAGGATAACACCCATAAAGGAAAACAGAATGTAGCTTTCATCATCTCAAAAATGTTTGAAAACCCAGACCATGCCGGGACAAAATGGCTGGTATTTGCCTCTAGCCATTCCAGTCATCCTATTTTTGAGGATCACGGTGATAAACAATTCCCTGAAGTATACTGCAGTTCTGCAGCACTGATGAGCCCAATATCAATGCCTGTGTTAAGGGCAAGTTCAAAGACTATTCAGTATTTGCTTGATAAGCTTCTCAGAGAGGTCACTAACTAGGACAGTTAGTTATCCTCTTCACTCAATTTTTCTGTATTTCTTTTTTAATCAACATCATCATTTTACAGAACCTTTCCAGCTGCCTAAGTACATCTGAAGGCAAAGGTATGTATATAGCATAACAGCAACATGCACATATTTTAGCCTGTACAGCTAATGTATGTTTGTGGTTAAGGACTCACACATGAGACCAGGAAATGGTTTTAACTGGTTAAAGTATAATGTTCTTATGGGACTGAAGAGAAGATGGGAATGCAGAAGAAAACATTTACCAGGCTTAGGCTTGTAAGAAAGTTATTTCAGGAGATGCTTTGGGTGGCTTCTGGTGACGCTCATGTTCAATACTCAAGCAGTAGGAGTAAATAAAACCAACAAGATAAGAACCTTGGTAATACCTCATGCTCCAGAGTTAACTGATACAGACACTAAAACCAGCAGTGATTTAGGGTCTTTGTGTACTGGCTCTGCACATGACAGGATAGTGGAGGTGACAAGTCTCAGCCCCCCCAGGGGCAAACAGCTGTTGTATAGAGCATTCCTTGAGACAGCTCTGATCATTCTTTAGATGACTCCTTCCAGCAAGCAATCTACAGAGTATAAATAATACTGAAGTAGCTCATTAGTGATTGATACAGAATACTGCTCTACCACACAAGTAGTTTTCATTCAGAGGAAGGACAAGACAGGAGCTACTTTTTTGTCATGACCCTCTCAGTTGCCACTGTCAATAAGCTATTACCCACAAGCTGCTCCAGTAAAAAGTTTCCACTGCATCTATGCAAGGTGCCTGCTGGTTGGACAACACTGATCCCTGTAACCCTAAGCAAGACAGACGTGTTTCAGTCCATAATGTAAACATAGCTCCAGAGGTCTGAATTAACATCAGCTTTGCAGTGGACCAGCTACTGCATAATGTAGAGTCCAGAAACTCTAGCAAACATCTTTAAGCAGCTCTAAAACTCAGAAGCAACCAGAGCTGCCCAAGGCCATCACAAGCATTGAACACAGACTATTCAAAGTGTCATCTTAGACAAAACCCAAGGTATCTCTGAAGGGTTATTGGTGGTTCCCTGGGCCCATAGAGGAGACCAAAAACCGTGATCTAGAACTGCCATGAGTCATAACGATTACAAGAAATGGCTACCTGAATGGATACTCAAAATAGGAAAGATGAAAATGCAAATCAGAAAATTCTTAGTTTCCCAGTTTCATAGCAGGAATAATTCAAGCAAGAAGGAAACTTAGCTGACAAAACCAGCAGAATAGCATTAAAAAAATGGATCAAAAAAGAAGGAGAAAACCTACCCCCTCCAGCCATAGCTGCTAGGGAGTTCCTTTCTCCCCAGCAGCAGGGGAGCAAGGGTGTCCATGGCAGTGGGAGAAGCAGTGACTTCTCCACAGGACCTTGCCAGCACACCCGCATGCCTCCCATCACTGCCTGTGCCTCGCCAGTAGAAATTTCAGCTTTAGGAGTCCTGTTAGGACAGACAAAGAGCACAGGGTAAGAAGGAAAGACCTAGTATAAATCTCTCCTTTTGATCTGCTCTTCAACAGCTGCTTTTAGACTGCATGCTGTTGTCTCAAGTGTAACTTCCAAGTAACCATACAGAGAACATATAGTAGAAGTCTCATATAGATGTTATTTTTCATCTCAGAAGATCCCACTGGGGTAACGTCATCAAGTTGTTTAGTTTTTTGGCATGAAAGCTTTACCCTCCTAGCAGTCAAGCACAGACGTATAGGTGCCCACTTGCAGCAGAGGCATTTGTGCTTTTCAAGGCTGGTTGTGAGCTTTGCACAACCAATTGTAGCAATTACTCAGATAACACATGTCAGTTCAATAGTCATACTTTCCAACCACAAGGAGGTGAAATGCAAGGAAAAGCTGTAGTAACTTTATCTTTTGATAAGTGTTGTTATTGTCTTCTTCATGCCCAGGCTTCTTGGATTTTTAACTGATTTCTGCAGTGCCAACTCCACATTAAAAAACTCACTTAAACAATAAGATGGAGGAAGAGCTGTTTGAAATAAACTATAGCCATTCTGGGCAATCTGTTTAGCTTAGCTGATCGTAACTGTCCTGGAAGTTTATGCTACATGTAGATAGTCATCGTTGATATAAAAGAAAGTGCTGTCAGTCTTTCTCATTTATTCAAACATCCCCAATTCTAGTGAGCCTCAGATACTCCCTTCCAGGAAGAGCAATGAAAACAAAGGGAGGAAAGGAGGGGAAGGGAAAACCATCCAGAATACACACTTCTTTTTGGACTTCCCAACAGATGCTCCTCAGAGAGGGGCTGACAAAGCCTGAATACTTAAACCACTCAGTATTTCTCTGCATTTATAATATATCTGCACTTTCCTCCAGTCACTAGAAAATACAGATTCAAAGAAATAAACCTGTGCAGGAAGGCAGTATTTTGACCACATTTTTGAGCTGTGGAATATTTTTAAATGCACAAAATTCCAACAGTATGTATATTGTGAGGCTCCAAAGTGAAATGCTATATTTCCCATTTCTAAAGGACCATTGGCTACAGTGAAAGTTTAAGAATTTACAATTTGACAAAAAATATATATAGTCAAAATTGAAACAGATCAACTCAATTTCCCTGAATTTTATTGGTGGGTAGAAGAGAAGGATTGAGAGAGGATATGCAGTTGATTCCACTCCTTGCTCCTGCCTTTCAGCTAACGCTGTCAAAGAAACACTTCTAAAAAATCTCCAAGACACTTCACAGGAAGAAAAGCACAACCAAATCAATCATTATCTGGTTGAGACTATTGCAGAACAAAATCCATTCACAGACCTCCTAGAAGTAGAACAATACTTCTGAGATGCAGCACATCAAATTTGGCAATAGCAGGACTGCTAACACTTCTCCCCTCTATGATAAAGAAAGGAACAGGTTTTCTAGTCCAGTGTACAGTTGAAGGAATTTGAATTTAACAAGCCAGTTTATAATGTCAGTTCACCTTCCTAAGGAAACCAGTTTATACTACTGCCCGTACAGGTGTTTCTATTAGTTTGTCTGTCTTGCAAAACAACTTCCAGTTTTCTAGGGAAATTTCAATGAAGTTGTGATAGAATGGTAGCAAATATAGAAATATTGTGTCTGACTGAGTTTTGTACATTTAGAGATGGCAGGGGAGAACAAAAATAATGCTTCTGTTGAGGAAACCTTGCCATGTTTATTAGACAGAAGAAAATACACATTTTAAGCACAAATTTACAGAAAATCATAACTTTTTCTTCTTATGGTACTACTTTTTTTTCTATACCTATGAGAGATCCATATAGCACAAATCCCTAAGCAAACAGAAAGATGCAGTTTGCATCATATTGACCCCATCTTTTTCTATATAAATGTGCAACTGTAGAATACAGAAGTAACTGGGTCGATGCAGTAAATTTAATGCATGCACAATAAATGCACATACACTTGATGAAATTAGAGAGGGGTCCAACAACAAAATCTCCATTTGGATTTGATTGCCTCCAATGACAGTGTATGTTTTAATGCAGGGATTTGGCTCAGAACAGGAGTTGGTATAGGGTATCACAGGGAATGTATGTCAAAATGATGACAGTAGTCATATCTCTGGCAGGCGTCACTAGGAGTTTACAACATGCTTGCAAAACTATGTCCAAACGTTTATTATGAGTGAAGATATTGGTAAGTAAAATGGAAAACATACTTTTCATTACATCTTTATCCTCCAAGTTAATGCTATTCTACTAATTGTCCAAATACATTGTAAGTAAAAACAAGCAGGAGCAAAGGCATTTATTCAACTGGAGAGTCAGATTTCTTTATAAGATTGTGAATATTTTGCTACAAATAGAACATCAGATTTTATTTTATTTCATCTGCAGGTTACTAGGTAAAGAAAAAATATTTGGGTTTTGTATTCTATCAGTAATTGTATTTTGTCTGCTGAAAAAACAGCAAGCCATTTTAGCTAAAGGCAAGGTTATCTAGCCATCCTTGATTTGGGGCAATCAGCCATCACAAAACAATTCCTGGGAGTAAACACTATAGTTAGAGACATGCAAACAAATACTACAATTATAAATGATAGTACGATACATGAAAGCAAAAGAAATCAAAGGGATTACTACTCGAAGCAAATCTGTATCTTGCCTCCCACAGAGTCGTTATATTTCCCATGTACTCTGCTTTGGGGAGTTGATGTTTGTTTGTATGTTTTTGTTGTTTGTTTTTCTGGAGCAAACCTACACATTCCAACAGGGTAAATCAGATAAAACCATTTTTTACTTTTCATTTTTGGAAACGATGTACACATCTGTGTCTATGCCTTTTTCAGTACACAACTGTAATGTCTCTCCACAAAGAGCTCAAGAAGACATACTAGAATTTAGTATTAAAAAAACCCCAGACAACAAACTACAAAGCCACATACAGTTTAAGGTATTGCCAAATGGTTTAAACTCAGCTAAAAGAAAAAAGTCACATAAAACCAAGTACAAAACTTTCCTATGAATTTGTGACAAGCTTGCTTTATGAAAATCATCAGTCAAAGCCTTGGGCACTGGGAAGGGGCATTAGCCTGATAAAGGCAACGGAGCTACCCTGATCTGCACTAGTATTTGATTTGACTAAATATTTTCAGAAGACAATTATTGCTTCCAAACAGGAGTTTTCTTTTCTGAAAGGAAAGGGCCCTGTTGAAATGTTACTAGTTGAGCAGCACCTTAGTTCTAAGTTTTATGCATTAAGCAACCTCAGGCAAGATTCACAAATATACACTTAATTAAATATTTTTCCACTCTTCCACCACTCTAAGAACATAAAGAGAGGAATTAATCATATAGGGACACATTTTTAACCCTCAGAGCTACCATTCTTTTCTAGAGATTTCCTGTGTATCAAAGATTAGACCCTAGTACATAAAATTGCATTAATATCATTAAAGCTTAGACTAATTTCAGCTACTGTTAAAAGTTAAAAAAAATTAAAGCATTCCCAAGGAAATGTAAATGTATTTGCTTTTTGAAAGACTGGTGTGAATCTACATATAATCAATCATCTCAGTTGCTATAACAGCACTGTCAGAAGACTAGATTTACTGTTGAAAGGCACTGAGAAAAAACAATGACGATGGCATGCAGACACATCAGAAATTGTTTTACCCTCATATAAGGTCTCCATCAATTAAAACAACAATTCATGAACAACATCGATAACAAGTAACACCCCTGGAAATTCAACAGTAAAGTGGAGCACACAGTGAAAGTTGTAAAATGAAAGGCAGCAGGGTAAAGATTCCCTTTGCAGCCAGCCAGAGCAGCCCCATAAAAACTATGGAGTACCAGAGACTGCACTGCTGTAACTTACCTGTACCTCCCCTTCCTTTTACATTGTCCTGGAAAAATGCCACTGTAAGATGTAGAATAAACAGCAGTGTTTGAGGTGTGGTAGCAGTTTCTGTGCTAAGATGATTGTGCTTCATCTGATTTAACATTCCAGGGCCTCATAGATGGAACCAGCTTCAGAAGAGTATGTATATAAAAATAAAGGTATCATAGATGAGATCAAACCATTCCTCTGTGTACCCAAACTTGCTTCTATCCACACAGAGTATCAGGAAATATAATCTATATTATTTTAAGCTATGTATCAGGCATACATGCGAGATATGCGTGTTTCTGGGCATGGGACAATCTATTTTACGTTATGTTCTTATGTTCTCCAGTTTCTTCTTCTCACATCTGTTCCCTTTGGCTCTATGCATACAACAGCTGCATATTTAGGGAGATTGATTTCAAATAAAGGAAAAGTATTCCTTGTTTTTCTTATAAATCTCTTTTGAGGTGGTCTATAACTCCAGAAATTCAGAGAAATAGGCCAAGATATCAGTTATTTTTTCATAATGAAACAAACCAGCGTTATTTCCCTAGTGATACCCTCCTCTAGCAAATCAAATAGATATGAACCCCATAGAAATCCATTTGGTTTTATCTGCCTCTGTCCCAAAAATTAGCCTTTTATATGTACAACTCGTACACATTTATCGTGCCCTGTCATTATACCTTTTTGGACTGGGAAAAAGCTGAACAAACAGACAATGAGTATTATGGTCTTAAAACAAAAGGAATGGAAATATGTTGTGGTCCATAGAGAGGATGGCAGAAACTAGGCTCCTTCCCTGAAGAAGGATAAAGATCTTGACCCTAGAGCAATTTCAATCAGCATGGGGCTGTAGCTTCTCAAGCACAGACAGTGAACACGAGAGGAGCACGTTACCATCAACACGGAAGAGAGGTCAGAGTATTGGCTTCTCTGAATCCCAAGCCTCTGTGTTCCTCATTTGCTAAAGCTTTAAGTCTTAATTCAAGCCACGTTATTGCTGAACTTAAAAGAATTTAACATTAGGGCAATATGCAGCAAGGTTTAAATGATTGTGTAATATGCAAGCACTACATCTGTCATAACTGTAATAATCTGTCATAATTCTGTAACAGAACCCAAACAATGTACGTGTTTACAATTTCTTGCTTAATAGTTTCATATTTATAAGAAAAGAAGTGAAGATATTGAGGAAGTATTACACAAGAAGAATCTCCTCTCCATTATAAATGTGAGAGACAGTCAAGTAATGAACCAAGAATGTGAAATTAAAGTAAATAAACCCTGTGCCAAATGTTATGGATTTCATAAGTTTAACACCCTTTTCACAAACTTTCATAAAAATCAAAGTACATCTTGACACCTACTTCATTAATTGTCCCTCTATAGCTAAACTCCAGGCAGTCGACAGGCTGTTCATTTGTTTGTTTGTTTTTAATTCAAAGACTTATCAGAACATCTAAGGTGTTTTAATAAAAGTTCTGTGCTCTATCTTATTTTTCCAATCGGTAGAGTTTGATTCCTTTTTTTTTTTTTTGAGGGGATGAATAGTGTTCCTTGAGTTTACATGTAATAAAACATGACTAGTACTTCTTAGAGAAGTACAACAGAGTATGTATTTTTAAAAGACAGTACCCATCAGACTATTTTCTACATAAAGTGGCTCCTGCATATGGTAAAAACATAGCATCAGTACACTATGGCTGTACATGTCTCACATGCAGATTTTCAAATCTCATGCATTAATTAGAATGCTACGTACAATAAGCATCACAATCTGTTTGAAAAATACAATATTAGGCATTCCCAGTAAGTTTATCCTCAGCCTAGTTCTTTTCTAATACTGTTGTGACTAAGAGGAGACAATAATTCACTACAAAACCCTGTGATGCAGCATCAGTGGTCTCCAACTCTAACTTCCTGAGATTCTAAAATGTGTTTGGAATCAGGTCTGCTGACTCCATTGAAAACAACCAACCAGCCACACCCCACTGCACTATCCTTCCCAAAAAATCCCAGACCTCTGGTACTGTCAAAGCAGACTTAACTAATTAATTTAGTCTTAATTAATGCCAAATACCACTGCCCTTTGCACTGCACAACCCCCTAAAGACAATCACCAAAACAACGCAATTGCATTAAAAATACACAGAAAGAAGCCAAATCCAAAACTTTTTTGGCAATAACATTGTGCATGGGCTGAAAAGGAGAGAGGTTTGTGCTCTGCCATTTGCCTAACCCTCATTCCCACTTGCCAGCCTATGGCTCTGCCTTTGAGTATGCATAGCACAACAGTTTGCAGCTGCTCAGAGAAATTTCCCTTCCCAAATAGTGCACAACAACCGTATCTGGGGAGTTCTGAGAACCAGCAGCTGGGGAGATCAATGTTGGCAGGCTGAACTGAAATGCTGAATTATCTCTCACCACAACTGCATAGAGCTAGATTCCAGAGTTGTTAACCAAGCACAACCCAATGGGAGTTTTGCCCAATTAAGTAACGGAGAGTTTGGTTCATTCTAGCAAAGCATTATACCACAACAGCAGAAGCCTTGGTACAAGGTTAGCACCCTCTTTTACTCTACCGATAAGCGCCCTTCCTGTATGTTCACCCCTACTAGTCCCTGTGATAATGGGGCTTTAAAGGCAAACTGTGAGGTGATGCTGAAAAAAAGCAGGGATGCAGTAAAAAAAAAAAAAGATCACGAGACATTTGCTTTTTTAGTTCTCTTTATCTCAGTTTTACTACCCGCCCCACTTGCACCCTGAAAATCCCTCTTCTCCTCCCCTCTCCATATAAGTAGAAAACAGCAGCATTTATGGCCATGCTGGAGCATTACCCTTGTATACTCAGGTATACCTCTCCCAAACCCCTGTTTAGCCTCCCAGTTACATGCAAACTGATCTAAGTTGCATTTTCACTACTGAGATTTTTTTCTTCACCCTCTGAGGAGGCTCTCAGTGAGGTCGGCCACTAACCTGCTGAAGTCTGGTGTGTTTCCTCTTGCTAAAATCCAGTCTCTAACTCTTTGCAGGACACAGAAACTTAGTTAAGGGAAGGAAGAAATTACTTGTTGAAGAAATGAAAATATTAACAAAAGAAATAATAAGTATTAATTTATCTGAGTAAGTAGGCAAGTTGTTCAGAAATCACACCAGGCTGCAGAGGACATCACAAGAAAGTATCCTAGGCAGGAAGGCATACACTGCAGAAAGAACTGCTGGCCACACCATACTTTCTCTAATCCCACATTACCCTCTTGGATCCTTGATTACCCAAAACACTACTATATCTCAAGTTCCTGAAGATCTGATTCTATAAGACAAGACAGAGGTAGTAGAACTGGACCAAGTTGAGTGAGAAAGCAAGTTAATGGTCCTCATCAAAGAAAAATTTTTATTTATGTTGCTACCTCAGGTCAAGGATGAGTTATGACCTAGAAACCTTTATGACCAACTTTATTTTGCAGTGAAACTTATTTAAACACAGCTCCTAATACCAGTTCTGAAATAACATCTGACTGCAGAAGGATTTTCAAGCTCTGTAAACAGAAAATGTTCCTTCTCCCTTCTCCCCTTAAATAAGAGGATGGCATAACCAGCGTTGTATTTAAATCTATTTTCTGTTTACACAGATTTCCAGAAAAAAACGTGCTGCAATGACTTGTATTTACATATTGCATGTTGTCCCACTGAAACCAGTGAGATTATTCACGGAGTACAGAGTGAAGCACATGCATTAATCTTTGCAGGATCTCAGCCAAAAAGACTGTTTTATTGGGAAACAATAAAGAGAAATAGGCTTGTGGTAACTCTGTGAGCCAAATCACGTCCTCAGAAACACAAATTCACTTCTCTTCAGGGATGTGCAGTTGAAACCCTCCTTGACCACACTAAGTCATGGGAAGCAACACAGAGACAGACAAAAGCCTTGTACCCCTCCAACGGCAGAGAGGGCAGTTAAATTCCGTGAAGGAGTTTATCAACGTGAAGACATGGAGGCATTTTTAGAAGCACTTTTAGCTTGACACTCCAGCCAAACATAATGCAATTTTGTCTCTCTTTCTGTCACACGACATTTGGTCTTCTGTGGTTCTCATTGCTATGAGTATCACATAACAGGAATGTATCTAGATAGACCTGAGAGGCACGTGTAACTTTTTATAAAGAACAATGGATAGTCTACATTATTCATAACATAACTGATTTCATTTGCATTATGCTTTACTTTCCAGATTTTTAAACAAGGACATCCTAATAGGACTGTACAGGTATATTTTTTTTTTTCTGAGATTTATGCTCTACACTAGACTAGATGTCTTCCACTAAAATAGTTATTAAAATTAGCATTACACATGGGTACATTGCAACCTAAAATTGCATGGTTAATTATTGTCTATCACACCTGTATCTTCTATTTCTCTAACACAGAGAACAGATATAAAACTTCAAAATAATGACTAGGACAACAGTCAGGATAATACGCAGCAGTACAGATGTAAAAGCTCTTGTAATGTAATGTTTGATGGCTGTTAAAAAAAAAAAAAAAAAGGCCTCCAAGTTACCCTGAATCATCTGTGAAACAGTAACATGGAAGGAAAAAAAAACCCCAAACAAACCCAGCAGAATAGCCAAGGCAATGGGTGGCTTAAGCAGACACAAGAGTTGATTTTCTCCCTCAAAATTCATAACCATATTTTTCTTCCTGAGAGATATTCTTCATGTATAGTAACTTCATAATATTTCCTTCAAAAAAAGAAAACCTTGCACATAAATACACTTGCATTTGTCACTGTCTACATTAGGACTCAACTAATTCGGGTGAGAAAATCTGTTTTAAGAGTATCATTGATAATCCACTGAGAAGAAAACACTGCTCTTTATACCAAACTAAAATCTGATGTGATCTTTCGCCTCTTCTTTCAAGGATGGGTGTGAAGAATCCAAGCAAAATCCCAAATCAAATAACCAGTCACGGATATTACAAATTCTCACACAAAGAGAAAGCACAGCTGACTCTATCCTTCATTCTGGATACCTGAAAATCTGTTATCTTCCCTGTATTAATGTCGAATTCTCCTTGGAAGACAAAGCATAAGGGAGACATCTTTACGGGGCATTCTCACTTGCTCCAGTCATCTTTCAAGAACTGCTGTTTTAAAATATAGCAAGTATTTCTTTTCTTTCCTTGCATTCGCAAGACAATATTAGATGTTGTTTAAATCCAGTTCAGTCAACCAGAAATGGCCCATCAATGTCAGTATCACAGAATCAGGCCCTAAGTCCCCATTCCGAAGTGCTGGAGAAGAAAATAGGACTCCTTTAAAATCATCCAAGCAAAAACTGAGTAAAAACAGGCATTCATGAAATGTTATTGTCCAAGATAGAATAGTAGAAGCTGAGGAGAACAAACAATATAAATAGAGAACACGTTTTTCCTTGCCTGCTTCACAATAGCTAAGATTCTTTTAAAAAAGAATAGGCAGAAAGATAAGACATGCATGCTTGATATTGAAGAAAAGACTGTATGTACCCAGCACACAGGATAAATTGTTCAAGAACAGTTCAGCCATGTCAAAAAATGACCCTCTCATGCTGCCAGGGTCAGCCAGACCTGTAGTCAGTGTTAGTCAAAAAGGTCATCTCTACTTGCGTATTTAAAATATATTCATTAGATTTCTCCTAGGACTTCACAAACTTAGTGCAGACCAGTCAGGTAAGGGATTACAGGTGTGATACGGTTGACAGGTGTTTTATGGATCAAGAGCTGCAAGCAATATTCAGCCCAGTGCTAAAGACTATCAGAAAGCCTTGCATGCTGCTGCAGACACCAGTTATAGCCCTAAGCAGGACTGTGATAGATATGTGCCAGCTGTACATATCTACTGGTCTGCTTGCTCACTCACACATGTACACACCACTGTATAATGCTAATAATAAATTACCCATCTTGGACTGTTGCTATATAACCAACACACTAGTTTTTAGGTACCAAACAAACCCATTGAATCTCTGTGTGTTTTCTGATAGCAAGAAAGAAAATGAGAGGTCTGACCCCTAAACTCCTAATTCGTGGTTAAAATCCCACTTCAGTCCTAGTGTTCAGGGCATTTGTTTAAATCTCAGTCTGATCCCTGGGAGATCCTCTTATGTTTATCACAGCAAGGGAAAAATTAACATAAGGCTATTCCCATGGAAATTCATTATAAAGGTGTATCCTGAGTAGTGGTTTACCCAAACATGAAAACCAAAAACAGTGCATTAGGATGTAAATTAAAAGCATGATGGTAGTTAGTCTCCTACTGAAGTAATCCTCTTGTTATTTTTACTTACTGGTCATCAAAGAAATGCTGGAAAGCATCAGCTTTTAAACATTTCTTAATGAATTCTACTGTTTCTCCAATACCATAGTTTTGTTTAAACACCGTAATTTTCAGAGATATTTTAAGGTAAAATTATAGCTTAAATTGTCTGACCCTTGTTGAAGATGTGATGGAGCTACATTGTGGCAGAAATCAGATAAATTTCTTTGTGGTCCTAATCTGTGTGTTAGAACAAAAAATTAAAAAGGAACAGTTTAAATATCCAATAGGAGTTAGCTTGTGGAATCTCATTCTTTCCAAATTTATAAGCTGCATTTTTGAGACAGATGCCTTGAAGAGCATAAGAGGAAGAGAAGGCTCAGTGTGAATGCCTTACATGCAATGTGAAAGAAACAGGACTCAGCTATACCATGATCCTCAACTTCATTTGATAACAACACTGGTAGAGACTCTCCCAATTCGTAAAGATCTGTTGCCTTCAGACAATTTTTCTGTTTCTATAGATATTTTATTTTTCTAAAGGAGGTCTATGTGTAACTACACCCACACATCCATAGCATACATTAAGTAGGCAGAATCTCTGTCCAGTGCAGAGGAAAACTCAGGGCAAGCAGTGGAATTATTCTATTTTAAACTAGCTATAGCTTTGTCCCATGATGTCTGGTCAACAGATATGCATCATTGCTAATTGGTTGTCTGGTCTCATCTGCCCATGGTTGAAAGATAAAAGCGTGAAACAAACTTCACTAGGTTTTAAGGCCAGAAGAGACTAAAGTTCAGTTCATTTCTATGTGTGATTTTTTTCCAGCATTTTCAGAACTAGCAGATTTCCCCAGAATTCTTTTTAAGAAACTTCCATAGGAAGTTACCACCACCACAAGTGAACTCGCTGCCCCCTACTTAAAAAAAGAACAACTTAAAAAGCATCCTGGAAATCACAGGGTAGGATTTTCTCATTTGTTTTCTGCACTATGCCAGCAGTTAATGACATTACAGTGGCTTAGGTGAAATGGTAATAGCATACCCAGTACTCAACAGGTAAACACAGAGAATGGTGAAGAAGGGAGAAGAGCCTTTTATTCATTGAACAACAATAAAATCTAAGTGAAATGAAATAAACATGTGTTGGGAACCTCCAATTTGTGTAACTATTACATAAGCCAAGTACCCCTCAACTAAACCCAGGAATTTTGATTTTTCAGATTTTCTATTAACTTTGCCTGCCAATGATTACTCACTAAAAGAGGTTTTGTATATTTAATGAAACTAAAGTGAGCAATTAGTGTCCTACCTGAGGAGTGGTCTAGTAGAGGTCAAGACATGAACAAGTGGTGCCGTGACTCACTCTACTTTTCCCATGGCCCCTTCATCAGACACGTGCTGAATGTACCTTCCTGTGTTGTTTGAGCACAATGATGCAGAGGGTGCTTGACATCCCGCACTTGTATTGCTTTGCTGTGTGCACACAGTTCTTGTTTACTTTGAACAATGACTTCTAACTTAAAGCTTCAGAGTCAGCCCATGTCACTTTCTGCTCCCAAGCTAGGACACCCGGTTCTCTGCACTGCAGCACTGTAGAAGCGGTCTCTGCTAGCATAGCCATTTTCCCATTTCAGAAATGGTTTTTGTGCTGCCCTTCCCACTTACTGTCCTCCCAGAATCTCTCCTACCTGGGATGGTACCCTGAGAGGAGGCTGAGGCTTACTCAGCCTGGGGAAGAGATGGCTGTTGGGGAAACCTAACAGCCACCTGCCTGTACCAGTGAGGCAGCAATCGAGGAGATGGAGCCACATTCTCACACTGGTGCATGCCAGGATGAGATGAGACACAACAGCCAAAATCTGAAACAAGAGAGGGTCTGGTTGGATATAAGGGAGCAATGTTTTCCCCATGAGACAATGTAGGCAGTGGAGGAGTTTGGCCAGAGAAGCTGTGAAGTCTCTGATGGCTGGAAGGTTTCAAGAGCTGCCTGGACAAAGACTCGAGCAACTTAGTCTGATCTCACCGGTGACTCTACTTTTTGCTGAAGGTCACACTAGAGATATCTTGATATCCACTTCCAACCTAAAATTCTCTATGGTCCTTTAAAAAGAAGTGAGTAAATTCACCAGTTTATATGAACACTTGCCTTTGCCCTGGCAATGAGAGCTGTGATTACTGGACGAAGCAGATACACTGCTCGTGCATCCTTTGTAAAGGCAAAGGTTCAGGTGCCCCTCAGCCCCTTTGCATAGGGAGCACACTGGGAGCTTTCTGAAGACCAGGTCATACCATTTTGGAACACGAGGACGCTTGAGCTTCAGATGCATGCTGACCTCTCTATAGCTAAATCCAAGACAATCTTCTTGTAACTGGCAGGCAGTTATGGCATTTGTTGCTAACAAAACAGAACCCATACTAGTTACAGAGAAAAGGTTGTAATTATTTAATGGAGAGATTCTCAACAAACACTTACCTTGTAACACAATAGAAGTCCCTTTTAAAGACACCTTTACAATACCAATACTTAATAATAGCCTTCATACAAAAAGTACTTGTAGATGCCTACATACAATTTCAATTAAGATACAAACAGACATAAAACTATTTAAGCAGAAAATACATTGTATTTTTGAGCAGCTCATAATTTAAGATCATAAAACTCAGAGTGACTGTACGGCTTACAACTTGTCACTGGTTTGAATTCAAATACCTGTTAATAAAGCTGACTGTCTCCTGCTATTGCTCATCCACCTGATGCGGACCACCTCTGCACTTTGTATCCTTGCCATGATTCTGCACCAAAAACCTAGAAACCAAAAAGTCAGAGGCCCTACAAGGCAAAGTGGTTTGAGGACTAGGTATAGGCCAAAACAAAACCAAAATATTGTCAAGGGAGACTTGCATTAATTTTCTGTCCACTTTCTTTATTCAGTGGATAAACACAAATCTTCATTTTCCAGAGAGATGCACTCTGAACACAAACATATTCTTTGGTAAACCTCAAAATTAGAGAAGGAGCTTTCCACAACTCAGGCCAGAAAAGTATAATCTTTTATGCTTCAGACCTTGAAAGCTCTCTTTAGAAATGATCTTCTTTTCAAAGCCTCAGATCAATGTCATTAGTGGTTAATAACAACTCTGACCATTTCTGACTCTTCATTCTTACATACATAGAGTGAATGTATCTTTAAGAGGAGGGTGGGGCGGCGATCTCCTACAAGTGCATAACATAATCACTACTTATACTCAGGGGATGTATTAGTCATGTCTCAAAAAACAAACAAATAAAAAACCCCAGTACCATTACATCCATCACATTAAGGATAGTTGCAGGTAGGTAAGTGTCCTACAAACACCCAGTAGGTAGTCAAAAGCACTCTCCATCTGACCTTTCCCTAGCTGCATGGAGAGGCCCTGGGATGCAGCTGGCTTTAGCCTCCCCATTTGGAGACAGTGGGTGCTAGAGGCTGCTGGGGGCTGCCTGGCTGCTGACTTCTGGATAATGAGCTGGCTCCATAAACTCAATCAGATATAAACAAGCTGTAGAAATATAGACCTGGGGATCATATAGAGCAGCACAACTACATAACTGAGTAAGGTATAACATGTAAGGAAGACTACTGCCTTTGAGGATGAGAAAATCGTGACTTATTATGCTAAGTAATGCCTTATATCAGCATGTAAATAACTTTTCTTTGTAAGCAATCACCAAAGCATTCTCAACAGAAAATTAATATATCTGATTTGTTTATGTATTGCTCTAATTTAGGGCAGAAATATTTTCAACTGAAACTAGATATGAAAGTGCATCACTGCTTTTTTTCTGAGTTACATGTTAAGATGCCTATATATTCATACTTACACAGACATTTGAACATACACAATTACACGTTCTGTCTGTGCACAGGCTGAATCAGATAAAATGTTAAATACACTGTCCTGTGCTGTACGTTGCAAGAGAATTCACTCATCTCTGACAGCCATAGTTTTGGTTGGAAATTAAAAGTTAATTTTGTTTTTTGTCCTTTTGTCTTTTTCCTTATCAGTAGTGCCTCTGAGGCATGCTAAAGTATTCTGAAAGTGACCTTCAGTTTACTCATCTCATCCTGACACAAGTGATTTAGCCTCCATACTTGTAGGAGTAAACATAAGAAACACCCACTGACTGACAAATATTTCATCAGAATTCAGCCACACAGTCGCTCCCAGGCTTAGAGGGGAGGGTATGCTAGATGATGACCTCATTTAGTAAGGTATCATCATTTAAGTTCACCACCATTATATGTACACTACTATTACCTTTTGCACTCTCAGCATGTATCTTCTTGTCTTCCTTTAAAGGCTGCTGCCTTCTGTTGCCTATGCAGCTGCCATGTACTGATAAGGTAGTGCTGTGATTTCAAAGATGGGCACAGATCTTTAACCAAACCTGATTAGGAGAAGAATTTTCCCATTTCTCAAAACGACTCCCTGAGCAAACACGTAAGTAAATTTTTCATGCTTGAACATATAGAATTTAGACAAACAACACAGTAAAGATCACAACCCTGCAAATGCTGCACTGCATAGAACATGCTGATGCACACCATGCATCCAGCTTTGCTCGGGCTTGTGTTTTCCAGGACAGTAGTGGTACCACTGCTTGCAACGGTCAAAAACTCTGGTGGGATGATCCGGGCACTCACCATTGTTCTTGTGTGGAAGTCCTTTGCTGGACTGGAGCTTGGAAGGCAGTTAAAACAATTTTTAATATGTAAATTAATTGCAGATTTCAGGGTTTGTACAGTAAGGCGATCATAGAATGGACTGATTTTGAAGTTCCTAGTTCTAACCCCACTGCCATAGAAAGGGACACCTTCCACCAGATAAGGTTGCTCAAAGCATCATCCAGTCTGGCCTTGAACAGCTCCAGGGATGAGGAATCCACAACTTCTCTGGGCAACCTGTTTAAGTGTCTTATAGCCCTCACAGTATAAAAAACAACAAACAAAAAAAACAAAAACAAAACCCCAAATCTTCCTGATATCTAATCTAAATCTACCCTTTTTCAGCTTAAAACCATTAGCCCTTGTCCTGTCACTGTGCTCCCTGATAAAGAGAGTCTTCCCAGCTTTCCTGTAACCCCCCTTTAAATACCAGGACATAAGTTCTCCCCAGAGCCTTGTCTTCTCTAGGCTAAATAATACCAATTCTCAGCCTGTCCTCCTATGGGACATGCTCCAGCCCTCTGATCATCTTTGTGGTCCTCCTTTGGAGTTACACTAGCAGATCCATGTCCTTCCTGTGCTGAGAACTCCAGAATGGATGTGGTGGTATTTTAGTAGATACAATACAAATGTGAAAAGCAACAGATGAGGAAAACTGATGAAGATAAGGGCTTTAGCCACTGACTAGGGGAAAAAAGTTGTAACAAACGAAACAAAGATCTGAGATGTAGCAATAAGCTGAGTCAAATAGGCTCTTAAAGATAGGACAACGTTTTCTAAAGGGGTTTAATAACTGGAGCATCATAGAGTATATTCTAGGTTTTACAAGACAGAAGTCATGGGATTATTAAGAAAGGTGATTTCAGCAACACTGTATCACCTAGACCTGGGCTGGAAAACCATGTTGAAAACTGAAAGACTATTATAGGAGACACAGCAAAGGCCATGAGGGTACAGACAAAGAAGAACAGGTGCACTGGAGAAGCTTTATGAAAGCTTCAGTAAAAATTAAAAAAAATAAAGTATATATAAAAAAATAATTTAAAAGATGACCTCAGAGCTACCACATCCAAGAGCAGGTCAAGACAGTTTTCAAAAAAGCAACCAAATGAAAATTCCATACATGCACTACTGGGCAGAGTGCTGCTGCGGCATTCATCTGGATGGCACCAGAATGACTGGATTTTTCAAAAGGACTTTATCGTGCCCACAAGAGAATGGTCAATAGCTAATTCTTCCATTCAGTTTGGCAATTTAGTATGCAACTTACAGCTGCCCATGATGTTTCAGTGTTGTGCCATATTTTGACATGATACCTCCCCTGCTGATTTCACAGAAGACAAGGAACTAAACCAGCTGGAAGCACTTATTTGCTCCTAGGAAGAGTTTGCTAGATGCCTCCCTGACCACGGAGTCAAAGCAAGAAGTTTATAAATTTGACCCACTATTTAAGTCTAACTCCTCTTTGCTAAGACTGCCTCCCATCTTCTGGTAAAGTTTTGACAGAGGGTGCAGAGTTTATGCATCTTTCAAAAATACCTTGCCATGTAGCACCTTTCTATCACATACAATGGAAAAGAAAAATCCCCTAAGTTCGTGTGCACCTCTCTTTCTGACTCACACTTACCCACTCCCAAGCCTTGCATGCTCTTGTAAATCTTGACAAGCAATTTTTATTTTCACATCAGATTCATGGTTTGACTCATTACCAAAAAAAAGGTCAGAGAAACATGATGTGGCTCCTCAGCTTTTTGAAGGAGTTAGGGTCAGGCAGTGGCCATTAAAAAAAAAAAAAAAAAAAATCCTCCTGACAGCAGATAGCTATTGATCACCAGTTCCAAGAAAAATTATAAGAAGAATCAGATTTACACTTGCTTTAGCACATCTTGAATAAAGATCTACCAAACAAGTGAGAATTTTTCACTGCAAAATACAATGACAATTTTATCAACAATATTACATATAGGTATTTTTTCCCATATTAACAAGGAAAAAAGATGAGCTTATGAAAAATATATTTTGAAGAGGCATGGCAAGAACAGGACTCAAGACATTACCTAGCATAGCAAGATCAGAACTCAAGACCTAGCCATGTATATACAGCAATAAGGAACACAAAGGAAATTCATGAACTTGAAGATGCCACTTCAATGAGATAGCACAACTGCCTAAAGTATTTGAAGGACCCAAGGCTAAATAAGCTGATCCCTAAAAAAACTTAACTTTAGTTGCAAAATGTCCTGTTAGTATTTTAACATGAATATTTAGAAAGAAAGAAAAATACTCATAACAAAAACAAATTTAAAAAAACCCATGCCAATCGAGAGAGCTTAAGGATATAGAATCATAGGATCATAGAATCACCAGGTTGGAAGTGACCCACCAGATCATCGAGTCCAACCATTCCTATCAAATATATATTTCAAATATTATCAAATATATACTTCAATCCCACTGCAAGCATTTCAGACCCACCTGAAGGAGGACCCCAGCCTATGAAGGTACTTCCCTGAATCAAGGCACAGAGTGTGCATACAAACTTTGTGTTTTGATACACAGCTGCTCCAGAGCAGGAGTTCCCAGGAATACCGATGTCCTTCCATGTGCACTCCCCATCAACACAGACTGGTCTTCTCCAGTAGGAGAAGCTTTGAGGGAAAGAAATGAAGTTGGAGTTTGGAGACTTTTTTTGCCTATTTTTAAAATGGAAACCTAGTCTAAAGTTGTATTTGAACCAAAATCCCTTTTCTATAAATCCAGTCAGGGATCAAAAACAGCCTGTAAGTAATCTCTGTAATTTCACTTGTAGCTTTAGTTTTGAATATTACATTCCTACAACAAATAATTGTTTGCAGAAATTATTTAGCAAATCATGCTTTGTAGCACATAAATCAAACAGAAGTGGCAGTAAACTAGTGAAGGACTAAAAGACAACAAATTAGTCACAGAGCTCTATTCAATGGCTTCTCTCCTACACACCAAGGTGCTACACCTGAATAATGGTGATACTGCCCTGCCTCCTTGTTTTTTTCCCTTTTAAGGGAGGGGTTTGCTTGATATATCATCTCACTAGCAAAAACTTCTGTAATTGTATTTTATACACACTTTATGTATACAAATATATAAAATATAAACACATACACTGACTCTATTTCCACTTTCAAGACATCACCTACAAATTTATTTTGTGAACACTTTAATTTCTGAATGATTTCATTTCCCTTTCTGTGATATCTATGACGCTCTCTGTAAAGGACCAATACAATAGTAAAACTGGTAGTCTGGAATATTTTGACAGATATCTAAAATCAAATCCAAATGAATCACACAAAAAAAAGTTATATCAACTCCCATAGAAATTTCTTTAACAAATTTAGATTCAAATGTGAGAGAGCAGAACAAATTATATTTAAGAGCTCATCTAATACGTTAAAGAAATCAGCTATCCTTATTGAAAAATTATATTTAACAGCTCATATAATAGATTAAAAATTCCAGCTATCCTTATTAATGCTTTTATTCCATCTATCCAGTTTTCTCTCTTCCTTCCATATTTCTTCCACTTGCTTTACCCATTGTATGTCTGCTTCACTTCCCCTATGTTGACCTATCCTATATACCTGCACACTTTATATATTTCACTTCTCCCTTGTCGTCGCTCACAAGTTAAGGACTACACTGCATGGGATGATTTTCAGATTCCTATTCCTCTACCAGCCATCTGGTACCACAGGGCAGGTGGGCTCTGTAGGGTGCCCTGGTCATGCTCCTCTCAGCACACCAGGCTGGATTTTTCATCCTGAGCACCACCTACACACACTAGTTTTCTTTAGCATGTGGACAGGGCAGTAGCCTTTCTACTTGACCCAAACAAGCTGAAGAGCACCATGAGGGATGATGTTGTGGGCTACCCCAGCCCTGCAGACACCAGATCTGAGTCTCCGGCTCCAACTGTGAGACTTAATGTTCTAGGCCCTGCTCTGTCCTAACTCTGGTTTAATTTTGTCTCCACAGAGGTGGTGTTTTGTGCCTCATTCATCTTCTCACAAAGAGGCACAGGCCCTAGCAGCAGCTTTAAGCCACAAGCCTTCTGTTATTACATGACCCTGCAGGGACACAGGGAGCATCCCTCCTTGGCTCCTTGGACAGGAACTTGTTTCTCCTATAGCCTGGCACATGTCTCATAAACGAGGATTTTAGCAACTTGTTAGTGAGGCATGCTGGGATGGTCAGGCCCACGTCTGAGCTCTGCAACCATAAACACTACAAGCATTAACACACTATATCTGCTTTGCAGGGATACAGAGACACCAAAGGTGGCACTTGTTACCTTGTGGAGCCTTGCTGGTTTGCAAAAGGTTTCCTGGAACTGGGCAGAGGAGGTAAAACCCTCTGCCTCAGCTCCAGAATTAAGTATACTGTTTGTTGTATCCTGCCGTCCCAGTAAAATCTCTTGTACACTTGTGAATGAAAAGCACAATGCTATTTGCCCCACTGGCTTTGCAGGCAACAGTCTCAAGTAGCAGTTTTCAGAAACATATGCACAAACTTGAGTGCACTAAGCCAGAGGACTGTCCTCATGATCAGCCTTGGTGAAAGTCCTGCTAGTTTGTCTATTTATGGTATGCCCAAGTAACCTATCACCATGGTAGCTAAGCAGAGAGAAGAAAATGCTGCAGACCAGAGCATATCAGACAGCAGCACTTGTAAGACATAACCACAAGACTGTATGTCACATCCTCTCCTTTGGCTGCTACCATGACCCACTTATAGCTTCTATCTGAAAGCTGCACAATATGGAAAAGTTTTATTAACATATACAAACTACAGTTTTCAAAGATCTTACACTGGCAATAACAGAAAACAGGAACATAAAAGTAGGCCAGAAAATGGTAAAAAATATTTAAACTAAAATAGAGAAATAAATCGCATTGAAATTAACGTTGTAAAATACACTGCAGTGAGCCAATCTAAGAGGAATGCACCCTGCTCACAGAGCGCCTCAAGCAACTTCAAAGGGGAAAAAAATAACACATTTAAAGTATATACAGAAGCAGCTCATGGTTTGTCATCAGCACGGAAAACTGAAGAGAGGGAAACACAGGATGGATGTCAGCAGAGGTCAGTTTGTCCCAGGCAGGTGTAGGTCACCACTGGGTTTTCCGACCTGAGACTGTGGCTTTCAGCCTTCTCATTCCCTCCCGTGTCTTATTAAGCGTGGTAAATCCACCCCAACGCCCTCTGGCAAGCGTGATTCCCTCACCCAGCTGGCTTCCAGCACTGCATTTTAAAGCAAAGCAGGCAGGACTGCGGGAGGTAGCCTTATGAGGGGTGGTTGTGCTGCTGCCACAGTTCTGCTGCTTCAAGGTGCATCAGTTTTAGTGTTGTAAGTCAGGTTAACAAACCTCCCAACTATCCATGCTTATTGCATGTTATATATTTTGGGGCAGCCTCAGAGAAAGAGAGGTGGGCTACTTTTAGACAAAGCTTAGCTGAAGGTTGCGTTCCAGAGGCTCATCTGGTGTGCTCCAATTGCTATTAGGAATTCAGTCTGCTAGAACTATTCTAAAGCATGTGCTTCACCTCAAGGCATTTAGAGGAAAACCCACTCTGTTCTTGTGCACAACAGTGCCATTACTATAAGCATTTGGTCTAAAATCAAAACCAGAGGTCACAAGGCAGATGGACCTCAGGAGGGAGAGAAATACCCTAGAGTCGTCAGGTTTTCTTCTGCTTGTTAACTTTAAGTAGCACTTCTTTGTTCTCTTTCATGCATCAACAGAATATTAAACACAGCATTATTATTTAAAATTTTCTTTGGCCATTTCCCACAAGGAATGTGTGATCTGACATATAGATTCATTGGTACAATACAGAACTGTAGTGACTTGTTTTCATAAGAATCAGCATCAGTGACCAAAGAGGTCAATACTAGCACTTGTAAACCAACAAGTAAGGAAATCCTCTGATTTGTCTTCTTGGAGATCTCCTGGAAACAATCAAATCTAAAGTTATACTAAGGTTTTCTTTTTCTGCATGGTTAACTTTCTCCCCATGAAGTAGCTGCAGAAACTGATTTTGATCACATATAAAATTTGAGAAAGATACAGCACGTGGAGCCTGAGGTGCTAAAGATCTCACACTATTCCTATAGCCGGTAGTACTCCAGTTTCCTAAGCAGATCCTTTGGAATGGCCCTCCCCACCCCAAGCAGCTACGGGCCTTTAGACACGAACAGGAGGTATCCTAACCCTGATCAACCCTTGTTTCTGTCTCTCTTACTAGGAAAAGAGATTAACTGATGGGATAATCAGACATTGTTTACTCTTCTATAGCTCATGCAGAAAAAGATTAAGGCCAAGATTTTAGTAAGTGGGAACCTAAAGTTAGTAAGCCCCATACCGAAGCACTTAAATAAATGTCCTGATTCTTTTTTTTAAATCACTGACCTCCCCACTGCTCCCAGAGGCTTCACTGTTACTCTGTGAATGCACACCCTCTGATAATCCGACCTTTATGTCTTGAGCCAAGATTAAAAGTGTTATTGGAGTAAGAAAATTATCCTAAGGAAGAATTAAAAGTTCAGAAAGAGTTAAGAATAGACAAAGGCACTCCTACAATACCAACTGAGTGAGAACTCCAAGTAAAGCAAAAGAGTAAGAAGGAACAGTGAAATATTAAATGCAGATGCTTCTTCTATTTGCAGTTTAATAATTCAAGACCTATATTTATTTATTCATACTAATTGACCGACAAAGTTATGCTGTGGAATAGCTGAAGAGAAACTAATTGCTGTCTCATTTTATTTTAATAGTATATTAAAACACATCCTAGACTGGAGACCTCTTCTCAACTTGTGCTGATGTTATCTGCCCTGAGACACTGGCAACTGCCCAGGGACTTGCCTACTCTGATATTTAGGACTAACCTTAGGAGTCAGATTAGGTGATTGTGCCTTTGGCTATAGTGGATCACAAATGTGAAGCTTATTTCTTTTTGAGATCAATCTTTCTTCCTTTCCATTTTTTTTTCCACGTAAGTTCTGTTATCACTTGCTCAGCCTGTGCAAAGGGGCCTTAAAATGGATGTAAATGAATTTTGCAAAACCCACATAGGACCCTTTAATACCATTGAAGTAATTGGGGCTTAACTGCAGTGAATCCTGAAGCACACTATCAAAATACAGGCATTCCCAAGCACTTCTACAGTCTTGTAATTAATGTTCCCACAAGTGAAACGAGACAAAAAATGTGCAATATGCATTCTGCTGTGGAGTCCTCTATGAGTTCATGATTCTTCAGCTTTTTCCCCATGCAGTCTTCATGCTCTCCTGATAACTAAATTGATGGCACCCTCCTCCATGTGGAGACCCATTTTCCTCTCCCTCTCAGGTCTTGGGTCTGGGACCCTAAAATGCATCTTCCCTCTTCCCAACACCAGCCCAATTCCTGCACACCTGTAGCCTATTTCATTAGCAAGAAGGCTGCCACTATGGCTAATGACGGAGAGTGCATGCACCGTGGCTCTCCTGCTCAGCTGCCTATCCCAAACGCATCACCTCTGCTGCTGGGGCATGAGGGGGAGCAGGGCAACAGACAGAAGGACAGAGGCATGGGCGTTATACCATGGACCTCAGCAGACAAACCAAAAATTTGTCAGTGTTAATTTGTCAGTGTTCCAATATCTCGTCTCACGTACATTTGTAGGCTTGGTGTTACGGATACACCATCCAAAGTGCTAGAGAAGATTCATCTCCCTCTCACCAGAGCAGCGCACACAGGATCCCATCAGCAGCATGTGGTAGGATATGAGAGTCCCCATATATTCAAAGCCCAGTGTATAGGGGCTATCCCATATAGCAAGACAGCTGCAGCCCTGGCAATTTACATCCCTTTGCATAGATACAAAAAGCTCAGAAGGTGAAAGGCAAAAGAAAAGCAGGTCCTTTGAGTGCAGATGCTTTCATCTTCGAGTTTGCTGAGGACAGACCTAAAGGCAGTCTATAATCCAAGTCGTTCACATTCCTCCTTTGAAGCTCTACCTTTCTCTCAGCCCAAACTTTGCCATTTAGCACTCTCATTACCTTGTAAGGTCTGCTCCTCCCTTTAGTATTTAGTTCCTCTGTGGAGCGGCACAGTTTCCCTCCCTTCCCAGGAATCCTAATTAACTTTTTTTTCTGTGATTGTTTCCCACTTAATACCCCTTCAGACATAACAACACCTTCGGTTAGATTTGTTTCAGTGCTTTCAAAGCTATCTTTAACTCCATCCTTATCTCATACACATGACGAGCTGACCTTCATTACAAAGAATAGTGTATATCAGAATTTAAGCATTCATATATCTCACGACAAAACATGCAGATCTACACCTGTACTGTTATTTTTGACAGAGATGGCACTGGCTGCTTTGAACTATGTTGATTCTATACTTATAAAAATGCCAAATCTTCCTATCATCTTTCCACCCCTAATACTTCACCAGTTGGGCCAAAAAGGCTTCTCTGGTTCTTCGTCATTGTTTGATTTCCCTGAAGCCAAATGATTCACATCAATCAAAAAGATCACTTCTCAAGAACTGTCTCTCATAACTTAGAGATGTGGGGACCGCTTCCTGTCTGAGGTCCAGATAGGACTTGGGGGAGGATGGATGCACAAGGTCCATAGCTCTGAATTTGAGATTGTTTGCTCAGCAGCAGCTCAGAGAGCAGGCAGGACAAGTACAGGACAGCCTGTACTCCTCCATATAAACTTGCTTTTACACATGTCTTATTGCACTTTTGTTTTATGCACGTCTTCTTTTTTCCTTTGACCTCAGGGCATCTTAGCAACCTTCCCCCAGCCAGGACTTGCTCTGACAGGAAAGCAGTTACCAGGCCTGCCTCGGGGCCCATGATATTACCCCTCTGATATCAACAATGGGGTGGAGAGTCTGGAAACTCATCCAGGAGGCAAATAAATAACTTAAAATTCCTTCCTACCTGCTAGAAGTGTTAGCAACAGGTCTCCTCCAGGACCCCAAAAGACTGTTGAGTGGGGCTGGGTATGGGGCTGTGGTCCAGATCTGTGTCCTCCCCCTGGGTTGTCCCCAGTCCTCCCACACAGCACCCAACAAATGAGGCCTCAAGTCCCTGTAAAATCAGCCAGCAAAAAGAAGTAATTAGGGATATATTCACTCACAGAAAGCAGATTACAAATTATCCACATTCAGCACTTGGAAACAAGATTATTTGTGACATAACAGATTGCCACCATTGTAATCCAGAGCCTGTAAACACTTGTTAGTTGTCCACAGGCAAATGCTAATCTGTGACAGTGTAGCTGATTTCAGGCAAAGGTGATCAAGAATTACGGGATGACAACATCTGAAGCGTTTTCTCTCCCTTTAACATTCTTTCCTGAATGCTTTCCCTGCTAACCTTAATCTGAATATTGCCTGTATCCTCACTGGCCCTAGGACTGTCTCTTTGGGGAATCCTTTTATAAACAAAAACTAGGTGCTATAAGAGTTAGTGGAATTTTATGGGTGAAAATTAATTCTAAAATAATATTAACCATTATTTATTTTATGTATTATTGTATTATTTGTGTACAATATATAAAACTAAGTATTAAATATTAATTAAATAATAATAAAGATTTGGCTTTTGTTAAAAAATCTTGTTAACTGTATTGTTATTTTTAAAAACTAATCAAACATTTTATGATTCAGTGATATTAGGCATCTTCAAATAATTTTTCCAGCACTTAATTCCCAAATCAGGAAATTTAAAGGGCCAGCCGATTCTAGGATGGCATCTCATGAGTCTGATAAACTGTAAAATCACTCATCAACAGCAAATCTGTACAGAACACCTAAGTTTTCAAGTCATCATGTAAAGTTGAACATGGTGTCAGAAGTCCCTGAAGGTGAAGTCTGGATACACCTGCTGCGCTACCAGGATCTAAGCAACAGTTTTACCATGGCAGTTTTGGATTGGCAGCTGTGCAAACACAGACATTTTCCCTTAAAGAAGACTGGTGAGAGCTAAGGTAACAGAGGATTCTGCGAGGCAATGTGACACAAACATGAAAGGGATAAGCATATTTGTTCAGTAAAATAGATTTTACTAGTTTGTGAAAATAATGAGGTATGAATCAAAAGCTGCTTAGCCAAGGATTTGGTACTCATTATGAAAACAGCACAGCAACAATTCCATTGAACGTATTTTATAGCAACCACTCCATGCCCTCACCTGTACACTGCCCAGCTCTTGAGAACAGAAGATTCCAAACAAGCTGATAAATAAACAGCTGGTTCCTGCTCATTTTATAGAGCCACAGTTGGGTCCATTGCTATTAAGTCTGAGAATGGTAGTGCTTGCTTACATTTTCATTATTTAAGCTTTGTGGAACACTTTCCATGACACCCAGAGGACAGGAACATGAGAATCATATGTTAAGTCATGATTTAATCACAGTGAAACACACACACACTGCGTATGCATTTATCATGCAAAAATGTCTCCTGCAAAATCCCTAAAGGCCAGATGAATTCCTCCAGTGTCAGAAGTTCTGACACAAAGTTATCTCCAAAACTGGTTTGAGCAGAGTTATGGGCAAGAGGGTCATGGACAAAGTAAGAACAAAGGTCATTTTCTGCTGTAACAAGTGCTTCAGACTGAGACAATACAATAAATTTACCCTCTTAACAGAAATTTCTCATTTACTTGCTTGATAGCAGTTTTAAATGTTTGCAGTCCTGTAGAAGCTTAGTAACCCATTCTAGAGAACATAAAAAGAATTTCATTGTTTGCATTTTTGGATAGTGTACATATACATCAGCAAATAATTTGGGTCTCAGATGAACATTGGCTCAAGAACAGTCCAACACTGAAAAATATGTATTTCTTATTTTTTTTCAGAGCATGCAATGGAATTGATACCACCTGGAAGCATCTCGGCAAGGAATAAATTTTTCAGCTACCTGAAGGCTTTCCTAACCCCAAGCCTGTTCTTTCTTGGCCTCATCCCTGGCATAGCAGATGCCAGGACTCTCGCAGGGCCGGTGCATTGTCAGAGGGGTGCCATGACATATGACCGCTCCACTCTGCGGTGGTGGCCTGGTCACTGTATCTCAGCAGCTGAACCAGGACAGGACCTTTCTGTTGCTGCCCAAGGATTCCCCTCTGCTGGGAGGTTTCTCCCAGGGCCGGGTTGGCTGGCAGCACCAGGAAACAGTCCCAGCGTGCTGTGAAACTAGGGCCATAATATGTTAATGTGAAGACTTTTTTCCAAGTAATCTTTACCATCTGTTGTCTCACACTGATGTTGGTATTAATAATTTATAGACCTTCTCTTAAGGCTGAGGAGGAAGCAGAATGCTAAGCTCTAACACAGACACAGCTTTTTTTTTTTTTTTAATGAGATTGATGTTGCTCTATATGATATCCTCACACACGGGGAGTATATTGTGCTGTTCGGTTTCCCATTGCTGTTGCTTTTGTAAATCTTTTACTGGAAATAGCAGTGGCAAGGTATGTATTTTAGTCCAGCTCCACTGTTGCTTCTTTCCTTCTAAAATAAGGCATGCAGCCTATCTGGTACATCAGCAAAGTGCATCTAAAGGTCAGAGGCAAGGCATAAGCTAACAATATAAGTCATGTTATAGGATGCCGTTACTGCCAGGAAAGAACAGTGTTCCTTCTTCTGCTCTCCGAGGTACTGCTAGGCTGAGGGAGCATAGCTGTGCTACCAGTTTAAGGCAGCAGAATCTCCTTGCTATATTTAACCTTGATTTCCTCAGAGACCAAATATGCAAATCACAAAATGTGATGAACGGCAAACGCTGCTTTTATGAGAGAGAGCGCTAAGTTATAGTCCCAAACAATCAAATCAGCCTTTCCTACTCACAAGGCTTCCCTTTAATCCCTTATTAACGGGATTAATAGCAGACTTACAGTTCATACCATTTTACTCCCCTTTTACACGAGGCAATCTAGCCGCTTTCACAGAGGTAGAGGTGGATTAATAGTCTTAGTCAAAAACTATGGCGATAATGCAGAAAATCAGCCAAAGGGAGGGATTCCAGGGTGAAAATGGACAGCTGGACGATCGCTATCAAAGCCATGCAGTGACTTCACCAGCACGCGGAAATGTGAAATGTGTGGGAGACCCTTCTGCTTCTAAATTGAAAAGCAAAACAACCCCCCTGAAAGATAAACAAGTACAGTAAAGGAGTCTCCCTATTAATAAATGCTTACCGGAGGATAAACAAGTAAAGGAATAAAGAACCTGTGAAGCTCAGAAATGTGGAGGCATTTGGTGAAACCTAACTCCGCTAAGAAACGCAAAGCTCCGAGAGACTGTTATACAATCTTTGATTTCTTTTAATAACAGTTGAAGGTCAGATGCCACAGCTCTTCCTGGAAATCCTAAAAAGACTGGGTGGCTCCCCGAGTTAAGAAAGGAACTGCCACGCCGCATATTGTGCAACGCAAGGGCTCTGGACTAACATATATTATATTACCTCCAGCAGCTGACTCAGACCCAGTTGTTACAAAAGGCTGTGGGGCTCGGGCGAGCAGCACGTAGCAGCCCCGGGCGAAGGGTCTGCGGGACCCCGCGGGGAGGGGAAGGTCGGGGGGGTCAAGCTGATTACCTCCGGCAGCCACCCCCCCCTCCCCATCCCGGGTAGGGCTCAGCTGGGTTACCCGGGTTCACACCGAGCTATTGACATTCAGCTGCTTTGCTTACTCATTACCGGCTCAGCGGGGGACCGTCTGGGGCTGCGGGGTTAACCCTTCCCGTGCCCGCACCACTGGGGGCTTTTTTAAAGGAATAGGAGCAGGCAGGTGAGAATCTGCTCCGGGGAAAAAAAAAAAAAAAAAATTCTCACCGTGAGACCCAAGCCGAGTGTCACTTGAGTGACACTTGAGTCACTTGAGTGTGTCCAGTTCTGGGCCCCTCACCACAAGAACAATGTTGAGGCTCTGGAGCGAGTCCAGAGAAGAGCAACGAGACTGGTGAAGGGGCTGGAGAACAGATCCTATGAGGAGCGGCTGAGAGAGCTGGGGTTGTTTAGCCTGGAGAAGAGGAGGCTGAGAGGAGACCTCATTACTCTCTACAAGTTCCTGAAAGGAGGTTGTGGAGAGGAAGGTGCTGACCTCTTCTCCCAAGTGACAGGGGACAGGACGAGAGGGAATGGCCTCAAGCTCCGCCAGGGGAGATTTAGGCTGGAGATTAGGAGGAGGTTTTTCACACAGAGGGTCATTGGGCATTGGAATAGGCTGCCCAGGGAGGTGGTTGATTCACCTTCCCTGGAGGTGTTTAAGGCACAGGTGGATGAGGTCTTGAGGGACTTGGTTTAGTGTTAGATAGGAGTGGTTGGACTAGAAGATCCGATGGGTCCCTTCCAACCTGGTTGTTCTGTGATTCTGTGATTCTGTGAGTGGTTGGACTCTATGATCCCTATGGGTCCCTTCCAACCTGGTTGTTCTATGATTCTATGATTCTATGAGTAGGATGCCTGGGCTCCTGCTCTCTTTCAGTCTCAGTTTTGAAAACGTTGGTGGAATTATTGCAGATCTTTTAATGGTGTGGTTGTTTTTTGGTTTTTGTTTTTTTTTCTTAAAGATACCTGGAGGTATTTGGAAAATGTGTAGATGTGGCACGTAGGGATATGGTAGCCTTACGTTTGCAGTTGGACTTGATGATCGTAGAATCATAGAATCACAGAACAACCAGGTTGGAAGGGACCCATCGGATTTTCTAGTCCAACCATTCCTATCAAACACTAAACCAAGTACCTCAAGACCTCATCCACCCGTGTCTTAAACACCTCCAGGGAAGGTGAATCAACCACCTCCCTGGGCAGCCTATTCCAATGCCCAATGACCCTTTCTGTGAAAAACTTCCTCCTAATGTCCAGCCTAAATCTCCCCTGGCGGAGCTTGAGGCTATTCCCTCTTGTCCTGTCCCCTGTCACTTGGCAGAAGAGGCCAGCTCCCTCCTCTCTACAACCTCCTTTCAGGTAGTTGCAGAGAGTAATGAGGTCTCCTCTCAGCCTCCTCTTCTCCAGGATAAACAACCCCAGCTCTCTCAGTCGCTCCTCATAGGTTCTGTTCTCCAGCCCCTTAAAGGTCTTTTCCGACTTAAATGATTCTATGATTCAAACTTCCATTACATGAAAATTTCAGGGCATTTTTAAAGTAACTTCCATTGGAATAGGCTGCCCAGGGAGGTGGTTGATTCGCCTTCCCTGGAGGTGTTTAAGGCACAGGTGGATGAGGTCTTGAGGGACTTGGTCTAGTGTTGGATAGGAATGGTTGGACTAGAAGATCCGATGGGTCCCTTCCAACCTGGTTGTTCTATGATTCTATGATTCTATGGCTTCATCATTTAGGGCCTGTAATCCACATGAAGTTTTAAAAAGACTCCAAAAGCAGGGGATTATTGTTGGCCCTGTTAAGGCACTACTATGATTTCCTGGTAATGGCACACTGATTTCTTGCTTCTGGAGTTACAAGTCCTCTAATATACCATCACAGCCCACTAAGATGTATTAAATTTATTTGTTTTATTTGGTTCTTAAAATAAAAACACCTCTATGGTACGTAACAAAAAGAAAAAAAGCTGTTCTTCCCTTTCCATCAAGTCAAAGGCTTCCCTGTAAAGAGAAGCTGTATCATTCTGTCACAAAGAACAGATGGTGAATAGCAGGTATGCAAAATGTTCATCCTACTCTTCTTTATTTCACCTTTCACTGAAATTATATTGCATGCCAGGCTCCAAATGAAGCATTGAATTCGGACACCAGAATTTGGTGGACATGAATTTTGCAAAGCTTTAAATGTTAGTCCAATTTCATGACATTTTCATTCATTGTAGTTTATATGCATCTCAAAGGTGCATCAGAAGAGGCAAAGGTCTTATCGCAGCCTATAATCACAAATGAAATTTTCAAATAAACAATGAAATAAAAATAAACAAGCAATGAATATTTCTGCATCTGGCTAATCTCCGTTAGTTTGTATTAGTAATTTCTAATGTTGAGAGTGGGGAAGGTAGGATTTATAACCCTTTTCAAAGAGGAGCCAATGAAAATTAGATGGGCTGGGCCAGTGGATCTGTTCCAAGAACAAGGAAAGAAAAGGAAGGACAAGATCTTTGAAAGTGGTGAAGTGTTTCTGCAGATGAAGTGTATTAGGAGATATAGAAAGACATTAAGATAGGCATGTCCAGGAAGGCAAAAGGGAAAGGACTTAAATGTAATGGGGAGGTCAATAAAAGAACTTGAAGAAGAATGGGACATGATCCAAGTAAAAGGTAAGAGAGAAGTGGGCTTAGATAAAATATCAGGAGCCAAAAAAGAACACATTACTTATCTATGACTGAAGAAGTACTGACAGTTTTTTGTTGGAGAGAGTGGAGAAAATACTGTTGTATGAATTTTAAGACTGAGTGACAGCGGAAGAAGTTGGTTAAGAAAAAGGAAATCAAAACCAGGATACATTTTCAAGTGTAACAAGCATCAAGGAAGAGAAGGAACTTAATGAAAGTGCTTGAGTTTCATTAAGTTCATTGGTGTGTGGTTTTCTTTCTGCAGAGGCTGTTGAGGAAGTTCAGCTGGCAAGATAAAAGGCAAACAGAGTGGAAATGAAGGAGTTAAATTGCTGAGTTCATAAAGGGCAGTTGAAGACCTGGAAGTGTGTCATGGCATGGGAATGGAGGAAAACAAGAAGCATATGGTGCTTCTGAAAGCTGGAGAGCAGGTGGTTTTCAGGAAAGGACAGACAGTGTGCATTCACCCTAAACTGGAAAGGAAGAAGAACTCGTTGGTGACTTTGCTGGTAAAGCCATAAGCCATTTGTATGGACAAGAGGTAACAGAAAGCAGATTTGACACAGGTAGAAAATTGGCTCAGGAGGGCTAGAAGAAGAAGGATTTTTTTTTTACATGTTTAAAGACATATGGAGGCAAAGAAAAGAAGCATATGGAGTGGCACTTGAAAATAGGGCTGGGGTCAAGAGAGATGGTAGGGGAAACAATAACATGTTTCAGAAGAAGAGAAGAGTGGTTGAAGATGTCTCATTGTTTCTCCACGCTACTCCATCTGTCAATAACCATCTGTTGTTTTTTTGTTGTACATTCAAATGTCAACTCCAGTAACTGTTTAATGTAAAATGGGTAATCACATCTCCATTTCTCATCCATTTTTTGAATTATGTAAAAAATGTATCTTCCACACAACAGTGGAGGTGTGGGGAGAATTAACTTCTCTGTAGCCTCGAGCTTGGTGATTAAAGGATGCTGTTCTGGGAAGCGGGAAAGGTCAGATGTTAATCCATAAACCTGAGAAGGCCCCTGAACTTGTGAAGGGAAACCCTGAAGACCATCAAAGTGCCTAACTACTGCCCCATTCTATAAAAGGCACCAAATACTAAATGAAAGGTGTAATAGGAGAATGTACACCAGCAAAAATATTCGCTGCCTTCCTGCAGCCTGGTGCTTGGTTCCACAGACACTCAAGAGGTCAGGTGTTGAAGATGCCTACTCTTGATGACTCTCTGCAGCCTGCTGTTTCCATGATGCACTGATTGCTCTGAACCAAACCCTGAGGCATCAAAGCATTCTGGTAGATGGAGGCTAATTAGGCTGCTTACAGAAACAGTATCACCACTGGCTGCCTATCTTGTGCCTCTGGTGTAGGACATCTTTTGCATTGCAGAAGTGGCTGATGAAAGTGTATGCTGGCTTTGCAGTTACCTACTGGCTGAGGGGAAGGTGCACCTTTTTGTGCTGCCAGAGGTAGGGCAGCAGAGCATACAGAAGGATGGAATAACACCAGCATGATCCACTAGAACTGCTTGCTTCTCCCATTCGCTGCAGGAGCAAGGAAGGTACCTTGTTGCTGGTCCCTTGGCTTTCACTCCAAGAGGCAGGCACTTGCCCACTTCCAGGAATCACACCACCTTGGTGAAGTAAAAGATGTGTCTCCACATCGCCATCGACTGGCAATGACCCCCAAGGAATATCCACCCCACCAGTCATTTTCCCTCTTGGCAAAACACAACAATCGCAGCCTTCCTGCTTCACTGAGCAGCAATGTGGAGCTGAGTCAGGCCCTCCCAGGTCACTGGGAAACAGTCCATGCCTGCTACATCCCCGATCCGCAATGACGTATCTGTAATTATGATTTTCACTATTATGTTCATGATATTAGAATTTGTCTTGCTCTAGCCAAGACTCCTGCTCTTCGTTCATGCACGAGCCTGTCATGCTATACAATTACAGTGGAGTCGGGGCCTGATCTGTGCTATAATTATAACTGAGTCAGTTACAACAGACTTGTCTCCTGACCTGGTTCCAAAATAGCACTATATTTTTTAAAGCAAAAGGATTTTTTGGTGTATTCTCCAGCCACGCTAATGCATTACACTTGTCTTGGATTTAAACCGGGTTCATTTCTGCTAAAGCAACCCTTTTATTAGCATGAGCAGGAAATGGTCCAAACTGGCTGTTCATTAGCATTCACTAAGTCAGCTTCAAGCACCCTCTCTGAATGTCAGATATTTCCCACTTGCATTCCATCCCCACTTTGTGTGTTTGCTACTTCCTGGCATCCTTATCATATAGTCATGAATCATGCTGGAGTTACGATGTCGCATTTAGATACAGAGTAGGACTAGTTTGGCCAGTCCTGGGTAATGAGGCCTCTTAACAGGGAAATGTATTTAAATAGGTCAATGAATCTTACTAGTCTGTGCATCACAAATTATCAGCACTGCAGAACTTGCAGTCAGGGGAGAAATTCTCTTTCAAGTAAAAGTTCATTGATGCCACTGGAGCAGTGAATAAGATTTCATTTATGTTTACACTTAAAATGATGTTTTACCTTCACAGCTTGTTGGGAGTCTTTTAAACTGGAATAAAAATATCTTCTTTTTTTTTAAAATTTTTCTTCATATGCAAAATAATACATTTGAAATTAACTGTACAGTTCTGTTAGAGCTAGAAAAGTGCTTGTTTAGTCTCCCATTTCCTGAACTGCAGCTGTAATTCTTAGTCCTTATTTTTGCCTTCTACCTCTTTCAGTGATGGAAATACGGTGAACTGCACTACAAAGCTAATCAAATAGCAAATGGCAAACTTTTCCCTTTGCTCTGTCCTTAGGTTTCCTGTAGGTTATGTCTGTTAAGACAATTTCTGGAAGCCCCCAAAGAAGCCACAAACATTCAGCAGAAGAACCTCAACCCTGGAGGTTAACAGTCTCTATCTACAGATACAGGAGTGAAAGGGAGGGATAGCCTGGGGTGTGAGGTGTAGAGAGGCAAAGTGAAGTGTGATGGCAGAGGACCTGCCTGTGACAGGAAGGTGTCCCTCTCTGCTCTGGCATGGACGGCTTGGCAGCACCTGGATGTGGGGATTTTTCCCTTGTGGGTGAAATACCACACTGTCTTCCTGAGTGACGTTAGTCAAGGGGACCAGTACACCCTTCTGTCGCCATCACTGTGCCTGTACTGTGGAGTTTTTTGAGCAAAACTGGAATAAATTGTTTCTGGGTTTTTGTTCTCATCTGACAGGGCTGTAGTAGAGTTTTGCAGCTAACGCCTACCTTTGCTCTCGAGTTCAGAAAATGGATCAGTGGCAGCTCCAAATAGACATTTATGACTTTCAACCCAGTCCCTCATCTGTTGGTCCAGGATGCCATTATGTGAGATTATTTAAAATTCTATGGTTTATTTTGGATTACTAGGCACTTAAGTATGACCATGAATGCACAAATGTTGTGTATTTCCATCAGTTATACTTTTTGCCAACTCTGCTTCTTCCTTATATTTCTTTTTGGGCAAGAGCTCTGAAATTGCCAACATTTGAAGGATGAAGTCAGGCTTTTTGTTGACAGTCCTTGTTTTGCATTCAGTTCAATACAACTCTTGCAGAGGAGATTCAGGATAAGCCTTCAGGATAAGACTACCTAAAGTTTGGTCTTGTATTCAAATTTTATTGGTCGAGTTTGCAGTAAAACGTGTGTCACAATATAACTCATCATTACCTAAATGCACCTTTTCCAGGCAACAATGGTTTAAGGCTGTGTATGTTTTGGTGTTTTGTTTTTTTTTTTTTAAATGTGGTTTTCTGGAATAAGCGTTTAAAAAATGGACTAGCATAAGACTAGTTTTATGAGTTCACCAGTATAAGCAGAAGAGTTGTAATCTGTCTATGAAAATAGGTATGCATATGTTCAAATGTTTATAATATAAAAGTTGTCAGAATTTAGATTATCTTCCATAGTGTTATATACTAGTCTTTAACATGCATGAGCGTATAAAACAGTAATTTTTAACTTGTGCTCCATTAACTGCTCTTAGATGGTGTGTGAAAATGAACTCAGAAAGCATGTCTATTGTCATTAGGCTCAAATCTGTTGTACATTGTTTGCACCTCTCTCAGGAAATGCTTAAAGGCTCTGAAAAACAAAAAGGGCTGAAACTCTTTGGTTCAGAATGTTGGACCAAAAAATTAGGTGACAGCCTCTGATCTTGGAAATATTATTGCTGTCTATTGACCCATCTTATATCCTTTATTTACAGAATGGTCAACTTCCAAATAAACAAGTTAAGGTTTTGCCCCCTCACACCTGATGTACCAGGGTGCAGCTGCAGTCCTCTACTCCAACCCACCTTTAAGAGCGCTGGGGGAAACTCCCTGTGGGTACACAGGGGTGTCTGCTCATCCTCTTGATCTTTTTTTTTAATCTGTTGTTGTTACCCCCACCCCCGCCACCTGCCCAGGCTTCTCGTGTCTCTGCTGGATAATTGGATAGTAGTTGCTCATCCTTCCTGTGTATATAACATTTTGCATAATGGGATCCTGATGCATAAAAGGGACTACAGTAAAGCAAATAACAACACCACACATTAAAAAAAGAATCCTTTGATGGTGAATAGGCTTGTTGAAGTCAATATGTAAGAGTAAAACATGGATTAGTCTTTACAGAGCACTTTTGGCTAACACCAGGACTTGTTATAGAATCCTAAAATCATAGAACGATTTGTGTTGCAAGGGACCTTTACAGGTCATCTAGTCCAACCCCTCTGCAGTGAACGGGGACATCTTTAACTAGATCAGATTTCTCAGAGCCCCAGCCAATCTGACCTTGAATGTTTCCAGGGATGGGGCACCTACCACAGCATTATCTCCATAAAGATGATTTCTTCCCTCCTTAGCTTTTATCTGGTATATTTCAAAACAACACAACCCCAAATCTAAGCTGGACAGAGCCTCCTTCCTCCACCCCACCCCATCTTGAGTGCTGTGGTTCATGCAAGGTGCTTCCTATGGCAACTCTTGGGGAACTCTGTCATTGCTGCTGATGTGGTTCCTCCCCACCAGGCTAGCATGTCAGGACCACAGTAATGTTTCTTATACTCACTATTTGAATTATAGATCTGGAATACTGCTGGCTCCTCTCCAAATCTATGATCTAGTAGCTGTTTTTTAATGATAAATTACATATGTTTAATAGCTCAGCTATTTTGTTTGGTTCCTTCAGAACTTTGAGATGAATAGGCTCCAGTCTGAGTGATTTATAGCAATTTAATTTGTCAAGTTGTTTCAGCACTTTTTCTTATGCTCCTCTGACAGCAGTTCACCTTCACAAACCAAACATAGGTATTTCCCCTTTCTCCTTGGAGTCAAGACTCACACAAAACCTATTTGGCAATCTTTGTGAGTTTTTTCTCCCCTTTAACTTCTTTTTCCCCATGCTTAACTGATTAAATTTAGGATTTTCCTGGGGATGTCCTATGGTCGAAACCTTTATCAGCACAATTATATCATACAATTTTTTCATAAACTGATTTATCACCAGTTTAATAATAGGTACAATTTTTGCCTGTATTTTTCTAGAACATCTCTGCTCTACATTTAAATTTCTTCTTTGATTCCCAGTCTACTTGTGGCTATACTCTTTCCCCAATCATTGTCTCCATCTATTTAATCTGAAATAATCTTTCCTAAATGCAGATTGTCAGATGCCCAGAATTCCAAGTGAGGTTTTATATTGCTTTCTTTCTGGCTTCCCAGTCCAGTCTAGGACTGCATTTATGTCTTTCATGATTGTGTCACGTGAGGACTTTGTAGTTTTGCAGAAAGAATAAATGCATCAAAGTCTGCAGGTTGCTCAGCTGGCTTCCAGTTGAAAGTTCTAAATTTATAAGAGATTTCTGCTATTTTTCCTTGAGCATGTGACCTTGCAGTTGGTATAATTGAGTTTAATACAATTTCTATTACTTCGTTTGTCATTTATGTCTTTCTATGTGATATTGTAATAACCCTCCTTATTAACACTACCTCGACATTAACATCATCAGCAACAATTTCATTTATGCATTCCTACCCACGTGACAAGATCTTTAAGGAAAGCTTGGTGCATTTCAACACCTTTCCTTGCACCCTCATACGTTCCATTCTGACGCTCTTTCGAAAGGTCCTTAGCTATATCCACAGTATTGCTGCTAATGTGGGCTTTATTTAGACTAATTTCTTATGTGGCAGTATACAAAATTCATTGTTAAAATCTAGATGCATGAATTCTGATGTATTTTACCTGTCCGAGATATACACTTAATTTATCAGAGAGATGTTATAATTGCTTCTTGTGATCTGCATTTCACAGAATCACAGAATCACCAGGTTGGAAAAGACCCACAGGATCACTGAGCCATTGATTTGGGACTTCAGTTTTCCTCCTCTCTTTGTAATTATTCTCAGGCCCCTCTACTACCCAGCAAAAACCCCTTGCAAATTATTAAGGTAATAGTTATTTCTACAGTACCATCAACAGATTACTAGACGGGTTTCTTAACTAAAACTAAATGGGTTGCTCCATGTACTTATTTTTCTCTAGCATGTGGTTTTTTCAGAATTATGTATGTTTTTAAAGTAGCTTCTTGACCTCTGCAGAACTGCCCTGGCCAAAGGAACACTGTGAGAGCTTTGAGTGACTTTGCAAAGAGCAAATGTGTACTCTGTTGTTTTAGGCTGTTGCTTGCTTCCCTTCCATTTCCTAATTCTTCTGTTTTATCAATCTGGGGCATGCTGATTTGATGAGACTGTAATGAAGTTTTCTTAAGAATCCTCCATGATTAATTCCCCTGTATGATGATTTCTAAGTTTCTCTGAAGAAAAAAATTGCAGTTTAAAAATCCCCAAGTGTATCATCATTTTGGGGAACATTTTTCCTGGAAGGACATTAGGCTTGAAGACCACTGTCATTGGAAAACGTCTGGGGGCCTTGCAGAAGAAATTGTAGAAGAAATTGTATATAGATCATAAACAAACAGACACTCCCAACCCCCTGCAAAGTTGGAAACTTTTAATTACAGCATTGAAGAGATGAATCAGTTGGGTGTTACTTGACTGGGGAACCTTCAGGGTGACTAAATCTATGTCAGATGAAGTGACAACAGGTAATAGGTGTGAAATGCCCTGGCAGCTGGGAGACATTTCCTAAAGGAGTAGATTAGAAACTGAACAGCTAAATAGGTCACTGAATGAAGGATGGTGGACTGAAGGAGAGACAGAGGGCAAAGGATGGTCTACAGACCTTTTCCTGAGAATGAGAGATGAACCATGACAATTGCATCTCTGATGCCTTGAAGTGTGATGGTCACTTCCTGAGTAAGCTTCCTGTATAACTGCTTTGCTTTTAAGTAGGGATTGGAGAGATTTCCCAGCAAAAGGTCCTAAACATTTTTACTTAGGAAGCCATCCCTGTCTCCTGAAATGTGGATTTTTTACTATTGCCATGCTGGATTCTGAACTGAAACACTGATGAGTGAGAAACACAAGAAAACATTTTGTTCATCTACCCATAATGGGTAGGTATACCACAATATGCTAGACATATTACAAAATGTCACAATCCTGGTTCCACTGTTCCATAATTTCTGCCTCCTCCCTATCAGGTTTGTGAACAGATCTGGCCAAAAACTTCAAATATCTGAAGAACTGAGGATCTGAAGCAATAAAGGTGCCATGCTGCTGTGCTGGGGGAAAGCATCAAATACTCCCAGCTCACAGGAGGCTGGAGCCAGTTGTATGAGTCCTGTTGAAAGCCTGGGATAGGACAGAAGATCATCTACTCCAATGTGTGCTGGTGGCTCGGGATGGCTGCAGTTGCTCCACTGGGATGGGAACTTGGGGTGCTGCCCCTTGTTTGTCTCTTCAGGGCACCAAGCCAGCCAGGATAGGTAGAGTGTGGCATGTACTTTGCAATATGGGAGCTGCTTCCCTGATTCCTACTGGGTTAATGGGTTGTTTTTTTTTTTTTTTTTTTTTTATATTAAAGTGCATGTACTCTCACTGACCTGGAAAGAGGGAACACCTTACTTCAAAAGGAGAGTTGCTCCTCCTTGCATCCGGGCAGAGTTTGGGAAGGGAAAATCTCTTTGTAGTGTTAAATTGTTATCCAAACATCACAAGGCAGTTTTTCAAAGCAGGAAAAGGAAACTGAAGAAATGAGCCACCACAACACCATAATATAGACAACCAAGACCATGTCTTACATAAACATCTTCATGACAAACCCTTTCTTACAACATTGCTGGACAGTGTTTATATTCCAGCCTTGGAAAATAAATCTTGTGCCATGAAATAGGAAATAGTTTGACACGTTACCAGTGCTATCATAATGAATTAATTTGATATTCATGGGACTACCACATGTGCTTTCCTAGGTGTTCTACTACCGTTTCACTTTCACTAATGGGCACTTAAGTTGTACTGATTTTTCCCCAAAGCCACATAATGATCTATAATATTCCTGAATAATTGCACTTTAAGTGGTAGCTAACAGGGTTGACTACTCCCAGAAATACGTCCAAATATTTTTACTATTTTAAGTAGGAATTTGAATATTAACAGACCTGCCAATACATTTAAGCATGCAGAAAAGTTTTAGAAAAAAAAGTTTTAGAATAGTTTTTGAAGGTTAAAAAGTTCTCAAGTATTTTTTCCTGCATAACTTTTATAGCCATCCGCAAAGTAGCAGAATTGCTAAATTGTGTTAAAGAACAAAAAGGGAAGAGAAAACCAAGTGCAAGTTCATGTGGTACAAAAAAATGCAATTATTTCATTAGCTAAAATAAATTCACAGTCTCGTTTATGCCATGGCTTAAAAATAAATCTTGATTGCAGGTATTCTAAACCCAAGATGGTATATACAGTTTGTGGGGGGAAAAAATCTATATCCTATCTATTGGGCTGCATCAAAAGAAGGGTGGCCATCAGGTTGAGAAAGGTGATTCTGCTCCTCTTGTGGGACTTCATCTGGAGTGCTGTGTCCGGTTCTGGAATCCTTAACATAAAAAGGTTATGGAGCTGTTGGAATGGGTCCTGAGGAAGGCTACAAGGATGATACAAGGGCTTGAGCACCTTCCATATGAGGACAGGCTGAGAGAGTTAGGCTTGTTCAGCCTGGAGAAGAGAAGGCTTGGAGGAGATCTTACCTTCCAGTACATGAAGGAGCTACAAGAAAGATGGGGAGTGACTTTTTACAAAGGCATGTAGTGATAGGACTAGGGTGAATGGCTATGAAGTGAAGAGGGGAATGTTTAGACTAGAAATAAGGAAGAAATTCTTCACAATGAGGGTGGTGAGGCACTGGAACAGGTTGCCCAGGGAAGTAGTGGATGCCCCATCCCTGGAGGTGTTCAAGGCCAGGTTGGATGGGGCCTTGAGCAGCCTGATCTATTGGGAGGTGTCCCTGCCCATAACAGGGCGGTCCCTTCCAACACACACTGCTCTATGATTCTATCTGAATGGATACATTTTCTTGCCTTTCTCATTAATAAGTATGTGACATAGCTTTGTACCTACAGGTTAGTCCTATTTCAAGGCTTGAATGATTTCCTCTTGCAAGGAGGTGTTACTGCCCAGGGTGACTCCAGCTTCCTCTGCAAAGCCTGTGGGCAGGGAGCTTGTGAATGCAGTATAGTGCTCAGGGGGAGACAGGCTACCTGTGCAGCTGGTGCTCGACCTCCAGGCAATGTGGGGTAGTCTCTCTCCCCAGAGCAGCCAGTGGGTCTTAGGCCTCATATCAGGCCCATATATGAAGCACCAGCTGTGCAAACATCTACTGCATCAGCTCTCTATCTTATCAAAACCTGTCTTTCATCAAAAACCAGGTTCATTTGCACCTTTACCTTGGCCATGTGTAAGAACGAGAATGCTTGGTGTGCACAAGATGGGCTCCAGGCATGGGTCATGCCTGACGTGTTACACCTGCTTTTGGGAACAGCAAAAGCAGGGACAGGGCAAGAGGTGGATGGAAATGAACAGCTGTGGGGCAAACCACAGCAGGCAGGTTGAACCCTCAGGGGCAGGAGCTTTGCGTCATCTATGCAGCTTTAGCCTACTGGCCACCATGGTGTCCCAGGGAGAGCACACAGAAGTTGCTGCAGCCTTGTCCTTGAGTGACCCCTAATTGTCAGATCAGACCTGGAATGCTAATGAGCCAAGAGCCACACTGTCATGCTCACGTTAATGAAAAGGGGGAGGTCCAGGAAGAGGACTAGGTAGAAGTAGAGCAGGGCATCTCTGTCCTCAGGAGGATCCTGTGGTTCCAGAAGGAACTACTGAAGTACGTAAGACTCCTTTAATTAAAGGATTTACCTGCAGTCTCAGAATGGAAATTACATGCTTTGTTGTGCGTAGTTGGGTGGCTGCTCTCCGGAGTCACAGCACCTACTCCTGAACGCACAGTGAAATTTCTACATATAAAACTCCACACAAACCAAACTGTTGTGGGAGCCTCGTAGCAGAATACACAGCGCTACCTCAGAAACATCTAATTTTATCTGATTAAGAATTGTAAAAAAATGAGGGCATAAGCCTTGCTCATGCATTATTGAAAGGACTGCAGTGGCGCTGACAGGATGGCAAAGCGTGCCTGCTGCTGCCGGAGGAACAGAAGCTGGTATGATGAGACACAGGGGGAAGCTGGGAAGCCCAGGAGGCCGGCGGGTGCAGCAGCAGGGAGGGGTGAGGAGCATCTGTGTGCTGCTGAGCTTCCTTGCAGGTGGAGGATGTGGAACAGACAGCAGACAGCATCATCGCAAAATGCACTGCATCCTGTGAGAGTTCGGCCTGATCAAAGGGAAACACTGCAGGCGACTGGAAGTTATTCTTGGGTTTCTCTCTGCTTTGGCTTAACGTTCTTTGAATTTGGGTGAGCAGCAGCTCTCCCCTGCTACAAGATCCTTCCTGATAGAAAGTGTTTCCTCCTTTCTGAATCACAGCAATTAAAAATGTATGCATCCCATCCAACCCATTTGACAAATTCACATCTCCTCTTTCTCCAGTCCTCTCCACCTCAAAACACATTTACTCCTCAGAAGGCTAATTAACCCTTTCCTTCTTATAGCTCCACTTTGGAGGAATCTCCAGATTGGCAACATAGAATCATAGAACAACCAGGAAGAGAACCATCGGATTTTCAAGTCCAACCATTCCCAGCAAATACTAAACCAAGTCCCTCAGGACCTCATCTACCCGTGCCTTAAACACTTCCATGGAAGGTGAATCAACCACCTTCCTGGGCAGCCTATTCCAATACCCAATGACATCAGTAGCTATTGATGAAAAACATTTTCAGGTTCCTTACCACCACTAATTAAAGACGGCGCAGGTAATACACTTTTGCAGATGCATTCAGAGGGAGTCCCATAAATAATCGATTTATTGGAACAGTATTAAAAACATGCCCCTGAAAAATTGGGAAGTAAAGACTCTGAGTGATATATCCACGCTGGAATTTGCTGGCTGGCATCTCAGCTGAGTGCCCCTCTCTCCCAACAGAGGCCATAGGGTGGACCGGACAAACTGCAGTTCCTGTTGTGCAAATTAAAGTGTGGGAAACTTAAGTGACATAAGTGGCAGTTTAAGTTAATATGCTGGGTTATGAACTCTGGTGGCAGAGGTGCAGATATTATGCGTGTTGTGCTAGCAACTGACAGTGGCAATAGCCTCTGGGACAGGGATAGGGCGGACAACTTTTCAGCCATCCCTATTATGTCTGACTGGCAGTCTCAATCTTTTTTGCAACACTCAGTGAAATAAAACAAAATTGTTTAAAAAGCAACCGCCCTGTTGTAGTATCTACACAGATATCCTTGAGTGATGGTCCTCCTTGAAGGGAAGTTCTATTAAACCAAGTCAGTGAAATTAAACTCATGGCAGTTAAAAAGTCTCTTCTTGCATTTCTAAGGTTTCAGAAAATTCATTAATATTTTAGGCTGCACCTAACCTGGCAAATTCTGTTCTTCTGCATACTACTTGCATCTCCAAAGCAAAGTGTTGAAGGTTCTGTCCCTCTTGATCTGAAATATAGGGACAAGACGAATTTTATCTTTACAGTCCTACTGTACAAAATGCTGTATTTAAAGCAGCTTTTTAAAGCCCTATTTCCCATCTTGTTTACCTCTGGCATTACAGGACTGCAATTCTGTGACTAGGTAAACTACTTTTTAACTGTACACTGGAGCCTCATTATTCTTTAGAGTAACTTTCAGTCCTTGGTGAAGTTATTTTGGTGAGAAGCTGCTCTTCCCATCTTATAGTATGCTGTTGTGACATAGTCTAGTGATCGGAAGTAGACCAGCAATTCTGCACCATTAACAGCTTAATTGAGGAACCTGGGAGCAATTCCCAGTGTATCTGGCTACAAGTTCAGCTTAGGACTGGAAAGTTGCTCCCTGGTTTCCAGAAGAGAGAAATACAGTTGTATGGGCTGTATTGGAGCTGCTACACCACGCAGTCTGGGCAGCTGGGGGACAGGCACCCTGCTTGGAAATCACAGTACCACTATGTCCTGATGCCTGCTGTCCCTGACCCATATTTTCTTGTGACTCTCCCTCCAAGTGGCCTTAGCTCAATATATCCACACGTGCACTGCAGTTCTGTATTCCCCTATTCCTGCGTGCATCAATTTAAACACTGAGTTTAAGCTGGAGACATTAATGCTGTATAATCAAGGTTCCTATAAATAAAAGAGCTCAAGACACATTGCAGATTTCCTTTTTCCACCTAATAAGTGCACTTCTTTCAATAATATAAACAAGCATATTTCACCACTACTCCTTTAAATGACCCTCCCCCAATATTTTTCTTTTATCAGTCAACTCTAAACATAGGAAAAGATGCATTAAATTATATAAAAAGAATGTTAAGCAAGTTTAAATGGAAGTCCAAGTAGAACACATATAATTTCTGTTTTAAATTAATAACAATGTTGTACATATTCCTATTAAACTGCATTTGCAATGTTAGCCTGAAGAACTAGTAATAAGTATCTCACCAGAGCAAGTCAGTTCTCGACTCAGCTGAAAAAAACAGACAGATGTAGTGCTTTTCATCCAACAGTATCCATGAAAGAAATTACTAAATTCATTGCCACTATGAATGCTATCGAAATGTTCCACTTTACACCAGTGCTTTGCTAAGAGTAGTTAAGGTAAATAGAAAGTAGAAATATCTGAAGTAGGTCAACAATCATAATTCAGGCTTAGGGTGGAAATGCGTGGTTGTATTTGCTTGTGTTTTGGGGTTTTGGTTGGTTTTTTTTTTGAAGTCAGTAACTGAGAAATACTTGATGTCAGTTTGGAAAGAGGCACAGATGTCAGCATGAACTCTAAAACCTTTTTTTTTTTCTCTCTGATCCAGTTCCTTGGGCTTGTCAGAAACCCCAGAGGGTTACTTCAGGTTATGGTCCCTTTAAATGAAGGTAACGCCTCAATAACAACCCTTTTTCTGAATCATTCTCCCTCCTCTGCTGCAGACGTCTGAATGGCAGCTGGGAATCCCCAAAGACTGGAGCAGACAAACAACTCCAAGGATCTGGGACAAATAGATCCAAAAGCTGGGCTTCGGCATAATACTGAAAAGTTGTTTCACTTTGGGCTATTCTGCCCATTTTTACATGTACGTGAAGCTGAGAACTACATTAGGAGTCCTGAGGGGTTAAATGGATTACAAACAAAAAGCATTAAGCTAATCATAGGAGTGATTTTCCTTAAGGGCAAGAATGAACTAATAGCTGGATGTTCCTTCTATTACAAACAGTGGAATGGTAAAGTGGTCAAAACAGAAGGTGCTTCCGACACGGGTCTGCTACATTATTCGTTTCTATCAGTTTTATAAATCTAGGAGTTGCTTAGCATGGGTTGATTGCACAATCTTTAGATATACTCATAGGAAGGGAATTCAAGGTCAACAGTCCCTGAAGGCTGTCAAACTATTTACAAGTTTGCTATTTATAAGGACTAGTCTGGGAGTCCTAGAAGCAATAAGTTCTTAGGCAGGTGTTTTAATTTCTGTGTGACACACAAGAGGGGCTGTTTCTTCACTGGTGCCTAGACATGCCATTGCAGTTCTCTTAAAATATATTTTGCTATCTAGATTTTAGTGGTTTCAGATTCACCCCTAACCACTCCATATAATCTAGAGAACAAAAAGAGCTATGAGTAATGCTACAGTTACTGTTCTGTGCAAGTTCTAGAATGTTTTCAGGAGTTACAAGAGTTAATCAGAAATTTAATGATTAATATAGAATATTAATCAATTGACCTTGGAAGTATAGTGTGCTATAACATAGCAGGCTGGAGAATTCATTGCATTGACACAGAACACTCACTAAAGAAAAAAATTTCTTTTCTAAGGAAAGTGGAAATAGGGCATCTGGTTTCTGCATATCAGAAAAAGCACACTGCTTGCTCTCCTGTTAGGCTTTGGGACACTCAAGTAAAGCAGAAAATGCAGACAAAAAAATTGTGACTGAATTGTAAACATGGCAAGCTGAAAAGAACCGGTGTACTGAATTCACATAAGCCTCTCATGAAGAGAGAGACTAGTTGTTCCTTCCTCACTGATGTTACCTACAAATGTGTACATACTGTACCTTTCGTTCTTTTTGGTAAGTGGATGGTACATCCTAGAAAGGCATCACTCATTCTAGGAAGCAAATCTTTAGAAGTCATCTCATCTGGCTGTAGTACACAGAAAGCAGAGTTCAGTGCTCTTGATCTAAGAGTATCCATTTTCTAGAGCCAGTTCGCTCTTCCCGTATTTGTAAAACAAAAACAAGCCCCCTAAATCCCACAGTTCCCACCCACCCCCTCCAAAACCCCACAAGCCCCTGGAGAGGCATTGGGATTTGCAGATAACTTAATCTATCCATTGGAGCTTTGAGGAAGGCATATTTTCCTAGGGCACTTCTGCAGCGTCCTGTGCTTCTTTCAAAACAACAGTTTGTATTGTGCTAAGGCAGCAGGGAGACAGTAAACAGAAAGGGGAATGTGATACAAATGCTGGCAAAATTCAGGGAAAGCAAGGTGGAAGCAATATCGCTCAAGCTGTCAGATCTGTGAGCAAGCCTCGTGAACCAGCTGAGTTATGGCAAACTCCAGCTATGAGGGAATTGCAGTAACTGAGCCTTGCACTCAAACATTTATAAGGGTGTCCTGGGATAAATAAAGGCACAGCCTCTGTAAACTCTGCAGTGAAAACAAACACCTTTGAACCAAACCGGTTACAAGCCTCTATAAAACATGGACATAGCCGATGTTAATTATAAGATTTGTGTCTTGTTTTCTATCTCGAGAGCAGCTGTCAGAGTCCTCTTGGCTGGCAAGGAGTTAAATGCAAGACCCTGGCACAAGCTACTGCATAAGGCAGGGCTGACATTACTGCAGTATCCGTGTTGGCATAGAGAGTGCTCTCGGTTCAGGGTCTCCACTAGAATATACAACAAAACAGTAAAATGTCTTTGATTCCTAGGCAAAGCCCTGCTGTCTGGGGCCAGGCCTTCTTAAAGCAGTGGTTGCTTTTCATCAGATAGAAGACATTCAACTTATTTTAAGATCATACCTCATGCATTCAGGCACAGCTATGTGTCACATTGAGCTTTGTTTAGAAGCCTAGTCCGGATTATAAAGGCATTTCAGAAATCATGTGCTTATCAGAAGTTTGAATCACACTTGCTGTCTATAACCAAACTCAATAATCAGACTCTTGAACCATGTAATGGGTTAGCAAAAGAGCAGGGGACATGTAGGGAGAAAATGATTTAGCAGAATTTCACTCAGCATTCAAGCATGATAGCATGCCTGAAAGTAAGGGATACATTATTAATTAGTTAATGCTTGCAAAGTATTTTGACTCTGGAAAGAGCCAAGTGTTCTTCTTTAATTTTCAGTAAATACATGACTAAGCACTATATGTAATAAGGACATAAAATGTGGTAACTAGACCGAAGACTTGAAAATACACAAAATATTTTAAAGGAGCAATGCCATTAACAGGAAAAAATGTGTTCAAACCAACGGAGTAAATATTGTGATGATGCAGCTAGTTATCTATTAACTCATCACTAATGTAGGGACATGCCCGATGGCACCGATGATCTGTCGAGGCAGCCAACGTCCTCTAAGACCTGTAAATCTGACCTCTATCACCTTTTCCCTTCCAGCGCTAAATTTGGCACAGCTCATACTCAGCAGACCTTCTCCTACCTTCTGGGCTGCCTAACACCCGCTTTAGTTGCAGGGACTTCTGCAGCTTTAATAATGTCTGGAAAAGTACTTCTAGATAGCAGTCACAACCCCTGACTAGCTGTAGGGAGATACAGTGACACCGGGGCCCAGCAGCACAAGCTGCTGCATGCTCTCCACCTCCCTGGTTGTTCTCACATCCCCATCTGTTCTTTTCCAGTCTCTCAAGTGGGAAATAAACTGAGTTAGAGTCAAACTGTCAAACTCATAATATTTGAGTGGGTTGAATGTCACACCAGCAGAATTCATGCAATCCATATTTCATTCAGAGCAATAAATATGCAGTCTCTCACAGATCTTGGAAATCAATTATGTTTTTTGGGAGGGCTTGGAGGAACAGTAGGGGCACTTCAGTAAAATGGTTTCTAGCCTTCTTTTCCAATGAAGTGACTTGTTAATGTTATGATTGCAAGGTCCCGCTTCCTGAAAACAAGATCATAAGTGCCTACGCCATCTGCTCCTGCCCTTAAGTCAAAGTCATGGTCCTCAGTTTACAACATCATACTTGGAAGTTTATGACGTTACAAATACAGGATTGTCACTTTTGTTGACAGCTAGCCAATAGGATCAAATGAATTAAGCAACAAGCCGTGTCCTTGAAATCTTTGGCTGTAAAGACTAAGGCGTTCTGGAAGACTTTCTAACTGAAAGGAGTTAGCATTGCTTTCACAGGTGGTTAGTGCATCAGAAACTTGCCATAAGCTCTGTAAAAATAACTAGGAATGACCTTCTGGCTTTGTAAACATACTTTTGGTGTTTTCATAAAACACATTTTCTCTTTATATGTCAACTGTTCTGCATTTGCAATTATGTACATGCAGTTTTTGACCTAGGCTAACAGACCAAACAATAAATCAACTTCTAGGCTTAGATATGCAGCTGATGCGAATTGACTTTGAATTAATGCAGACAAGGGAGTTATGCCAAACTTCTACTCGCTAAGCGTATGGCCCAGACAATGTATATCAAGTGCTACAGAATTTTCTCTGACTGCAAGTTTTATTGTATGTGGAAGTATTGAAATTTGTGGGAAAACACCTATTGATCCCATTGTGCAGGATATAGGCCTAGTGTGTATTGGTGGAAAATAATGTGACAGGTATTTAATAAGAGTAGTTTAAGCTTCTTCAAAAATGTTCTGAATGTTCCTCAGCTGCAAGAAGTCAGCAAAACCTAGTTCATCTTCATTGGTTAAGGGTCTAGATATGGGCCTGGGTCCCAACGGTCTTACTTCATCCAATTGAAATCATGACCTTGAAGCTGTCCTCATTGACATTTAATAAGTACGGAATGTTTCATTGCACTTTAATGAACCTGCAGATAATTTGGGAAAACATAGCGTGCAGCAACTGGAGTTTGTTATACCGATACCAGGAATTCCCCCGGACAGCATCACCTACAGAAGAGGGAGGTACCATACAGCAGCTAGTGCAAACCTAGTGTCAGCTGGAAGCCAGTTTCAGGACAGACCTTGAAAGGACACAGGCTGAAAAGTAGGAGATTTTTATGACAGATTTTAAGCAAGAATCCTGGCTCAATCATTGCTCAAAACTTCTTTTAAGCCACTGTCATGTTTTCCCTTAAGTCACTAGATGTGAGCACTAACAGGACTTATTGTGCTAATTTGGACTATAGATCAAAAGCAAAATATTCTAAGGAAGAGAACTATTTTATGTATGTTTCTGGAGTGGATTAATACACTGTGTTCTTGTTGTAGTAGTTATTGTTGTTATTATTTTTTAAGGGGCACAATCATTAGATTCATAGAAGCAAAAAATCTTTTTCAGAATAGATTTAATTGCCCAAATAAGTTCACACAAAAAGGAAAAAGAAACCCTTAATTATGATCCTACTTTAAAAGACAGAAAGTCTGCTTTGTTTTAGGACGGAGTTTTAATCAATCTTTTTTTAGAGGTAGCATGGAAATAATATTTATTTTGATCAGGAAAAGATAGCCATTCAAACAAAAATTTAATGAGTCAAATGCCTGTAGGTATTTCTAGCACAAACAGGTTTGCTTTTGTGGAAAAAATATGCAAAATGATGCTAAATTGTAGGTCACTGGTCCTATGCCATTTTGAAGTTTTATTTGATGGTTTTGATGCAAAGTCAAGCTATGATGCTAGAGCTGAGGACCAGAGGAGGAGGACAGGATTCTGGTTTTAAGTTTAATTTTGGGTCCAGTAAAAATTAACTGTGATTCACTTACCAAAAAAGGAAAAAGGTCCTATTACAGGAACATAAGTGAGGTTTTTTTTCTTTCCAGCCCTGATAAAGCTATTGTTAGTGGACTAGCCAACACAGAATTATTGCTGTTTTATCTCTCTGTTCTGAAGTGACAGCAGTGGAACTGTATATGGCAATGTCTTTTTTTAAACAGAAGTGGTCATATTTTGAAAATCGAAATGGGAACCTAGTCCTTGCAATAATGTCGTAAGTTCTCTGTTCCTTAAAATTCAGTTCCATTTCACCTTTGAAGGCTGTGAGTTCCTGAATGTCTGAGGGACTTTTAAATATTTGACCTAAGAAGTCCTGCTCCACTTACATGGTCCTCTGTTTCCTTTGAAGCTCAATTCATATGGGTCTATTCTGGGAAACACTAGCTTTATGACTTTAAAAAATATATTACTGTTGAATGATGTACTTAGCAGCCAACAGGCATTTCTACAAACGCACTAATGTCTCAGTCAATGTCATCATCTCTATGATCAGCATGTGCAGCAGATGTGTTGAATGCATCAACATTTACAGTGTCAGGCTCATGTGGCCATGGGATGTGGAGTAGGGGATAGGCTGTCCTCAGAGCTGAGGCTGGCTTTGTTCTGTCTGCACAATATCTAGCTCAGTGGGGATTATGAGCTGTGACTGGGTTCCAAAATGCTTCAAAATGGCAGAGCATTAGAATAACATTAGTGTTATGACAAGCATTACAAAGAAGCATCTATTGCAAGTGTAGAAAACAAAAAAAGATAAGGGAGGAGGTAAAAGAAGGAACAGAAGGATATTCTCCATCACAAACCACCTAGACAATAACTTTATGTTTCCCTTGGTTATTTATTTTACATTATGATATATGACATATTAGAAAACCTGAAACACATTTTTTGAGCCTAAGACAGAAAATAAAATAGTACTTGAAAGTTTTTGTTTGTGAAGGCTTATTTTTATTTTGTTACACATGAGACTAGTGAAGCAGACGTGTTTATTTTAACTCTGTAACAAAATTTAGTCACTAGGGACAAACAATTGTCTGCTATTATCATTCCTGCCGCCAAAATTCATTAAGTTCAGGAACATGAACTAAATCACGTGCTAAAAGAGAATACACAGCTACCTACAGCAACACTGGAGAAATGACCCTATAGTCAGCATAGTATGCACATGCATCCTAGAGAGTACATGGCCTATGAGAAAGCAGAATATCTCAAACTGTAGTCTTCCTACAATGCATTGTAGATAGTCTCTGTGGCTCCATGTTTCTCTCTGCGGTGAAAGACCTGTCTGTCTGTCACGGATCTTGTATCCGACTTAGCTTTTTAAGGTCCTCATTTCATCAAAAAGTAGATGCATTTGCTAATACACTGGTGGTTGGTTGCCAGCCTGAGAGAAACAGGAGGATGCCTGAGTATAACATTTAAGAGTTAAAGGTGCCCTTTTAATGTGAGTTAAACTAATTTTTTTTTTTTTTTTGATTCCGAGACCTCATTTGTGGAGAAAGGAAGATAGCTGGAAAAGTCAGTCTGGCCTCAACCAAATAATCTGCTCTAGAACTATAGACCCAGATCCCTGAGGTGTGTCTGAATCCTGAAACGAATTTGAGTAAAAGAAAGTTGTCTAACAGCTTTGTCTTCTGTTCTACAAAACAGTGAAAGTCCAGTTTGGCTAGTGAGTGACAACAGAAAAATGCAGACAGCTCTGAATAGCATTGATTCTTCAGGCAGTTAGGTTTTTTCCAGACATTCGATTATAGCAGTTTTCCATAAACTTTGCACCAGAGAGACTGAAAGCAATGGTGTCATAATTAATATCACAGAGCATGTCAACAGATAAAAAACATGGGGTGTAGCAGTGCATGTGTGTTTATGGTGTCTGTGACTCCTGGGAAGCTGGTGGGCTTGCTGAGATGGAATCTGCCGGAGTGTTTTCTTTTTAAATCCACTGAACTCTTTTTAATGCGTTTAAAGAGAATATGTAAAAGTAATCAGTTAAAAGGAGCTCTATTTTGATGGTAGATAAAGAAGATAAAGGAGAAAGGTAATCTGGCATTAGGTTAGTGGTTCTGGAGAAAAACTTAAGAGCTGGGTGATGTCAACTCCTGTAAGCCCAGAGAGGAATCAGAAGGGTGTGCCTAAAGAGTGATTCATGATTCAGACTCCTTAAGGTATGAGTCCAAGTTGTGCATCTACTAGCTGCCTTTAGAGGTGTGCTGAAACACTAGCTTGCCAATAAGAGTGACAGTAATGCCTGCTGGAGGCAGCTACAAGCTGACATCGCAAGGTATGATGGTGATGGTCATGGACTGCAGGGTGATAACCATAAGGTAACTGGAGACAATCATCAAGATGGCACTATACAGGGCAGTGTCTGACACTGAATCCTATGGAAGATAATGTTTTGCTTGTATCCAAGCAATTGTGTGGAGATCAAATGGACACACTGAAAAGCATCAGCATCTGGGTTAAAGAAAGAGATGGAACATGCTAAAGCTAGCTATGGGTTGGTCTCTGAAACTAGGAACCTAAAGAGTAATAAAAATGAAGATATCAAAGGTCAACTTTGAGGTCAAGAGATGTTGGCAAAACAAATGTTTTACTCTAAAAAAAGCAAAAAATAATAACCTCCATAACAATATATCATTGCATGATTGCATTTATTTCTTCGCAGAGCCTTCAGTTCTGGTTACCTGGATATATGGTTATATATGTATGAATGGTCTATCTGTATACGTACATGTAAAAGCATGTTTGTGTTTGTATTTGTGTTTGTGTTTGAATAGCACATGGGCCAAAAAGACATTAAAATAATCAATCAAACAATTAATCATTTATTCAATAAATTTTTAAAAAGATCTTTCATACATACTGACACCAGTAACATTGCAACCTCAGAGAATATATTGGATACCATATTTCATGAACTGCCTCTAGGACTACATCTACACTGTGCTTCTTACTTAGGGCTAAGAATAGTTTTTAAAAATTAGTGTAAAAATTATACATCAATTTCCATCACTTTGTAGATTGCAAAAAATACTCTCTATTTGCCAGCAACCAAGCTCTGGAACAGCTATTAGCAGATGCTTACTATATAATGATGACCACTGTAAGTCGATGCTTATTTAAGGAATGTTTTCAGGAAACAACTTGCTCTTAGGAACAGTCTGTAAGTGAAAATGCACTTTGAAAGATTTTTTACATCTTATTGGCTTGACTTTTGCCTTTTTACAGAAAAGGAAATGTGTTATAGAATTAGCATTTAGGAGAAACCTAGAGTACCATTCTTTATATTATACTTATTATTCAGAACTGGTCTTCTCATAGTGCAATTTAAACCCCCCAAAATTACCCGTCATTATACAGACAATCCATTTAACGTTCAGCAGCTAATCATACAACAACCTACCCTTTCAGAGGAGATACAAACGTCACTTGGGTTTTAAGTTCTGATTACAAGATGAGGTTCCAGTTGAGAATTTCAGCTATAAACCAAATGACCTTCAATGACCATAGACTGGAAAACCTGGTGACTAATCTAAATAGATTTCCAAGCAGAGGGGAAAAAAACACCACCCAGCTCTTGTTTCTAATCCTCTGCATTATTAGGGGAATGACAAAGACAAGCAGAATGTGAAAAAAATCATGACTCCAGTGACCTTCATGCCTTTGTCCCAGAAAGGTCAAGAGTAATCAGCAAAACTTTAACCAGAGGTCAAATTCAGCTTTGTTGCCCTTAGAGGCTGGTAAAGTGAAATATTCTGTTCTTGTGCTCTGTAAACAGCCACAGTAATTGGTGACGCTTTCTAGCGTTGGCTGTGGAGATGTATTGACATGAGCTGAAATTCACAGATAGACAGTATTTTACATGGTATACATCAATCTACAACTAAATCCTGATTTCAGCTTATAATGCTGGAAAATCACAACTGCATTCCTTAAAATGAGATCATACCAGGATATGAGTATACACCAGAATGCCTAATAAGCAGGTTTACAGTTTGTCATGCTGACCACCTAAGGTCAAACACCTATTGTCAATATCTGAAAAAAAATCCTGTGAAACTGAAAGGCACTACGCAGTCAAAGTCTGTAAGAAAGAACCAAGTGAAAATAAAAAAAAAATACAGCAGATAATCAAGACTAGATCTCATTAGGGCTTTCTGACTTTGGTATGGAGTGCATTATCCCTTTCCTCCTTTTGCATGTCACAAGGAATTTTATTTATTTATTAAATATTGATTCTCAGTAGAGCTGTAGGAATGACTGTGTTGGATGAGCTTCCAGCAGTCCATGTTTTCCATCATCGCACCATTAGTTAGCAGAGACTTAGAGAAAATGCAGGGAGCTAAGGAAGGAATAAGCATTTATTGTCGAGGAAAATTTCCCCTTTACTCTTGATGATCAGGAATCTCCTTATGCTTTACAACATAGTAAGGTATATCCTCTCCAAGAAGACATCAAGAAAAACTTGGGTTTATACCTTCGAATTTGCTATTGTCCACTTCAATATTTAGTCAGTCTTTTAATCCTGCCTAACAGCTGATGTAAATTATGGCCTAAGGAAAAAAGGTCAACAAACTAATTTTGAGTGCAGTGAACAAGTGCATGTTTTTCTTCATATTTTAATTTTTTTTAGCAGTTTGTACACTCAAAGGCTTCTGTATAGCATCCTGTATGTTTTTTATGCTGTCTTCTCTTCAGTCTGTCTTCATGAGAAGTGTCCCAGTCTCTGCATTTCCCATTTGTGAACCTTCTCTAACTACAGAATGCTTTGGGGGCTAGGGAAGTCAGAAATGTATAAGTGTGAAAGTCTTTAACTTTTTTATCAGGATGCACTGTTTTCTGTAGTTTTCTTGAGTTTTTTGGCAAACACTAAAAAAATGAAAAGCAAGTTTTAAAATCAACTACTTCAAATTAAGTGAAGGACCATTCAATGCTCAGTCTTCCAGCAACCTAAAAATAATGGCACTCACCCTGAACTTTGAAAGGCTCCTTCCTTCTTATGCATTCTGATACTGAGTTGCATTTCCTGTGTCTTGAAATATAATAAGACTGGACATCCTGTGCTGCATAGCATCAGTAAAATTGCAGCTGTCAATACAGGACACCTGCAACATCCAGTTTTAGAGCTGCTAAAACAGTGACCAGCGTTGCTGAAAAATGTAAAATCTGGGAGGAGCAGAGGATTCTGGTCCAGGATTCAAAATCAATATCTGCATACTCTGCTTCAAGTCTTGTTGACTTCAGTGAGAACACATGAAGTAAAATGCCATATATCATGAATAGATGTAACAAAGTTAAACTTTTGGGCATCCTCTAGTGCTGTTAGAGTTTGCGTATGCTGCAGGTACATGGCGTAATGGGGACTTCCCAAGCAGAATGACTTTGTGCTTGAAATGGAAAAGAGGTTCAGCTTTTCCTTGCCTGTATCTACCTTGGAGGAGACAGGGCGAGAACATCTCGAATATAACAGGGTGAAAGTGTGAGTAACCAGCAAGGGGCAGGGATAAAAATACCTCTCTTCAGTCTTCCCATTATCGCTTCATCTTTTCTTCCTGTAGGTGATGTCAAGTGTATGGATCAATGGTATATTGGCCATGTTGGTTCAGAAGAGACCACCAGATATACAGTTTCATAAACATTTCTTCAGTGCCACATATAAACAAATCATAAGGTCTATCATGAGAAAAAAAAGCAACAGTAAGGGAAAGAATAAGATTAATTATTATTTTAAATGGCATTTCCTTTAAAATACCAGAATGAAGTTGTTAATATCTTGGCAAGGAAAGACAGAAAGGAATGTTCCTAGGAATGAGATCGCAACTTTTATGTGTCCTCTTTTGCTTCCTTAATTATTTTGCACCTACAGTTGCATGCAGTCTTTGCCCAATACATTATCCTCTACTGAAAGTAGATTTATGATAAAGTTAAAATATTCACAGAGAAATAAGAGGCTCATATCCTTACAGTGGCTTTAATTCTAAGGAGACCATGCATTTCTTATGGTCAGTAATGAGAGTTATCAATGCTAAATAATTTTGTACTCACTGAAGATCACATCTTCCAGTGCTGTCTAGGAAAATAAAGTATTGATGTCTTACCAGATTTAAGTATATTTAGTCACAATCAGAGTATAGTTATATTACATGATTTAATGACTTTTAAACCCACGCTAGGGCAGAAGCTTCAAAACTTGGTAGTGTCTCCATCCCAGTATTTTATCCTTCTCCTGTCTCCAGGCATAAGCCACTGCAGAAATTAGAAACCATTGAAACAGGACAAAAGATCACAATTAAAAAGTTATTAAAAGGGGAAGGAACATCAGGAACACACTGGTGTTCTGTTTTTGAAAACAAATGACCCATTAATTCACAAAAACAACCCCATTACTGCAGTAGCAAACTTAGTTTAGGCAAATGTCCCCATCAACATTATTCAAGCTCAAATTTGATTTAGTTAGGAAAAGAGATGAATAAAGCTTAGGGTAATGGCAACCTATTAGACCATGCAGACCTTAATAATACATTTGAGAAAGTGTGCTGAGAGAATGACATGAACATAAACAGAGAAACCAAGAGTATAGCTACAGAATAATCGAGAATGTGTATCTGAATTCGTACCAGAGAAGGTAGAAGAAGAAACACAGAGAGGAGGAACATGTACCTAACTATAAACAATCATATTAATGACTGTTTCCCTACACAGTTACAATTTGTTTCTTTATTCTATTTTTACTGAATCTGATTTCTATTCTGGTTCAATTAATAATAATGAGCCTAAATTAATTTGCATTATCATTTACAATGGATGTTTTGATCATGTATGTAGTCAGAAATATATTGCATACATTACCATATTATGCAAATTGCATTTTCAGCATCAACTACATCTGTATATCATTTCTCCCTGCCAGCAGCTTATACATTCTGTGCATTGTCTCTTCATGTACAGTCCTGCAGATGCCTGGAAACGAGGAGAATTTTGTGAGGCACTACCCAGGGAAATACTGCTACAGGTGCATTGTTTTCTTGTTTTCCCTCTAAGCACCCAGCATTGGCATCAGATGGGGAAGAACTTTATTTTAACATAGGTAGTTTGTTTTTTATCCTTTATGACTCCACTGTTGCATTAGCTAAATCACTCTACTGCGCTGATCCCATACAGTGATGAGGTTTATATAGCACCCTTGCTTTCTGGACTGGCCTGAAAGCAAGCAACTAGATATGGACAAAAAGCTTTGTACTACTTTGGATTTTTTTGCGCTTAACACAACTGTATCTCCTGTAGGACTTCTATCCATTTGCAGCATAAATCAGATAAGAATCTGACCTAAAATGGAAGCAGAGCCAGTACCATGATATACGTATCTGATTTTTAGGTCAAATTTATGCATTCATGACACTCACTAGCTGGGGGAAATGTTGCACATCAATGGTTAATGGAACCACTCAACACTCTCTCAGTTGACTGTACCATTTGCCACTGGCCAAATTTCATATTGCAGTGAGTAAGCTCAAAAGTATTAGCAGTTTACATTTTTATAGTGCCTTTCATTTCATGGAATACTGCCTTGCTTTACAAGCTGACACAAAAAACATGTAAAGTTTCCTCCTGAAAGGAGGTTGTAGTGAGGTGGGTGTTGATCTCTTCTCCCAAGTAACAAGTGATAGAAGAGCGGAAACAGTCTGAAGTTGTACCAGGGGAGATTCAGATTGGATATTAGGAATAATTGCTTCACCAAAAGGGTTGTCAAGCATTGGAACAGACTTGCCAGTGAAGTGGGCAATGCTGAAGGTATTTAAAAGGCATGTAAATGTGGCACTTAGTGACCTGGTTTAATTGTGGACTTGGCAGTGCTAGATTTACAATTGCATTTGATGATCTGAAAAGTCTTTTCCAGCCTACATAATTCTATGATTCTGCTATGGTGCTGAAGCTTTGTGGTCAAACACAGGAAGAATTTAGTGGCCTACAACAATATAGCTGTTTTTGAGAAGAAATTAAGGGTATAGTATCCATTTGAAACAAGTGGGAATGTTTGAAGGGAGAATATAGTTTTTAGACTTGGAACTTGGCCACGTCAGCAGAGTTAACACACTTTACAGATATCATTACTGCAGTAGGATCTTTAATGACCACAAATGATCAGAACTTTGCTTTAACTTGTCATCCAAAAGAAGCACTTGGGTCATACCATGCCTCTTCTCATCACACTGACTCATGGACTGACAAACAGATGAGGATACTTTCTTCATTCATGTCTCTGTCGCTTTTAGTTGGAGCCATAGATACCTTTCACAAATGAACCAAACAGCCAAACGCTATGAAAATAAAACATTAAGCACAATTTACAGTCTCATGAAAACTTTACATGAAAACCTACTAAAACAGCCAAGCTGAGGATCATATAACTTGAGATTCCTCTTTCCACAGCTAAATTATTTCCAAGTCTCACTATAGGTTTGATCCTGCCTTCTAAAGAGGTGATAGTGAAATTCCTCTGGTGAGGTTACTAGGCCCTCATTCACTAAGCCATTTTGCAAAGGGAGTACTGCGACCACCCTTTTAAGTCACAACAAAGCTGTTCAGATGTATCATCCTGCATTTTGAAACCTCCTTCCTAAGAATTGGGTCTATTTTCACTGCTAGTTACCTTCCAGGACACACTGGGATGTGGTGCATCAAGTATCTCTCAGGAGAAGGAATTTAGCTTGGTGCAATCTGGTTAATGACTGTCATTAGGTATTACAAGAATGAAGTATGTTTGGTAGTCTTCAATGAAGTGTTAACCAGACTAAACTCCTAGAAACCGATAGACATAAAACATGAGAACATATTAATACTATCAAAAAATGTGGCTCTTAGCTAGTCTAATTCAAATGCCTGATTCTTGTTGATAAGTACGCAATTAAAGGTGATCTGTTTACCCTCCAAGCAGACAAAGGTCAAAAAACAGGTATGGTCTTTGTTTTATCCTCTGTATATATGAAGATGCTGATATTGATAAGCGTGAAGAATCTTTTCAGTTCTGCACAGATAAAGAGATAGCTCTTGGCAGAATAGATTAATGTACCTGTCTATACAAGCGTAGAGGAAAAAGAAGGGAAATAGATTAATATTCAACGGCACATGAGACAATCAAATATGGTGTTTGGATTGGCAACTGGACTAATAATAATCACTGTAATAAACCAGGGGCTTTATGTCTCTGATGTGCAGTAGTAGGTGAAACATAGTTGCTTCTTAGGAATATTAGAGTTGGATTCTTCATCATTCATTGCCTTGTGTAATTATTGTGATGAGTTCAAAGTAAATCCATTATGTTACCAAATCAGATTTTTTTCCCTTACATGTTGTGTTTGTCTTGCATGGGCATAATGACAACTCACAGTGCAGACAATGAAAAATCAAACTTAGCATATTTATTTATTATGTGAGAATAAGGAAAACAGGAGAGATCTAGTGAACAAGCACACTGACTTGGACATAATTTACTGGTTAGATAACTAAATATTACTGTAACCAGCCCTGTGGTTAATAAACCCAAAGAAGAAAGAGGAATGGATTAAAGAAAAGCAGTATGGTTTAACACTAAACAATTCTTTTTCTTGTTTGATAATGATTTATTAGCAGTTGTGTTAGCAAAAGCAGACATAGCAATACTGAATAATATTTCGACAAGTAACCAAAAGCCATCTTAGTCATTTAGGACTCAAAACATCTGCTCAAGAAATATCTTGAATATGAGATTTTTGTATTGCCAATTTGATTTCAGATTAATTTTTTTCAGTAATACTATGACTCTTCATGGCTGAAGTGAAGATAATCAAGGTAGATTATGAAAATAACCTAGTTATGTGGAAAAGGTCAATAGAAAGTCTTGTTAAGGTCTAGTTCTTCTGAAGATATCCTGTCTGTATTGTCAAAATAGATTAACATTATAACATGATATAACCTGTCACTAGGAAGAAAAATAGATGTTAACTCAAAGGCACTTGCCACAATTAAAATCAGATTTTGGGTTAGACTCTTAAAAAGCAAGAAAATATCACATCATCATTATTTCTCCTCTTACTTACATTTTTTCTAGTGAAGGTCACAGGAAGATACTGGTCTGCACAGATGTATAACTTTTGTTTTGTTAGCATGTGGACCAGAGAATAACAGTTGCTAGATTTATAACTATTTCTTTAAGGGGAAAGTGAATAGCAGAAAAGCAGTATTCCTTTCTAATTCGTATTACATGAACTACATTCAGTTTTAATGTAATGCGACTTCCAGCATCTTACACACTAGGACTGAAATGGGAATAGAGTGAAGGAATTACCTATGTGTTTTCTAGGATTACTGGCTGTGTGAATAAAACCAAATTACTCTAAGAACATGAGCAGTCTTGGGCTCATGCATTTGTCTTCCAGCCCTGAACTGTACAAAGTGAATGGAAGTAACACAGAATCATTGAATGGTTTGAATTGGAAGAGACCTTAAAGGTCATCTAGTTCCAACCCCCTGCCATGGGCAGGGACACCTCCCACTAGATCAGGCTGCCCAAGGCCCATCCAACCTGACCTTGAACACTTCTGGGATGGGGCATCCACTGCTTCCCTGGTCAACCTGTTCCAGTGCCTCATAGCCCCCATCATGAAGAATTTCCTCCATATGTCTAGTCTAAACCTTCCCGTCTTCAATTTATAGCCATTCACCCTAGTCCTATCACTACAACCCTTTGTGAACATTCCCTCCCCAGATTTCTTGTGGCTGCTTTCAGGTACTAGAAGGTTGCTATAAGGTCTTTTTGGATCCCTCTCTTCTTCAGGATGAAAACCCCAACTCTCTCAGCCTGTCCTCATATGGAAGATGCTCCAGTCATCCGATCATCCTTGTAGCCCTCCTCTAGACCCATTTCAACACTTTCATATCCTTCTTATGCTGAACTTTCCAAAACTGGACACAATGCTCTAGATGAGACCTCAGAGGAGAGACACAGAGAGTTATTTCCCACAGTGTCTCAAATGTTGGTCATGAAAATATATGAAGAAGGGCTGGCTTAGAGCCTGACAATTTCCAGGGAGTAAGCAAATTTAGGGCAGAGACCTCGGTCTTAAAAACCCCTGTAAATATCCTTACTTGGTCAGGTCTCACCAGTAATAGGACAACAGTTAAAAATAACATACTGAAGAAACTTAATACAGGAATAAACCCAACCACCTGCATTTCTAAATACACACAAGCCATTGAATTGAACAAAACTGAAGCTTAGAAAGAATCCTAGCTCAGCTTATGCTGTGAAGGACTGGTGTCCTCATGTTGGTGAGGGCTTTTTTACCTTCAGTAATTTCAGTCCTTGAAAAGACATACCTGTGACCGAAGTGATTCCAGACATAAATCTGACAGGACAAAATATGACATGTAGTATAACACTCAATACCCTCAACATAAATTAGAAACTAGAAGCTATCTGAGCCACCAGGTTTAAAATATAATACTTCTCATGTATTTTCAGGTGTCACTATGTGTAAACGATTTGCTGTTGAAAATATAATGCGTGGCATTTTTCTACACTCACTAGCCATATCTTTCTGAGTGACTTCCAGAAATTATAACATCTAAATGTATCTTTGTACTATGCCAAAAAGTTAATTTAAAAATCAGCTTTCTGTGCTGCCTTAATCAGGGAAGAAGTCAGTGAAAATTGTAGTGATGGTGCTTAAACTAGCGAGAAGTCTGATCCGTATGTCAAGCCATGGTTTAATGTTCATAAGGACTGTCCCAGTGCATAATGCATCCTCACTTTTCTGACCACTTAACTGAAGAAAGTTGCAAAAACTTTTAGATATCTGATTTGCAAACTAGGACTTCTGCAGTTTTCCAGTGACATAAAAACAGTTTAGTGGTTGAAATATACCAGCAGCTTCAGTAATAATTAGGTATAGCCATTTCTTGTCATTTCTATGGACTATATCCTCAGCTAGCGTAAATCAATGACACTCCAACACTGGAACTGTATTACTCTATACAACTGGAAATTGTTCTGCAAACTAGTTATTGCTTTAACTGTTACTGCTCTTGACAATTGAGACACCTGATTTACACCAGGTGGATTTATTCCACATATTTAGAAATTTCTGTACATTCCTCAAAGGGTCTGTAGAGTTGAATAAACTCTCCAAATAAGCCAGGAACATGCTCTTCATTATCTATCGATCGGTGCTCAATAATGTGACACCATTATATGTAAATCATGACTGCAATTATTAAATCAGGCTGAGTTTGTATTGCTTTTCTTTCAGTGTTGGATAGAGTTAACTCTACAACCACATGAGAACAGGTACAACACAGCTAGTGGGCTGGAAGGAGTTAAAAGCCCCACCCAAGCTCTCACAACCTAACCTTTGGAGCATGCAGCTGATAATTTGAAACAGAACATAATGCCCCCGAGGAGATACATCTGGAGGTCAGCTCAGTCAGATACTGTGGAACAGTTCCAACAAAGCAATCAAATACCTACCAAAACCTATTAAAAAAAAAAATAAAAAACAAACCAAAAAACCCCCACCACATCTTTTGTATACAGACATCCAACCTAAGCTAGATAAGGTAAAGAAACCTGATTTCATTTTCATACCCTTGTCAGGCAACTAAGTGCTGATTTTTCCCTCCACAGACACAAAGTGAGGTTTTTTAACTGAGGCTTATTAAGGCTTAGTTTGTCTAACCCAACCATAATAAATTCATGTGTCAAGATTGCAGTTGATTGCTCATCAGAGAAAAATGAGACAAGATAATCCACTTTGCTGAAGATGTAATGCTTTAGGAATGTTGCAAACTACTGCAAATGTTTAAGTCCCCATGCCTCATCAGTGGTTATGTAACAAAACACCCATTCAGGGGCTGATTCTTATCTCCGGCTTGCATAAGGCCATGTCTAGACAAGGATTTGGAGGTGTGTTTGAAACTGTTAGCAGAGTGGTCTAGCTGGCAGATCAGGAAGGTGTCCCCCAGCACCATCCTACCAAGAATTTAATGCGTGTGAAATGTAGGTCCCTCTCCTTCAAGTTTTTGATTTGTCCACGCTGGACTTAGACCATGAATTCAGGGGATGGGGGAGGAAAGGCTTATCTTTCTGCCTATCCAAGTCTTGAGCTTTTGAATGTTCTAAAGCTTTGCCTATGGGGGGTTTTTCATCATTATTTTCAGTATATCCACCTGCATGCCAGAAGTATTTCACATAAGGCTGGATGGTACTTTGTCTTTGTGAAGCCTGTAAGAGAGATAAGGGATTACTTTCTAGTGATGCTCAGCCCTTTGACAGTATCTCCTGTACAATAAAATGATTCCAGTGTTGATTTCCTGATCCACCTTACCTACCTAGGTATAATATTTTTCTCTGTTTATTACTCCCATTCCCAACCCACTCAACATAGCCACCCACTCCTATTACACATGCACCTCTGGCTGTTGGGAGAAGCAATCAGTGGAAGAGCAGGAAGATTTACACAGAGAAGAGCTCTATAACTTGCCAACTGGATGATAAGAAGACATCCCGCAGAATTTCTTTTAAAGCATTGCCCTGAATTTACAATCTTTGGTTTCTTCATTTCTGATTTGCCCCTTTATATTACAGCAGCAGCAACACATGGCAATAGTGAGAATCTTTACATAGATCCACCACATGCCCATCTGTGGTTTGATCCATCCAATATTAATTTCATAAACAAAATCTAAGAGCAACATTTTTAACATACTTTACATACCTCCACTTTCCTTTCTTTTTTCCCCCTAAGGAGACCTAACTATTTCAAATTTACTTTTGTAGATTATTTGTAGTCACTTTAATTTCAACATGTACCTCTGAGGATTCACACAAAATAACTATTTTATTTACAGCTAATATTCTACTGTGCTTTTAAAACTTTTAAAAACACATTTCCTGTAGATGAAGAAAAATAATGTGCCTTTGTAAATGTGGAATTTTTCTTTTTTTATAATCATAGTTAGCTATGTTTTCATGTTTGTAAGACAAGAAGTAGGGAAAAGAAGAATTGGGTAAATTTTAAACCACATTCTCACGGAATTTATCTGCTGACAAGAAATTTGAGGAGAAATCCTTATCTACTGAAATCCATGGGAAGGTATTTATTTTAGTAGCACCAGGAATTTGCCCCCTGTGTTTCACAAATTAAATACATATAGATATGCAAATACACATGCACGTATATTTGCTTTCCTTCTATAATAAAACAAGACTTATGAGTCCGGCTGCAATAACTCCTTTTGTAATGGAGCTTTCATTCTGTACTTTCACATCTAGTATTGTAACCAGTGTTAACGTGTCATTAAGAAGACTGAGATTAAGAAATACAGTCTTCTGCTGTCTTATCTGGAACATATCAGCTTTTGGTAGAAAAATATTTTTAATAAAAAGAGGTTCTTTAGAAGCTTCTATCTTGATATAGGCCTAAGTTCAGCAAGTTAAGTTCAATCACACATCTGACTTCTAGCCTTCCAGAACATAACAGGGTTTTAATGTTTAAAGTTAGGTGCATGTCTGAGTATGTTACTGAGTAGGAGTCAGAGTGAAAACATCTTTCATTTAAGATAAAAAAATTCCTGCTTTAAGTTTTCTTCCTTGAACTCTGGCTCCAATTTGTGAATGCAGTGGGGACGTTCAGGTTTCTGCATGGAGACCAGCAGGAACGTCAGCAGTTCTGCTTCACTGCTGAGTATCAATAGTTCTCTGAGATCAGAGCTTAGAGAGAACACTTAGGAGGGACAACCTTGTCAGGCAGCACTTGAGTACTTTGCTCTGTTCTTGACCAGCCCATGCAATTCTCATTGCCCTCAAGGTAAGATGAGTGGATGGATCATGGAAGTGTACAAACAGCCTTCAGGGCAATAATTCAACTCCTTTCCTTTTACCTTGAAGCAGTATATTTCCAGACACAATCAAGGTGCATAAGACAATATTCAATTTAAAGGGGTGTTCAGAATAGGACAGGTTATATTTAAAAAGAAGAGAGCAATACACCTTTTATAAATAATGCAGTGGCTTGCAGTCATAAGGCAAGCACCGGATTTAAAGACAAATGATGCAGAATGACTGGCCTCTCTAAAGGTTACTCTGTGAGTAAAAGCTCATGAACTGACTGTGAAAATGGCAAGATAGGTACCACTGCTAAGCTTGTGGTATCCCTAAGTACAAAGGCTGCTTTGGGCTTATACTACAAGCCTCGCCAGAGTGGTGTTAGACTGGGAGTGGGCTGAAGCAGAGGCTCTGTTGTCCTTGTATGAGACCATGGAAATGTGTATGGCATGTGCACCAGAGTACCTGTGCTCCCAGTGAAACTGAGCAGGGACCCTGCCTCCCTGCTGAGGGAATCTGTCTTCAAGTCACAATACAGTCATTCCTCTGAAATGGAATTTCAAACTTGCTGACATTCAGCACAAGGAAAGTCAACAGAGAACAAAATCATATTACAAGACCTATACATTCAAGATTTCTTCTCTCTCTCTCTTATGGAAGTACTTAAAGGAAATATATCACCGCTCATCACAACTTTTATGTTCTGCTTTCAATTATAGTAGCTGACAAACACTTAAAAGCTAAAAGTGAGTAACTATCATACTTCAATATAGTGTCACTCTCTTTACAAAAAGGGTTACTTAAAATCTAATTCTGCCTGTTGCACTTATCATTTATGCTTTGTCTCATACTGGCCATTTGTCTTCAAGGACTGTGTCCCCGATCTGTCTATTGACATGTCAAAAGGTAGGACAGATGGAAAATACGAAGAATAAAAAGATTACCACAAATAACAATTCAGTCCATTATGTTACTGTTAAAATATTTATGAGAAGTTTAATGTGCTTTTTTTAAATATAATAACATCAAAGTATTCATGTGTAATTAAATGTGATACATAAATCATGCTGTTTGCTAGAGCTATTGACTGCACTGTTCTCATTCTGCCAAACTTAATATAAAACTAATTGTTAATTTTCAAGCCAGTAGCTTTTTCACCAGTTCATATGCTGGTTGTTTAGGTATAAAGTCAGTGCGATATTAATACCACAACATAGATTTCTTCTTTTTATATTGTCACAAAGAAGTTCTACTCAAAATGTGACCCCTTTTTAATAAAATAGCCTTTTGAGCTCCATCATGGGCAAAGTTGAATACTCTAAAGTTTTTTTGCAGTCAATACAAATAGTCTATTTTCATTACACTTATTTGTCTCAGTAAACAGTGGGCCCAGATCCTCAGTAGGCATAGCAAGAGTTCACACAGCTGTACAACTTACATCTGTGGTAGATGTCGCCCCTGTCTATACATTCCCTCCTTGAATAAACTGCTGTGCATTGAGAATATTAAACATAGTCCGAGTTATTCTAAGGACTGGTACTCATGCAAGTTTTAACTAGTATTAACAGTTACTTGACCTTACTGGGCAGAGAAAGAAGAAAATGCTCTTTTACACACTCTTATGCAAACGTCTTAAATCTTAAATGAACTGCGCACAAAACTTTTCTTGTGTGAAGGACCAATAATACTTTGGACCTCACTTGAAATCTAGGTCACTTTGACCTTGTGTAAATGAAATCTTGCATTTCACCATTTTTTCACATGCTTGTTCCGTCTTGAACAAAACCTCAGAATCAAATAAGCACCAGCTTCAATGTAGAGGATGATTAACTTAAGGAGTTCTTGGCTTCTTCTTCAAGAAGGTTAACATGACCTTGAATGGCAGAAGAATATTATGGATTTGTATTGTTGACTTTATGTGGAGTGTTGTTATAAGAAGTTCACTTGAAAACGTTATTTTAAAGTCTTAATAAGTACACATTTCTCTTTCACTGCTTTCTTGAAGTTATTAGTCCATCTACGAACTGAAAATAGTCGGTTGGCTCCCTTCTACCATAGCAGTAGTCAGCCAAATTCATGCACACATTTCCCGTTTGCTTCAGTAAGAATTTTATCGATGGCAGTGCTATAAATTCTACCTCTACCTTCTCTCTAATTGGCACCAACATTAAATGCTAAAGGATGTCCTTGGAAAATCAAGAGGCCTGGAAGCAAAAGTACACAGCTAAACTCAGTTCTCCATTGTACATATGGCTATCTATTAATTTCACTGAGCTTATTCCACTTCAGGGTTTTGTTCTTGCTTTGTTAAAGTCAACAGTAAAAATCATGTTAACATGAATGAGCAAAATTAGGCATATAAGTGAAAGTGAAGTCAACTCTTGTCTGAAGAATTCCCACTTAGGACTTACTGCCTGACACAGTGGTCACTGAAGCATTTCTAAAGGTCATTGTCTGATATGATCTTTTCATAATTGTTAGTGGAATGACGGCATCTTTATTCTGCTCTGCTTACTAGCAATGCTTATATAAAAGTGGATTATTCACAGCTCCTTTCCTTTTGAAAATGTGCATTACTTTTAGGGAGAAATAAAGCACACCAAGTGTGAATCAAACTGAAAACAATCAGTTGAGGTTTATATGCTAGCCAAACAATGCCACTTGTATTTTCCAGTTGTAGTTTGTATAAAAAGATCTGATTTTGAAGAGCATTGCCATCAGTTTAGGAGAAAAAGTCTCAGAAGTTAAATTCTATTGATAGTAGAAGAGTAGAATTGATTCCAGGGCATGGCAATGTACTTAATTATGTGTCAATTGCCGTTCTAGTCATGCGGTGTATACTTGCAGTTTTTTGTTGAGGAAAGACATTTTCATAGTATTGCTGTTTAGGAAAACATGCTTCTTGATATACCTGCACATAAGTGTGATGTCCTTTCAGTTGAAAAGTGGAAAAGCAATTAGATTTTTCAGTCCACACCTATTTTCTAAATTTCTGATAAGACCTTCTTCACATATTTCCTTACCTCACATGCACACTACTGAATTCCTCTTTAGAATGAAAATAAAAATACTCTTTCTCCAGCTGATGTTAAGAAAGCAGCGTCTTTGACCTGGGTATGTCAGAGTGTTTGACATTGTTAATAATTTGTCAGCTTGTTATGGATATTACTGTTGAATACATTTCTGTTGTGATGGCATTGGTGAGCCCTGCCTATAGTTGAGAGTCCGTCCCATTGTGCAGTAAAAAGCTATCTGAGATAGTCAGAATTCTCTATTAGACTCTGCTATGGAGTGTAAAAACTTCTCTTAAGAAGGTGAGTACTTATTCTAAGGAGAAAAGACAAGAGATGTTAAAAAGGAAAATTAAAGAATCTGAAAGAAAAGAAGACAGATATTACAGTAGACAGAGGCAAAAACTTAAGCCTGTAATACATTAATCCAACTGCTCTATAGGGAAGTAAGGAGGAGAAATAAAGCCTCGGCAGTTTGTTTATTCAGACTGGCTAAGTTTCAAATGAGTGAATAGTTCCAGTGAAGCCAATAACACTACTCACATCCTCATAGTTTTACATTTATGTAGGTCCATTGCAGGACTGATTAATCTTGCATATTTCAGGAGGTCTTCTAGTGCTTTCAAGATAAATCATTTGAAAATGAAGCAGATGTGTAGATAGACCAGGGGTAGAGAGCTAGATGAAATTTTGTGTGTCTCATAATAGTAATTTTCATGAAATCAAGCTGACTTTTCACATGAAAATTGCTCAAATGTTCATACACATATTTCACATAAAGAATATATTACAGTTTCTATGTGGTGAATAATGTGGTGGGCATATATGTTCTATAAAAGTGCAAGGGATTAAACTGTGGCTGTTTGGGGGCAGGAAGCTACTAGAGTCACTCTCTGAAAGCTATTTCATTATGTCTGCTTTCAGATTTCATATATAAAACCAATTCATGGAAGCAGAGTAGCTGTTTTCAGAAGGAGATTGACTGATTTCAACAAAGTTGCTTTAAAGACTTAAGAAAATGAACATATTGGATCTGCAAGTATGTTAACAAGACTTCAGTATTGAATAGCTTTAAGAAATAATGCTACCTATGTTAGCATACTCATTTCACTGTTGCAAACTTACTTTCTTTCCAAAAAAATACCAAATGTTGGAGGCTGCAATTTGAAATTTAGCACCTGAAACAGTATATGTTGGAGGCAGCAGAACTTAATTCCCTCCTTGTTATAGGAACACCTAACTTTTCTGTAACCAATATTCATTTCATTTTCCTGCAAACAGTATAAAGATGAATAATTTATGAACATTCCTGCATTGAAGCACCTGAGGCACCTGCTAGCATCTTTCAGATTTGAAAGCAGAAGCATTTGTTGGTTTGGGGTTTTTTTTTAAGAATATGTGTTCTGATATGATCTTCGTGATCCTTTAGGGGAATAATTCACATAATTAGGCTGGTTAGCAGTTGCTTTTTTCACAGTCAGTGGTTGAAGCAGAAAAATTCTCTGCATCTGGTTTTTTTTTTTCTGTCTGCCACCAAACTGATGAAATAAGGCACTCTGCATACATATGCACACATGCAGCTGCCTAGAAATGCTCCTACTAGCTTTCCTGGAATGAAACACCGAAGGTATAAGTGCATGTGGGACTGGCATCTAAAGGATTTCTGGGAGCTCTCACTCAAATGGAAAATAATGTCTTGCACAACTTCTTTCTTTTCTAGTAAGTGTCAGGTCTAGACCAGAACTGCATAAGAGTAAAATAAACTTCAAAGACTACCACCATACCTATGATAACTCTTTGGGACCTGAGTTGGGAGGGGTTGACAAGGATCATCAAATCCAACTCCCTGCATAGGACAACCCCAAAATTCACACCATGTGTCTGAGTGCACTGTCCAAATGCTTCTTGAATATTGTTAGGTTTGGCACCATGACTATATGCAACCTAAATGTGCCGTTTTCATTTGATTTAACACCCTTGATTTTAGTTATCGGGGAGGCTGTAATCCAGTTACATAGATAAGCACAGAGCAACTCTTTCCAGAAGTAAGCTAGCTTGTTTTAAAGAAACAGAAGACAAAGCAAAGATATGATGTATTAATGAATGGTACAATGGGCCATGGATACTGGCCTAGTGAAATGAAGGCCTCTTTGCAAGAATTCTCTCCTTTAGCATGTGATAGACCTTTTGCCCCAAGATCACAATGGCTTACAGACAGAAACCAGAGAGGAGGCAAGAAATCTTGTCATTTATTTTCCCCATGGGACAAACAACATTTCATTCTACCTTTAACCCTGGAGGGAGATACTTCCACTTAGCAAACAAATCTATATTAAGTGCTCTTGCTGGAATTATTTACAGTATCGTTTATTCCAGAAAATGACACTAATAATATACTGCTGAATTCAGAAAATGGAATTTGACATGAATAAAGGCCTTCTAAGGAGTATAAAGCATCCTTCTTCCTCACTATGCTTTATTAAAGAATTCCTTGTTTTCTTGTTCCAAAGGCAAAGGAAAACAACCATTGTTCTCCCACAATACTCCTCTGTAACTCACAGACAAGCCACTTTTGGCATCCCATCCTTAATCATAGATGACTCCACAGGAAGCAAAACCAATTCTGCACCTTAGCAATATATTTCTGAGGCAAACAATAAGATCCACCTCACTATTCAGGGATCAATTTGTCTGTAGAAATAGGAAAACCTTTGCACAGCTTTCAGTACTGTAGTAGATGTGTATGATTGCTTACATTTCATATCAAATAATATTCCCTGTTAACAGAAAAAGAGGAGATTGTCACATCAAAAATTAAGCAAAAATGTGGGGGATTTTTATAGAATGTCCTAAGAATTAATTTCTTCCAGTTTCCAGATATGCCTGAATACCTTCACTTTCATGTGATGTGTCAGGAGTTTATTCAGGAAATAGAAATGTCCTGCTGGCCATATCTGTTTTTCTAATGGTAACTCTGCATGTTGTATGCTACTAGCACAGTTTTTATGCCAAGTAGTTCCTGTATTAAACAGAGGAGGTTAAAAGTCAGTTTTGCCTTGCAGCTGCTTTTAGTGCAATTTGGCAAAGGTTTGCCAGTCTGTTCGTAAATGTACAGTGTCATTGCTAGATAGGAACATTAATTAACATTATCTGCTTGAGGATGAGCACAGAAATGACTTATATTGTGATTTTGATTGGAACTGCAGACAGGATCACATGTTCCTATTAATTTTTATATTTTTAGTAGAGCAGCCGTAAACATTAGTTAGCTTTAGATTAGTTAGCTTAAGAGTTAATTTCAACAGTGTGCATTCTTTCAGCAAAGGGTAAGAAAATGACCTGCTGATAATACTTCCTCTCCAGAAACTCCTTTAATAAATAGTACAAGGTGATACCAATTATCTCTCTGTTTTTGAAAGGTCTGGAATTTTTGTTATTTAAATAACGTCCAGCCACAGTAAGGACTTCTTAAAACATACAATTAAAAGAAGGGAACAATGCATCAGCATATGTTTTTATTTGAAGTAGTTATATAGAAGATTCCATGTTTTTCCACTGAAAAATGCAGATAGAAATCACAAAATATGCATTATATTTATTTTTTTTTACAATGGGAGTAAGTCTGTGATGATTTTCAGAGATACGTTTGTAATACATGACAAATATTCTTACTATGTACTAACTTAAATAATTGGATCAACTTTGGGAAAACTGGAATTACCTTCATTGGTTACAGAGGAAGCCAGGGATCCTGATATAGACATTCTGAACACTATCTAAAGCAGGCCATGTGAAGGCATCTATCCAGCCAACACTTTTTGGTAAGCAAGTAAAAGGAAGAGGAAAATTGTAATCACAAGTTTTCTTATTATCACCTCATATTTCTCAGAAAGCTGTAGTAGAACGTCAGGTTCAGTAGTATATTCTAAGTATAAATGGACATGGTTTTCAGACAAGTACCTGAAATCCTGTGTCCATTGCAAACCAAAGCATTTTTGAGATATGGGAATAAGGAATGTAGATTAAGAAATCAGACAATCTACTTATGCTTTTAAAACAAAGATATGTTTTTATGCCATGACCTGAAATCCCAAGTTACATAAAAGCCATTTTTCACCTTTTATGGTCTTAGGTGATCAAATATAATTCTGCTTTGAAGCTTAGTGCATGTCATAGCACTCGTGTGCTTGACACATGTATAGAATTTACGAGCTTTCAATCATCAATAAACCCACAACATCCTCCATTCTGTTGTTGTTGCTGTTTCTCCTCATCATTTGACCTTCATCGTCCCTCCCAGTTCAAACCATTCTATGATTCTGTGATCATCAATATCAAAGATGGCATCCTGACATCACACGAAAGGGTTTATTCATTAACCTGGGCAATGTGTGAACTGATAGTCTTTGAGACTAGTGACTTACATTCTAATAGCATCATTCCTGTCTGACATGTGAAAAAATTTTATGCTCCAACATCAGGATTGTACTTCTAGTACACCAGTAACATCCTATTATGGACACCACAGAATGATTTTCAAATAATGGTTAACCAGCCAACCCTCTAACAACGATTAGTGCAGCAGAGCACATTAGCATGAAGCTAGCAGCCCCCTTTCTTCCCCCAGTACTTGAAAGAAAGTTGCACAGTTTAAGTCAAACCCTGCTGCCTTTACAGAAGGTGAAAATGAACAAAAACCCATTCAATACCAAAATGAGAGCAGCTTCATCAACCTTACTATGAAGCAGGAGTTACGGTTGCATCAGTTTTTGTAGTCCTAATGATAAATACAGTATTGTGATTAAGCAGTTGTCTGTGTGATTAAGGATGTCAGAGAAATATATTGATCTCACTGATTGAAATGATGGTTCAGATGTCTTGATCTATCAATGCAACTTTGTTACATTTTAAATAAAAAGTATATATGCTTTTAATAGTCCTTTTGTTAGCCATGCAATCATGATGCTAATTTAAAACTAGGAAAAAAACCTATTATTTCCTTAACAGAAGCTGAACTTTGCTGAACAAAAAGGGTATATTTTCACCTGTTGGACTGAAACTGATTAAGAAAAGAAGTAAATGGGAAGGTGGATCTTGTGCAAACATTTGTTATATCCTCAGATGATTCCTTGATTTACCTATACAAAATGTTTCCTAACCTTCATACATACCAGTGTTTAGCAAATTAAATATTTAATCTTTCAGTTGTGGAAGAATGTGGGCATAGCAAGTACAACTCATTACACTCATACTTGCTGAAAGTTATCTGCTGTAAAGGATTAACTGCTGTATTCAACAATAATGAAGCTCTTGTTTTCAAATAAAGAGGTCAATTTGCTTTGCACAAAATACGCATATATAGCACGTATGACTAATATTGGTTTTGTGAAAACTGATTGCAAAGGAATCTAAAATTGTCTTTTATTACAATTTTTTATATTAATCTGCCCTTGACTAATAATTGTTGTACAGAGACCATGTCAGCATGTCATTACACCTGCTTAGCAAGTCATCTGCACTTGCAGTGGTTTTGTTGTCACTCTATGACTATGTTACCAGTTGTAAACCTTTTCATTGCTTCTCTCTTTTCCATTTTTTGTTGTTAGTGTCAAGGCAGAACTGATGACCTTCCACTTGCTTAAACACTAAGTGCAAGTGGCTGTGAAGCAGGTTCTAATGCTCACCGATATCTGAAGTTTTGGCAGCAGCTAAAGAAAATATGTATAGGGTCATTATGTATCTATCAGAAAACTGCATAAAGACACACCTTATGTATCTGCCTGACAACTCAGAAACATGCACTTGCAACTTCTGTTTAATATTACATGGTGATGCATATGTGATATAATCCCTTCAGCTCAGATTTTAAGAGTTTTGACACTGAGATTGTGGTCTCTGCCTATATGTGTTATTTCTCGAGGCATATAAAAGCTTAGTTTGGTGAAGAGCTGGCTGACATTGTCCTATAGTTGTATGAAAAGATATCCTAGAATTTTTCCACAGCCAAACCCTCAACCGTTCTTACAAAAAAACATCTCTCTCATGTGAATTTCATTGATGATTTTGGATCTTTCTGCTTCTAAACACTCCAGTTACATTATCATTTCTTATATCAGTGGTGACTCAAAATTTTTGAGAAGACTTAGTGTAAAAGAAATGTTCTGCCCCTTATTCCTCTGGTTTTATTCCTGATAATCATCTTAATTTTTCTGGTTTTAGGTTTGCCTAATCAACATACTGTTATGTCTCATTCAACTGCTCTTCTAGGTCTTGGGGACATATTTACTGAGTTGCTTAGTGACACTTTATTTTATTGTTTTTTTATTAATTTCAAATAATGTTAGTTTGCTGATGGTAAATAAAGTATTTTTTTCTCAAGTTTGTCTCCAGTGCCATACGACGAATGTTAATTAAGTACTAACTTTATTTTCTCTGTGCATAAAAGTATTGATGGAAAAAACCTGAAAAGGTAAAATCTCATTTAGACAGTTAAAGAACAAGCAATATCAGAGGCCTCCAAGCATTAGATTTGTCACTGGTGGTAAACATTCCTTTTCCTCATAGTCTATTGCAATTACAGAGCAATTTCCATACATATCATATAACATTCACATGCTTTTGTGGAGATTTTGTCATCGATATGGGCAAACAATGGACCAGATCCTCAGTAGATATAGATTTGCCACAGCTCCATTTATGCTAATAAATCTTTACAGCTTACAGTAGACAAAGATCTGTCCCATTGCTTTCAGGATGATGATATTTCACAGTTATTCTGTTTTGTAGAGTTAGTTATTCTAATTTTAATTTATTGTATACCTAGATTCATACTGCTAGCAAATAAAAGAAGAAAAGAAAATGTTAAAAATATTTAAGATTTAAGTAGCGAATGTTGCAGGGCAGGCAGTAATGTTTAATAGTAACTATGTCCTGCTGGTTCCATCCCAGTTTATTAATGAAGTGTGGATATTCACAACATTGAAAATACTTATATGAATAGAATGCTCTGTGGTTGGTATGTGGTTGCATTTAAACGACAACTTAGGTTGTATGACCTCAGAGAGAGGGTAGCCAAAACCTTTTTAGACAGTCAGTCACCGTGTGTACAGATGATACAGTTTAAGCACCCTAGTTCTTCCTTCTGGGAAAACTCCAGTTAGCTAGAACTCTTTCCTCTGTTTCCCTACAGTGAGGATCCATGTTTGCTGTTTGAAGTGGAAGATGGTCTCATGTAAGACCAGATTTTTTTTTCACAGTGGGAATTTTCTTTTCAAACAATCTCAGAAAAAACGAACTAGATCCAGTTTTTCCTCTGAATCTATTCTCCCCACAGAGACCATGTACTTCAGTGGCACAAGGGCTGAAAGATACTAGGTCCGTTAAAATATTTATTAGCAAACAACTTAACAAGATTAGTCTATCCTTAAAAAAAAATTCTGCTCTTAGTAAGAAGTACAGTTTCTAAATAAATCAAAACCAGAACACAAAGGGATATTTATTACTACATAAAAGAAGGAAATGAACTGAAAGGGCAATACACTGTACTAAGAGCATTTGAATATATGCATTTTTAATGACCGTTCTAAACCAGCAACTGTTCAGTTAATTACAATCTGTCATGGTGAGGAGAAAAGGAGGCAATAACACTAAAGAAAGATATTTCACAGTGAATAGTAACTGATCACTGACTTAAAATTTGTGTGTGTGGTGTTTAAATAACATCAGACAATTACAGAAATTTTTAAAGTATGAGCTTATAAGCAGATTTTATTTCTATTTTTCATTCCTTTTTAGGCTGTTTCAGCAGTACAAAACACATTTTCCTTTAGTTGCCCTTTAATTTCTTGAAGACTATTTGTCTCTGTGGATGTTAAGCAAAAAATTATATTTGCTCACAGTTCACCAATAGTTCTCAATAACAGCCAAGAGCAAGCCTTAAGTTGTCCCAACTCAATGCTCTGAGATGTTTAGGACATAATGGATTTTTTACATACTCAGAAGTACAGCAGTACTGCACATTTACACAGTATTATGTTACTCAGTGAGGTACATTTTCTTCACATCTTGTTTTCAGTTAGTACTGACTGTACAAACAGTGCTTTTCCACATAAAGAGAAAGTCATAGGCATTCCACAAATACATACCAATCTAAAAATCAACTAGTAATGCTTTAAAAAAAAAGGTAGCAGAGGAGTATAGGGTAAAAATAAAAAGATCATGTAGTTCCTGAGAACTAAGGACATCATGTGTCTCAAGGAACATTTTATTATAGATGCCAAAAGTTAAAAATTATTGACATTCAATAGAAAGTGGAAGCAAGGAACTGAAATCTTTGGGGGGGCATGTTCTTATAAGCACACAACAGTAAATATTATATCTACTTATCATTATTCTGCAATTTGGAATGTGTCTATCATTAGCAAAACCAACCGGCTTAATCACATTAGACCAAAGCTTTGGGGTGACTTTTTCATTGTCATATCTCTCAAGTGTTCTGGTTTAATAGGGAAATCCTGAACTTTCATAGTAAATCAGAGTTCCATCTGTCCTCAAACCAGCAGGTAAAACCTTATTCTCCCCTCATACTGGCACTTTCCAGAGAATAAATGGAAGTCTGATAACACATGGACACAGAAGTGTCAGAAGCTACTCCATTTAAATACAAAGGCATTTTAAAGCTGGCTACATGGGCAGAACAGATCATGCACATAAATTACCAATTCTGGTAGATGAAAAGCAAGAAAAGTACTGTTTGGATTAAGATACATGCCATTCAATTACAGGTTCACTTTAAAACAACTCTAGGAGTTTCTGTTTTCCATGCTTTGTGCTTGGAAACAATGCTGACTTAACGTGCTAAGCCTGTTTACCTTTTGCCTAATTTCAGTGATTATTTGCATGAAACTTACTGAGAATTTTTTTACTGACTTTTTTCATTAGAAAGCATCTAGTCATTGAAATTTGTGCCAAAACCTTTTTTTTTTTTTTTTTTGAATGATGGTTTCTTCATGAATACCTCATTGTTTGTGGTGGGGAAGAAAAATTGGTCAAGAGTAGAAATTGAGTAACCAAAAGCACAACAGAATGTGAGGCATTAGATCTCCAAGGGTCCCATTCTGAGTTTTCCTAAATTTTAAAAAAGTACCTCCAAGCTACTGTCAGTTTTGAAGAATTCCTGTAATTTTAATGTGGAATATGAAGTCTTAAAATATACTATGAGGGTGTTGAAGCAATGGAACATGTTGCTCAGAGAATTCATGGGTGTCCTATCCCTGGAGGTGTTCAAGGTCAAGTTGGATGAGGCTATGATCTAATGGGAGGTGTCCCTGTCCATGACAGGTTGGATCCAGATGATCTTGAAAGTCTGCTCCAACACAAACTGTTCTATCACTCTATGATTATATACATAAGTAATTTCAAACATTTAATTTCAAATCTTTTTTACATGCAGCAATTCTGACATGACTTCTGAAGATGTCTATCGATAAAATTAACTTGTATGTTCAGTGGAAGATCCTGGGGTCAATTACTGTCACCTTCTTTACTAAGTGCCTCTCAGCAAAAAGCACTGACAAACTTGGAGCATGGCAGTATAACTTCAGTAGAAAATGAGAATTAGAAGATGTGAACTATGAAGTGGAATAGCAACAAATAGAAATATAGAGAGATATTTAATATAGAAACCTAGCCAAGGAATTTCATCCACTGCTAATACAATGAAGATTCATCCTCTGTGAATATTCCTTGTGACTGATCATATTTCTTTACCTTTCTGTTATGTTACAACCCATGTGGTAGTTTTCAACTGCATAAAGAATCAGAACATCTTTACTTTTTGCTCTCTGCAAATAGGGAGATCTACAAAAGCTCTGAGGGTTGTGAATCATGTCTCAGACATTTGGGAAGTGTCCACCCAACTCAATTTGGCTGCACACTTTGTGCGATAGTTAACAGACCAGCATAGTCTACAGGCAGCAGAGCCAAGTCAACTAGTAACTGCTGCTTCTTTCTCTCCGACTGCAGCAGTGAAATCACGCACATTTTCAGGAGAGGTGGTGTTGCTGCCTACAGGGGATCATGCCTGTTTGTAGCCACCTGCATAGCAGGATAAGGTGACAGCACAGTCACCAACTCTGGAAGAAGGAGTCTGCCCTTTTCACATTTTCCAGCTGTGAGGTCCAGTGCTCGCAAAGGATCAGGCAGGAAGGAAAATGATGCACATTTTTACTGTCAAATCCATTACAGCAGTTGTTTTAAAAGTAGTTTTGAGATCTCAAATGCAGATTTTTGACAGCATCAACTGAATATTTACTGCGTATATAGGAGTAATTCTCATGATGAGAATGCTCATCACCATGGGGAAAGCAATGGTCAGGACTCTAAAAATTCTACCTTGAACATGTTGATCTTGGATGTAGTGGGCTAAAAATTTTTTACTTAGCGTAGAATGTACAATTTCTGTCCCTCAGGAAATAATTCTTCAGTGGAGATATTACTAAAGGAGCTTAGATTGGGTGTTTAGGTGGTGATTTAGAAGGCATCCTCTAGGCTATCAAGAGTCTCCTGTTCTGTCTGTAGCTCCATGCATGGAATTGCTTTCTCTTGGTTTTTTTCACATTTACTCTTCTTCTGTCTTTTGCTAAATACTTATGCTTGTCCATTTTTTAATCCCTCATAAAGCATTTTAGAATTTTTAGTTCAGGATGCAAGGTACGTTTCCTTGTAATTTTTTATGTCTTCAGTGATCAGCCAGGCAAGTGTAATATTTGTTGTAGATTATATTGAGTATTGTCCCGCTTCTCATTCTTTCTGTATTAAATTTTCAATGTAATGATGCATTCTAGTTATTATCTTCAAGGTAGCACAGGTATTCACCTTTGTTGATTCTATTATTTATGTGATCTAGCAGTAGAAAACTTTCTTCTTTCCTGATATCTTTTACTGCTTTTTGTATCATTGAAAAGTCTGATCCCAAATCAGTCATCCATTTGTTAACCTAAATAACGGTGTTTATTTATCTTACCTATTAGGATCTACCAACTTGATTCCTTATGGATTTTGCCCCTTTAGCCTTCTCACTGTAATTTTCATAGGTTTTATGTTGTGATACAAGAAATGCTAGTAGCAATAATTGTAATGGATATATTTCATCACATTCTCCTTACCTGTAGGAAAATATTGAATTTAGGCTGGTATTTTCACTGGGAAGTGAAAGAGAAAAAACTACATAAAAAGTTTATTTCATTTGAATCACGATTTTCTTAGATTTCAGTAGCTGGCTAGGAGTATTTCTGGAAAGAATGCATGTTCAAGAGAAAAGGAGGAAGTCTCCAATGGAGTCTGAGGAGAGACCTTAATGTTTGCTATATCTACCTAAAAGGAGGTTGCAGCGAGGTGGGGGTTCATCTCTTTTCCTTGGTATCTACTGCCATGGCAAGGGGGAAAATGGTCTCAAGATGCACACAGGGAGATTTAGGTTTGATATTGGGAGGAATTTCTTTACATAAAGGTTTGTCAAGCATTGGAATAGGCTGCCCAGGGAGGTGGTTGAGACAGAAGTTTAGGATGTATAATTTATATACAAACTTTGAACTTACTGTTCAATTTAAATGTTTAGATTCACTGAGGATTATCATAGGCAGCTACGTTGCCATCTATGAAATCTTAATAAGAAAGCTTAACCATTCCCTTATGATCTGCTTAAGATCGATAACTCTCCTTCAAAAGCAATTTACGTTAGTAGCTATTTGTCTGTCTTTAAAGAAATCACCATTGGAAAAACTCCTGACTGGATTTCTGTGGAAACATTAAACAAAAAATTTGTGTGATCTGAACATGGTGTTACTAGCTGGCTATATGAAGCTACACATGCCTCAGTGAATCCTGCCTCTCCTCAGAGAGGGATACTTAAATTCCAGTGGCTGGCTTGCCTTAACATCACCTCAATAAATGAGACATTTTTCAGGATGCAGTAACATCAGCCCTTTAAATGAGAGGTGCAGAGTAGAGAATATGGAGTGTTTCAGCCAGAAATCCATGACGTTGATAAACAGAGGTGTTTTTCTTCTTTGTTGTACTCAAATCATACTCTCAAACCTTAACTGGAATGGATTATTCCTGACCTTTCTTAAAAGCTTGATTGATTTTTCTTTATATCAGCATCATCAGGAATGAGTGTATTGCAAGAAATGGTTATTGCTACAATCTAGTTCCAAAACTGTGGTTTGGGATCAATTAGTAGGTCATGAAGAGTTTCTGGAAGGATATGGCTCAGCACAGCTTCAGAACAAAGAATACTTTACGTATTCTTAAAGCGTGAGTGCCCTTCTGCACTGTGGCAATAATATATCTTCTTCACCTGGCCCATGTCAAATATCTTAGTTATGACAACCTCACTTTCCTTCATTAAATCTGGAACAATCAAGCTTTGTGGATTTAAATGCCTTCTCTTCTGACCATCACTAGTGTAAATCTACCTAGAGGAAATGTGGACTCTCTTGGTGCTTAGGCTTTTATGACACTCCCAGTGTAAAAAACAAACAGCAAATATCCTGCAATTTTTTAGTATTGTTTTCTTGAGAACACAGGACCTCTCCCTTACAAATGCTGTAAGATAAGGCTTTGAAAATTAATAGAAGGCAATACTACAGTCCTAATTTTCTTTTCCCTTTGAAAGAAAACAGAAAGTATATGGATTTTTTTCCACAGATCTAACATTATTTGTACAATTATGCTGAAAAACATCAACAAGTCAAATTTAGGCGTGTTCCACAACAGGCTTTATCCAGAGTCCTCCTATCTGAACACAGACAAGGGAGAAAGATGTGTCATGGAGTTGCTACAGCTTTGCAACTTCTCTTCCACCTCCAGCTGCAAACCTTGATTCTACCCTTGTACTGGAAAGACCTCAGTTAGAGGGACTGCTTTTTGGTCAGACAGTAAAATAACTGGAAGTACGGTCCTTTTGAAAGGATTTGAAGAATTTGGAATTTACTGCCAGATTTTGGACAGAAACCATGAGCATTAATACACATGTGCGTTGAAAAACAGAATGGTTGTGTAAATGTGGTCATACATATGGGTGTAAATGGCTGTCAGTAGGCACCAACCAGAAAGCAAGAGGAATATGCTTCTACTGTTTTTTTTCCTGTCCATGATAGTCAAGCCATACCTGCTGTCAGTGTAATTTCATATAGGATTATCAATGTAAACGCATATGTAACGAGAATTATGTATTATTTCATATGCTTCTAGGGACAAAGAGGAGAATTGTCTTGATTTTTTGATCAGAAGTTTACTAGAGACCTGCAACAATAAGCCTTTCAGTGAATGTGTTTTAGCTCCATGGTACAATATTACCATGTGTCACAATGGTTCTATGTTAAATTAAGCTGAATAACCTAAGTTTTAATTGCTTCTGATAAGTTGCAGTAACTATTACTAGGCTTTATTTTGGCTGCTTCACTTCTGTAGAGCAGTGTGTCATATCAAGAATATCTGAAGTGATTTGAAAGGGTTTGCTAATGATTCTGTACCACATTTGGAAAATCATGCTACAGAATATTCCTATGACTATGTAGTAAATTGTGAAGAGCTTTTAAAAAAAAAACAGCTGAAAACAGACAAACAAAAACCCCATCTCATGCATATCAGATCTGGATCTTGTTCCTCTGCTGCATTCTTCAAAGTGTTGTGACTGGGTAAACGGAGTGCAAAATGACTGAACCGTATTTTTGCTTTGGTCTCACCTTTATTTGCTTAGTCTGGATTTGAGTCATTCAGATTTGTCACTTCTATAATTAAAAAGAAGTGTTACCAAAAGAGTAGATTCATTGTCCAGGCTAGGATTGAATGACAGAGCAGGTTTAATTATCAGTCCTTCTTTCCAGTTATTTTAATGTATTAGTAATTCTGTTTCCAAAATACCCTTTTCATTTAGAGCCATTGATGGAATAAAATGTGAGACAATTTGTTTTCTTTTCTCCTAAGCAGATGATGTACTCTAACAAGAGCAGGTCGACATGACCTTAGGTGTAGTTATATCACATGATAACTACAATAGTGCCTTATCAGAATCTCCTACTCTTTTATGTGTGTAAAAATTCCAAAAAATAAATTAATGTGAAGTATGAGTAGACCTTAATCCTTGATAGAAAACAAGAAAAAAATTAACGTAGTTATGAATTGCTAGATAATAGTTGTCTGGGATTTTTTCTAGCTGAAGTTGCAGATAGGAGAAAAAAGGAAGATGAGAAATACGTTCAAGCTAGCAATTGTTTGAGTAATCATATGACTTTCAAACTGCGTAAATGCTAGTATTTGATTATCTTGTTGCCATTCAACCTTTTTTCTTTGGTTTTTTTTTTCATTGTTTTTTCTTCTTTGTTTTATGATAATGTGTTTTGAGCAGTCTTTTGAACTGTGATCAATTTCCAGTCCTTTCTTGTTTTTTGAACTTTAATATTTAGAACTGCCACAGGCAATCTTAGCATGCAACTTGACTAAAATCTCGTCTGGTGTAAATCAGTAGGGTGGTCTTACCACAAACCTCAATTTTTTATTCCATCCAAAGGGTCTCAAAATAGAGATGGACACACTTAATTTGGAAATGGTTTCCTGGCACCAACCACACAGATAAAATTCCTGCCTTTAGATCCAAGGACTGACTATTTTTTTATACTCTCTGATGCAATGGAAATTTGTACCTTATGGAGATGTCAGTGACCATGAGTAATATCTGCTCTGAATGCAACATTTGGGGAATTGCTCATTGTTGGTTAAGCACTGATAATCTTTTCTGTGCCGTTGCTAAAGATATTGTAGAATAGTCTGCAACCCAAATGTTTTTTAATCAGATGGCTGGATAATTCAAATGTTCTTGAAGACCTGGAGAATTATCTCATCTTAGGAGCTGACCCCTCCACTGACTGCTGCCTCACTGAAAAAGAGTAGTATACACTTAATGCCACCAGAGTTCTTCTTTATTTCAAATTCTGATGGAGTACTTGAACACCTACATATTTAATCACTCACCTTTGCTTTCTCAAAGGGTTAGGAGAGTGTTCGGCTGATTTAGGAAAGATTTGGATCCAGATTTAAAAAGATATAGACATAACTCTGCTGTAGTTGCACAAATTAGCACCTTGGCAGATCAGATGTAAGTCTTTAAGTCTCAGGTAAAAGATGTTAGGCTGAAACTTCTAGCCTTTTGTTAGTACTTGTAACAACCTAAACCTATGCATGGTTTTTTATTATAGTAACAAGCAATGCTCTTTGAAACACACATGACAACAAGTAACTGCCATTTTCAAGTATCCAAGCAACAAAGCTGCTGCAGTGTGAAATGTCTTGTTTTGTCATTCTCCTTCATGCAGACCAGCACATATTCAGAAAGACCATTGACCTGAGTCAGAACTACTAAGCATGAGAGTTCAGCTATCTATCCCCAAATGACTATGTTTTGGACACTGCCAGTTATGTAGAACAGTGTCACTACTTGCTTCTGATGTGTTTTCTAAAATGAGTCTTACTGTGGTGTTTACAGGCCTCATCTGTTATCAAAACTCCATTCAGATTCTTGAGGATTAAATATAGATATGTAGCACCATTTGAGATAACCTAATATATCCAAGACTTCCTTGGAGGACAGGCAGGTATGAGAAGACCTGCAGAAGACTTGCATGTTTCTGGAGTAGTAGCTGGAAGCCAAGAAGGAAAATCTAGAATATATTAGAGAGCAGTGAATTCTACTTCTATTTTGAAACTGCATTTTGTTATTAATCATTTCTTTGAGTCTACACATTCGGGAAAGACCAGGGATTTGAAGTGACTGATTTTGCTTTCTTATCTGTGATGAAAATGCTGCAATAGATTCTTCTGTAAAACTGCTACTAGGCTCTTTTTCTAATACAGAGTCTAAGAATATTTTTTTAATATGTCAAGTTTTGTTTTGAAAAACTTGAAATATGAAGCTTGTGGAAGGAAAAGGAGAAGTTAAAAAATCAGGTAAGTGTAACTATGAAAATTAGTGAGCGTTTTCCTTTTTCTTCTACGTTGGAGAACATAATTGCAAGACTGTTCTGTTCCAAATGATGACCTGAAACATGGGCTTTCAGATATACAGAAGTACAACGGAGCATGAGAAAGAACGAGAGAAAAATGTTTAGATATAAAATAGCAATCACACCTACTGAGTGACTACTGAAGCCTAAAACTGTCTAGTGAAGCCTCAAAATTTCAAGAATCCCATGGCAAGACAGATTATTTCTCTTCTAGTTTCCTAGCACTAAGGATAATTAGCAGAGAAAGGTCTGTTTATATTACTATAAATTCATGATCTACAAAGCAGTATGGCTGCATTTACACTGTTTGGTGAGATATGGCAGTCTCTAATACAAACCATCCCACACTAACCCTCAGAATCTGCCTGGGAATAGACTGGGACAGTGTAAGCTGGTTCAGAACAAAATCAAGCCACATCCAAATTATTTATCTTTATAGGCAATTGAGTACCAGTGCCCAGGCACTACTTAAATTACTAATCTATATATGACCAAAAAGAAGCATTGAATCTATTTACGTGTAGGGCTTTTTGTCTGTGTTTTTAAACAAAACAAGAATTTTAAACCAAAAAACAGTATTGGTATAACTGCTCAGCAGGATACAAACCAAGCTGATCAATGCTTTGTGATATTCATGCATTGAAATCCAGTTTTTGCTATAGCAAAAAAATTTTTTAAAAAAGAATCCCAGTAACACTAGTTGCATTTCAACAAGTACATAAGCATTATATACAAATTTATGAAGAAAAGCTATCACTTGCTAATGTTAAATATCTTTATTATTTTTCATTATGCACCACTGAGCCCTCATTTATTGTATAGCAAGTGAAATATCACCTTTAGGCCTAGGATAGGGAAGTATTTAAGATCTGAGACATCTTACAGATGGTCTTAAAGACTCAGATGCTTCCTTTGCATGTATTAGAATGAAGAGATACTCTGCATTGCCAGGTTATTGTTGAGCTGAGCTGAGTTTATGTTAATCATTTACACTATTCCAGACACTGTGTTAGCAATTAAAAAAAAGATAGATCAGCAGAGCAATGTCTAAATCCTTAAATATATTTTTTACATTGAATCTACCCTTTAATTAGGAAGGGCTGAAATATGAATAAGAGATTAAAATATAACTTGAGTGAAATCCAGGAAATTTTGAATTACAGATTCTTTTTGTGAATAAAATCTGAGATAAATATTTAAATGCTAAGTGCTCTGTCCATTTAAACACTCAGTTTTGCTTCTGGTATTAAGCAACTGATGTAACAAGATATACCACTATATCCACTGAGTTCACACAGCCAAAAATTCTTGCCTCCTTCCAGTTTGTCTGACTGTGTCTGTTGTTCTCATGCTGCTATGTGACTGTTGGTTCTTCACCCTCCCTAATTAGCTGAAGACTGTTTAGATTTTAAATGAGTGTTGATTCTATACAACTGCTATTTTGTTTTAGGCCCGGCAACTACCTCTGCCCAGATAAGGTCTAGAGACAGCTCTGCCCACAATGTGCCAGCTTATTTTGTCCATTTGTTATCTTGAAGAAAGGAGATGATCTTCTCTGTCTTGTAGATACAGGACTGCAGAAAACGTGCAGACAAAAACTCAGTTTACTGACTTGATTTCTTTCCTAACTATCCATTTCTCTGTGTGCATTGAAGCTATCAGACACAGCAACGTGATGAACATTTCAGTGTAACTTGTTTCCCCATGGAAAACTCAACCAACTTACAGAGAATCATAGAATTACAGAAACATAGAATCACTAGGCTGGAAAAGACCTTTGAGATCATCTAGTCCAACCATATCTGTGTGCTACTAAACCATATACCTGAGCACTTCCTCCACTTTTCTTTTAAATACCTCCAGGGATGGTGACTGAACCACATCACTGGGAAACCTGTTCCAGTACCTGAAAACAAGAACCCTCTTGGTGAAGAAATTTTTCCTAATGCCCAATCTGACCTTCCCCTGATGCAACTTGAGGCCATTCCCTTTTGTCCTATTACCTATCACTTAGGCAAAGAGACCAACACTCACCTCTCTACAACCTCCTTTCAAGTAGTTATAGAGAGCAATAAGGTCTCTCCTTAGCCTCCTCTTCTCAAGGCTGAACAGCTATAGTTTCCTTAGCCTGTCCTCATAAGACTTGTTCTCCAGCCCCTTCACCAGCTTTGCTGCTCTTCTCTGGACACGCTCCAGGACCTCAATATCTTTCTTTTAATGAGGGACTCAAAACTGAACACAATATTTGAGGTATGGTTCAGCAGTGCCCTGGTTCAGGGCATACTGTTTCTGACACAGGCCAAGATGCCATTTGCCTTCTTGGCCACCTGGGCACACTGCTGGCTCTTACTCAGTTGGCTGTCAACCAACACCTCCAGGTCCTTCTCAACCAGGCAGCTTCCCAGCCACTCTTCCCCATGCCTGCAGTGCCGCATGGGGCTGTTATGTCCCAAGTGCAGGACTCTGCACTTGGCCTTCTTAAACTTCTTTGCAGAGCCTCCCTACATTCAAGCAGATTGACACTGGCAAAGGGATGGTTGCCTTCCCAAACCAGCTGAGGTTTCACTTATGTCAGAGCAAAAGAGGAAAATATCTTCACTTAAAGTGCCTTAGTTGTTTAAAAGACACAGAAGCTGGGAGCATGCCTGTGCCTCTGAGACTCCATGGTAGTGCCCCCACTGCTACATACAGCCTAGAGAAAAGTACAGGAGGATGTTTGGAGTTCCTGATGAATGTTATGGCATGGAAATTCAGCCATAAGAACTAATGACTATCTCACTGACAGTAAAATTCTGAAATTTAAGGACATTATTTCAAGTTTATTACAGAAGATCCAAACAATAAATTATTACCCCTAGTTTTTAGAATGAGCATCTCTCTTCCTGATAAATGAACAGCTCTTTGAGGTTTATGCACCTTTTCATACTTATTATTATAGTATGGGTCATAAAAAAGGGATTGCAATGGCAGTGTGCTTTAGATGTTAAATATTTGTTAAAAAAAATCATTGTACACTGTGTACACTTACCTTTTGGGGGAAAAAATGTCATTTTTATATGCAGCTTCGCTACCAATGTAAACAATGGATCACCTACTCTTCCAGTTCACGTGAAACTAGATTCCCTGATACGAAAGAAATTATTCTAACCTCTGGCAGCGAGGATCTGGCCTGGTCCAGTTGATCCATGAAGTAATGATTTTCTTATTGTTCAGGGGCTGTATTTGTTTCTGGGTTTGCATCACAGTCTTTGGAAACTTCAGTGTTTACTGCTGGCTTTTCTTTTGTCTTCCCTTTAGTCTCTGGCCTTTCAGTGCTGCTTCCTGTATTAATGCAGGTCTTTGTGTCACTGAAAATTAACAATACCAAAGCAGTGCCCTGCCAGAGCAGAGGAGATCAATGACCCAGGAGCAGCATGTTCCAGCTCAATGGTGCACAAGTCATTTTAACTTCCACTCTCCAGTGCTCAGCCTCCAAAGGAGCAACCCTTTTCCCTGGTATATTAACTTCTGGAAACTCCTTGTTAATCACTGTGGCTGCAGTTCCTGCTCTGAATTTTCTGCTAGGGCCTCAGTGCAGCTTCTCATTTGGCTAAACCACTTTTATTTTGACTTTCTTTCCATCTTGTTGTGTGCTGTCAGTCAGATTAGCAGCACTGCTGCGGTGTGCTGAACAGTGGTGCTGTGATGTAGTGCTGACAGTTATGTTTACCTTATGAAAATGAAACTATTGGAGAATAAGAAGTCTCACTGTGTAAAGTAGCACTCTTTCACTGAAAGGATAAATCTTATATTAAAACAAACAAACAAAACCCAAATAAGAAATCAAAAGAAAACAAAAACACGTGTACAATGTTCTCCCAAACATTGCACATCAGAGATTACAGTATCATCAAACTTTTCTTTGTTGGCCTTCTTAGGAAGAATATAGTCTTCAAAAGTAATACTAGAAGGATGACATATTTAAAGGCAATAATTAAAATTCAGTGTGAAGACCTGGACTGTAGTTTGTTGATGGGGCTAAGATCAGAGTAAACCCTGGACATAGAGGGTGCAGGATCTTTCCATAGCATTAGAATTATGACATAGTACTTTGGCACAGAGTTTCGGGGGATCTGTACCTTCCTTGGCAGTAATCCTCAAAGCCTGCCTCCTTTCATGAAGGAATTAAAAGAGATATGGGGTGTGAATACAGAAGCAGTTTAACCACTAAGGCAGGAACATTTTAGCTCAGATATTTCAAAATAGATTTTGCCTAAAAAAAGGAAATTATTATGGATTCAATCTAGGGAGACTTTTCAACCTTTCCCTCAGTGAAAAAAATTCTTTTTATGCTACTAGTGGGATTTATCATCTCAAAAAGTAACAGCTGGGGCTCTAGAGAAAGAAGTAATGCTGTTTCATGGATTATTTGGATATTTTGAAACTTGATCCAGCTCCAAGTCAGAAGGAATTCAAGAGTATTGAAGTTTTCATGAAAGAAAAGGGAAATTTAATGCTGGGAGAGTGTGTTAAAGCTCTGGAATCCTCCTTCTGAAGCTGACCCTCAAGAAATGGGCCGGGTTTTCACCACATCTTTGTTGAACTGGAATATTCATCTCAAGCATTAACAAAATAACAAGATAAAAGAATTGCAAGGTGGAAAAGTTGTCCATAGGAATTTATTGACCTCAGTGCAAACACAGCTATTGACTGAAACCACAAGATACTAACTCTTTTCCTCAAGGGAAATTAGAGCTTTTCACACACTTTTCACTGGGGTGCTGAAAGAGGCAGGAGAAACAGAGGACTACCACATTTATAAATAGCTGAATTGAAAAAAACAACACTTAACAACATGTAGTTTAGAGACATGTTATCTTTCTTCCGCTTTAGTGGCCTCATTTCCAACCATGGGTGCTCAGTCTGAATGCACAGACGTAGTGTGTGGCATAAAGCCTGGCTTGCTGTCCTGGTCCTCACCAGCCTCCCTGTCTCAGAAAAAACTCAGTCAAGTTTATTTTCGTAGCATAAAGCAGTCATTCTGTTTTACTAGGATGTGGATCTTTTACAATACATTTCTGTCAAGATTTCTTTCTGCAGGGTGGCGTGGTGCTCTCCCTCCTTCCCTCTCCTGCAAGCCCTGCTCTGCAGCACCCAGCAAGGAGAGCTGGGCCAGGCCAGGGACCGTGAACAAGGCCTGGGGAAGGGGCAGCAACCTCAAAGGAGGCCTCAACCCAGCTGCTCCCTCAAAGCTGCTGGAGCCATCACTGAGGCTGTGCCCACAACAACAGGGCTGCCTCCACAAGCACCATGGTGCCAAGCTGGAGAAAGTCATGGTCACCTTCTTTCTCCTTTCAGCTGCCAGACGAGATTCAAAAGAGCTTTTGAATGCCTGAGTGATGACCAACAGGAGAGAGCAGGGTTGTTTCCCTTCACCAGGGCTGTGTCACTGACAACGGGGTCAGTTCACAGTAGCTTTCACTGATGTGGTGCACACCAGCCTCCTGAAGCAGGATGGGGCAACATTCCTATCTCAGCTGGGCAGGAAGGAACCAGTGGGAGCTGAGGTGGTTTGGGCGTCCCTGGATTGTCCTGCTAGCAGGAGCAGAGTGTCTGTGGTGCCTGGATCAGCCCAGTGGTGCCAAAGGGGTTTACTCTGCCCTAGCGAGAGTCTTCCAATGCCCCTGGAAATGCCATGGCCATGGCAGTTCCTGTGGAGAAACCACAAAACCAACTGAGGACAAAGAAATCCATCATTAGCTTCAGACTGAGAATAAATAATACTAATAATATGTAAAGAGCATCAGCTGGATATGGAAACGAACTGTCACTTCAGTATGAAGGATGCTTTTGCATATACAAGAACATAATTCACAGCAATATCCTTAAAAAGATAGCAAGAATTTAAATGCATGTGTATGCTTGGGTATTTAATGCACCATGGAGGCATCATATTTCTTTCATATTCTAAACACAAATCATAGCATCTTCTTTAATGAGCAGAGATCCAGGGCAGTGATGAATTTTTATGGCAAATAGCACTACTGTGCCATTCTTCTTCATTAAATCCCTGATTCAGCAAAGCATTTAAGCATATGCTTAACTTTAAGCATTTGAGTGATTCCCAAACTTTCTGGGGCTGTGCACATGCTTAATATTCACTAGACCCATAAGGAATTTGCTTGAATTTGTTTATACGTACCAATTACAACAACAGGATATCCTGCCTAAAAAAAGCGGTTAAAGTGTTAGGTGTTTCATTAGTTCTGCATTAGTAATTTTAATTTTCACTGCCTCTATAATTTGTGAAGAATGAATGTGTAAACACAGATGAATTCAAACTTTAAAAAATGATGAGGGTAAAAAAAAAAAAATAAAGGCACATTGTGAGTTCAGGACATCTATAATAAACCTGAGCTTCATCAGCATTTTTAAGTTTTTTTAACCAAGAAATATTGATTCGTGTTTATTATATTTTATGGCACTTTACAACAATTTATAACACTTACATTAAGGAATAGATGGGCTGGGATAAAAGCCAATATGGGTATGAAAAAGATGAAGTGCTGTCAGGAATAGCAACTTTCAAGTACCAGGTACAACCCGTGTTTTAACGTTTTATCTCACCTATTTAATGTATGATAGAAGGGTTTCATGATTAATTTTAAAATACAAATGCTAGAAAAAGACATACTGTAGGATGGCCACCTGAAGAACATCTTAGCAGTGTTATTGTTTCAATACAAAGCCAAATGTAAAATGTCCTCAAGGGACTGGTAACTAAAGAATGAAGCCATAATAGTTATTGTGCAGAACCACTGATGAAAATGTTCAAAAAACAATGATCTTAGGTTTCAGAGACAAAATAATCACTTAACATTTTTTTTCCAACAGAGCCAATCATCTTAGAAATAAAGAGAAATTAGTCAGAAAACCAGTTTTGTGCTCAAAATTCCTTGTTGCTATGTTACCATAGATATTTATACAAGAGTTTCTCAGTGTGAGCCAAAATCTGTTCATGTAAATATTCATAAGCCAGGTAAAACAAAGAAATAACTAGGAATACATGGATTCTTCACCAGGTGTTTCCTTTAGTCTGTACAATTATCTAGTCCAGTTGCTCTAGGACCAGCAGTCAGACCCATTCATTTCTGAGCTAAATGATGGGGATTATTTCTTCTTCTGTCTCATCTGGAGGACATGGTCCAGGTTCTCAGCAGTTCTGGAAATACTGGAGGACCCTGTGAAACTGAAATACAGATTTCAGTTGCTTTGTAAGTCTGCCCACGGCACAACAAAGTGAAGAAACTGGAAGGTATAAGCAGTATTTTTAAAAAGATCTAGTACATTGCTGTCTAATTTTGGGTGCTTCTTCTGTCCCCAGTCCTTTAACAGAGAATTAACTTACTTTGAGAGAGACACTGTGATAATCCCAAGGTAATTGCACAGTAGAGGAATGCATTTGCTGTTATAGTTTGAATAGTACATTAGCTGCTGCAGATGTTAGTAAAAACTTCTGAATGGTGAGAGCCCCAGTCTGTAGTAGATGATGTGAGTTCCTCTTTTCCCAAGACTGCTAAATGGTTTTGACATTCCTTGACTGGCTATCTCTAGTAACAATGGATTTTTCCTTTTTCTGTGGCCACTTTGTGCCCATTCTTCATCCTTGTACACCTTTATGGAGGCCCACAGGGCAAAAAATACAAATGTCAGGCATCCTCTAACTTGGAAAATGCTAAACATTCTTACCCAATGAAGTCAGCCTATGCCTTATGTATGGAAATCTGCAATAAAATGATAATGAAATTGTGTACAATTGGCTCATGTGATTCATTAGCTCGGTGGCATATATTCTGGGACCATGCTATATTTTCAGTGTCATCAGACATGAAATGACACTGTGCTTTGAGTTAATACATTAGATTGGTACAGTGATAGAAAATCAGCTGAACGCAAGAAATGTAAAATAGAAAACAGAGGATCCAGTAAAAGAGAAGACACAAGACACATTAATAGCCATCTGACCCTGGGAGCCATGTGGATTGTCTTTTGATGGAAACTGAACAGTGTCCTGTGTGTTGGTGCAGTGCCTGGCTTTCTTCACCTTTCTGTTGTCCTTTAGTCATCAGTGCAGTAAGTTTAGCTAGGGAGAGTATTTTTTCTTAGCTGTGATGATGGCTGGGACCTACTGTTTAGCAGAGTGCGTTGGCAAATATCTATCACATCATCTATAGCAATACAAAGTCTATCTTAAGCAGAGACAACTCCCATTTTGCAGTATCAATCAGCAGAATATAAATACCAGCATATAAATTCTAGCTTATGTACCTGAATATATTGCCAAAGATGGTTTTTAAATTATTGTTGTAAAGATACCTTGGGTCCTAGTCCTACAACCTGATCATGGTACCCAGGAATCTTGCATCTGTCCAAGGTTGTATTCTTTTTCTCAGTCACAGCAGTTCAGCAGTCCACCTACATGTAACAGAATGTAAGACTGAGGCCCAAATTTATGCACCATCTGCCCTTGCTCACGCATGCCAGCTTTTATAAAAATCAATCACTTTATCACTCTGAAGAACTCCCACATGAAAAATGCCCCCATGTAAGTTTGGAACTTGCATTGCAACTTCTTTTTTTTTTTAATTATCTGTTTCTACTGGTTTTTGTTGGGTTTTTTTGAATATGTACTAATGTTCAGTATGAAATTTTTGGGGGTGAAAGATGGCAATTCATCCCGAGGCATGATAAAATAGCCAGAAACACACCACCTGCTGTGCCTCATTGCTTTAATATTGCACTGTTTAATAAGAAAATGACCCCAAGTGCTTGGATGACAACTCCAAAATGGACCATAAATATTCTGTACATAAGGAAAAGCTGAAAGCTAAAGTACACTCCATAATATCACGATGGTGCAAAAGGGAATGGCAATTCATTCAATTTGCCTAAGTATCTAGTAGTGACAGCCACTAACATTTGTTTAGGAGAAGCACCAAGTGGATGTCTGTTTGTTAATAAATGAATGAAAAGAAATATGGATCGCTGTGCAAATGGACATTAGAGGAGCACAGATTTTGGTTTGATGTATAAGACACATAAAGAACCAATTCTGGGCACTGCTAAGTGATTCTTGCAGAGTGCTGAGCCCCTGCTAATTTCAGTAGGAGCTGAGCAAACTCAGCACCTGGCAAGGATGGGTCTATCTATATTTAAATATGGAATGAACATGCGTCCAACTAGATTCACTTATGATAAACTGATGCAGCCTAGAAATTACATGGTTGGTTAAATTGGGGTAATCACAAAGAGGGAGATGCTCAAATAAGCAGTGATAATTGGTATAACAATGTCTGTTTACTTCTTCTGATCTTGAGTCCTCCCTGAGGATTCTCTCCTAGGCTGCATTAATTAAGAGAAAGCATGTGACATTTCTTGCAGCCTTTGACACTAAGATGACCTTTCCCTAAGTTGCTCATGAACTCCTGCTGACATCAAACATAGTTTTTACTGTACAGGACATTTCATCCACCAGACATTCATAAACATTATTGAATAATATTCCTGACCAATTTTTAAAATGCACAAGAATAGAGTTATTCTGCTATGACAGATGATTGGATAGTTCATAAGGAATAATCTGTTCGACAAACAGGAGCTTTTATTTTGGAGATCCAAGCACTTTTTTAAAAAGTATTCCTTACTTGAAATCTTATGTCCAGTTGATGCAAATATGTGTTGGTCTTTAGACAAGATATCTGTCATAAGCGTGAGACATTTAAACATTGTGGACAGAAGGGCCAGGGGTCCAAGTTTCGCTTCCTGAGTGGACATGTGTAACTCTTCTAAATCTAGTTCAATGTGTAAAAGTACATTCATTTTATTGTTCCTTCACACTTTCAAAAATTTTTGCAAAATCATGGAAAATTTTAATTTCACATTTTGCTAAGCTGTTAGAGAACTTGTCTCCTAGAACATTAAGGGAAATAAAATGCAGAAAGATCATAGATGTAGTCAAGAGAGGTGGAACATTTATCATTTTTCCCAAATATCTGCAGAGCAATTTCTGACGTGTTCACCTCTGTTTAATCAGTCACTCTAAACATTTTATTACTTCAAGTATTTGAAATAGTATGGTGTTGCACATTAGGAAATACTCTCAGAACTTTAAACTCCCAACGAAGTTACAAATGGAATTTCCAGCAGCAGAGCAAAAGCAAATATGTATGTAATTGGATACCTAAGTACACACTCAGAGTATCTGTGTAGCCAGCAAACACAAGGCACTGGCATCCACTGTGGGAACATGAGGCCTTAGTGCAGGCAAATTGGAATGATCCATGTGAGGCTGAAGTTCATGGTGCTTGTCCTGGCCACTGTCTGTGAGACACCTTGACTCCAGGTTATCTCTCAAAGTTACACATGTTGTTTGGCACATGTTCCTAATATACCAGAGATTAAAACAAAAATGTGGTGACAGGTGTATGAGAGAGGCAGCATTAAGCTACCCTCAAGTATATATATTCTCTTTGTAAATATATGTCTTGTGGCTCTACATAGCAAATGTCCTGCTCAGTAATAGATGGTGTCACGAAGAGAAGCAACATTAAATACTTGACGATAAAAGAGGATTAAAAGCAGTTAGTTAAGACCTCACTACTTCTGCTCAACTTTACTTTTAATTTGGTACTTGGTGGCCCCTGCAACAAACAGCTCTCCATGAGCAGTACTTTATTATCTTGATGAAACTACTCCCTACAGTGATTTGCAGTGCATTTACAGTGCAATTATCCTTCCCTGCCATTTTTGTTTGTGCTAGCTGAGTGTGTCAAATCAGTCTTAGGTAAAGTTGTAGAGAAGCTTGCATAAGGCTAGGGTCACTCCAAGTCCCTAGGGATCTTTCCTGTATCTTCTGAGCTCTGTCTTGGAGCCATCCCCAATGTGTTATAACTATGAACCAATATGTAAGTGCAGGAATGTCCTGCTGTGAAAGGACAGAGTTCGCCACTGCAACATGAGGTAGCCCTGGGTCACAGTCTGGACTCTTGCCCTCACAAGCAGTGATACTGAGGAAGGCACATGAGTCAGTGCAGCTGTGAGGCCCCAGTCAGAGCAACATCATCCAACCATCTAGAAAAAACATCCCTTGCAATCATTTCTATGTGAGCTTGTTTGAGACCTTTTCCATGCCAGCAACTTTTCTAAAATGATTTCCTTATCACATTCTCTGATGTTCGATTTCACATTGCTAGTGCTGTAAATACTTTCTGGCATATCAGTTAGGCTGTTTGGGTGAGTCACTATAACAAAATGTCTATGTTGCAGGGAACTGGTATCCCTCTTGCAGTGTATTGCTGTTCCAGTGAATGCATCAGCAGGAGAAATTTGTGTGGGTAGTTTCTGCATCACTCTTTTATCTCTGTTTTCTCCTCTATGGGCTCCACTCCTGATCCACAACATTCCAGCTGTGGGCATAATTCTTCCTTATTCTGCATCTGCTTCCTTGAATGTAGCTGCTTTATTTTAGCAGCATTTGTACATACTCTCACTTGGTCCACTTTAATAACTCCAGTATTCACAGGCTTTTCTGTATAAATTCCTTTCATCCCAAGCAACTTGGTTATTGGTTTGTTCTTTTTTTCCTCTTAGCAGAACATGGCAGGTCACTTGTACTAAGAAAGAACTCCATTTCCATTGCTACATAGTATAAAGCCTGTTCAACAAGACCTTCCTAGATTCGAACATAGATAGCTAGTAATTCCATCTTAGGTGGAAATCAACTGACACAAACAAATTCTCAATGGAAGTTGTTAATGAGATTTGAGCTGAAAGGCTGCTCTTTGGACCTCTGCATGTTTGTCAGTACATATTATCACAAAAGCTGTATAGTCACAAAAAGCCATTGATGAGCTCGGTACAGCTACTTGATCACCTATTTTACTATTATTTTCATTATCAGGAATTAAAAAATGACATCACCTTGGCCATTTCAAAATTACACAAGTACAGAAAAGTATATGCTGAGCAGTTTAAAAGTGTTCTTTTTAAATCATATATAAATTAAAAGCTGCTTAATTTAAAAATGTTTTTTTGGCTGAGGTACTTAACATTGAAAAGTGGCTACTCAGCATGTAAAGTACCTTAAGTACTTTTTGTAAGAATTTTTATGGCATAACAATTTTTTAAAAATGGTTATTTACACAATACTACCTCATGACTTGCCATTATAATTTATCAGATCAATAATCAATGTTCTTAAAAGTCACTTAATTGAAATTTATGTAATCTACATTATAGAAAAGATCAGGAAATGCATATTTACATCTGAAAGTTTAAGAGCTCCTTTAAAACTGTTAAGGTCCTCTACTCGCAGCCTTGCACACATCTGTGAAGGACTTTTCCATTATTTAAATCCCTTAAAACCCAAAGAGATTAATGCCATCGAACTTCACTGAGGTGGTGAGTAGTCATTTCTGATGATAAGTACTTTTGACAAGTTTTTGAATGGTGAGGGGGGCAGGGCGTGACACAGATCTACCTTTCAGAATATGTCATATTGAAAGATGTACCTTTATAGTTTTTTGCTTTTCTTTACTGTACTGAAGTGCCAGATCACAGCTGCTGGGTTTTCAGTTTTACAGTTTCATGGACTGTGTTTTGTTCATCAACTGTATTTTAATTAGTGGAAGAATGCCTACTGTCCAACTAGGCATTCTTTGAAGTTTTAAATTAAAATACCTTAGATACTTGGCTTAATAACAGCTTAGTCCCTTAAAATTAAAGACTTCATGTTTATGCTACAAGCTCTGTCATGTTACACTTGAATATGCCCATTAACATGAATGGAGCAGGATCTTACTCCAAGAGAGAACTTTTTTCCCACTGAGGGCTTGATCCTGGAACCTGCAGTCATGAGTGAGCAACTCCATTTGATGTTAGTGGGTTTGACTAGGTGACTAATGATACTTAAGGGGACACTACAGGGTCAGGTCTTGTTTTGGTTGCTGTTTAAATGTCAATATTTGTCAACAGTTATCACAGCAGCATTACGGACCTGTACTACTTCTTCTTTACAATAAGGGTACCATATATTACACACGATGATGGCTGACACATGACTTCTGCTCTGTCCTTTGAAATGTTTATTGAGGTCTGAGAATTTAGGCACCAAACTGTTTTTTTAGATATGCAGCCCTCACAGCTATGCGAATTTGATGTTTGCCAAGCATCAAGCTGTTGAATTTTCAAATGTATAAAAATGAAGAGAGAAAAACTGAAAAAAAAACCCCTATTATATTTCTTTTCCCCCATAGCCACTGCATTGACACTGTGGATAAATCTATAGCGATGATGTTCAGGCAAATACTGGGCAGTAGAATCTTATCTGGCCTCAGCATGGTTTTCTGTTCAATTTAAGCTGAATCCAGCCATGCAGAAAGATGAAGAGTTGTTGTGTCTCAGCGCAGGCCCCATGTCCCCACAGTTCACGTGGCCCTAGGAATGCTTTGGCCACAGACTGAGTTTAGTCAGATAGTCTGACTGCAAACCGATTAGGGAAAGAGATGTGTGCAGCTAACAAAAGAAGACAAAAGTAGGAAATGCTTTTGTAACAGAGATGCCCTTTTTAGCGACAGCTGAGAGAATGGAAAAATATTGTTACAGCAGAGAGGGTAGAAAAGAAAGCCAAGGAAATAAACACTGCTTGGCCTATAGGGGAATGCGCATGTAAGAAAGAGACCTTAACTTGCTCTTGATTCAGATACAGGGAGTACTTCAGAACAGTTAGAAGATTTAATTGATAGTGTGCACAACTACCATATTTTTACATGTTTGTATATCTCGAGTCAATTAAGGCAAGCTGATGTATGATAGTATTGGAGTTTAGAATCCTTCAAAGGTCATATTTCTGTTTGTTTCTGTTGCCACATGTCCCAGAAGAATGGACTATGCTCATAGTTTGCCCTGGATATATACTGTTGTGGAGCCTAAAAATATATGAACTCTGTAGTTGGATTCTTGTGCAGGTGTTGTAGGTTCATACTAAGAATGACAACAAAGCAGTGAGGGTGAAAGACAATTAGACTATAAAGAGAGAATGAAAGAGAGCAACACCATCAAATCAGATTAAGACTAGAGAGCATCTGAGTCTCTTGCTCTGAGAACACAGGTGAGGTTTACTCTCTAGTGGAAATCTTTCCAGGGAAGTTACAGGAGCTTTAAGAGAAAAAAAGGGTTGGGTAGGGGGTGGATGCAGAAAGAACAAGTCATAGATCCCTTCAGGAAAGCTGTCTCCAAATATTGTTTAACACTGCTTGGATCCCACATTCTATACAGAGCAACTGTTTCCCCCATAGTCATTTATATAAGTACAACCTTGCTTCTCCTTTCACCCTCAGAGTGGGAGGTTTTGTAATTCTTGCTAATTTCAGACAGGTCTCCCACTGTTTTATGAGGAACACTTTATGTAACAGAAGTATTTCTGTGTGGCTAATGTTTTTAAAGCTGTGTTTGAATTTTTCATGCATGATAGGTGATTTTCATTCCTTCAGTAGTTGAAAATAAATCAAAGAGTTTTTGCTGCTCACAGTTTAAAAATCTGGCCATTTCAGGCAGCAGAGGTGACACGAGGTGGGCCCAGAGGGAGCTTTACTGGTGGTTTTGTCCAAGTTAACGCTGGCTGAGTGGTCAGTTCATGAAAAAGTGAATGATTGAGATCTCAGTTCCAGTAAACTTAGCAGAATCTGGGAGACAGTCACAGCGTATGTAGTGGTGTGCAGCAGTTTTGTATAAAGATATCCAGGCTAGTTCAGGTACAAAGGAAGTGCAAGTGACCTGCGTACTCTTCTGCTGTTGCTGGTATAACAAGCAGCTAAGATGCACAATGTGTCCACAGTAATTCAAATACCTCTACACACTGTGTCATATAACCTTATCGTCAGATTCAAGCAGATATGCTCAGTAAAGTCAGGTTACATGCCTGTATATTTGTCTTCAGTGTAAAAACATAGCACAAGTGCTGATATTAGTCCCATTTTACTTATTCTTTACAACCAGGCTGTGGTGTTCTTTCCTTTTCCAGCAATGCTTTACATCTTTTGTTTCTCTTCCCTGCTTTACCTGCACTTTGTTGGAGTTTGAATGAAGAAGCCATGCAGGAAATCCTTCTCTTGTGCTGCTAGTTTGCCAGGAGCTGAAACCAGCTTTCTACTATGATATCAACAAAAATATGTAACTGGATAAAAGGTACTCCAAACGACATGTTTTCATTTTATGAACAAAAAAAGATATAAAAAGTTAGGCAGAGAACAGTCAAAACCACTGTGAATCTCTGCAGGGGTGCAAACAAAATTCCTTAGTGACAGAATTCTCTCTGACAAATTCTGTTTGTTTTTACCTCTAGGGTTGTCTGTGTTAATGACAAGCAACTCTACTTGGAACTTATTTGCATAAAGTATTTTATGGTGCACACTGTGTATGAGTGGATGAGAGAAAGAAAGCAAGGCCCCCCTGTGACTGTATCCCCATGACAACTTGATTTAATGAATTAATAAAAACAAAGAAAATATTGAACAAAAAAGTCCCTTCCAGTGTGTTTAGTGGAGCACCAGTGTGGACACTGTCACATAGCACTACTATAGTCAGCAGGGAAGAAAGGTTTTGAAGACAGACCCGTTGATGGGATTAGTCTGATTAAATGTATATCTCTACCTCCGAGTTAATCAACTTTGGCTCCATTTAGTAGTAGGAAAAACATGAGCCTTCATTTGGCCAGATGAATTTTCCATTAAAGAAAATTATAAGGGGAACCTTTAGTGATTGGTTCAGATTTAAACATTTACACTAAAGACACCTAAAGTAAAGTGAGATAAATACCATCTTAGTTCCCGTTGTATATTCTCCACTATACCAGAAAATAACTGCACAAAAATTCAGAGACAAAAGAGCTATTTTGAAGAAAAACAGGGTAAAAAAGTATCATATGATGGCAGTGGAATTGCTACACTAAGTCAGATCCTCCTTTCCCTCAGACTGCTGATTCATAACTAGATGTTAATCGAGATGTATTTATTTAATGGTTTAATAATTTTAGTCATTAGTTTTATTTTAGATTAGAAATCCAATTCAACATCCATATTGCGCTTGAAACTCAGAACTAGCTGGGTGCAAGGTTTTATTCTAACACTTGACACGTCAGATTCCCCGAGTAGCTCTGTTGAGGCAGGTGGGACTGCTGAAAATATGAGAAACAAAGCTGAGCTTCTTATGTTGTTACTTGAATGGCACTCAGTTGCTTAATGAATCAATAGGTTATGTCTAACTGCAGGATGTGATGCCATCATCTTGCCATATCTGGAGTCCACATGAGCATGAAGTCCAAGCATGTACCTTGCTGGTTCAGTCTGTATGGAACCCTGTTGTCTGTTGGAAGAGGAGAGGAGATGTTGGAAGGTGCAATGCTTTCTGATAGGTCTTCCATGTAAATGACTTAGGATGTGGACAGAAAGATGCATCATCTTGCAAGCTTCATAGAGTTGTAGAAATCATGCCTATTATGTTCAGTCTCCATTAATGGCCATGTGGCAATAGTGAAATTGTTTTGATTTAATATCTGAATTTAATAAAGTGTTTAAATTTAAAGTTTATTCTTTTCCCTGACAGGTTAGTATCTGTAGCACATCCATATTCAAGTAAATCACTCCAGCAACAGTGTCTGAGAAGAGATTCAAGTATTTCATGAGTATTAACTTCTTCTAGAGACATGTGCTGTTTGGTCTGGAGAAGGCTTGGAACGCAAAAGAGGAGAAACCAAATAAAAGTTTTTACTGTTTGTGAGTTGCAAGGTTAAAGGAAGGTTCTTAGTCTTCAGGACTCTCGGGCTGCCAGTTTCCTTAAATGCTAAGTTAATAAGAAAAGGGTTTGACTTTTTTTTTTTTTTTTTTTCCAAAGAGGAATACGAGCCAGTAAATTGCAGGGCAATGATTGTTCCATGATCAGCAGGATTTTTCAGTTGTACTAAAACTCTATTAGCATAAATCAAAACAAGTGTAATGTGAAGATTCCCCAACCTGGAGTTCATCCAGCACCTACAAATGGAGAACTGCATTTCTAGATTTCCTCTTCCTTCAGTACATCCAGTATCCCATCTTATAAAAGAATTTCTCTCCTAGGTACGTATGTTGAGAGAGGGGAGAATTAAACTGGTGTTAGCCCCTCATATTCAGGGGATTAGGCAGTTTGTTCCTGTGCATGTAGTCTGGAAGCTATCATGCTGAAACACTGTTTATGAACTCTAAAGGAACTTATTTCAGTTGAATAATGGTTAATTTACAGCCAGAGCTTAAAAGGGCAGAAAAAGATAGCGGCACAATTGCATTCAGTGCATGATGGGGAAAAATAAATATCTCACAGGAAGAGATATCTGAAATTCAGATCACATTGAGATGCAAAGAAAGCTGTGAAAAGCAGCAGAGGCGGGGGATGGTGATTGTATTCCAATTAGATTTCTTCTGCTCATAAAAAACAATCTTGGACTGAAAGTTAATCATCTGATTTATGGATCTTGGGAAGAGTGAAACCCTATGAGCTCCTTGAACAATGAAAGGCAAATGAGATGAAGGGGAGAAAAAGCAGAATATTTCTGAGACTGTGCTTCTGGGGAAAAAGACAGGCAATAAAGTATAAAAACATGCTCTTGGTTTAAAAATTTACCTTACTGCTATCCTCTTAACTCATGTTCTTGACATACTAACAAGTTGTCTTTCTTGGCCAAAGCAGTCAAAGGGTAGTCACGATTTCAGATGCCACAATCTTTTGGGTACTCAATATATTTCTAGAAAGTTTCTGCAAGACCTTCCAGAGTTATGTTGTCATGGTGAGTTAATTCGTTAATATGATTGGTAATAAGCAATCTGTCATCTGGGTTTGGGTCACATGTGAAAGTACATCTATTCCTTAGCTGAATCCTTTTAAAACCATTACACGTGCAAGTTGTATGAAAATTGCTGTCAGCCAGTAGGGAACAGCAAAATTTACGTAAAAGCCCTGCTTGGTGATAGGGTTTGGAGCATGGTCAGGTCAGGGACAGGAGAGCTGCTTGCCACCACCTAGAATCCACTGATATATGCTCTTACTTTTCCTTCAATTAATCCATCAGTAAATCTAATAGCAGGGATGTTTGTGAAAAAAACAAACAGAATAGATGTGATACATTGTAGATGCCATTTCTTTCTGCCATTCTTGGGTTTCAGCCTTTTGCCCAGACATGCTGCTGAGCCTGATACAGTAAAGATGAATCCAAGTCTGACACTGATGATGGTAGACAGAGAACAGTACTCTCAAAAATATTCAGCTATGCTTCCTTTAGATGAAGGCATATATCTACAACTGGTAAGTCATACTCATAGTTAGGCCACTTACATAGAATTATCGATAGGTAGCATTTCCCATCAAGATAGGCAAAATACTTTTTTTCATCAGATTATACTAACTCTTCTATTTCAGCCCAAAGCCAGCCTATCTCTAGTCTAAAACTAGAGTTGCCTTCCCACAGCACGGCAGTCTTAGAAGTGTCAGCCTGAACTTTATTGGGTTATTTAGCTGTATTACAGTTCAGGATGGACATCTACCGTGAAGGCCCAGATATCCAGGTCAAACATTAAAGTTTGTAAGTTGATGTCTGGGCATCACTTGTTAATACCTTCGACACAATTAGTGGACATGTTCCACGACTAAGTTCTTTACAATCTCCATGTGAGGGGGAATGCTCTCTCTTTACCAATAAAGGTCATTGTTAGGATTTTCCCCGTGGTTTATGTGTTATTTTGCATAGAGTACTGAGACAGGGTCAAAATCTTGATCCTAATTTTCAATACATTTCCTTGTCTGCACGCCAAATACCTAAAAACTTTTCCAAAAAGTTCTTGATAATCTTCCATCTTAACCTTCAGACCCAGTGCAGCTTCCTAACTTTCAGTGGGAAAGGGTCTACTATCTCTTTCCGAGTTAGAAGCACAGATTGACATATGTATTAAAATTTTCTTCTGCTGCTCTGCTCCTGTGCAACAGGAAGCAGAGCTTAGTCCTTAATTGATTGTTTCTATATTCTTAACATGGACTATTTATAGTCAGAAGTTGTCTTTAGCAGCCATCTGTTCCTTATGCTGCTCGATACATGCCCTCATCCCTGACCTGAAGTAACTATCCTTTCTTCAAGGAAAGGAGATTTAAATATTCATGCTGGCTAGGTCTTGAACAAACTCTTAACTGGTATCACAATCTCCCACACAAAAGTGGTTTGTTCCTCCTTTGGACTTTCACCATTTGAAATATTTACTATATGCAGTGAGGGCATATCTCACCTCACAGGAGATCATAAAATCATAGAATCACTAGGTTAGAAAAGACCCACAGCAACATTGAGTGCAACCATTCCTATCAATCACTAGACCATGTCCCTCAGCACCTCAACCACTCCTCCCTTAAACACCTCCTGGGAAGGTGAATCAACCACCTCTCTGGGCAGCCTATTCCAATGCCCAATGACCCTTTCCATGAAATATGTTTTCCTGATGTCCAGCCTAAATCTTCCCTGGCGGAGCTTGAGGCCATTCCCTCTTGTCCTGTCCCCTGTCACTTGGGAGATGAGGCCAGCTCCTTCCTCTCTACAACCTCCTTTCGCATAGTTGTAGAGAGCAATAAGGTCTCCCCTCAGCCTCCTTGTCTCCAGGCTAAACAACCCCAGCTCTCTCATCCTCTCCTCATAAGACGTGTTCTCCAGCCCCTTAACCAGTTTTATCACTCTTCTCTTCATTGCTCCCAAGCCTCAACATTTTCCTTGTGGTGAGGGGCCCAGAACTGAACACAGGATTCAAGAAGTGGTCTCACCAGTGCCGAGTACACAGGAAGAATAATCTCCCTGGACCTGCTGGTCACGTAATTTCTGATACAAGCCAAGATGCCATTGGCCTTCTTGGCCACCCGGGCACACTGCTGGCTCATGTTCAGTTGGCTGTCAACCAATACTCCAGGTCCTTCTCCTCCTGGCAGCTTTCTAGCCACTCTGCCCCTAGTCTGTAGCACCGCGTATGGTTGTTGTGTCTCAAGTGCAGGAACCGGCATTTGGCCTTGTTAAACCTCATGCCACTGGTCTCAGCCCAGTGGTCCAGCCTGTTCATATCCCTTTGCAGAGCCTCCCTACCCTCCAGCAGATCGACAGTTCCACTTAGCTTAGTTTCACCTGCAAACTTGCTAAGGGTGCACTCAATGCCTTCATCCAGGTCATTGATGAAGACATTGAACAGGGCTGGACCCAGCACTGAGCCCTGGGGAGCACCACTTGTAACTGGCCTCCAGCTGTATTTAACGCCATTTACCACCACTCTCTGTGCCTGACCGTCCAATCAGTTTTCCATCTTGTAGATAAAATCTATTTCTTGAAAATTATTTCTTGTGTTCAGGCTTGCATTTATGAAGAATGCTGAAGGTTCCACCATTTGAAATGCAAGAAGTGACTTAACCAAGAAAGTGTTGTTATGTTAGCATGTTTGACTAATATTGTGTTTCTTGTAACTGTGAGTGTGTCTCCATTGCAGTCACAACAGCAAAGATGTAGAAATCTTGGTGATGGGCAAGCTACAGTCATTCCTGTTTTGATTTTCTAAGGTTTCTTGGTCATCCATTCTTTCAGATGAGTGAGGGCTTGCATCAGTAGCTCATGCACTGGCATCCTGTACCACCTGATACATCCTAAGGTAGGTATTGAGCCTGGAACTTAACTGTCACTCCAGAAGACCACAAGTTTTTGGCCATATCTGCCAACATTGCAAAGATGTTCCCAATACCCAAAATGAACTGAACTGTGAACCCTGAAATCTCTTCCCCTAGCTGCACCACCTCATCTCCTGCTCCTCAAATGGTGCAACAGACACAAAGAGCTAAAATATTGATGCAATTCATGAGCTTCCTTCTTCAAAAGAAATAGTACACCCCACCACCTAGTCATAGCAATCTGCTGAACAAGCACCTAGTGTAGACCAATAAATGAAAGGAAACTGAGAGGTCAGTACAGGTCATTATTTTCACATACCTTTGAATAATGAGGGCATCACATGTCAGCCAGAGGAGAACAAAATGTCACATTCTCTAGCTAAAGGTCATCATCGGTCATAGGTCATGGAAGGGAGGCCAGGAAATAACCTATGAGGTTAGGATGTGCACAAAGAAAGGGCAACAAATGTCAATGAAAGCATGCAGCTGTTGTGAGATGAAACAACTGAGGCACCCTTTTGTGCTGACACAGGCTTAAAAAATGTCTTTGCTGACATTTTTTTTTTTTGGCTGGCACTTTTATAGGACATTGACATTAATGTATCCAACCCTGAATTAGCCTTATCTGAAAGCAACAGTTTGGAAGTTAAGTGCAGCATTTTCCAAAGAATCATAAGCATGACATTTTTATTTCAAGTGATTGATGTTACAGTGGACTTCTAGCACCAAATTCAAGTTTCATTCTCAATCATTGCATCTGTGCAATGTGATAGCAATCAGAAACAAATAGAGGTGGCAGTCTGCACTACAGTAAGGTCTTTTGGAAATTCTTTTTGCCTTTACCGACAGTCAGATGTGTTATTTCATGTTTAATACATAGCACTGCATATATCTGATTGTTTGTTTTAATTTATGGATTTCAGAAAGGTTGAATATCAGGATTGCCCCTGCAGTGATGACAAGCACTTGCAGGGCAATCACATGGTAAAAGGATAATGAATGGTTTAGGAATATGTAGAAATTTATCCAAACTGAGAGACACCGGCAATTTCTGGTGAGTGAGCTATGTAGTTGACTCATATGTCTTTTGCTTTCTCCCCTGAGCAGCAGCGCAATACCATTTTCTCTTGTCATCGCAGGTATAAACCTGACAGTCTTTCTTCATGAAATAATGTGATGATGCCAGGAATGCACCTTAGATGAAGGATTGCTACATCTCCCATGCCTATCTTACTGGACAACACATGCAAAGACACTGTCCAAAAAGTAAAAAAAAACACTTTGCAGTGATATCTCCATTTTTGTTGAGCTACTTTCCAGGACGAATGCTATCAAAAAAGGCTTAACTCATGATGAAACGCCCATTGTGGAAGTACTGTATGTTTACATTATCTTACAGAAAAGAGTGCAATCCAGAGACAGGAGAATGGTAAACTGGAGTGCAGGATTGTTGCCTCTTATTTTAAACTCTTCCAGTTGGTTATTGTATGACATAAGACTGAGATAAAGACTTTTTCTGTGCTTCAGTTCTGCTTTCTGAACAAAGAACATTGCCCAGTTCACTTTATGTTTAAGAAACTGGTTTAAAATAAAACAAGAAATCATCAAAACTTGAGGGTTGCAAGAAAGAACCAGTTTTCTTCTTTTCACTCATCATTGGCTGCATATTTCTAATCCAAAATCCCCCTCTCCCACACCACTTCTTTTCTGACAACTTTCCGAAACATGTGGGTTTTTATTGTTTTTCTTATGAGATCATCTTTAGTTTTTCAAAGATGCAAACACCTGCTCAGGTTTGTGCACCCCAAAAGTCCTAATGAAACAACAGATCTAATTCAATGCACTCACTCCTAATTCCTGAGGTCCATGCTTTTGTCTTGGTCTGTAATAGAAAAAGGTTTTCCCCTGTGAATTTGGCAGAATTAGAGTGCGTAAGATCTAAGCATATATTCAAATAATAATATGGGACATGGGCTACCTAATCTTTTAATCAGACTGCATTCCTACTGGGCTTATTTATGAGCTGTATTTATTTTAATTATGTTTTCTACCTATTCACTCTTTCTTATTTTGGGTGTGTAGTTGGCCACCTAAGAAACAGGCCAGGTTTTGGCTGCCAGGTTGACTTTCTGAATTATAAGCAGCAAAAACACTTCTCCCAAAGGTTTGAATGAAGTATATTTGCAAATGTATTTAAGTTTAGAATATCTTCTCTGATATTCCTTTAAACAAAAACCACTCTGATTAATGGTAACAGAAAAAAAAGCTGAAAGATATTTGAATGTGGCTGAACTGGAGTTTCAGAGTTTGCAAATATTCCCACAAACCATTTACTTGTTACCCCTTCCATTTACATGTGATCCTACTCTCAGTAAGCTCAAAGGTCCTAGGGATTTTTTGTTTTCGGAGTATGTGCAAAACCATGTCCAGGAAATCATCTTTCCCATCACAGTTCTGTGTTTTTCCTTCTCTGTTGAAACAGGTCAGTTAAATTACAAGCAAAATGAACTGGCTTTACTACTCCTAATGTTAGCAGTCTACATGTAAGATTTACATATTTTTATTAGTTAAGACCAAAATATCTTAATACTTTCCAATTCCAGAGAGTTCTTAATTCCTTTTTTTTCCTAATTCTGATTTAGCACAATCCTTAAGCTACAGAAAACTGCGATCAGTATGCTGCTGTGACCCATCAAACAAGCGAAGGGAACTGGCCAATTCAGTCCCATTTCATTGTCATTACTGGTATTATGGTGACTCTGGGCTAAACCCAAGGAAGGTGAGTCAGAACTCTACAACAAATATTGTAGATCAAATGCTGAAGAAGCTTTGCCCTTACAAGTACATTATATAATACTAAATATATATACACAATTGCTGAGTTAAAAAGAAGTCAGTGACTTTAACATGTCATATCTATATGGAGGTCATTGAACCTTCTTTTAAAAGTCATTTTTTCTAATGTCATCTGCTTTTCTCATGATTTTTGCCCCCCTCAACCCGTATAAAATGAATGTGTATTCAATCTTGAACTAAGCATGCTTGCAATGATTGAGAAATGTCTAAGGTCAGAGCTTACAAAAAATTCATGAGGGAAGCAGCAGGCATAAAAGAGACTTTTTTTAAAAAGGAGAGTTCATGAGCCTCTGTATGAGTTGAGCATGACATATTCATGTTACTGACTTCATTAATTTAACGTGGCTCCAAATAATTGATACCAGTACAGTTTTAAAAACACAGAAACTTCACTGCCAGAATTGCGATAATGAAGAGCCTCCCTGCTGATTTCATTCATGGAGCTGTTAGTCTGCTGGGAAAGACCTCTGATGAAAACTGGGCTGCAGCAAATGCCATAAAATAATCAAAGGCACAAAGACCTTTACCTGAGGGGAGCTTGGTCAGGGAGTGGTGCAGGGCACCACAAGGAAAAGGAGGAAAATTACATCAGCTGACAAAACAGGTACAGGTTTTTGGGGTTTTTTCCCCTTAAAAAAAAATCTAATCCAAATTGTGAAGACTGTGTTATATGCAAAAGTCTACTGCATCTTTGGAACAGATTTCAATTACGTGGCTCCAACAGTTAGTTAACTGGAATATCAAGAGTGATTCTTACCTTGCTGAATGTAGCTTAAACTTTATCCTCTTCTACCAGCCATTTGTTCTCTCTGCCTTAGATTGTGAGCTCTCAGAAACAGCAGCTGTCTTTTTATTATATGCTTGGTACAATGGGTCCCTGTTTGGGCTATAGAAAATTATCATGTAGGCTCAAGACAGACATACAAGTGCCGAAGCACAGTTGATGTCAAGAGTCCTAGAGAGGAACTGAATATTAATATGAATATAAATTCCTTTCCAAGCAAAAATCTCATTTGTCAACTCTGCTCATTTGTTTCACTTCATGTAAGTGTGTCAATGGTTGATTAAAATTCATAAATGTGCAGCAGAATTACTGGATAAACGTGGAGTTATTGTTTACATATGAGAGTGCACTGAAGGTAGGAGGTTAGTTGTGGAAAACTGTGTCAAGAGGAAAGGACTACTGCCAGGACAGACTCACCAAACAATCCACAACGTCCCTGTGTAAATTCTGCCAGTGATTAATCATCTGTTACTATATAATAAAATAAACAAAATAAAACACAATGCCTCGTAGAGCCCTAACTTCAGCTTCCTGTGAATGCATGTCATAATGATTTCATTTCCTGCTAAATGAAGGAGCTTCTGTTATCAGAAATCTCTTCCTCATGTGGGTGATTGTGATTATGATCAAATAGCCTTAATTCCTCTTGCTGTGCCTTCTCTTAGCTACATCTGTGTTACCTAGCTGTCTTTACATCTTTGGCACTTCAGATTAAAAATCTGGGTCATAGCATTTTCTGTCCTTCTTCCAGTCTTGACGCTACTATGAAGTGTTTAAGTATAACTGCATCCCATGTCTTTGGCTATTCTTCCAAAGCCACTGCATCAACAGCTCTAGTAAAACTTGTTACGAATAACTCCTTATTCATCTTAAAACAAAATGCAGTTCAGGTGGAACCACAGACACCTACACTTCCTTCTTCAGCAAATAGATTGTTAGGATGTGCCTGCAGAAGGCAAGGTCACACAGCTGTAGCATGCAGTTATGGGTCACCCATGTTGAAGTGGGTGAAGAATTAGAAAAGATATTCTACTAGTGGAGATTAACTTGATATTTTAATCAGGTGTATTTTGTATGCCACATTCTTTAAATTGGACATAGCATCATAGCATCACAGAATGGTTTGAGTTGGAATGGACCTGAAAGATCTTCCAGTTCTACCTGCCCTGTGATGGGCAGGGATGCCTCACACTAAATCAGGTTCCCCAAGGTCCCATCCAACCTGGCCTTGAACATTCCCAGAGATGTGGCATCCAAAGCTCCCCTGAGCAACCTGTGCCAGGGTTTCACCACTCTCATAGTGAAGACTTTCCTCCTAATGTCAAGATAGACAAGTGTTGAATAGCACTGTATCTGTGCTTGCAACTCAGTGAATATGAAAAGGAGCAGCTACTGGCATGAAAAAGATGGAGCTATTGTGAATGCAGCTTAGAAATGCCAGTGTTATTAGAGGAAAGAGTCCAGAAAGAGCTATTTACAGGGCTGAAAGCAACAAGATCTAAGTATGGGATAGATGTGGTGCAACAAACATGGAGATACCTTCCCACAGCTGAGTGAGGACAAAAACACCAAAGCAAATAGGCAGCAATGAAGACTCTATGCCAAACAAGTATTGCCACTAACACTGTGCTGGCTGCCTTTCTGTTGACAGAGCTTTCTAATATAGACAAAGCAGATTTGGGGAATACAAGCACAGTGTGTTGTGAATGTAGTGATATAGCTGCCATCATCTCTATTCTGTAAGAGAAAAGGAAGACATTTAGACTCTTCTTCCTACTAATTAAATTGTCACACCTCTTAAGACCTGGACCTTGTGCAGATTATAGGATTTATTTTACTGAGTAAAAGAGGGCTAGGGAACAGCTAAGCACAAGACTCCAGTTTGTTGACACTGCTGAACAGACGCACCAAACAATCCATAATGTTCACATCTGTGTCTATCTGGGACCTCTCCAACGAGCTCTGCCTGGGAGACAGTTTGGATTTGCTTTGGGAGGTAGCTCACACCAGTAATCTTGGCTGACAAATGGCAAGGACCACACTGCTTCGAGTCTGACTTCATTCATAGTACACAGTCCTCTTTCATGCTCCCATATGAAAGCCATACAACATGCAAAACACCCTCACAGCTCCATGTTAAAGACACAACTCTGATAGTCTGCAGAATTATTTCATTTTCTTTGAACTAGTGTCCTCAGTTCAAACGGGCATGAGAGGCACTTATACAGCATTGTATAAGACAGAACAGCCAGTCTGCTTCAGCAGGCCAATAGTCCTAATGAGTTTAAAAGTGAGCCAGTCAGTGCCACTCAACCTTTTGTGCCAGGTATTGTCCCCTGGCTCTCCTTTCCTTGGGTGTGCAGAAGCATCCAAACTGAAGGCCAAACTCAAGAATATTTTTAGAGAGATGAGCATAATCAGTATTTTCTAATAGTTATTTTTTTAGCTAATCCAGCCAGCAGAACCCTAACGGTTAATTTACAGTGATGTTAAGAGTGGTTTGAAAGTTTTAATTTTATGTTGTCAATTTTAATTATGACAAATTATTTGAAAGATGATAAAATTAAATTATTTGAATAAATAACAATAATATAAGGGCAACAATGACAAATGAAAAGAAACCATAGCAAAGCAGTGTTTGGATTTTGATATATTATGCACAAAAAGTTTTGTTTTATTTAAAAACAACTGCTATTTGTAACAGAAAATAATAGGACCCAAAGAAGGATCCAAATGTCAACAATGTGTTTGGATTTAAACATTTTGGACAAATTTATTATTTTCAGAATTTAATTTTGCACAATGTTTGGATTATATTTTGGGTTTGTCCCCACTTAATTTAATATGAATATTTAATATGATCTTTTATATGTCAAAATTTTTCAATCCTGACAAGTTTAATGGAATGGAAAATCCATTTGACAATCAACTTTAATTTCTATGCTTTTGAATTGTTGTATCAGCTTTTGGCTTCTTGTTCATAATGTCACTTAGCGGTGGCACTCTTCGTTCTTGAGGGAACAACTATTACAAATACACAGTTCTTCTAAATTACCAAAGGGTAGGTAAGCACCATCGGTGTTCCCTTACATAAACCATCTGCAGAAACAGGATACAGGGAAGAAGCAAAACACCAAATAGAAGGCTTCTACGTGTCAAGCTTTTGTCCATTTGCACTTGCTTTGCTGACTTCTTGAGTGGTATCAGTCAACAAAAGTCAGCCTCCTAGGAAATTACTATCAGTATCAGGCTGGCTAACATCAAACCAGTACAATACAGGTTAAGAGCTTGATGCAATTTCATCTTGAAAATGACTAAGTCAGGACTTAGAGTGATTGCTCTGGAAAGCAGACGTTCAGCTAAAACTAGCTACAGTTGCCAGTAATGTATTGATTTACTATGCCAGCTATAGCATCGATTATCTTCTGTCTGATTCAGCTCTGATTTCTATATACTGGAAGTGCAGAAAAGCCTCTCTCATGAAATAGTATTTCTGCTCTTCTGCATCCTCTCTCCAAACAAGCCCCCTGCAAGTTTAAGGAACACTTCACCACAGTCAGAGCCACTTCAAACAACCAGAGCCTAATGTTTCTGAAATAAGGTTTCCAGCAAGGATTGTGAATGCTAATAAGGTCAATTGAGGGCACACCTGCAAATGCAAGGGTATTGACTACAGGCAAGTTAACCTCTCTAGGCATGATCTAACCCATATAATCCACTGCCCTTTTACCCCTTAGTAATAAGGCAGCTGGACTCCTAAAGGAATTTTTTTAAATTTCTTTTGCATTATGGACTTTTACTTCCTGATGTTACTATATGTTAGGTTTGCTAAATATGAGTGTAGCAGTTAAATCATTTTTAAAAGCTAATTGTATTTCTTGTACTAATGAATTATTCATAGAATAATCATATAAATCCACTCTCCACATTGATGTTTTATTTTGCATACTAATCTGAACATTTTACATTTTCCAGGTTTTGATCTACAGATGATCTTTGATATTGACCTATTCATAGATAAAGGGTTTATGTTGCCTTCAGTGTTCTGTGTTTTTTAAATGCAGCCAAATAGTGCATGTACTTCATTAATATATGAGACGGGCTTTGTCTCATGATTTCTTCTCTAACAAACCCTCCAGTTGTTACATATAAAGGCCCTCCAAGAAACTTTCTAAGAACTGGTGTAGATACCTCTGTAGGCTAGATATGATCCCCAGATGTCACAGCCTAAGTCCTTCTCTGCATTTTTCTCTGCTAATTTCAGTTGCTCTTTTTGCTTCAAGAGCCAGAGCAATGAACCCAGAAGTCCCAGAAAAGTCATAGAAAAGGAAAGAAGTTACCTTGATCTGGGAAATAAAACATTGGCAGATGTATAATGCTAAGAGCATATTGAACATCATCATGTGATAAAGGCAATGCATGCAATCATTACGTACAAGATCTGGTCCCTCCTTTGCCAGAAATGGTTTATGTTTTCAAGATTCTCATCAATCAGCTCCAATCAGCACAATGGTTTAAAATTCAAATGGTGATTAATCTCTGTTGTTTAATTATATTTTTTTCAGAATTTATTATTGTACAAGAATGAGTTAAAGTTGTGTTAAGAGTAAAAAAGGGATGAAATTCTGTAGAAATTTGACAAGTAAGGGTGTGTTTTCAGCAGCTTTATTATTTAAAAACCTTCGTTACAGAAAACTTTGTTCACAACTGTGATGATTCCTACTGGAATGACTTACTATCATCAAGCCTATGGCTAGAAGGAACTCAGGAAATCACACCATAGCTTATACATCTACATCATGATCTCACACCTCATTGAAAGAAGAGTATTTCTCAGTAGGAATAAGTTTTTTTAATAAGATAAATTATCATGAAGAATAATTAAACCATAGTCCAAGAAGTCCTTACTGAAGCAAGGAGGTTTCCTAAAGAAAATTTTCTGTCAGCCTGGGAAGCTGTATGTTGATTGTATATTCTCAATGAGTTGGAGAAACAGAGGGTGAGCTTTCCCTAAAGCAACCCTCCTGACCCGATGATGTTGATAGGAGGCTACTACTGATTTCTGAAAATTAAACTTGGCTCTGTATATATATATATAAGGGGCAAATTTTTAGGTGAACGGAAAGATTTGACAGGCTATCAGCCCTGTCATTTGAGATCTGATCATTCTTGTGGTCTCCACCCCTTAGAAACATCAGGAAAGACAGTGCAGAGATGCTATGCAGCTGACTACGTGAATACTATCTGATGCAACTTCTGCTAACATGCACAGATTTTATGATTATGCGTGTAACCAGAGGGCTGAGGGGAAATGTTAATTAATCTAAAGGAAAAAAAGTATTGCTAGAGGCCAGCTGCTGTCTGAATTGATAGAGTAGCTCCTACACTGTAATTTACAAACTGCAGATCCGGCAAGACTACTCTTTGCAGTTTTATCTTCCAGGTGCCTTAGGAGTACTTTAACTGTGATCAGGGAAAAGTTCAATTCCAATAACAGATTTCTTAAGCTGCAACAACTAGGGTGTCTCTGCAATATAGATGTAAACTGGTTTGGGATATAGGCTTTGCAGTGATGCTGTGAAACTGTGTGCTATTATTAACAAATACCCTATGAACATGCATCAGGTTTTAGAATTCAGACCTGAAACCTTCCTCTTACTCATCATGCCTAAAACCAACAGTTGTTAAAAAGAGGGATGCAGTAACAATAACAAGGCTGCACCTCAGTAAGGCAGAGGTCTGTTTTGATTAAAGGACTTCCTCAGCAGAAGGTGATATCTGAGAAGAAAAGAGCTTAGTGTGACTTTCATGTCCCTCAGGAGTATTGCTGAAGGCATATATCTCATCAGTGAAATTTGTCCTCACCCAGCCTGTACATATAGTTGTTTGACTGGAGGTTTGAGCGTTTTCTTTCAGCAAACAGTTCAGTTCTAACTCTTAAACTTCTTGTCGTTGATTCTGCCCTTTCAGCAGATGTCATACACAGCACTAAGCAATTGACTGTTTTAATAATGTGGTCTCTAATCTTTGAAACAAATGAACCAAAGCAACTTCTGATTCAATTTTTATCCTTATCTTTTAGCTCACTTAAACTTTCTAATCCCGTGCCTTTCCAACATCAACAGCTCCATGCCTAAAGGAACTAAAATTCATAGACATCTCTGGATTGGAGGAGCTTAGCTCCTTAACATAATACCTGTCATTTTAGTAAGCCTAAAGTTATATAGACTTAGATAAATATTTTAATAGATAAATTTATAGACAAATTTTAAAACATATGAAAATTAGTCAAATAATGTCTTTTTTGATAATTTATCCCTTAATCTTAAAAGATGAACTGTTGGAATGAAACAAATACGTGGTAATTAGTCTCATATCTAATCTAATAAATCATTATTTTAACATGTGACAAGAGTTGCATGTTAAATTTTCTTCTGACATTTCAGGGGGGCTTGTTTATAGGATTTACAGAAGGAGAATAAAGGGTTGTGCAATCAATGGCTTTGTAGCTGAGAGAGAGTCACCATGAGGTCACTGTTCGACAGATAAATGATGAATTTTTAAGAGTGATGCTTTATTCTGTAACCTTTTGACTTTTAGAATTGCCCTTGTAACAGACAGACAAGAGCTTTAGCAAATAAGTGAAATGTGAAACACAGAAAACAATGCTTATTATTTGACGTGCTTGTTAGGAAATTCTTCTTTTATGTGCAGACTGAGTCTAAGTAAATCCTTGAAATGGGATTGTTGTTTTCTAACTAACATCAGAATGTAAAGCTCACATCATGTCAAACATATCCTAATGACTAAGATTCTTCATGTTTGTGTAAAAGATGCACAGTTTGACCAGGACCATGAGGTAATGTACAGTAAATAGAGGATGATGTTAGAGAAGATATCTTGCTGACAGGAATATTGTGATTCAGCCTTTAATGACTCAGGTTTTTAAGAAGTCTTTTGGAGGAGACTTAAATTTACAATTCTCCATTGAATTACACTTGCTTATCAATAAACCTTCCCAGCTGAAAGCTTCTCTCTTACACCTCAGAGAAGGATAGCATCTTGCCAGGAAGAAATGTGCATAATGTTTTCCACATAGTGATAAATGCTCATAAACATCTAATAAAGGCCCAAATACTGGAGTTGACCTCTGTTTTGTACCATCTCAAGCAATCCTAGGCCAACTATGGTGATGGTCAGCCCCTCCTCCTATAGTCCTGCCAGGTGCTGCACCCCTCACATCCCTGAAATTGGGGTCTACCTGGCTATTTCTTTAGGCATTTTTAAGCTCTGGTCATTTTCAAGAACAATCACTGGTTTCAATGTGTCCCTGTTTTTCCCTGCCCAAATCTGAGAGTTACTTCATGTTGAGTCAACTAGAAACAGGGAAGGCTGGTAGCTACTAGAGAAGATAACGGGGCTTCCCTGCTTTTGTCTTCAGTTCTTCAAGTCTCAACAGTGGCATTCTCCGTGCAGCCCTGGGTCCTCTCTGGCCTCTCAGCTCCATCATTCACACCAGTGTTATGCCTCTTGAGAAGTGAAGTAGGAATTCCAAGTGACTCTGCTTTACAATTTTGGTGTGAAGCATTTTGTCCAGTACTTTCTCAAGACAGTCATTGCATAGAGAAAGATGACAGGGGAGGAAAGATCTATTAAGGATTGAGCGGCAACAGGGAAGAGAAGATATAATCAGAACTATTTTGTTCTGCCAAGCATTTTCAATATTTCAATAGTTTTGTTTGGGGATTTTTGGAAAAAATGTACACATACTAAACTCTCTTGCAGAAAAACTAAAGTATATATTTCCTATCTAGGTAAATGAATATTTTCTAACAATTGTTTTCCTTGTTTCTTACTGATCTTCTCCTGAAAGACCAGAAGCCTTTCAAGCTTATGCTGAGCATTTTCAGTCTTCTAGAGGTTAGCTAAATGTCTCCAAGCTTCTAGAAATAGGAGAATTGAGGTATTGAAAAACTTCTACTACAGTCTGGTGACAGGACAAGAGGAAATGGCATCAGGCTCTGCCAGGGGAGGTTTAGGCTGAACATTAGTAAAAAATTTTTCACAGAAAGGGTCATTGGGCACTGGAACAGGTTGCCCAGGGAGTTGGTTGAGTCACCTTCCCTGGAGGTGTTTAAGGCATGGGTGGACAAAGTCCTGAGGGGCATGGTTTGGTGTTTGATGGGAATGGTTGGACTCGATGATCTGATGAGTCTCTTCCAACCTGGACATTCTATGATTCTGGGCTTCCAAACGTGCTACAGGAACCTTAAAACTTTGTGAGCTGCCTAGTCTGTAGCAGTCTATTACAGAGGGACTGCTCCAGAAATCTCAAACCTAGACATGGCTTTTCATAGAATCATGGAATCATAGAACAACCAGGTTGGAAGACACCCATGGGATCATAGAATCACCAGTTTGGAAGAGACCCACTGGATCATTGAGTCTAACCATTCCTATCAAACACTAAACCATGCCCCTCAGCACCTTGTCCACCCATGCCTTAAACACCTCCAGAGAAGGTGAATCAACCACCCCCCCGGGTAGCCTGTTGCAGGAAGCAAAGTGACCTCCATTTTTTAGCAGAGGTTCATCTGAATTCATATATTTCTGCAAAATATTCTTCTATTGACAATTTGACATACTTAATGAAACAGGAAACTAAACCCAATTTTGTCAGGAAATTCCCAGACATCTTTATACCTTGCCTGGCTCAGAGTGGAAAACAACTACCAATGACTACAAAATGAGACTGATTTTTTCGAGTCTTGCTCATGACAACAATGCCTCATTTCTGTCTCTGTAAATTGTGAATAAATCTTCTTAGATGAATTCTGTACCTCTTAATCTCATTAATAACTGTAGGTATTTGAGAATTGCTAGGCATGCAAATAATTTCTCTGCTCATGCCTGCAATGGGTGGTGTGTTGTTTGTGACACTCTGTGAATCTACAAGCCTCAGTTGTCTGACTGACTATAGTTGGGCTGCTTTGTTGTTTTAGGGAGATATCCTAAACTCCCCAAAGTAGAAAATCAAGTTGAAACTCATTTCTTTCATGTGGTGTCTGATGAATAAATGATGTGGGTGTTACATTTAAGTGTACGAGACTTGTACTTTTGGAAAATACCTTTAACACAGTCTATGTGGGAGAGAATGATTTCCCCGCAATCTTTGATTCTGTTCTTTTTCTCAACCAATTATGTTCTTCTAAGAAGGAACTATGTCAATGGGCATTTGTGAAAGTTGGGAAAGTTAATGTTCTGTGCTCAAGAGGGTTGTGATTCTTTCTCTTCTGTCCTAAAGGGTGAAGTGGCTACTCAGGTAACCCAGATTCTTCAGGAAAAGACCTCAATTACAATCAATTTTCTCTCCATCAAAAAGTACAATTTGTTAACCTGTCAGCTGTGTTAATTCAAAGATCACCTGTGATTTGATTCTAAACACTGTGAGGAAAAAGAACAGGGGAAAGCAGCACTCCAGTAATACTTCTAGCTACCAAATTCTCTGCAAATTCTCCAAGATGTGAGTTTCTTTAAATGTGATAAGAACAAGCTCTTTCTCTCTACCTGTCTGTATCTTTAGGTTGTATATGCAAGAGAAGGATTGAACCTTTGTCTTTTCTGCAAACTCACCTCCCTCTCAGTCCCTTCTGATAGAGGTCTTTGGGCAATACAATGTATAAATATTTATTGCTCTGCCATAGAAAAGAGTTTATTTCTCTTCCCAGGGGCATTGGCCCCATGAAACATTATGAGTTCTGAATATTTTACTGCATGGTAACTCCACTACCAGTTCCACCTCTCTTCATTATACAGCAGTTTAACATTACATGTCTCCTCAGGGATGCTGAAGTTTTCTCATACTTTCCTGGGGTATATTTTTCCGGAGTCACACAACCTTTTTTTTACTAACTATAGGATATAGATATCCAAGTGCCAACAGACTAAATGCCAAGCAAACCAACTTAGAAGTCTATTATAATGAAGTTTGTAGTTACACAGAGCTCTGTTTCACGACACAGCCAACCAACCCAAGCAGACATATGACAGAGAGACTTTTGCTTCAAAAAGCTTTTGCTGATTTCTCACTAGCTTTTATATAGCTGTTGGAGCCTTTGAGAATACTGAATAGCTCCAGTTTCTTCTGGGTGGGAGGCAGTGGTGCTACATTCATCTCTGCAAGCTTGAGAGAGTTATGCTGCAGGGAGGGCAATGAATGCTGTAGTCCTTGCTGCAGACTTGCTCAGATTATATGGCTTTAAAAAACTTGGTGGACCACTGTTTTCTGACATGCCTCATAAATCTGCCTATATAAGTCTCAGTACATTCTGTCATCTATTACTCATGTCCATATTAGAGATAAAGTAATTCTCTTTGAACTTCCACTGCCGGCAAAAAGCATCATAAGCTACAGCAAATAATTCTTCATGTTACACCCCCCTTATTTTTGTGTTTGACTCTTACATCATGTGGTGGGAAAAGTTTGCAATGACTTCTCTTGTTTTCAGGACGGCTTCCAGAACATTTTTGAGCCTAGGTGGGAAATAAAGAAACTGACTTTGCAATACTTCCTGAAGTGAGTAACATCTTTAGAAAATGTTTTGGAACAATTCTTGCTCTTCTGTTATATACCTTAGAGCAAATGTGTGACCAATTAAAATCAATTAGTTCCAGTTGTGGGTGGATTCAAAAGGAATGGTTGCTTAGGCAAGTTTTAAATGAGGCTTTGCATCTTTGATGCATTTCTTTATAGACTAACCTTCCCATGAAAGTTCTTGTCTGAAAAGTTCCTTGCATAATTTCAGATTTCTTTTATTCCTCAGAGTTTGATGATGCCTCTTCTTTTCTCTAAGTCCAGTAGTATCCAGAGGCTTCAGATGGACATACCAAAAGCTGGAAGTGTTGTTCAGGTCCTGGAAATTAAATCTATTCACTCTTGGGATCTATTTTAGAGGACTAGCCAAAGCTTCAGATATTTCCTTTGCTTAAGCCAGTGTATTTTCTCTAATTAGAGAGTAGGTTAAGTTATCTTCTCATTGCAGCAAATAACACTTGCAGGGACTGCCAGACACTTTTGTAATGATTCAGAAAGAGCATACAGCTTCAGAGAAAGCCATAGTCTTCCATTACCTTTTTGTCAGAGATGAAAGCTCGCATTTCAGCTGCGAGCAAACTGCTGCGGAGTGCCATTAGAACAGCCTTGCACATAGTGCATAGTGTGCAGTATATTAATGCTCTTACTATAAATAAAACATTAAGTTTTTTCTCATACATGTGATTTTGATATCTAGGTTACCCTATACAGTTTTGGATTACAGTTTGGCATGTAGAGGAAAAGCATCATAGCAAAGGTAGACTGTAGACTACTCCACTTAATTTTGTGTAAATTAATCTTCCCTGTAGCAGTGAAATTCACCCATTTGGGTGCCCTATAAACACTGACACTTGTGTGGCAATACTAACAAACATTTTCAAGCATTTATTTATGGAAGCTAACTGAAAAATATAAATGTTTGTACCATTGTCCTTTTTGTTGTATTTGAATGCTAAGCAGCTTCCTGTCTCCTGTAGCCTCAAGAGTGACTTTTAGCAGAGGTGCATTGCTTCTACACCCTGTTGTGCACATGGTGGGTAATTCACTTGGTGTTCCATATTACTCTCCCTTTCAAGAGATTTTAGGGGGAATCAATTCAGATATAGCTACCAGCTGTCCTGCTTCTCCTTGGATTATCATTTTTTATTCACTTTATGTCAGAGAATAATTCACCTCAAGTGTTTCACCTTTTAGAAGAGGTATAAACCATGTTTAGGTATACATAACAGTAGCCTGCTGTCAAGCTATGTTTACACACTAAACTTGCAAAAATACAAATATAGAGCATGATTTTTATAATAGGGCAATAGATTGCATCACTTTTTATTTTCATATTTTTTTAGTGTGGCTTACGAGTACCAGGAATCAGCCTGAACTAAATAAAGATAAACAAATTTTTAACTTAAATGAGTATGTACATACATGCTTATATTGGTTTGTCTGGATTGTTTAAAAGTCTCCATTGTGGGAAGTTTTCCATTAATTCTTAACAATCCCATTGAGCTCTGTGGACATAAGTGAGAGCAGAATGTGACCTATAACATCGTATTGACAAAATAGGATCGTTTCAAATAAATTCTACTGAAGCTGAAACAAGTCATCCTTTAGTAGACACTGTTCTGGAAAACATTAGCTCCCAAAGTGACGAGTAAGTAAAACCAAGATTGTAATGGAATCATAACCAATGCTGCTGCAACTTGCCAAATACATAGCAATTAATAACATGAAGTGACAGCGATCTTGAAATTCTAATGCTTTAAAACCATTCACATTCAGAAACAGGTTGAAAAATAACAGAGCGAATTGACATGATTCATGTAAATATTCTACTGGTCTGTCTGGAAAGAGTAACCTGTTAAATGAAGTATCATTAAAAGCCTCCATCCCAAAGTGATATCCAGTGTCTAAATGTGTTTTTTAAATAAATCCTTTACTTAGAATAGAAGCCAATGAACGTTGTTAATTCATGAGTGTTGCAGTTCATATTACTAAACAGCTAGATCGTATCCCTGGTGCAAACAGAGGAGGGCACACCAAAAAGCTGCAGTAGTCTAGTCAGATAAACAAAATATGGATTAAAGTTTTAGTAAGTGGACTAGAAGTAGCATAAGTCTCATCCCAGCTAGATTCCAAAGACAGTAGTAAGACACTTTAATTACATGATTGATGTGGGCTTCAAAAGAAAGCACTGAATCCACTATGACCCCAAGGTCACAAGCATTATCTGAAGGATAAAAGAACTACCACAAATGGAAACTACCAAAGATGACACCTGAGACCTCTGCACCAGTGAACTAATCAATAGCAACTCAGTTTTGTCTGTGTTAAGTTTAACAAAACTTGAAGTTACCCATGATTAAATATCACAGAAACAATTACACAAAACATCAAACTTCTTTGTAGGCTCTGCAGGGACTGAGAGGATATCCGAATATCGTCTGCATACAAATGACACAGCAAACAGGGCAGCTGAATAATGTTAACTAAGGGAAGTGTATAAATAGAAGTCAAAATTGAAACCGTAAGAGAATTGCAGCCTTCCTAAAGAATGAATTCCCTCCAGCAGAAGTGAATTTTGTCAATACATATAAAACAGCAAAGACAAACTAGTCCAAGTTCCCAAATGGAATTAAAGAAAGGCCTGAAAAATAGTCACTGGAAAGTCAACGCCTAGTAAAATATATGAGCTGTTAGGTAATTTGAATATTTTATTCACCTTCATTAATTCTTCTAGAAGCAGAAAGTCCCAGTGAAGTCAGTACCTGTATTTCATTTAAAAAGAATAGCTTAAGCTATATACATGTATTTGTGATGTGCTCAGCCTTTCTCCATAGATGTCAGTAGTATTTTTGAATTGCAATAATGCACCAATATCGGAAGACAATTCCTGATCAATGACATGTCTCTTGAAAGGCAGTGCTACAACAACTTTCAACATCTCATTTACCTTTGGAATTAGAAAAAGGCTAGGCATAGGCAGAAGGGGAGTTAGGTCATTGTTCAAGAAATAAGATTAAATTTGTGTGTACATTCAGGCCAGATGGAAGCTCAACTTGACAGGGAAAACATCAGGACACAAGTAAGAAGAACAAGCAAAGGTCCATGAGTGGGAGAATTTCCATATTGCAGCAATGGTCAAAATAATTTAGGCCATTTTGAAAAGCTACTGTAGGAATTAATAATGATTTATAACTGCAAAGCTGACATTAATTAAAGCAAATGTAGCAGTATCCTTATCACTTAGATTTGATGCTATTACAGTTAGCTGGAAAAAGCATACAAATTACCCAAAAAGGATTTTTTAGCTCACCTATGCAATTTTTTTCTTATCATGTTTGCATTTCTTGACCACGTTAGCACAGGATCTGAGCCAAAAGCAATCACAATGGAATATGGATTGAGGATGAAAACTTACTGAATCCTAGAGGACTTGCAAGGGAGGATGGTAGCATCGTTCAAGAGAAGACAATGTTAGAGACTACAGCTTAAAATACTTTCTGAGGTAAAAAAATCATAGGACCAACTACCTAAATAGAAACCCGTGTATAATGGTTTGCTGTTTTTTTAGGAGTGGGAGAGGGTGAGAGATCTAACTTATTCCAAGTACCAAACACAGAGAAAATAAAAGCAAAGATAGTCATTCCCCAGAATCAGTTCTTGTTTTCTAATAAATAGGGACAAGGAAAAGGGACCAACCATGGACCAGATGTTTCCTCTGCCATCTTGATTTAGTGGCAAGATTTCACCTTTGCTCTTCAGTTCAAAAGTCCGAGCCTTCTGTGAGCTTACATAATTAGATGTCAGCTGTATGGCAATAATGTAATGAAACTCAAGTGTGGGTTTAGCAGGACAGCTGAGGGGGATGTGACCTTCTTTCTCCACTGTTTCCCCACCTTCCCTGCTCCCCTTTACATATCACTACTGGGAAGGTGCTCTGAGGCTTGTCCTCACATTAACACTGGAAACAAGAGGTCCTGCTGCTGGCTCCTTGAAGTCTTGTTATGAGTCACGTAAAGAGGCAAGAGTGGCCCAGAGTCTGTAGAGAAGAGGCATGATCGAGAATTTAGCTCTCCTGTTTACATTAGGCAGTGCTGTCACCTCCTGGTGCCTACAAGGTTCACGTCTCAGATTAGGTGCAGGAATAGGCTCAGAGAGCCTAGTGGAACTCAGAAATACTTCCGAGCTCCAGGTAGACAAGCATTGCAGGGAAATGTTAAGTGTTTGCCTCCCATCTCTGTGCCCACAGCCTGATGTCTGTAAGAAGGAAACTCCAGAAGGTGCACAGGCTACTGGGGGGTTCAGCTTGCTCAGGTCACGTCCCAGATCTGAACAGTCGGTGGAGATTCAGTCATAGTGGGCTAAAATTTCAGCATGTAATCCCACTTGAGTAATATAAAAGCCAAGATAAAGAATGAATAGTTGACCAAAAATTATCTGTTTAGCCTATAAAATTGAATGTTTTGGACATTAAAGATTTATGTTCTCCTAGTTAGAAACTCCTGCACAGAAGTTCCTAGTTCTACTACCTTCTTGCAAAGGATTCTAAACCTGCATCTCCTCTAGACTGGGGAAAAGTTAACTGCATGCTTACATGGTTAGAAATATATCCTTATTATAACCACTGTAACTAGTTATAGGGATCACCACTGCTTCCTCTATCTTTTAATACAATTTGCCCTTTGGTTTTGGTTTGGGGTTTGGATTTTTTTGCAGTTTTGCTTTTGGGGGTTATTTGGTAACAACATCAGAAATGCAATTGTAATATTTTCATTTGAATTTTTTAAAAGGTATAGTTTGACTAGAAGTTAATAGTTTTAGATCTATAAAAAACTTTAGAGGAAAATGACCATGAAGCAAACAAAACCTGTCAACAATCCAGACAACTGAGCAGAAGCAACGAAAAAGACACTCACTTGTCTGCCTAGGCAGGAATTTTCTTACCTCCTTTCATTTTTCTTAACTCTTGAGAAAAATCACTGTATTTTTTAAGTCCTCTGCTACCTATGTGGCATACAAATATAGCTCTTAACTCTTTCTTGAAAGCTTGCCAGGTCACTAACTCTTCTATAAAATCTCAGGCTATCTACAAGGCATGACATGTAAAGCAGAGGTTGGTATTTCACATTGTCTCCTTACCACTAGTATCATGAGGACAAAATCCATCATGGTTCCAGAATGACGTTCTCCCTAGCCCTACTTGGTATTGCCCTGCTTTATGGTTAAATGTTATTTAGATCAGAAACAAGACATACAAACACTGATATTCATACAACACTTACAATTTTTTGCACACTACTTTCACATTCTAATTTTAGGACTTGCAGACATTTAGGCTTCAGAAAGTTGCTAATTAAGCTGCTCTGTTTCGTAAATCTTGAAGAAATACTCTCTGTCTTGTTTCAGCAATATTAATATACTTATGTCCCTGTTAATAGTCTACACATGTATCTTTGATCTTCTGGTCAGGATTGGTGAGCTGATTGATCTTCAATGGGAGCAGTTGATTTGATGCAGTTCTCATTTATCTTTTTTCTAGGCTTTAATATTTATGGGAACAATCCACATACGAGATTCCTTAAAAAATTTAATTACTCAAGCAGAAATCATACAGGTGATCTCTGCTAGGTCTAGCTGCAGTGATCTGAGACATAGCAGACATATCCCTAGCCTGCAGACAACTTATCACTTAAAGCAAAGGATACAAACCCAAATACTTGAAAGTTCTCCACTGGCAGCAATTCACAGTCCAACACAGAGGAGGTAAATGGCATTAAGTGTTGACAACTCCATGAAAGCTATGGTGTCCCTAAGCCAGGATTTCTTCTATGTCAAATGCAATAAAAGAAAGGACTTATCTAGTAGAGACTCATCCTAGCAGGACTGGCGTGCTGAAAAGACACTGGCATGCTACCTCTTTGTATCAGCATAGCCACAATAAGGTCTCAAGGTTTTTCATCCTTCCATACTTACCCTTTTTTTCACTAAAAGCTCTTTCCTGCCCTTCAATGCATGCTCCACAGTCATGTAGCATCCCTTTCTTTCTGGACACTGGCATCAGACTTTGACCATTGTGCATGCATGCAGCAGTTACAGCAGATGCCATTGTAGTCTAGCCAAAACAAAGCCCCAGGCCAAAATAATCTGCATTGGACACATATACGCATCAGCTCCAATGGGGAAAAAAAAGCTTAATATTTTCCTTCCTTGCCTCAGAGAAGTTCCTACAGAACACACGTTTTTGTGCTGCAACTGTTTTGTTGGTCCATGCTTCCCATTGTCTGTCTTGTCTCCTGCCTGCCCTACGTGGTCCATCAGAAAGCTGATGCCAAGCCACCACGCAGCCACATCAGTTTCCTGATCCTTCCAGGCATGGATACATGCTGTTGCTACTATTTCTGTTGCTCAAGGGAGGGGCAAAAATAGCACACGGTACTTGCAATGCCAAGATTCCTGCGGCACTTTGGCCTGCCAGTGGCATGGTACTTTTTATGAAGCTGTTTCCTGGGTCACCAGTTGACCTTGGAAATGGAAAGCTGGCTCTGAGTGAACAGCCCCAAAATATTCCTGCTGTGCGGCAGGGATGGTGCCCTGGTATGCACAGGCAGACAAGCAGTGAGCTGTCCAGGATACCAGTGACACGTGCTGGCAGAAAATCACCACTGCATGCTTTTGCTAATTTGGCTGTGCCTTGTAGTGATTTCTGAACTGGCTTAAATCTGCCCTTGCCTGGCTGGTCCAGCACGTTAAGGCTCTGATACTCATATCAAGGATTCATGGAAGGCTGCCACAAGACCTTCTGGGGGCTTCCCTCTCCCATCACAATTGACAACCCGACTTTTAGAAGCTTTCAGTAATTTTTTTTCATTAGTGTAATACGCGTACCGGGCTGCTATTCTTTTTTCAAGTAACAACAAGTATCTTTCACAGCACTGTTATAGAGAAACTGCTATCCTCTCTTAGTAGTTAATACTCTCCATGACAAAGGAGTCTTGCGATTTTTCCATTACAAATTTCTCACAGCTTCACTGTTTGCTTCAAGGCTTTGATATACCGCTAACGAAAAGGCCTCAAGCTTCAGAAGCATCTTTTTTCTCTAAAACTCTCTTCTGCTACATTTGAGCAATAACTATTAAAGAAGTTAAACCCTTTTCTTTTTTTGTACATGTACATCACATATACAAATTATAATTAATTTTCAACTTACCTTAAAATATTCCTAAGAAATAACACATCCAAATTATATAATTTCACTATAATTAAAATTGAACCTGCAAAGTAAAGTGCTCAAAAGTTGGAAAATGACACAATCAAGGTTGGTTTTGCAATCATAGTTTGCCTCTAGTGTATATGCATTCTGGTACTGTTCAAAATTGTTAATCTGTCTTCTGACAGCAGGATCCCCTGCACCAGGTAGCTCACAGAACAAAGCAGAATTTGCTCAGGAATTTGTGATTCTGTCCTCTCACAATCTTCAAGTGTAGTTTGGTGAGACTTGAGGAGGGGCAACACACATTAAGAAAAGCAGGCTCTTAATTTTTTTCTGCTTGTTTCATGTGTACTATTAATTACTATTTGGGGGGATAGAATAATATTGTTCTCAAATATGTCAGTTCTATGGACCAACAGGTTTCGATCTCAGAGATGCTGACTTGTCTGTCCACACATTGTAAGCTCTGTCTTGACAGCTTGACCCATTCTTTAGGCAAAATTTTAAACAAAAAAAAAAAACAAACCCTCAATTTCTAACTTCCTAGCCCTGTTTTCCATTGATCTTAGAAACCATATAATTTTTCATTAGAAATTTTCCCATGATCATTGGCCAAAGTATATAAACATTATTCAATACTTTTCTACCATTGACTGTGCATATCGGTTATTTTAATATAAAAGTCTTGTGTAATACCTACCATCATGGTATTTGGATGCATGACAGTACTATTCTAAGCTCAAAAAGAATCCAAATAGGATCAAAGGGAATATGATGGAGCAGCCAAGAAAAATTTCTGTTTCAAATTTGTTAAATTTGTAGTTTTGTTAGGGTTATGGCCTTTTAAGCCAGATTTGCTGGCAAAACTTAATAGCCAAACAAATTGTAAAGCCTGACAGAAGAGTTTAGAATCACAGAATAGTTTGGGTTGGAAGGGACCTTAAAGATCATCTAGTTCCAACCCCCTTGCCATGGGCAGGGACACCTCCCACTAGATCAGGTTGCCCAAGGCTCATCCAGCCTGACCTTAAACACCTCCAGCTATGGGGCAGCCACAACTTCCCGAGGCAACCTGTGCCAGTGTCTCACCACTCTCACGGTGAAGAAATTCTTCCTAATTCCTAGTCTAAATCTGCCCTTCTCCAGTTTATACCTGTTCCCCCTTGTCCTATCACCACAATCTTTTATGAATAGTCCTGCTCAAAATTAAAGAGTTTAAAATCAACATACGATAAATGCATAATTCTTAAAAGAGCTACAGTTGCAAAAACTCCTCTTGAGCACACCTTAAATTATATCTTTCATTTTTCATTAAACATTAAGGACTACGATTGCTTATTAGAAAATAGTGGTATACTGAACGCATTCTGAATGACTTGGATGCTTTACACCCACCAAGCCAATGTGAGAAACAAATGTAGGTCTTTTCGTGTTTTTAGCATATAAAAAAAAGAGTACCTCTGCGTTGACAGTTTCAGGCATATGAAAATTACCATACAAAGACAGCTTTGTAAAAAAAACATAACAATAAGGAATGTTTGTAGCAACTAACTTGGAATCTGATGGCAACATGTGTGTGTTTCTCAGTGTGTGAAATATTTGTTCTTTCTGCATTCAACTGGATATGCCTGTGCCATGAATTTGAGGCACCCAAGGGCACTGATTCCTGTGACCTACTAACAGTCATGCAAAGGGAAGAACTTGTACAGCAAAACAAATTCCTGTCTTTGTATTTCCCCCATGACAGCAGGGCCAGGGAGTTAGAACTCTTGTACTGTTTACAGGGATTTTCATGCAGGAGTTATTCTCAAGGGACTGTTTCCATACAGTTTAAGATCATTTAGAGTGGTTGAAAAAAACCCCACCAACCTTAGCATAATCAAGAATCAGGTTTGTTGTGCACCTTACTGATTAGTAAAACACCAAAGTATTAAAGAATTAAAGGTGGGAACACACTTTGTATCAAAATTTTGGATGTGGCTATGTTCCAGGAATAAAGAATAAGTATTGTCAGAGAGAAAATAAAGTGATGTCCAGCTAATAAAAAAAGATAACAAAATGCCTCAGAAATTGCAAAATACTGGGAAAATCTGCTCATTAGTCCAAATAGAAAACACTCTAGTGTTCTATAATCGATCTCAAGCATTACTTGGCGTTGGGACCTCTTCACTTGAGCTTCCAACAGGCACCAGGACAGTTTAATACTAGCCACATCAGTTAGTTTCAGCTACTGCTTTAAGAGTGAAAAACAAAACTGCTGCTCATGTTGTAAATAATTGCTATTTCTAGGTGTATTAAAAATCATTCTTCTAGATTTAAATGTCAAAAAGCAGGCAAAAAAAATCACTCCATGATGCAAAAAGCTTATGTCAAGTATCTGACTGCAGATGATGTATAGAAGCAAGAGAGAACAAGGAAATCATATTAAGCAATGGTCATAACGTATTCATAATCTAATGACTATCAAGATAATATTAATGGCAAGAAAGTGTTTAAAGACAGTACAACAGTGGTCATTAAATAGACAAGAATTATGGAAGTAGTGTGGAAAGGACCCCCTGGATCATCGAGTCCAACTATTTCCATCAGTCACTAAACCATGTCCCTCAGCACCTCAACCACTCCTCCCTTAAACACCTCCTGGGAAGGTGACTCAACCACCTCCGTAGGTAGCCTGTTCCAATGCCCAGTGACCCTTTCTGTGAAAATTTTTTTCCTGATGTCCAGCCTAAACCTCCCCTGGTGGAACTTGAGGACATCCCCACTAGTCCTGTCCCCTGTCACTTGGAAGAAGAGGCCAGCTCCCTCCTCTCCACAACCTCCTTTCAGGTAGTTGTAGAGAGTAATGATGTCTCCCCTCAGCCTCCTCGTCTCCAGGCTAAACAACCCCAGCTCTCTCAGCCGTTCCTCATAAGACCTGTTCTCTAGCCCCTCGACCAGTTTTATCACTCTTCTCTTCATTGCTCCCAAGCCTCAACATCCTTCTTGCGGTGAGGGGCCTAGAACTGAACACAGGATTCAAGGAGCAATCTCACCAGTGCCAAGTACAGAGGGAGAATAATCTCCCTGGACCTGCTGGTCACGTTGTTTCTGATACAAGTGAAGATGCCATTGGCCTTCTTGGCCACCTGGGCACACTGCTGGCTCATGTTCAGTCAACTGTCAACCAACACCCCCAGGTCCTTCTCCTCCAGACAGCTCTTCAGCCAGATTTCTCCTAGTCTGTAGCACTGCTTAGGGTTGTTGTGCCTCAAGCGCAGGACTCGGCATTGTTAAACCTCATGCCATTGGTTTTGGCCCAGTGACCCAGCCTGTTCAGATCCCTTTGCAGAGCCTCCCTACCCTCCAGCACATAGACACTTCCACCTAGCTGAGTGCCATCTGCAAACTTGCTAAGTGTGCACTCAATACCTTCATCTAGGTCATTGGCACAATAGGTCATTCCTAACAAAGCATCTCGTGTTGGCATGAAGTGTGATCATATGGAGATGAAACTGGCAGAAAAAACATAAACATGAAGTGGTAATCATAAAAACTGAACAAAGGCATTCCTGGTTTTGAACAGCTAGTTCAACTTGGCCTACTGCTAATGAAGGAAGAGTCAGAAGCACAACCCTTCCATTCATGCAAGATGACTCAAGGTTAAAGACTTTGGCTTTCCATCATGCATGTAGACACATCTGAGAGAGTCTAATGTCAGTTGAGACTCTGTGAAGCTGTATGCATGAAAACTGTGGTTCGCTTTGGTAAGAAAAAGGCACTTGGTCAGAATTGGATTTGAAAAGTTGGAAATACACAGAATATCAGCAGGAAAACAGATTTTTTTTGTGGTTAGAGAGTCCTGGAAAGCAATCTACAGAAAGAGTACTGGAAAGAAGAATGTGGGACAAAGATTTTTTCACTATATTTTCAATAACATTAAAGGTTAAAGCAACCACCAACTAGAAGTTTACGCCAAGTGCTAAACAATCCCACAGAGAGTCCCAGTTTTTGAGTACCTTTTGACTAACCTGTAGGCTCTGGCCTATTTTTATTGCTGTTGGCTGTACTCAGGCTAGCAGCCACTCACACATAACTGGATCCGAATGCATCTCAGTCATTCTAAACTTCTACTGAGTTTCACTATGTTAGCAAGCATGGGGCAAAGCAGCTCAGTGATGGTATCATACCCATTGACATGTCTGTAAACCCAGACGTATGAAATACAGGCAAGGAAAGGTCCATAAATGGTGAATAACTAACTCATTTCTCCCTCAAGGTAGACAGGGATAGTTATGGAAGGCAAGAAAGAAACAAGGAGAGTCTGGATGTCTGTTGTTTAGTTTCACATACCGGACCAATGCACTTCAAAGCTGTCTTTGATTTGGATGAAGTCCAGCCTGCTCTTTCCTTGCCTTCTCCAATGTGCCGTTTCTTGGTACAGGTACTTAACACGAGCAGAGTTTCATGAAGCAGTGCTACACCTAGTACTCTCTTTCCCAAATCTCCAGTCACATGAACACTGTGAGTTTATTTTAGCCTCCCTGCAGCTACATGGCACTTAAACCTCATAATACTAAGGCCTTTCAGAAGACAGTCTAGACTATATGTTCTTTCTTTTAGTACCATGAGAGACAGAAAATAAATGTAGATAAAATAATGTAGGTTCTCCATGCCTCTGTTTCCTTTCTTCTCTCCCTCTTGCATGTGGCCTCTCCATTTGTGGAATCTTCTCTAGTTAAGGAAACCAAGTTGTTATTATTTCTTTTTCAGCTCTCTGAAATGCCTTCTCAGATTTTCTTTGATGGTTGCAAGCCTCTTTTTTATATTAGTAGATTGAATCCTACTCAGTTTTGTCATATAAACATGGCTCCCTGGAAATTGATCCACATGCTAGTACCAAGTTTCCCTGAATTATTTTTATGGGCTAACACTTTTTACAGTAGTATTTCATATAAAATGGGCATCTTTGAGGGAGAAAAGACAGAAGAAAGAGACAAAAGAGCATGGGAGTAGAGATAGAAAAGAGAGTAGCAGGTGAGAACCAACAAGAGAGCAGAAAAGAAAAAAAAAATAAAGAATGCAAATGCTGCTTTCCATTTATTGCATTGAATTTATTAATAGTTTATGTTCTTACACTGGTATTTTGGAGGAGAATGGACCTGTTGTGTTTTAAGGCACATTGAGCTGAAGAATCAGCAACATCCCTGCTAAGCAGTATCCTGTTGTGAAGGCATAAACCTGTTGATGACAGCACATTCTACCATATCACAGCCTGGGACTCCCTGAGACATCCTAGGACCAGGAGAGACTCTTTGTCAGAGTACACAGGGCTACCAGTAGCAGGTTGTGTCACATTTATTGTGAGGAGATTGACATACATTCAGTGTAATTAACTTTTTGCCTCAGAGTGGTCATACTTGCAACTAGCCAACAAAGCTGCAGATTCAGAGTCTGGTCATATAAAAAGTGCTAGTTGAATAGAGGGCAGAGGAGAAACAGAGATGAGACTGCATTAATCAATATTTCTGTTTGCATTGAGGGGAGCCTAACCTGAAAATGATAGTCCTCTGTACTGCTTTCTTTGAGGCTGCAGATTCATTACTAATTACTCACATTAATGAAGAGAACAAAGATATGCTTCCCAGTATGATTACAAAATCAGCGCTTGGGACCTAATTCAATCGACCTGCAGTGATATCCTCAGTCACTTAGTAGGAGACTGGACACTTGTCACTTTTTAATGGTTTGCTTCTCAATAATTTATGGGAGGCAAAATAGAACAAAATATTAAGCTTACAGAGAAAAAAATATTAAGGTTAAATAATCATACAGAAGTTACATGTGAACTGCCTGCTTTTATCTGGAAGCTTATTTCTAGAACATGTTTTTATCTTGCGGGTTTAACAACAATGCCTTTTATTTTCTATATGAATCCTAAATAATATTTACTTCTTCTTCGTCTAAATGCAAGGAAGTAACAGGAAAGGTAGGGAAAGTAGACAGGAAACACCTGCAATGACTTCAGGAGAGGCAGCTGCAACTTATACTATATTTACTGTTTTTACCATATCAAATTACTACTACATTTTCCTTAGTCCTTGAGAGAGGTGCCCATGTTAGGGATTAACTGTTTGCCCAATAGTAAACATTTGCTATCTAAGGACTTGCAAAGAACCGAAAGCCTGGACTAGCTGCATTTCTAAATCAATAAAAATAAATTATACACACTAGTTTCTAAATTTCTTTTGTGATGCTTTGGATACTAAGTGATAGATTTTGATGTTTGGTCTTCGAAAGTAAATGCAGCAGAAGTCTGAAGGAAGTCCTACAATGAAGTTTGCTGTTTAGCACATAGCAAGCACTCTCAGCTTTCAGCCAGGTCAGTTTCACGCCTGTAGCTGAAGAGTGAGATGGCCCTGCCTCTCTCAGACTGGTAGTTCCTCCTGCAATTATAGGCAGTGAAAAAGAGTAGAGGGAATTCTTATTCATCACATCATTTGATCTGGTGCCTGTGAAGAGGACAACATCAACAGTATTGATACACTTGCTTTTAAAGTTTGTGTATGAACTGCAGTTTAGTTGTGGAGATATTTTTGTCACCCTTTTCTCCCTTATGCTTCCTTTTTTTCTCTTAAGACTCTTAGATCATAGCTCTGAGACACAGACAATCAGTTACAGAATATCTCTACAATGTCTAATAAAATGATATTCAGAATATAGGCTAGTATTTCATTTAATCCAGTGTAAATTATACTACTATAACAAATGTTGTGACTATAAAGAAACATCCGTTATTTCTGTGTTATCTCTGCTAAAACTCTTGTGCTAGGTTATACTGTGTTTCTCATCCCTGTTATTTAAAATAATTTGCAACAAATGTGATATGAAACTTCAGACAAATCCCGGCAATGCATTTTATATTGGTTGACAGCAAAGCTCTGTATTAATTTTAACATGCAAATAACATAATCGCCTCCTAGTGCATATAAAGCACAAATATATGCTTTTCTTCATATATTTTTTTTTTTAAAAAAAAAGGAAAACCTGGTAACATGAAGGAGGGCCTATTGGTCTAAGAGTTTTGAATCCTAGTATGTACACGCTGGCTACTTACCCTTCCTGGAAAAGCAGTGGAACTTAGCCTTCAGCAATATGTGAAAGACAAGTCATTTGTGCCTCAGTACACCACAACATGAAGATGCCCTCTGCATAGACTAGAAAATATGACCAAGGTGGTTAACTTGGTAGTCAATGGAAATACTCTCACATCTCAGCAAGGGTCTCAGAGCTGGACTGCCTTATCTGTCCCTCTACTGGATGTGTTGGCCATGTCTATGTTAATTGAAGAATTCCATCTCATCCTCTGCCCATTCAATTACTAAGGGAAATGAGAAAATCATAGAATCATAGAATCACCAGGTTGGAAGAGACCCGCCGGATCATCAAGTCCAACCATTCCCACCAATCTCTAAACCATGTCCCTCAGGACTTCATCCACCTGCACCTTAAACACCTCCAGGGAAGGTGAATCAAACACCTCCCTCGGCAGCCTATTCCAATGCCCAATGACCCTTTCTGTGAAAAATTTTTTCCTAATGTTGAGCCTGAACCTCCCTGGTAGAGCTTGAGGCCATTCCCTCTCATCCTGTCCCCTGTCACTAGGGAGAAGAGGCCAGCTCCCTCCTCTCCACAACCTCCTTTCAGGTAGTTGGAGAGAGCAATGAGGTCTCCTCTCAGCCTCCTCTTCTCCAGGCTAAACTTCCCCAGCTCTCTCAGCCGTTCCTCATCAGGCCTGTTCTCCAGCCACTTCCCCAGCTTCATTCCCTTCTCTGGACTCGCTCCAGAGCCTCAACATCCTTCTTGTGGTGAGGGGCTTGAGGTTTTGCCTCATATATGAACAACTTTTTGCATTTTTATGGTACATACAAATGGACACAGTGTGGTAATCCTGTCAAAACTAGGTATCACCAATGCAGGAAGAACAAATAACTGGAGCTAGAGAAGAGTTAAGGGTATTTGCTCCTGTGCTTCACTGAAGTATAATAGATGAAGTGTGGCTATCTCATAAAACATGCTCATGTAATTTGATTTTTTCATCCTGCACTCACTCCTCTGCAATCTGCTTACCATGACAAAAGTCACCAGAAATGCAAAGTGCTGTGATAATGACAGAACTGTAGGCAACTTTCAATAAGTCCCCTGGGGCATATTTGAAGTTTACTACCCATAGGATATAACGGTTTCTCCATGCAATTGCAGCTGACTCCACATTTCTCCTTCAGTAAATATATGCAACCATTGAAAAATAAAATTCAGGTTTACCTTAAGAGAGTGCTGAGCACATCTCTCATTATATACTCATGTTTATCCATCTACAATCTTGCAGTCTTGGGAAATCAGAGTATTGGCTTTTGTTATAGCAATCTCACTTCTGGAAGCAACCATCATTTGGCTGTTTTAGGGTTTATATAATTAGTAATTTATGGTCCCTAATTTTATCAGGCATTTTTTGCAGCTGAAGTTGCAAATTATATCATGCCAAATACTAACCTCTAGAGGTAGTGTACGTAGCCTTTCAAAGACCAAGATTGTACCTCTCTAGGAGATTTCCTCCTCTAACAAATATTTACTGAGAAATATGTCTTTGTATGAAAAGCACCAGCATAAATTACAACACATGAATTTTAATAATTTAAGATATTTTTTGATTGTGTTTTTTATCAACATTATATTTTCATCAGTTAATAAAAGTGTTACTGAAGTAGTAGTTTAAGTCCTCTTCCGATATGTGTCTGAAACATCTTCCTGAGTAAAGCCCATATGGAACTCCTTTCAGAAGCTCTGTTAAATGTTGGGGTTTTTTTTCAGTTGCCATTTTCAAGTTGCCCAGGTTACCTCCAGTAATACTACACAAGATGTAGAGATATGAAACCCTTTCAGCCATCTCATGACATTAGCATTAAATTATTATTCCAGTTTTCAAGAGAAAGAGGAATGTGCTTAATATTTCCTTTTATTTTACTCTGCTTTTAAATATCCCTAACACTGTGACAGAATTAAAGGCAAAAGTTAACACCATACTAATGGGGTTAATGTGTGGTCAAAGTCTGCTTTTTTTTCTGCCAGAAGAGCATTTGACATCCTTCTTGTTGAGTAAAGACAGTCGGTAGCAATAACTTACAAGCTCACAGAACTGAAAAAGAAAAACAAGCTGTTTACACAAAACTGACTTGCTGTATTTTTTTGTTCTAAGCAGGTCATGCTGTGCAAAGAAGTGTGTTTAATTGGTACTTACAAGTGTGATGCTGTTGCTTTGCAGTGCAAGGAGCACATGTGATGCACAAGACCTAGAGTATAAATATAATGATGGGACTGTTTATTCTCTGTGTTGATCCACTGTAGCTCCAGCTTCATCCCAGTTGATTTCCATGGTGTTATATTGCCCTTGGCCCAGCAGCAGTAAGATGACAAAGCAGGCATACTCGTTCCCAGAGCACAACAGTGAATTTTCTAGGCAGCCCATTCGGAGGACCTCTGTGTTCCCTTGTGTTGTATCCAGATGAGAATGAGTAGGAGCCAGAAACAAAGGTAGAATCACAGTAAGAAGCCATTTTCCCTCTTTCCACATCTCACGAAAGTGACATTTTGTGCTCTGGACCTGGCTAGAAAGAGTTAGCTGAATCTAAGAAAGAGGAACCATGCATGGTTTCCTGCTGAGAAGCCAGTAAAAGGGAGTCGATGCTTTTCCTCTAGTTTGCTTTCTGTCTTGACTTCTGTCCAGAGGGACAACTGGAAGAGATGATGCCACTGGTGCAGCTGTGGCATTGACAATCAAGGAGAGTATTGATGTCCATAGCCTCAAGGACATGAGGATCGAGTCAGTGTACCTGTGCAGCTCTTAAGAAGTTTCCAAGACTCTAAGAAGTCCTAAGGCCAAATGCTTTGATTTTTATTGTCTTCCAAGGGCTGGTAAGTATCACCTACAGAACTGACACCTGTTTGCTGTTTTCAGCATGTGCTGAAAAGCTTCCTTCATGGGTCTTTCAGCTCTAGTGCTCATTTTTACAGAAAACATAATTCACAGGGAATATTAGCTTTATGTAGAAGTTTGGAGAAGCTAACATTGTGTGCTTCTTAGAGATTCAGCCTCAGTTTACCATTCGAGTAAAATGTATTAGTTTGTTAATGAAATCAGACACGTGAGGGCTTTTGTCCTGAGGCTTTGGAGATGTACCAGGAGGTGGCACCAGAGGATAGAATCATAGAATCATAGAACAACCAGGTTGGAAGAGACCCATCGGATCATCGAGTCCAACTATTCCTATCAAACACTAAACCATGTCCCTTGAGACCTCATCTACCTGTGCCTTAAACACCTACAGGGAAGGTGAATCAACCACCTCCCTCGGCAGCCTATTCTAATGCCCAACGACCCTTTCTGTGAAAAACTTCCTCCTAATCTCTAGCCTAAATCTCCCCTGGCAGAGCTTCAGGCCATTCCCTCTTGTCCTGTCCCCTGTCACTTGGGAGAAGAGGCCAGCATCATCCTCTCTACAACCTCCTTTCAAGTAGTTGTAGAGAGCAATGAGGTCTCCCCTCAGCCTTCTCTTCTCTAGGCTAAACAACCCCAGCTCTCTCAGACGCTCCTCATAGGGCCTGTTCTCCAGACCTTTCACCAGCTTTGTTGCTCTTCTCTGGACTCACTCCAGAGCCTCAACACCCTTCTTGTGGTGAGGGGCCCACAACTGGACACAGTGTTCAAGGAGCAGCCTCACCAGTGCTGAGTACAGAGGGAGAATCACCTCCCTGGACCTGCTGGTCACACCATTTCTGATACAAGCCAGGATGCCACTGGCCTTCTTGGCCACCTGGGCACACTGCTGGCTCATGTTCAGTCAGCTGTCAACCAACACCCCCAGGTCCCTCTCCTCCTGGCAGTTTTCCAGCCAGACTTCTCCCAGTCTGTAGCTCTGCTTGGGGTTTTTGTGCCCCAAGTGCAGGACCCGGCATTTGGCTGTGTTAAACCTCATGCCATTGGACATTGCCCAGCAGTCCAGCCTGTTTAGGTCCCTTTGCAGAGCTTCCCTACCCTCCAGCAGATCGACACTTCCACACAGTTTTGTGTCATCTGCAAACATCCAGGAAAGGTTGAAGGATGGAGGGTCACTAGGGTGGTGAGGTGCCCTCTATCCCCAACGAGCACCATCCTGCAGACCCTAGAAAGGTGAGCTGGGCTGGGGATGGTGACTGTCTTTGACCACAGCCCAGTCACTTCTAGGAACCATGGGGGCCAGCCAGGAAGTCATACCCTGGGATGGGGACAGGACAGGGACAGGGTCAGGGCAGGTAGGGGTGGTGCTCATGGTGGGGCAGGGTCAAGCAAGGACAGGGCTGCAGCACCAAGTTTGCACATCAAAGAAGTTGTTCTCTTTACTAAATGAAACAGTATGTTTTGTTAATCCAGTGGAGAAGGGGTACTTAATTAATTTCCACTGATGTCTGCTGGGAAATTCTTCTAAGGTCTATTAATTCTTACTGAGATTTGATCAGCAGGAAGCAATGTATTGGTTTCACTCTGCCTTCACAGCTCACAGACGCTCTCTGAGAGAGCAGGGTAAATGGTAAGAAGTACTGAATTGCCTGCAGAAAAGTTGAGGTCTGGGGAAAACGCGCTTATGAGCTAGATGAGAGACTGCTGTTCAAGTAGCAACACGGTACTATAACTTCATAGAATCATAGAATCATAGAACAACCAGGTTGGAAGGGACCCATTGCATCTTCTAGTCCAACCATTCCTATCAAACACTAAACCAAGTCCCTCAAGAAATTAAAGTTACAGGTGAGAGCACAAGTAAAAATGAATGGTTTGTTCCACATTACAATCTTTCCAGCAGAAAAGCCACCTTAGCATGTTTCTGATCTCCCCCATGTCCCACACCCTCTATGTCAACAACCCCATAATTTGCCAATCCCTCAGTCAAGCTCCTGCAACTCTTTGTGGAGAGGCTCTCTGAACCCAATCAGTGAAATCATCCTTTTCTTTTTTTAAAAAAATAAATCAGAAAAAAGAAGCAATTGCATGTGTAGCCACATACAGGCCACAACTGAACAATTTCTTAAATATCTGTGGCTCAGGGAAAGGAGAAGAGAGCAAACATCTGGAATACACTTGCTCACTCTCACCATAGAAATACCCACATGACCGTAACTCCTGATAGAAATTACCCCAGATCATTGTATCACTATGGATGCCACAGACTTTCCATTATAATTCCCAATACTGTGTTGGTTTTAAGTATCTCCAAGCTTTCACCAATCAGGACCAGAAATGCAGATGCTGGAAGCATGGCTTTTCTGAAGTGATTAATCTAAAAAAAAAAAAAAGCAGGCATCTCCAAACACAAGGGCATGGGGGTAAGGCAATGCAATGTTTTAATCCTGTAAAATTGTCCTAACAACCCTGTCTTTGAGGTGGGTTTTAAAATCAAAATTCCCGTCTTACACATGCCTTGCTCAGGCAGAGGAAAGTAGGCATATCTATAGACAGCAATATTAAGGTTATATGGGCAACATTAATACTGGTATTCTCTAGCTTTTGAATGTTTACCTGAGCAAACATGATTTACTTTCATAAAGGTTGCTGGAGGGCTTTTTGTAGCTATTCCTGAATCACCTTGCCTTTTCTGCCATCCCCTAAGTTTACAAGCTATGCCTGCGTGTATAGGAATGTGTAAAATAAAGTTGCTCATGTGAACAGAAAGCCACAGCTCTAACTGAAAGTAAACTTTTTCCAGTTACATATAATTTTATCTGTATTTAAGTTACGCACAAGAACTGCAGTTATCAATGCAGCTATGGGTAATTGATTACACTACTAGTTTGGTTTGGTTGCTTTGTTACAGAGGCCAGTCAGGATCTAAGCTAATGCAGCCAAAAGTGCTTGCACTTTTAATCTAATGCATAAGCTGAATTTCAAACTCTTAAAAGTGAAAGGCTAGCATATATCTATCAATCAATGATACTACCTAACTGCTCTTACTTGGTAACTGTGGAAATAATAGCAGACAACACATTTAATATCTGTGGCTGAAAGATCAAGAGCCATTACAGGAATATGGAAGACACAAATAAAGCAATTAAGATAAGTGGAAAGTCTTTCACTGCTTGTATCAAGCAAGTGAACTATCCAGGAAGATGGGCCAAGTTGGCAAATTTGCTCAAAATAAATGACCAGTGCAACTTTTCATGCGTGCTTACTGTAACTCATACACTATAGTAGCTAGGTTGGCTAATTGTCAATGTACTGATGCAGCACACTCTCAGTTCTTGTTTAAATAAGAATGTTACTTGTTTTGAGTGAAACTAAAGATAGACCAACTGTTACAAATGAAAAGTAAATGGCTATATTTTGTTTGTAGAGAAAACTGAGTACTTGCATGCCCCTGAGTTTGAAAACACGGAAAGAAGTGACTTCTGTTCAGTGGGACTGTTTAAATACATGAAGTTACTCATTTCCTTCAGTACTCATAAGATCAGATCGTAAAATCCAGAAACTCAGCTGCTATACCAAAATATTTTTCCCACAACACCAAATTCTTAGTTATCACTCTCTAGTGAGAGTAGGAAGTATGGAGCAGAAGTAACTGTGGTCACTTTATGGCCTGTTTAGTAAAAGAATTTATCTTACTAATTTTCCATGAGTCATATTTGAAGACTACATTATTAAATTCTGACACTCATAAGCACTAGACATATGTCTAATGAAAAGCTGAAGAAAGGCTTGTCACTCGCTCTTAAGTCTAGTGCTGGACAACCCTGACCTCATTGATAGAGAGTAACACCTCATTTGAGATCAATGGTACTAAGTTTATTAATGATCAATATTTTCAAATGTTAGGGATTATTTGGGGTACCTCCACATCACAGAGATTCCTTCAGGCAGTCTGATATGCATAAGGCAGATCCTCTGCCTTTCTGGAAATACAGTGACCACCTGAGATCTCTCAGGAGGGTCTTTGGAGAACACATACAACTTTGGAACATCTTTGCAAGTCATTTTAGCTATCCTGCAAAGAAAAGGACTTGCCTAGCTTGCCACTGTTTGCTACTGCCCCCGTGGAGTCTGCAATGCTGTAGTCCTTTTAAGGAGCGTGCAAATAACTGTATTATTAGCTGTCAGAATATTTATTTAACTGGAAGTTAACCTACTGGTTGTGGACATTCTTAAGAACAGTATTCACTCAATTCATGGGCCTGAAAGCACAGTAAAAGGTAGCTCTGAGAAACCTACCTATCCATCCCCAGCAGATGATTTCAGAGAGAGTGGTCTTTCCACCTGCTCATCATGGTCTAGAGGCCCTGAACCCCTGGACTCCCAGGAAGAACTGAGGTGAGAAGCGATTCTTGCAGTTTACAGGAGCCACTGGCTTTGCAGAAAGTGACTGCATTAAACAGTGCAAAATTTACACAAAAGAAACATACCAGGACTGCTGTGGAAATAATGCAGTAACATTTTTTAAATACCTTAGTCAATTCATTCAAGAGATACACATTGGCAGGAGGAGGGGAAGTAGTTTAATAATTTTAATGGCCAACACTTAAGAAAAGATTAAAGGTCTAATACATTAAAAAGGAAACTCTGCTGATGGTAATCAGTTTTACTGCTTTTATGCATCATTTTGTTTCGTGTTTATGTATGAAATGAGGTGAGTGGGGGTGGAGGGAATTTGAAGATTTAGGGAGATTACTGCTTTCATGAGAGTGTTTTATTGCACTTTGACAGTTCTGGATTTAACAAGAAAATCCAATTGTGGAAAAAGGATGAAACAATCTGTTTATTCCTCTAATCAATCACAAGGTTGCAAGACACATTAAAATAAATTTGCGACTGCCATTCCTCTTCCTTTCCACTGCTGTCATAGCAAATGATGATCCAAAAGCTGATTGACAGTTCACATATGAGCTCCGATGCCTGCTGCCTTCCTCTTTTTACCTTGTCTTATGATTACAAACAAATAACTCCAGAGCTGTTATCAAAACATGGAGAAAAGCCGTATGTTAGATTAAGTGTTTTAATAAATTTTATCCTTAAAACACTGGCAAAATTAAAATCAGTCACATAAGACAGTGTGAGAAGAATAGAGTAATGAACACTTTACTGTAAAATCTATCTCCTAGCATTTGCCTACAGTTGCCTGTTATTCCTAAGGTAATTGTTACTTTGGATATAGCAACCAAAATCAAAAGCAATGTTTTTAAATCAGTATAGATAGAAGAATCATTTCTTGTCATTGCAATAAATAGTAGTGTCTTAAGCCATGTGTTCATATTCAGAATATTAGAAATGTGCATCATGTGTAGACTACTGGTAGGCTACTTATGGTAGTGAGCACCACATGAGTATACACCAACATAGGGATGCAGCTCACCTTATCTTCTTAGAGATAAGCATCTAGGCCAGAATGGAGTGTTACAGGCACTATGTCCAGTTAGATGTGTCATTGTTGTGGGCATCTTCCTCTCTGTGGAGACCAGGTATAGAATAGATGGTGGATTAGAATTCTAGTAATAGAGAAACCCAGATAAACATATGAACAGCATCCATAATCCAAGCCTTCATCATATCACCTTTTATTGTGCATGAACTCATTAGGATTGGTAAGTGCTCATTGGTACAAATGGTTGTGAGCATTGATATTAGGCAATAGTGAGCAATTTTTTTTTCTACATTTGTCCAGTTAAAAAATAATTGGAAAAAAAGTAGTGAATTAAGTAGAACTATGAACAGGTATAAAAAGAAATTGCTGTGTCAGATTCTGTGTGGTATTTGGTTTGTGCTGTATTTTCTAGAGCCTTCTCATTTCTCTTTTCCTCAGTGTATTTCATGAGTATAATATTAGAAGTGATGAACAAGGTTTAAATATTAATATAGACCCTCTCATGTTTCATTGAAAATATACTGCTGTAACAGTGGCTCAAAGAAGAATAACACAGAAATCAAATGCCACATTATAAGAAGACAGCAAAATATTACAGCTACTCCTCAAAACAAAAGCAATTATGTTCAGAAGAATCTTGCTGAGTAATGTTTTAGTGAAAGACAGAAGTAGAAACTGAAACAGAGCAGTAGAAAAACCAGAGGCAGAACAAAGCTGGAAACATGTTCTATAGCCTTGAGAAGAGATTTCTGGGCTGAGAGCTAAGTAGCAGAGGGCAGAGAACATAAAGAATATCACCTGTTTGAACACCCCTGCTGATATATGTGAGGAAATGGTACATGATTTGTGTAAAATACACAAATAATAAATTATCAGTGAAGATAACTTTACTGACTATTTCTAGTTTTAATTAAATAAAGTCCCATTATTGAAAATTAACTAAAAACAGATTAAGAGCATACTGTTATCTTCTAATAAACACAGTATCATATTTGACAAAAATCTTCTGTTTTTTCATTCACTACAATTTTATATTTGTTTGCCTCTTGCATAAAAGTAATAAAGACATCCTAAGCCTTGATCATATGGAGATATATGGTGAATATATGTTCTTTCTAAAGTGCTGACCACATAAATATTTATCATTCTTATTTTTCTGTGCAAGAACTGCATTTAACTTCATCAATTCAATTTCATTTAAAAAAGACTAAGCCAGCATATTGAACTGATTTCTGGCACAATGGTAAGATTTTTTTTCTTTACTGTCATTTTAATTCATTATATTACTGTGCTATTTTTAAAAGGTCCCATTTATATTGTACATTGCAGTTGCATAGATTAACAGTTGGAAACTTAAGATTAATTTACAGGAAATGCAAGTATCAAGGCAGAGTGACAGGAGTTATCCTAAGAGGTATATCATATAATATGCCACAAGAGCTTTACCATGGCATATTCTATGCAGTTTTGATTTTAAACTTTTAAAGACAGCAGCTAATTATTATTGATTCCTCTGTGAAATAACATAAGCATACTATATCGTATGCTAAATTGCATCTTCATTCTATTTTAACAAATACCTAACATGGTAAATTATGCTTATAATTTTAAAGAGGGAAATGAATTGTTATAAAACACCAATAGTAAAGCTCAGAGTAGAACATTACAATATTTCAGTTACTTACTATTACAAAAGTGAATGCGGTACAGGTGAACAGCAGCTGAAATTCATCACTACCTGATGGCTGTTCAGTCGACCATGTGAAGAGAATTAACTTGTCTGTCCAGTTCGGAGCTGAGGACTCTCCATATTACAGAAACTGCCTCCAAAGCCGGCACTTTCATTGGCAGAGGCCAAGGGTTAGGTGGGTGTTGGAGAAACAAGTATTGTTGTGCTTTTAACTGCTGACAGACTAAGTGCAGAACTTCATTTGTCAGAGATGATGGCAAAACCATTCAGAAGTTTCAAATAAAGTCCACCAAAAAATATATCCCCCACTAGGCAGTTGCAGTATTTGCACAAAATTGCCAAATTCTTATTTACTTGCAGTTGTGGGACTGGGCACTGAAACAGGTTTGTCTCTAACAGAATTGTATTCAAAGAAGCAGGAGTTATGGTCTTGGGGCAAAAATAAATGAGTGAGGTTCTCTAGCCTGTATGATACAAGACCCTCTGTCCTTTTAAAACCATGAATCTATGATGAATAAAGGGAAATCAAATTGTTTCCAAAATCAGGCAGTGTCTTTTTTTATGTCATCTACATAGTAGCATGTGCATTAGAGATTTCGTACAGTAAAATACATGATATTCTGTAGATATGTGGGCATTATCCATTCCCACAGAAAGATTTGTGGATCACAGGCAGGATTATGTAAACCATTTTACATACACTTCCAGTGTCAATATGGCATGCAGCACTTTACCATTTGAGTAATGCAAGTGTTAGAGAAAGCAAAATAGACCCATCTGTGCTCTGTAGATTCTAGGCTTGCACTTGAGGAATAGAGGCAAGGTTATTCAGCTCTCACATAGCACTCACTGTGATATAACCACAATCAGGCTCTTTTCATCACCAAAATACATATAAAAGCAAATTCCCCATGAGGACAATACATGTGTGCAGAACTAGCAATTTTGCAGACAGCCTCAGTAAGGTTCTCTTAAGTTTTCCAGTCCTCCTGACTCTCCTCCTGGTCATGATGGAGTGGCTCCAAAAAGTGACTGACAGATTTAACTAGAGGAGGCTAGATTTTCTTCTACTAAGGCTTTATTTTTTTCAAATGAGAAAATTTCATTAAAAAAGCCATAATACCATCAGATGGATAGAAGATGGCACTGCTAAAACAAAGTGATAGATACTGGCTATCCAAGTGAAGTATACAATTAGTTCTGAATACTTTCCTTTCGAAATTTTACTGATAATTGGCAGTCTTATTCACTTGAGTTTGCATTTGACTAAATGACAGAGATTTCTATTAACTGATGCAGGTTGGGGGTTTTTTTTAAGTTCATTTGCAAATAGCAGGAGTTACTATTTGTGAAATGCCAGTTTTCTTTCTATTAAAAAAAAAGAAAATTATTAAAGTAGATCTAAAGGTATGATCCCCATTTCTAGCACATGACATTTGTCACCAAGTTTAGGATTGTGGAAAAGGCTTAGAAGTCACTCTGCAAGCTACGTGAAAGCAATACTTCCCTGTACTTTCTTAACCATCTTCCTTTCTCATAGTTCCTGTTCATTTCTGCCTTGTACCATGGAGTTCTGTCTTTTCTCTGTGTGCTGGCAGAACCACGCATGTGGCCATGTTGTAAAGTAACCCAGGAAACTGATAGGGCTTAACCTGCTCCTCAACAAATCCACAAAGCCCCAAACTCTACTGGAAAAAAAAAAAAAAAAAAGAAAAAAAAAAAAAAAAGAGTTATTTTCAAAATCCATTTCCTGGGATCTAGTTGCTGGTGGGGCAATGGACAGAGAGGTCTGGCACAGCAGAGCAAGGCACTGCACGGGGCAGGAAACTTGTGGTCTGCCCAGAGTGTCATCTCTGGGAAACAGCATAGTTGGGCTCTCTTTAGGCTTAGTGACAGACATCTGTAAGGAGATAATTTCAGCCTCTCTAGCTTTGCATGCCAGGTATACACCCATCTCCACATCTCAGTAACTGTGTCATTTTCCATTCACCTTAGCTATCCCATGACAGTGCCACAAATAGATTCAGAAATGGACTGTCAAGTTATTCTTTGTGACACACTTTATTGCCATATGAGAAAATTGCATTGACTTTCCTCCAAAATGGGAGGAAAGATCAACAACTGTGCACTTGATGCTACCTATAGTGAAGTAGAGAATAAACACACCAATACAGGGAAGAACTGGCCATTATCTCTCCAGGTTCAGCTGAATGCCGTATCCTACTCTGGAAGGGAACAGAATAATACAAAGTTTTGGTCTCAGTAGGATAACATCTCTGAGGAACACTTTTTGGTGTCAGAAGCCTGACTGTTTTTCTTCCCCTTTTAGAATTTGTTGCCACATAATAACCTATGCCAGGTACTTTCTGGGGATGGGGGGAAGGATGTATTTAAAAGCCTATTTTAATCCTTTCCCTCATTGACACCTCATTGTTTTAGACTTGTAATGATAAATGTGATAATGAGTAATGACATCTATTCATAGAACATGTGAAAGCAGGTCTGAAACATCAGAAATTGGTGTAAGGAAAATGTGACTCCAGCAAGGTCAGCTGCATTGACTTACTTTAACCCATCCCTCATTAAAACACAGGCTGAATTTCTCATAAGTCTGGTCAGAGCACATTCTCCATCTCTCTGTCTTCATTCCCCTGCATCTTTGTTTTTTAAGATGGTACTCAAAGGCCAAATTATGGGAATTTTCAAACTTATTATTCCCCATTAAAATGCTAATTCTGCCTGTGATTTCTATTGTTTAATCCCTTGAGTGTTTTAGGACATGCAAGACAGAGTATACATTCTCTGAAAGAGTCTTTCACCCTGTATGTTTCTCCATCCCATTGTCAACAGAAGGCCAGGACAAATGGTGTGGCTTGGCAAGCAGTCAAGATGCTTTAACAAGGTGCAGCAAACAAGCTGTACACAGTTGTTATACCAGTTGTGCCTCTCATGTTACATGTGATACACCTTTTTCTGTTCTCTTCTACACAGACTTTTTTAATGCCTCATCACCATAGTACCTGAGTGCTTTCTAATAGTGCATTAACAAAAAGAGCTAACATCTGTCACTTCTTTCTCCTTTCATCCTGCCCCTAGGGAGAGTAGCTTGTACAGAAAAAAACCCCACATTTGGTAGAGGGTTTTTTCAGAGGGCAAGATAGGCAAGGGATTGCTTTTAAAGTGTCTATTAGTGTACATATTCTTGTAAATTTATATTGGGTGGGGAGAGAGAATGGTCAAAGAAATGTACTTGGAGCAGAAAGTGATGAAAGGGTACAGTGGTTCACAGACTCAGGAGAATTTCACTGCATAGTGTTGTTGGGCTTTTCTTGAAAGCTTCACTCTGATTACTGTTGTGCCAGAGACTTGACGCTGCCAACACCAGTCCTGGTATATTGGATTATGTTTACATATCATAAGCAAAAGCCTAGGATGGCTACCAATGACAAAGACCAAGATTTTGAATTTGACACCCAAAATTCTACCAGAGGTCAGCACCAACAGCACCAAGTTGATCCTGTATGGGTAAGTACTGTTAGGTGAAAAAGTTCTGCTTTTCAGTTAGTTTTGGTTTAATTTTTGTAGACCTAAAGACAGATGAAAAATAAGCAACCGACCATTGCTTCCAAAGGAAAATGAAGATTTGAAACTTATACCTAGAAAATGGGACCTTTCCACTTACAAAAATCAGGAAGGAAGTACAACTGCCATCTCTGCATGTAGCTGGCAGAAAGAAAGATGTCTGTATCGCGAGAAGAGGAAAGGAGATGTAGATGATTAATTAAAATCTTCATGACTGACCTATTCTCTGTGTGAACATATATTCTCTTGTTCCATTCTGATACCTATCACTGTAGAAGACATCTTTGTTGTATTTTGTAATATTCTGCCAAAACAGTATTAGTGTTGTTTACAACCATGATGGCCTAAGGATACAAGTGAGGAGAGGGAGACGATGTGTCATTTATTAAGTCTGCTAATATATCAGGAAAAACATTATGCTTTTGGATTTGGCATTAAGGGATGCCAAGTCCAAATGCATCTCCATTTTATCCAACCTCATCAGTTTGTCTAAGAAATGCCTACTTTCTTCCAAAATACTGCCATTAAGCTCTACTTACATGTTTTCTGACTATACTTCATTTTTCAAGTTCCTGTAAAGCCACTAACTGTTCTCTGACTTCAATCAGTCTTTTATACTTGCTGAACCATTTGGGTTTTATTCCATAATAAAACTATCATCCATACCTGGTAGATATTGCCTGAGATGACTCTGCAATGGTGAGCATATGCTGTCAAGCTAGTTTTAAAATTTGTTTTGGCAGTACTGAAAGGCTTGTTATGTCTTGATAGTCTGCTTTATTTTAATTCATTCTGATTATTGCTGTCTTAATGTAACACTCAGGAGCTCTGGCTATTTCACCAGAAGTCCAGCTAAGATTACCACCAGAATTGTTTTGTTTGATTGCTGGGTTTTTTCAGGTCTTTTCATCACAGATTGAGTAGACATTACCCATGGTTACCATGGCAAGGTATGAAGCTTCAAAGCTAGATGAAGGGCACTAGGTAAAGAATTATAATTAAACTTTGCCTTGAGTCACATAGCAAGAATTGACTCATAAAAATCCCTGTGGTGGAGTTTCTCTTCCTGTGTTAGCTTTGCCTGCCAGCAAATGGAAGTTTACAGCACTGATTTCCTTCTTTCCTTTTCTTTCTCATCCAGCACCATGCAGCAGACAAACAGGCAAGCAGTTCAGATTAAAGTTCATGAGAGCCCTCTCAAGCACAAATAAAAGGGTTTCCACTCCCTTGCATGAGAACATGTCCCTTGTCATAGTCAAGGTCCCTGAGCTGTCTATCTTGGAATGAAATGGAGAATGTTAAATTTAGATAACACAACTACCTTCTCACATGAAATTAGGTAGATAACAGAATTGTGTTTTCTTATCTGTAGTTCTTACGTTTTAACCCCAAAGAGTCTTGCAATCGGACTGCATTGTTTTGTAGAAGCATGCACTCTTATCCTGTGACTTCATAGAATTTATCCATGTAAGCATGCCTTTCAAAGAAGTGCCTGCTTAGTGTAAACCACACATGTCATCCAGCATCAAGAAACTAAGATAAACAGTCTAACTTTCTACAATGAAAGATATCCTTTTCCTAAGTCCATCAAAAATAATGGCAAGATATTATTTAGTATAGTAAGATCTAGACACTAGTTTGCGTTCTGTGGGTTTGGGTCTGCTTACTAAAAGTCCCTTTCTTTTCATCAGTATGTTCCAAAAATAAGTACAAAAAAGCCAGAAATTCATGTTTAGTAGTAAATAGTTTTCATATTTCATTGTGCTACCAAAGGCATAAACATCTACCCTTGGAAGACAAAAAAGAATAAGAACCATCAATTTTTTGTTATTGTTACATATGTTTCATTTTCATAATTATCATTTCTCTTTTAGTCATTGCAGTTACAGCATGGTAACAAATCTGTTAGACACAGGAAGGAAATCAAATCATCACACCATGTTTGTGTCTTCAGCACATATTCTTAATGAGGAGAATATCTGGCTTGTAGTGTACATGTACCATGTATGTATGTAAAACTGTGTTATACTTGGAATACAGCAGATATTGTCCAAGTCTCTATTCTGCTGAAGAAGCCTTAGGCTGTTTTCACAAACCGATGAATTCACAAAATATATTGTCTTCATAATTTTCAATTATTGCATCCCTAGAGTACTATAGTTTGTAGTGTCATACAGGACAGCAATGTGGTGGTAATGGTAATGAAGAGGAATGAAAAAAAATGTAAACCTAAGTTTACTTACACATCTTTTATTGGTCTAATTCTCTCAGGCCACCTGTTCTGTAGCTACATAAAACTAAGCAGCTGTGAACCCAGTGAGCTCCAGGGAAGTACATAAATCTAACATTACAGATCAGAAACCAGGATGAGACCTAACTTCAGTTTCAGAAATGAAACAAATAAGACCCAAAGTGGTGTTTGCATGACATTTTTAGTGGTCTGAATATCTGCAGTATTATATTGCACCGAACATGGTGCAACTACAAAGTGTTGCTAAAAGCCAGCCCTTGCCTAGTGGTGTAGTACCTCCAGCTACCTGGCAGAGGACCTAGTGCTCTGTCTCTTCTTGCTTATCTGACTATATTAGTGGGCTTGTTTTCTGTTGAGCCAGATGATTAATCCAGCTCACTTTGCAGTTGCACAGTCATTAGACCTGTCAGAAGAAAGGCAGAGGGAATACACAGCCAGATACAAGAAAACTGATGGGGGACATTAGCCCTTTCATAAGCATTTTCCCATTAAATTGGTGGGTTTATCATGAAAATGGACGCTAAGAAAAAGCAACACTATATCCCTGGTGTTTGTATTAAGTACTAACATATTCCCACACCCACTAAAGTCAAAATAAAATGTGTCCTGATCATGGGTGAGAATCATGTTTGATAAATTTTTGGGTGTGAATGACAGAGAAAGGTGAAGATATTTTTGAGAATGCATCAATATGTATAAAATATTATGCATGTGTCAAAACAGAGTGAGATTTTCCATGCACTTTAGTTCAGTCTCACAGCTTGGTTAATTGATTTGGATGCTGCTTTAAAAAAAACAAAACACACACACACACAAAACCATTTTCCATTTTAAGCTAAAGACTGAAGATTTGAGACTTCACACAAATCCCTCAGCATTGACCTCATTCATATTTTTTTTAAACTAACCACTCCGATAGCTAGTTAGAACCGAGAGTGCTCCTGTGCTTCCTTCCAAGAGCTGAGTTTGTCATTTAAAAGAAGAGAGAGTCCTCTAGTGGAGAATTCTGAGTTTTACTCTCAATGCAACATTTGAAGGGGTTTACCTTTTAACTGGTTTTGTAGTGCAAAAATACCCCAGTTTATAGGCATGCACTGCAATGCAGTCAGCATTTTAAACCCTTCCAGTGCACATTATCAGCTGCTTTGACAAAACTTTTTGCTGTTTTCACTTGCTTTTAAATTATTTTTTCTAAAGAGATTACAGCTATTTAGGAATTAAAAAGTATATGTAAGTATTAGTAATCTTATTCTGTTGCTATTAAAAAGAAGGTATCATCTGATTAAGAAGGAGAAGGAATCACTGGTTTTATGTGACTCTCCCAAAACCTGAACAAATGGAGCATCTGCCAATTGTTCATACAGTCTTACAAATAACAAATGTGTTTCCAGGAATAAGAATCAGTTCACAAATAATATACCAGTAGCAGAAAGTTAAATTAGCAATGAATATCAGTCACAATGAAGCACTCAACCAGCTCTTGATGTGACACAACTTGAAGGGACACAATGTACTTTGAAAGGGCACTGATGTAATAGGATGAGACACAGTGACCTTTGTATGGTTGCCTTATTTGCTACACAGACAGCAATCAAGCAACTTTAAACAGCCCTGGGATTTTGTTCCTGACCTCTCCTGAACACTTTTCATTTAATAACATGTCAGTGGCTTTTACATTCCCCCTTCTTGTTTGGACTGTACAGAGATGGATAAAAGAGAAATCAAGACAGATGGTAAAAGCCTGATCTGGTGGAGGACTTCCCCCCTATGAAAGCCCTCTGTGAGTTATAGGGTTCAAGAGATAGAACTCGGTGTCAATAAAAGGCACCAAAGCAGTTCAGTTCATCTACTCCTTTATTTTCCCCTGACATATTTCATCTTGGTTTGATATCCCTGTTACCAGTCTTCTATCTATCTTACACCTGATAGAGAATTTCCTGTGCAGGATGCAGCATTTATTGTCACAGATGTACTGCCAACTCTTGCAACTTTATCCCAAGCCTTGCAGTTTCTGGAAGTAGTCATAAAGGCCAGCTGCTGGACTGTAAAATTTCAACGGAATGTCAGTTTTCATTTAAGGAAAAATAAGAAGCCTCCAAACACAGATCATAAAAGCAAAACCACAGAATGTATTGCTCTAAGTATGTTTCGTATTTTTTCAAGGCCAGTGATACTCTTTTGAGACCTGAGTGGTGATTTCTGAATGTCTGGACTTGGCAGTTCCATGCCTGTGAAAATTTCTCTTGTGGAGAGCTTATTCTCCACCATGCAGTTCTGGCCACTTCTGAGTTACAGGACACAAAATGAATTTGGCAGACAGCAAGATCTGTCTGTGTGCGTCAATCACGCTTACTAAAATGTCTCTCCTTATTCATTACATTCAAATACTTTGTGAGTAAACTAAGACTGAATTGCAGGATGGGGGATGTTTTAGTGGTTGAAGGACACGGTTTGGTTAGAAAATGGAGTGGGAAGATGCAATCTTTAATGTATTCTCTTTTTCTCTTCTCCTCAAACGCTGAAGTACTAAGAGACAATCTTCAACAGCATTCCTATGTGCTTGCTTTCTAGTATTATAGCTGTGCTATCTCCCATTTAATCTCCTTCCAGGCTACCTATTTGCAATTGCTCATATGAGCTGAAATATCTGAAAAACTGAAAATGTAAAGACAAAATAAGCATAAACCACATTTTTTTCTACTAAATACTAAGGTGATTACATAAAGTCAAAGATAAATACATTCAATTATAAATAAAATCTTCATATAATTTTCCTTCAACAATATTCCTAATATTTTGCATTCTTTTTTCCCTCTATATTCTAGCAGATGGTGTCTCTGGGTAGGTGTGCAGAGACACGGGACTTTGGCAGTAACCTGTGTTCAGTCTGATTTGTTCTCATGAAAATTCTCATAAAGAGAAAATGGAAACCTACCTTAAATTACATAAGTCTTCTCACATAAATTTTCAGTTGGCACCTAAATGCACTACCATCCCTATGGCTTCTCATTGGGTTTTCAACTCATGAGTTTTCTCTCTCTCAAGCATTTCCAAAAATACCATCTTTGCTTTAGCAGGCTTCATCTCCCAATTTGAAGTAGGAAAACCATCAGTTCTTCATTGTCCCACCATTAGCCAATGTCCCACACTAAACTAATGCCAAACTTAATAGTTCATTAGGAATGGAAGCTATACCTAACTTATGTGGGCAGACAGGGAAAAAAAATCTCAAATACTTTGAAAAAATTGTAGAAAATGTATTTTCTGCAATTATATTAATTTTGTGAGGCCTGGTGAAGAATAACTGTGCTGTGCTTCAGAGAGACTATGAGGTATTTTCCCACAGATTCTCTGAAGACCTGACCGCTAAAAAGAAGATAAATTAGATTACAGCCTGTATTTGGTGCTTTGGGACTGCTTGTGTCATGGTGTCAGAGGCTTCAACAAGAGGGAGAAAGCTGTGAATCCAGCATTGTCATGGAAGCATTAGAAACACAGCAGGTGGTTATTCAGGGACAGTAAAGCTGATTTCTGTTCTCTTTTTTCAGTTTCTTAGTAAGGATTTTTCCCGGTAAAGGATAACCACTATCCCAGCTTTGATTGCTCTTACTCTAGAAGCACAGAGGCAACAAATTCAGAAATCATTCCCTTGCCCTGTTTTCATCCATTGGTTTGCTCTTATCATCATCTCCTGGAATAGCAGCTTTTCTACAAATACTTCTAGACTGAGACCCAGAAACAGAAAAATCAATTTTCAGTTGGTAGGTGATTTGCTGATGACACTTGTGTGCCCTGCATCACTCCTGTAACAGTCCACTTTCTCCTTGGGACCAGGACAGGCTAGCATTGCCACTACATTCTTTCAGAAGTCCTAGTATTAGTCTGTGGATGTGCAACCACTGCACTCAGAGAAGAACATCTTACCTTTATGAGTATCATCAAGACCGTGCAGTCCAAGTTTCAGAGGGATTTGGATCAGGCCTTCAAAGAGACAGTACAGGTCAGAAATTAGCCATGCGGTATGTATGACTGGAACACCTTTCAGCTTTTAATCATGTCCTAGATAGTCCTCTCAGTTCACACAGGATGGAACCTGGCTCTTCTTCGAATCAGTCTTATCTGTCATGTGGATGTCAGTTTTCTTCTCCCTCAACATTATAAATCGGAGCAGATTAAGGTCTTTCTGATAGTGTAGAATTTTTAATACATCAGTTCAAAGTCCAGTTGGAAGACTGGTCTATTTCCAAGCTTGGATTTTGGCTGCATGAGGAAAATCAGGCTAGAAATTTGTTTTGTTAAAACACTGTAGCACCCTGATGGAGACATATCTTTAAGGAGGTTTCATAATGGCTCTGTTTAAACTGGTAAGGAATCAGCTTAAGCTAAATTAACCCTGTGTGCCCTTACCCAAAACACTGGCAAATGGCATGACACCAATGGTACCAGATGCACGAAGGATTGAGCTGATTATGAAATGCATTTCTAATCCTATTTGACTGTACTGTCTTGCATAGATAATGCTTGTGCATATGCATGTTTGTGTGGGTGTTCCCTGAAGAACACAGAACTTCAACCTTCTTTAGCCATGCAAGCTCTGACAGCTGGCAAAATGGTGGGAAATGTTGTGGTTAGCACTGAGAGGGTAAGGATGTTTTTCTGTGGAGTGGGCACTGGACTTCATTTGACAGAAAATGAACTATGAGACTTAATGTATCATAGCTGCAAACAATGCATCAATTTATATTAATTTCCAAATGTTAGACTGTCACATATGAGAGGTGAAAATACCAAAAAAGGATGAAGAAGGTTTGTGGGAATGGTGCAATTAGTCAGTGTTTGAGCCAGCCCTGAAGTACATCTCTAAAACAGAAATAATCTGCAGAAGGTTAATCGGTTCAGAACTGCTTCACACACATATTTTTCTCCAGACTTTTTTTGGTAACTTCTGCTGATCTTTTAAGTATTTGATCTTGTATCCAAGAGTTAATAAAACCATATTTATCCAAACAGACACATAAACTTAGAAAAAGTACATAAAGCACATAAATCTTCACACTTATTAATGTAATTCTTAAAACTATGTAGTGCTTTATATCACAGCATTTGCAAAAATTATACAGTGATGACAGTTAGTTTATTAGTAGCACAGAATTCCTAAGTAACGTGTATCAACTCTTTATTCAGATTGTCCCTTTGACCATGCTAAACAGTGTCTTTCCTTGATACTTGCAGTCTATAATCGTATCTATTTATAAGCCAGTTTGGGTCAGTTCTGTGTATTTTAATTGACTTTAATCTTTTTTCCACAAGGCAGTTGCTCATAGTAAGTGTGAAAAACATTGAATGGTGCTTCCGTGCTTTATGTTGGGAGGATTCATTTTCTTGGGAGCTACATCCAAAATGGAGCTGGATTATTCCAAACTATGGTAGGTAGTACTGGGAGTAATATGGAAGATTCTCCCATGGTAGGTCTTATGTTCTTAACTTGCAGCTCCTGATGAGAGGATCTATAAAGACTACAGTTACATAAATATTTCCTCTTACTCTTAGGAGGAAGAAGCATGAGGGTTTTTTTGCAACATAAACAGTGAAAACTGTTTGGTCTGAAGCATCACATCAGTGGTAATCATGCTAACCAGCTTTGTGTCCATTCTTTAATCTTGTTAATCTGACTGTTATAAACATTTATAGTTTATTTTTCATACTGAGATTGGGAAAGGAAATATTTTTCAGGGGGTTGTTTTCTCATTAAACTGCTTTCTAATCTTCATCTACAACAGGGTCCTGGTTATTTGTACAGAACAAATAATGCAGTTTGGCCAATATAAAGCATATATAATGAGAAAAACATTAATGCATCAAATGATTCTGACAGATAATCAGATTATAATTTACACCAAACATTTGTAAGATGTAAAGAATGGGATTCTAAAGAGTCATCATCAATAGTGTGATTATTCAGAATCACAATGTTCCAGCATTATCTGCTGACAAATGAAGCAAACTCAGTGTTAAATCTCTGGCAACAAACAAGGAAATGTGTCCTGTACTACCCATACACCCATCTCCCTTCCTTCCTCATCCATCCATCCATCCATCCATCCATCCATCCATCCTCCTTCCTATCTCCCTCTAACTGATTGAAGTCAAACTTCTGCAGTAGTCAAGACAAATTTAATAACCTACTTATCTGCCTGGATAGATGGAAAACTTCAATGGTATGAGTGCTTTGAACAAAATATAAATGCTTCATCTTCAAAAAAAACCCCAACACAAACCTGAAAGAAATGCATAAGAAGTGTCACTGCAAAATCTCATCAATCTTAAAGTTTATGAGACAGAAACTACAGGAGGTGAGGGATTTACAAAGCAAATAATCTCAGACTACACCTTATGCAGTCAGTGTACGAGGAACTTTTAATCAGTTCAAAGGTGGTTCAGTATTTTTATATAAATAACTCATTTTCATTTCCAGCTTAGCTGAGTGCTCCTGCTGCTGGGCACTGAAGGAATCTCAGCAAGGGCACAGATGTTGAGAACCTTGTTAAGGTAACTTCAAATGATTTAATGTCTGCACTGTAGGAGAAGTTAATTTATCATAGGAGAATGAATTCAGAAAAGAACTTCTTAGTTCTGCTAATAAAATATCTTCTTGCTAGAAAACTAGTTTAGGTTTTTCACACAGACAGCAATTTTTAATAATCTCTACCATTTGACTGACACACATTTCAATTTTCAGATGATTTTTCTACAGTGCTGGAACAGTATATTAGCTGAAAAATACACTCTGGAATGTAAGTGTAAAGTATGCATCCATTATGCATCAGCATCAAAGCAGAATTAGACTGCACTTTGAGACAAGATATATAATACCTGTCGCTCCTGTGAATGAGTCTTGATTAAATTAAATTCCCTACAGGGACAAAGGTTCAAAAGTTCCTAGTTTAATAAAACATATAGCAGAAAATGTGGAAAATAGTCAAGTATGTGAAGCGTTAGCACTGTAAATAGATATGTTTCCCAAGCATGTGCATTTTCTCTGTACACAGCTATTACTTATCAAAATACTTTTTTCTTAATGAACTCAGAGTTTGCACTGTTCACATAATATATGTGAAATATCCTACAGTGGGTGTAGGTTTAGCTCTGCATACCCTTTGGAAGAAGCACAGAAGTTCCAGGAAAATATACTGTAACCTAGAAACTCTGGAGTCTTTAATTTAATTTAAATATTTGAAAAAAAAATTACTACATATTATTCATGTTGCTATTCAGTTCAACATGTAATAACTGTACTCACTTTCAGCCTTTAGACAGATCTTCTATCCTCTCTTAAATCTTTCATAGACAATGTTTGGAAGAAAAGCTGAACAGCTGAGGAAGGTGATGGGAGGTAAGCACCAGATTGCAGCCTATGGGTTTTGCATGAGCATATCATAGTGCTGAGCACATAAAAAAATGGTTGGTCCCAGAGCAGATGAAAAACATGGAGGATGACCTACTGCTCAGAGACAATAGTGATAATTCTTATGCTACAATAGTTGAATGCATAAACTGAAGGAGATGACAGAGGCCTGGGTTTTCAACCATCTTACTTAAACCTGCAGCCATGCACTTTTCCTAATTTTCCCATGCTGAAGAGTCAAATTGTTTGATAATGCCTTCTGAGGAAAATAGTAATCTTTAGACAACTGTTTTGATAAAAGAAACAGCACTGCAAGGTATGCAGAGTTCTCATGGACTGCTTTTTGAACATGTTCATATATCTGGATTTAGAATAAAGTGGTTCAAGCAAAAAAACCCCAGTTTATTTCTCATTCTTCCCAAGACACAAACTCCCCACCCCCCAAAAAAAAACCAAACCCAAAACCAGAAGAATAACAGCAACAACAAAACAATAAAGAAACAAGATCTTTCCACAGGTTGTATTGAGACAAAACACTGCAAAACGCAAGGATTAAGTGGATGGTTTTATATACCTCTTTAAACTACATTTTTACAATATTTTTCCTTTCTGTGAGTATAAGGGTCCAACTTCAAAGGAAAAGCTAGAAACAGCAGATGCATCTTCCATAGGAAATAAGATTATAACTGATCACCATGTCTGCTGTGAATACTGTCAGGATGCTGCAGCACTAACAGATCTTACTTGAGCTGATAAGCCTCACCTGGGACCCCTAACTTCCACTTGCCCTGGTTCTTCCACAAGGCTTCCCAGGTGGACCTCAGGTTCATATTGTCACCTTGTCCCTAATCACTTCCCCAGCCCCATCTCTTGTCTCATCTTCTGCTGCCCCTGCATGGACTTGGCACTGGTTCATCCCCTTTCATGTCTGGGACTGCTGACAGATGCTGTTACCAGTCCATGGCTGTGATGGTCCCTGTTTTGCACTGTGTGCAAGGCTGCAACCTGGTTGGAGATGGCATTGTCTGTTCTGGAGTCACCCTTGGCTCCTGGGTCCCTGGGGGTGCAGCCTCACTGTCCTGTACACAAACAAATAGGACAAAAGTTTATTGAAATTGCAGCAAGAAAAAATTAGGATAAAAATTAAGAAAACTTCCCAAGTGTAACCTGTTCTTAAGATCCTTTCAAGTCCTAATATCCACGAACCCATGAGATACCTGCCACAGCCATTGATTGTTAAGCTAAAGTTAAATTCACTGGTTATAAAGCTAAGATCTCTTCTCTTCTCTTCTCTTCTCTTCTCTTCTCTTCTCTTCTTCTCTTCTCTTCTCTTCTCTTCTCTTCTCTTCTTCTCTTCTCTTCTCTTCTCTTCTCTTCTCTTCTCTCTCTTCTCTTCTCTCTTCTCCTCTCTTCTCTTCTCTTCTTCTCTCTTCTCCTCTCTCTCCTCTCTTCTCCTCTCTCTCTTCTCTCTCCTCTCTCTTCTCTCTCCTCTCTTCTCTTCCTTCCTCTCTCTCTTCTCTTACTCTTCTCTCTTCTCTCTCCTCTCTTCTCTTCCTCTCTCTCTTCTCTTCTCCTTCTCCTCTCTTCTCTTCTCCTCTCCTCTCTTCTCTTCTCCTCTCTCTCTTCTCTTCTCCTCTCTTCTCTTCTCCTCTCCTCTCTTCTCCTCTCCTCTCTTCTCTTCTCTCTTCTCTCTCTCTTCTCTTCTCTTCTCTTCTCTTTCTCTTCTCTTCTCTTCTCTTCTCTTCTCTTCTCTTCCTCTTCTCTTCTCTTCTCTTCTCTTCTCTTCTCTTCTCTTCTCTCTCTTCTCTCTCCTCTCCTCTCTTCTCCTCTCCTCTCCTCTCTTCTCCTCTCCTCTCTTCTCCTCTCCTCTCTTCTCCTCTCTTCTCTCTCCTCTCTTCTCCTCTCTTCTCCTCTCTTCTCCTCTCTTCTCCTCTCTTCTCTTCTCCTCTCTTTTTTTTAACTCCTTCATCACTCCAGGGTATATTTGCATGGTTCTTCACAATTACAGCTGACATCTCCTCTTCAAAGCTCAGTAGAATTTCTGCTCTGTGACAGACCTGTAACTGATAATAAAATTCCAGTTAGATGTCAGCCTTGGCACCAGTAGAAATTCTACTAACTCAGCAGCTTCCCTTTGCAGAAGGACAACTAGATCCACAGATAATCTGATTTTGATGCCAGTAAGTATGTCCTGAGACTTGTCTATCTGCCACTAAGATATATTCTAATAATTTTCAGAAAGAGCAGATTAGATGAGCCCATGTGAGCTTCTTAAAATGTCTGTACCATTCCAGAGTAACAGATTTTGCTATTTTGCAAAATTCTACTGCAAGCTTTCCCATCCTATACATTTTGTATGAGACATGAATAAATTCTCTTGATACGGAGATGCCCAGCTGGGATGTCTCAGGCCATAGCTTATGTGACACAGCATCATGGCATCAACATGACGGCTGCCTCTGGACAAACACATTAAATTAAAATAATCATGAGCACAAACTGGAAAATAAATGAGTTAGTTTTGTATTTGCAATGGAAATCAGGTAGGGTACACAAGTGCCTTCCCTTTGATGTTCTAACATATTTGTATAATAGCTGTTCTGAAGTTTGTCTGAGACTTGCCTCCAGATTCTTCCAGTCATGTATCAGAAAGGTGAATTCAAAGTATAACAGCTGCCTCTTTCTTTCTCCTCCTTCACTTGACTGTTAAGTCTTTCATCCTGTATTACCACAAGAAAGGTGACCCAGAAGATATATTACTTCAATTAAAGAAGTCATGTACAGGCAGTATAATGGAGCAGGAGATAAAGTCTGTGGGTACGGTCAGAGGAACTATTCTGGTTATGGTCGAACTGAACTGATATTTTATTGACATCCCACACATACACACCCCAAGCTACTTGTTCTCACCTTTATCTGCTGCCTCTGCCAGAGATTCCCGCCATTGCGTTTGGGTTTTGTTTGTTTCATTTTGAATAGGTTGAGTTATGTATGCTCTAAATCAGTTCTGAGAAATAAACCAACTGAGAAACACTCTTTATAAGAAAAGTTCAAAAGTGGCTCAATCTATAGGCTAGCAATCAGCCATGAAAACAATGAAACGAATAGTACTGAGAGATGAAATCTCTGCTGTGTTTGTGGTGTGGATGGAGGAAGAAGACAGGGAGATAATGCATTGTCCTGAGTACACTGCCTGCAGCACAGCTCATTTCACCACTCCATATGGTAAAAAAGTATCAGCTAAAATACAGAAATGAGAAGGAGGTTACATTTATGGTTCCCTTATTAGATGTCTTATTCTCAGTTGACTGAAAGGACTGATTAAATCAGTTTTAGGGCACCATAAAATACTTTGAGCTGTACTGTCAGTGTACATTTTTTCCCACCTAGGAAGTTGAAACAGACTGTTATTAAATGAAGATTTGTATGAAGTTGCTTTAGATTATGCTTATTACCAAGAAGTTGATAGCTCCTGGTTTAGCCTTTCCACTGTGCGGTGGCATGTTTTTATACTTTTCAAGAGAAATCCTTCTTATTTAGAAAAAAACTCTGAAGAATTAATCCATCTCTAATTACTAGAGTTCTATGCTCTTCATCTTACTGTCTGCCTTCCATGTCTTGTTTGATCACTTTTTCTGTAGCATTCATAAATAATTGAAACTGTTGATGATTTTCCTTAAAGTATGACATCTATCAAAGATCTTAAGAGCATGGCAAAGATAAAATAGCATAGTATAGTTTCTTATCCAGGGGAGAAATAGAGTTCCAATTCCTGAAGATGCATGCTTCCTAGGACAGATTTTTCATTATTATTACCTTCTTCTTTTGTCTGCCTTCCTTTTTTTTTTCCTTTGCTCAGGCTAGATAATTTCTTATGAGCAGGGCAACACTTGAATTCTCCAGTCCTTTTTGTATTTTGGCATTTGTAGAAATATAAAGTGCTGGAAGGACTTCCTGCTAAATTTTTCTCACTAAACTGAAAGGAAGAGGGGATCTCCTAGACTATCTTCCTGTCAAAGCAGAAAATCCACTCTTGCAAGGTATGACTTTAGGCTTCATAAAAGCCAGTGCAATTTTTTTTAAGTTTCCCAAGGAGGACACTTTCTTGCCGGTGGCCTACTACATACACACATGTGTGCACACCCATCGCATCATGTGAATACCCTTCCATTGCCCACTTGCTTGAGTGCTTATTTTCCCCAGAACAACAGAGAAATATTTCTAGCTTGGCCTTATAAAACTGTCTATTTACTAAATGGTGTTGTTTCTTTCCTAAATTATGGTTATACTGAACTAGATCCATTCTTGTGTATGTCTCCATTCTGCCTGTATGTCTGACAATGAGGAGCTAACCTGTGCTAGTTCCAAGAAGAGCCACACTGGTTAGTGAACTTCAATGCACAATTCAAGGCACTGCACACTTAAAGGAGGAGAACAAGAGTTACAGAATTTGCACGCTTAACAAACTCACTGTAGTCTTACATTAGCCATGAACGTTTAATCTAGTCAGAAAAACACTACATAACTTTTTGAAAAGATCACCAGCCTGACTGGAAAAAAGAAGTGCTCATGAAACGATCTACTGCAAGGTGTTCGTCTCAGACCTATTCCATGCTTCCACTTCCAAAAAAAATAGCACTGTCAGAATGAATGTAGCCTCTAGTAATTGCTACCATCTCAGGGGGGAAAAAAGTTAAGGAGCTATTGAAGAAGACTGAGCAATCAGCAAGCTGTCTGTAATACTGCAAGTTAGGGATAAAAACCAGAATTCAGGTGGAGGGCAGTATATATAGGTCAATGGGAGAAAAAGGACCTTTTCTTTCTAAGCCGAGATTATGGGTGAGGTTTTAGAAGAAACAGTACTCTTCTGGAATTAAATAGGTCTAACACTATGAAAAGCAACTTCTTTTTCTGTTCAGAAAGTTGAAAATTGACAGTAACACTGTCCTATGAGCAGACAGGCAAGCTCATTCCACTGTCTGAAAACAGAAATATTGCTCAGGAAGTGATGTGGAGCTTTGTTTGGTTTGTTTGTTTTGTTTTCTCCAAACCACTGGTGAGAACCCTCCTGAATGCCAGTCCAATTCTGACATCAGCGCTTCAAAGAAGATGCTGAAAAATTTGGAAAGGACTCAAAGAAGAGCCCTGAGAATGGCTGTGGATCTAGAAAGTTCCAAGAAAGAAGGAAAAACTGTATCAATCAGTATATGCTGAGCTTACACAGAGAAAACTTTACTGAAGTTGCATACAAACAAATTTAACCAAAGATTTGTTTTGCTTGTCTTTATACAAAGAAAAGAAGCTTACTCAGGATTCCCCACACTAAGCAAAAATTTGGGGTTTTTTCAGTACCCAATGTTACCTCAAATGGAAACTGTGGGTCTGTGAAGAATTGACTGGCATGAGACTCAGAGAATCAAAGGTCAGGGCTGCACAGCAGCATGAACCAGTGGCTCAGGGTAGCTCATGCAGGTCTCTGATCTTGTACAGCAGGACACCCAGGGCTTGCCTCTGTGCAACACATGATGCCAGAGACACACATGGACACAAATGTAGTGGGCAACCCTAGACTAGGTCCAGCTGCAAGAAAAGGTTTCAGCTCTGTCTTTATTGCCCTCTTCTTCACTCTTTCTTGCTCAGCTACTGGTGGTGCTTGACCCCAGCTGCTGAGCTAGCAAGAAGCTACAGCATTGCATGAGGGTTGGCACAGGGTGGCAGGGCACGCACTGAACTGCTGCTTTCTTCTTCCCCTCAGGTTTGGGATGTCTTCACCTGAAATGGGCTGATCACGTTTGCCCTCATGATAAGTAAAGTCACGTTTGCCCTCATGATAAGTAAAGTCAGGAATAAATCTATAAATCTAATTTGACTTATGAAAGCCTTAAAGCTCTCATAGGAAATATTTCCTTCATCTCTGAAATAGTGGATTGACTTATTAGGGGATTAGGGGAATAAGAGATGGGGAACAGCACCAAGTTCCTGCCTGGCGCAGGAAGCCTGCTGTTCCCACTCAGACAAAAAGCCCCCAGGTTCCCCTGAAGAATAAATATGAAGTGCCACAAGTGGAATCCATCCCCAAAGATGAAGAGGATGGCTCCCATAGCCTAGAAACACTCGCCAGGCTGTGCCATCCTCAAACAACCATCAAAACATCCTCTGAAAAAGAAGAGAATTATTTTCTTGGGGGATTCCATTCTACAGACAGGCCTATCTGCAGACTGGACCCACTCCACAGGGAGGTCTGCTGCCTACCTGGGGCCTCAGAGAAGGACATCACTAGAAAACTTGCTCCCTTGGTGAAAGAGACAGATTATTACCCTCAGGTATTATTTTAAATTGGCAATGATGACACACAGCACAGGAAGATGAAAGCCATTAAGAATGACTTCAGGGCTCTGGGGAGAATGATGGAGGGCTCTGGGGCGCAAGTAGTGTTTAGCTCCATTCCAGCATTAAGAAATGAGGAGCAAGAGGTCAAAAGGAATCACTTGATTAATACCTGGTTCCCAACCTGGTGAGAGAAAAAAACTTCAGGTTCTTTGATCATGGAGTGGCCTTTGCACCCGCAGGCTTCCTTACTAGGGATGGGGCATGCTTGTCTCCTAGGGGTGCTAAAGTCCTTACTAAACTTCTAAAAAGACTCATAAATAAAGTTTTAAACTAGATGTGAAGGAGGAGGAGGACAAAGCCAGGCTAATCAGGAGTGAGCTTGGAAGTGGAACTCCAGTGCCTGAGACATGGTATGCTGGCAAAGACCACCAGTATGTCACCAAGGAGCAAGTGGAGATGAGTACATCTGGTGATGGAAAGTATGAAACTGGAACTGATATCTAACTGGGTTAGATATTCCCAAGGACCAATCAATTGGGAATGAAGTCTATTCCCTTTATGAGGGCTGAGGGTTCACCAGACCAGCTGAAGTGCATTTACACCAATGCACGCAGCATGGGCAATAAGCAGGAGGAGCTGGAAGCTATTGTAGGGCAAGGAGACTACAACGTAGTTGCCATCACGGAAACATTGCCATCAACTACCTCCTTGGGTAGCCTGTTCCAGTGTCCAATGAACCTTTCTGTGAAAAATTTTTTCCTAATGTCCAGCCTGTGATTGAGAGAGGTCCAGCATACAAGGACTTGAGGGTGTTCATTCATGAGAAGCTTGACATAAGCCAGCAATGCACGCTTGCAGCCCAGGCAGCCAAACATATCCTGGGCTGTGTCAAAAGAAGCGTGGCCAGCAGGTTGAGGGACATGATTCTTCCCCTCAACTCTGCTCTTGTGAGACCCCAACTAGAGTACTGTGTCCAGTTCTGGAATTCTCAACATAAGAAGGATATGGAACTGATGGAATGGGTCCAGTCTGATCCGAGGGTTGGAGTACCTATGCCATGAGAACAGACTGAGAGAGATGGGGATGTTCAGCGTGGGGAAGAAAAGGATCCAAGGGAGACCTTATAGCAGCCTTTCAGTATCTGAAGGGGCTACAAGAAAGCTGGTGAGGGAATTTTTACAAAGGCTTGCAGTGATAGGACTAGGGGGAATGGCTTTAAATTGAAGACTGGCAGATTTGAGGCCTTGGGCAGCCTGATCTAGTGGGAGGTGTCCCTGCCCATGGCAGCAGGGTTGGAACTAGATGATCTTTAAGGTCCCTTCTAACTCAAAGGTTTTCATGCCTCTACGATTCTATCTCTGCATAAAGCAACCCACAAGTTTACACCATGTGCATACAAACAGTCATTTTCCCAAGCTGCCTCCCTACTACACGATAAATGGTGTAATGTCACTCCAGTAACTTGATTGCTGCAAATAACTGGATTTCCTCCATGTGCTTCCCTGAAACCTGCCACTCCCCATGGCTGTCATAGAATCATATCATAAATCATGTCTTTCCTTTGTGTCTTTTGTTTGGCTGAGGGAAGTGTGGCTCATGCTGACGAAAGAGAGAGTCTCCATTCGGTGGAGACTAACAAAGCAACGTTTGAGCAACGAAGCTGGTGAAGGAGCTGGAGAACAGGCCTTATGAGGAACGGCTGAGAGAGCTGGGGGTGTTCAGCCTGGAGAAGAGGAGGCTGAGGGGAGACCTCATTGCTCTCTACAACTACCTGAAGGGAGGTTGTGGAGAGGAGGGAGCTGGCCTCTTCTCCCAAGTGAGAGGACGAGAGGGAATGGCCTCAAGCTCTGCCAGGGGAGATTGCTTCACCTTCCCTGGAGGTGTTTAAGGGATGGGTGGACAAAGTGCTGGGGGACATGGTTTGGTGTTTGATAGGAATGGTTGGACTTGATGATCCGGTGGGTCTCTTCCAACCTGGTTGTTCTATGATTCTATGATTCTATGAAATCATCCCGTCTCCAATTTAAAGCCATCGCCCCTAGTCCTATCACCACAAGTCTTTGTGAACAGTCCCTCCCAGCTTTCCTGTTAGCCTCTTCAGGTGCTGGAAAGTCGCTATAAGATCTCCTCTGAGCCTTCTCTTCTCCAGGTTGAACCACCCCAACGCTCTCAGCCCGTCCCCGTTACGGGAGGTGCTCCAGCCCTCTGACCATCCTCGTAGCCCTCCTCCGGACCTGTTCGAACAGCTACATCTCCTCCCTACGCTGAGGATCCCAGCCCCGAGCAGCGCTCTCCCTCTGCGGCCTGTCCCCTCCTCCCCGCCCCCCGGGTTGCCCCGGGAGCCAAGCCCAGCAGGGGGCGGCCGGGGCCCTGGGAAGCTGGTGCACGCGCCTTGCGCGGCGGCGCCTCTTCTTGGCGACTGCGGTGGCGGCAGCGCCCCCTGCTGGCAGAAAGGAGAGAGCTCAACCGCCGCCGAGAAACGCAGACCTTTTACACCGTTTCTGTCAAGGCAAGACCAGCCTCTCCGCAGATTGACAGAGAGTTGGGATTGTTCATCCTGGGAGAAGAGAAGGCTCCAAGGAGATCTTACAGTGACCTTCCAGTACCTGAAAGCAGCTACAAGACATCTGAGGAGGGACTGTTCACAAAGGCTTGTAGTGATAGGACAAGGGGGAATAGCTTTAAATTTGAGGTGGGCAGATTTAGACTAGACATAAAGAGGAATTTCTTTATGATAAGGGTGGTGAGGCACTGGCACAGGTTGCCCAGGGAAGCTGTGGCTGCCCCATCCCTCGAGGTGTCCAAGACCAGGTTGGATGGGGCCTTGGGCAGCCTGATCTAGTGGGAGGTGTCCCTGCCCATAGCAGGGAGGTGGAACTAGATGATCTTTAAGGTCCTTTCCAACCCAAACTATCCTATGATTCTGCTGTCCCAGAGGGGTACCAAAAGGTACTATTTCCTATGATATCTTATATATTTCTTTCTCTGAACTACATGTGCAGCCATTTTGTTGTGAAAAACAGCTTTAAAAAAAATCATATTTTACAAGAGGGCTGTAAGTTCAGTTCAGCAAGCCCTTCCATATTAATACTAAAACCTCTGTTTTCTAAAATCACAAGTAGCCTAACTCTCCCTTGTGGCTGCAGACCCCTCCAGCAGGTGGGGATGGGGCTGGCTGGTGGCCACCTCCATCTCCAGCTCAGAAACATGTGTGGGGAGTGAAATCAGTCATGTTTTAGAATCAGAGGACAGTTTGAGTTGGAAGGGACCTTACAGATCATCTTGATGTACAACTTATGGATTTGTCCTGAGTAGGAAGCAAATGCAGCTTCTCCTGCCGCCTCTGCTCTGCCTTGTCTGCAAGGCTGACAAGCACAGAAATGGTGCCTGAATTCTGAATTAGGTACAAATAAAAACCCATAAAATTAGGTGTAATTTATAGCCCTCAATGCAACCATGCAGATTTTTGAAGGCTACAGAGATCTCAGCAAGTGTTGGCAGAGAAGAAATTGCAAGTAGTCATTTCAAAAATTTTCCCAGAACCACAAAAAAACCAACCAAACAATGTCGAACAGAACAGGACAAAATTCTAACATGACAACAACAAAATAAACCTCCCGCTACCCCAAAATTTTGTTGGCCTGTGGTTACTGAGAAGCCCAGGGTTTGACCTGAATGAGTGGAGGTGAACCTGGGCAGAACATAGTCAGATGTGGGGATGTGGTCTGGACTGTGTCCACCATCTCCACAAAGTAAATTGAATACTCAGTGAGCGCTGCAGGACCTGGAGCTGGGTGTAAGGGAGGCAGATGCAGTGTTTGCTTTCTTTTCTGGAGGGGTTGCAATGTTGCATCTGTGCTTTGCTTCCAGTCAGATAAACACTGCCAGGGCAAGTCATCCCTCTGGCTGGGCACAACTGCAGCCCTGCCTGGGAGAAACAGGGTTGCTAGGATTAGATCATTCATTTTGCTCCAGAAACTGTGAGGTCAGGAACATGTTTACTCTCAGACTTTTGACCTGCTGGTGAAGGAATTTGAATGAAAATTTGACCATAAGACATTAGAAGGGAAATGAATTTTCTGGCATCTGGGTGTTCAGCAGAGATGATGAAAAACACTTCTGGACAGATTATAATCTATTCTCTTTTCAATATCTAAAATATAGAAATAAAAATCACTAAAATTTAGATGGAGATTGTTGTTCCAAGTTAAGCTGTAGTCAGATGGTTGTTGACCTATAATTATCTTTTTTCTTATTTATTCAAAAGATAGAACACATCAGTTTTGTGAGGCAATACTCTGGTAATGTTGTATACTCTTAGGCTGTAGTGTCATTTGAATACTGCCTTGGGGATATGTAAATGTAAAGAGTTACCTTGTGGAAATCCTTCACATCAATGTATTTAGCTAGATTAGGTCCTTTTAACAAATTTCCTCAGGCATAGATTTTAAATTAAGACACTGAGCAGTCCTATTGAAATTGTGGAAGTTGGAAATCTGATATGGAAGTTAATTCCTTGCTGAATCTGGACCAGCATATGTTCTTTGGAGCATTTTTTTGATTTTGAATGTTGGTGGAGAATACCCATAGCTATTTTACCTTCTTCAGTTTTTATCAATGTGCCCGTAACTATAGCATGGCTGGTATGTCAGCGTGCTAAACTGCATGAATAGAATCATAGAATCAGAATCATAGAATCATAGAATCACCAGGTTGGAAGAGACCCACCATCGAGCCCAACCATTCCTATCAAACACCTCGTCTACCTGTGCCTTAAACACCTACAGGGAAGGTGAATCAACCACCTCCCTGGGCACCCTGTTCCAATATCCAATGACCCTTTCTGTGAAAACCTTTCTCCTGATGTCTAGCCTAACTCTCCCCTGGCGGAGCTTGAGACCATTCCCTCTTGTCCTGTCCCCTGTCACTTGGGAGAAGAGGCCGGCTACCTCCTCTCTACAACCTCCTTTCATGTAGTTGTAGAGAGCAATAAGATCTCCCCTCAGCCTTCTCTTCTCTAGGCTAAACAACCCCAGCTCTCTCAGCCACTCCTCATAAGACTTGTTCTGCAGCCCCTTCACCAGGTTCATTGTTCTTCTCTGGACATGTTCCAGAGACTCAACATATTTCTTGTGGTGAGGGGCTCAGACCTGAACACAGGATTCAAGGAGCGATCTCACCAGTGCTGAGTACAGAGGGAGAATAACCTCCCTGGACCTGCTGGTCACACTGTTTCTGATACAAGCCAGGATGCCATTGGTCTTCTTGGCCACCTGGGCACACTGCTGGCCATAAAGCTGCTACAGTGAAGTGCAGTTCTTCTTCAGCTTGAACTTAGACATCTGATGGCTTTAGCAAAGTTTGGCTCAATACAACTGAGGGTCTGAAAGGGACAGAAATATTAATAATTTATTATTAATCTGTTATGATTTTGAGGAAAGAAACTCTCTAAAAATTAAGATAAGCCATGGTGCTTGTCCCAGGGAATTTATTACTCAAGTTGAGATAGCAACAAAGCACTTTGAAGGTTAGTTATGAACCATATGACAACAGCAACAGGTGAGATGTGGTGGTCAGATAATAACCATAGATACTTTATGTTTACCAAGGTATATATTTAAAAGATGAAAGGAGATACTGCAAAACCTATAAAGTGATGAGAGAGAACGCATGAAGAAAAACCTCACCTAATGGGCAGTTAGAAGGGATTCTTGAGTCAGTGAAATACTGTTCTATTTGTCTAGTATGGGACATTTCACTTTAGCACCTAAAGGAATTCAGGTGTCAGACCCAGCTAATGCAATACCAATTAAACAACTGAACTAGAACATTCACACCTTATGTTGTTAGGGAGAAAGTATGATGATTTTTAGTGACAATTAAAAATTATCATATGATTTTTATGTCTTATATACAATTCTAGCTCCTTATTGCTGACCACAAATGTGAATTCAGAAGATAATGTTAAAGTCAGCTTTCCTATGATTAGGGAAGACTTTCGGATGTTAGATGGAGCCTGACTAATTAAGAAAGTGCTTTCAGGCTCTGCTGGAAGATCAGAGATTACTCTTGATTTGCATCTTAATAAGAAATCATTGATGGTGTAAAGAGTTCATTTGATAATTAAAATATGACATGAATATTGAAACCTTTTACAGGAAAGGACGTGTTGATATGGAAGTGGCATAGAGAGGAAAAGGTCATTACACCATTCTTGTTTCTTTTTTTAGTGTTTCCATTCCATACTGTCTCAGCAAATCAAATTACTCCACCATTCTTATTAAATTCACTGGTCAGGAGCTGAGAAACATTATGAAGTGCTTGTATTTGCTGCTTAAAATATGGCAAGAAGCAAAGATGATTAAGACACCAGTGAAAGGCAAGTTTAGATCTAGTACTTTCAACCTCACCTTTTTATGTACTATATATTACATGCCATTTATAGTCCCTCTTCATGTTCTTATTGTCTCTGCAGAGGAGAGAGATGTATAGCATAGACAGAGTGGAATAAATAATAAAAGAAACAAAACTGAAATGTAGGAGGAGGCAGAATAATAATGAGCTTTTAGATAATGTTCTTTATCTTGAATATCTTTTAAAGACGAAGTTAATGGTAAATGTAAACTAGCTGGTCTTTGCTTCACTAGCTTAGACAGTATTAGTTGTCATCCAGAGTGTGGCGGAAAAAAGAATGTCTGTCACTGAGGCCCTATGGATATATTATGTACTGTGGGTAATGTTAGTAAGAGGTTAGTCATACCATACTATCACATGATGTAATTAATACAGAGTAAATGACTCCGAAATTTAACGCCAGAGTGTAGTAATTGTGGAATTGTCCCAGATCTCAAAGAATGTGTGAGTGGATGGTGTTAATAGCCTGATTATGTAGCAGCAAGGGCTTAAATATAGATTTTGAGATATACAATTTGATTCCTCAAGGGGCAACTAATTTGACAGGAAGTACCTCATAGTGGAAGCTGACTTTTTGGAAGAGTAGTGGAACTGGCCAGGTTTTATTTAAAGGAGCATGAGACCTTTTGGATGTTGCAAATATTCACATCTGATCTGCAGTACTGCAAGAGCATTTCCAGGCATCCTACCTAGTTCACCAGGATGTGAATTTGCTTTGTTTTAGAGTTTAATCTTTCAGAAACAAGTTCTACCTTGTTTACACCATTGTGTCTACAGCTTATAGCAAGATTTGTCTTGGATGTCACAGACTTGCTCTATAGAAATCTCCTGTCAGAAGTTTATGTTTCAGAGCAATGGCAGGTACTCAGCACTTGCAAAAATTGTATCCAAAACCTGCTCTGACTGTATGTGAGGTGTGTTAAATGACCTTTATTAGAATAGAAGGATGATAAGCAGTAGTTGTGTGCTCAGTTTTAATTATACAAGAAAAACTGCAATCATATTGGCAGATGGAAGGAATCTCAGAAGATGACTCTTAAAAAGTTTTATGTTTCTTTAAAAAATTCTTGCCCAGATATTGATGATGTCTAATTTGAAAGGTTTTTCTATGTATACATTACAGCAGCGGAGAAATTACTTTTAAAAAGCCAAATTTACTGGAAAATAATTATTTTATTCCTTCTACATGTTTATTGAAGGACATAGGTCAGTATTCTCTTCATTAAAGGTGTTGGATTAGGTCTCTGACCTGCTCCCTAGTCTTTGACCTGGCAGGTGCTGCCTGTGCTATATATAACCCTGCAGTCATGATTCTGGTGAATGACATCCATCAGTGCAAGTCCTTGGAAATATGCTGCTAAGTCTCTTCCTAGAGTTGTGTGCCAGATAGGCTCTAACAGGAGCCATGCTTGTTGTCACCTGCAAGTACAGGACATGTAGATGCTTATGGGATCAGCTCTGAGGGCAGCACATAGCCCAGCACAGAGAAAAGAGATTCTCACAGAAAGACTACCTCATGTTCTTTAACAACCTAGATAGTAATCTTGCTTGGTTGTGGGTCTTCTGCACTCAGAGGTGGGAATTTGTATTTCCAGATTGTTAACGATAATGCTAATTATTGAAGAGGATGTTTAGCAGTTAGAATGCTATTTTTCAGGGTCGGTTGTTTTTTTTTTTCTCCATGCATACTGAATGGCTATGATGTTGTGTTGATGAAAAAAAATGAGAGCATCTGGGTCATAAACTGCTAGTCTATTCACTGCTCTAAAGATGAACCTGAACAATCTGTAGATGAATTCCCAGGACTGAATTGGGTGAAGCCAGATCTTGCAATATCTCTTTTTATCCTGAAGGCAGGTACTAACTCCAGACGGTTCCATGAAGCTGGTTTCAGTGCTGCAAATGAGACAGCTAAACTCTCACAGTTCCTAATAAAGAGTTTGGTGCTCTGGACTAAAAAGACTCGTGCGTCTGCAGAAGTCTTTCTCTTGTCACGTGGTAGCAATATCTAGCTGGTTACATACCAGCTGGTCAGAAACCATTTCTGGAACATGAGCAATGTACACTATTCAGAAACCAAAGAGAAAATGACAAAAGAGATATGATGTACCTGCAATGTCTGACTGCTGGGTAAGAAATATATCCCATTGATTTATCTATATGCCATATTTCAGCAAGGAAATAATGGTTTTCATGCGGTCACTTTTTATGCTTTGTAAAGTGTTAATTCAAAAAGTTGTTCTATAGGCAGTGATTGCACAGCCACGCTGCTGCCCTTTACTCAAAAGAGGGTTTTTGCAGACAGCAGGACTAGATGTGGCTCGTCTCAGACCTTGACCAGGGGTAGCTTTGAGTTGTAACATAGCCACCAAACTTCAGGGGACAATGTGTAGGACAGGTGAGTGTCACTGGCTGACTTGGACTGTGAGAAAGATGAAGAAATTATCAGCATACCCAGTTCCGCTCTGCCCTGTTTCTTTTGTATGGGTTTTCTCTGCAGTCTTCTGTTATAACCTTGAATCTTACCATAGCGTTTGAGAAAGCTGTAACATGTTTCATACAAAAAATTAGCTGCTTCTAATTACAATAGCTCCTTGTTCTGCTGCCAAGAAAACAGCATCATCAGCTACTTTGATTATACAGAATATTACAGAATAAAGACAACAACAGAAATACACTGTTATTTTTGCTTCCTTATATCCTGCCTTGAGGCAGGAATCCCTCCCTCTTCTAAGTTCTCTGGTAAACAATAAAGAAAGCTCCTTTTGACAACTGCTTCACTATAGCTTCTGGGGACTGTAATACAGTAGAGCCACGATAATATTAAAAAACTGGCTTACCGCAGTAGTTTTGATTTTTTTTTAGTAAACTTTATTTGACTTATAACTTCTTCCAGACAGAAATGGTGCCCTTTTCTTGCATCCACATAGAATGGGATGTCTACAATCCTGATATATAAAATAGTTCTCTTTAAGTAAGTGTTTTAGTAACATCAGAGAAAAATCTTCCCTGCAAGAGATACAGTGTCACCACAAAGACTCCAGAACCATGGGTTGTAGCTTACTTGTTCCAGGGATTCTGGGTTGCTTGTTTCTCAGAAACAAGAAATTAACAGAAGTTTTTGTCACTCAGTGTTTTTTCAGAATTTATATAAATGTATTTAGCTGAATGTCACACATTAACTTATCAGAAAACATTTTTTAAACCTTAAAAAGATTGTCTACTTTCCCCATGGGAAATACCTTGAGGAAAGTTTAAAGACTTCACATACACCATCTTTAGGTGACTGATTTTTGTCAACAAAATTAAACCTTTAATTTCTAAAGACTCCTTCTGTAGTGAACAGAGGGAAAGAGGGTTTTCCAGGGGGATTCCTGACCAGAAGACTCACTCATATATTCTGTGCTACCTTTTAGAGGAGGCCTGTGAGAATGATAAAAAGTAGTAGTCCAAATTTTTCAGTTCTAGAAACTGGCTGCCTGGTCTGGGGCTCTCCTGACAGGGTGCTCTGCACAGTTGCAGAGGGAGGTACTAGTTTGCACTCACTGTCATGCCCATCTCCTCTGCAGCAGCTACAGAAAAGGGGTTGATTTAAGACCATCTTGTGCTCCCAGTACTTGACCTGCTGGCCATCAGTTCATCCACCTATTTTCAGCAGTATCAGTCTGTCCTTTCTCTTCCCTTACAAGTTCCCTGTAAGACCTGGCTTTGATTTTTCGACATTGTACAAGATGTATCTAACATTTTGGGGTAAGGTCTTCTTGCTCATCCTTACACCAGACAGATTATTATACATGGCATTAAGTTCTGACTGATGAGTTATTCTGCTTGTGGTTGTTGTCAGCTATGGGAGATAACATCTGTATTCAGAAATCACTGACTGTGTCTTTGCACTTGAAGACTTGAGAAGTGATCTCAGGAACATGCACAGGTACCATAGACCCTCTGACCTCCCACAAGCTGTCCTCATAACTCTCTCACTGTCTGATGATGAGGAGACTGTTCAGTTCTATCCATGAGACTGGGGTTCCTTGGGCACTTGAAGTTGTAGATACACCTTCACCAATATCTGGGACTGGCTTTCCAACTTCACAGATTGGGATCTACCCAAAACTGGACTTCAGAGAGGCACCAACTGACTTCAGAGATAACTTATGTACTGACTGATTTACTTTGGACAATCCTCTAAGTGGGCACTAACTTCCTGCATATTTGTGCTGGACTGTCTCTGTTAAGAAGTCCTGTAACTTGCTGTCCTCTTTTGCACTGCATTGCCAAACACCCTGTTATTTAGTTAGCATTAAACTTTTACTCATATAGAATTCTTTAAGTATCTGGATCTTGAAATTTGTTCCCAGATTCTTTAATATTCCTCCATCTCATCTGAGAAAATTGCTCAGCTCTTGTACAGTGATTAAGACATAAAAAAATTCCCCGAATCTGATACAAAAGCTTGAAGTCTACTGGCTCCTCTGAGTATAACGCTATCTGTTTTACTGTTATCAGTGTTTCTTTTTATTAACAGATAGTGCTTTTTTTCTCATTTAGCCTGGCAGCTTAACATTTAAAGTAGGTGAGAATCCGATATCACTTACGCAACTTATAATTTCTTTAAGGCTATTTGAAATGACTTGTTTAATGAACGTGTCACAACTTAGTTGATGACCTCATCCTCCTTCTGTGGAATTACAGTTCTGCCTAACAAAGAGAGAGCCATATGTATCCAGGGGAAACTGAATCACTTAAGCAAAAAATAAAGTCTGTCAAAACACTATGTAAATGATGTACATGCACCTTTTTTAACAGAGCCTGGTAAACTGAGATATTTCCAGTGTATTCTGAAAGTTTAGTCCCTGAACTGAGTCAAAAAATGATCCGCCACTCCTCAAGGTAAAATACAAGTCACAAGTCAAACACCTTTTAATGAACAGTGAATATGTGTACACTGGTGAACATTTTTGAGCTCTTTGGTTCAACTCATCTCATTAATTTAGTGTATCAGTTAAGAAATGTGCATCAAGAACTTCCTTTCTGCCCTCCTTACAGAGAAGGAACCTAATGTGCTGAGGTACAGGCTGACTTAAAAGGATTTGCTAATAGGAGGTATGCCTCTATCCAAGAGGAACTGTTACAGAACATTTGGCACATGCAAAAGACCTTCAATATTTCTATTTTGTAATGAGAGCTTTAACAATGTCCTCTCATAGGAAAAAAGAAAGGAGGGGAAGAGGCTTCATCACTTTGTGATTCCTTTCAGTGGTTCACTGCTCTGCAGTGGTTCTCTAAACTCCTACAGATTTAAATGCTTACACTAGCACATCTGGGTTTTTTTTCCCCGGCATTTGTCACTCACATATAAGTAGGTATTACAGCAATATTACCAAGGATATTTTTAAAGAAATAACCACTGAAGATGTAAAAGAAGTCTTAAACTAGGGCTTACCTGAATGACAGTCATAATTTTTATGCTCCTCTTCTGGGTGCACGTGGGGCAATCTAGGAACTGTCAATTTATGGAGAGAAATAGAACGTTGTATGCCAAACATAGTAGATGGGGTCTTCGGTGTAGCTCGTTCAGAGATTATTTTTGTTAATGTGGCAGTATTTCTATGAAAAATTAAATGCTTTCGATAATATGCTGTTGATGTAAATCAGAGGAAAAGGAAAACTGATCAAACACTAAAGAAAAAAAGTCAAGGAAAGAACATTTTTTACCATTTTAAGAAAACTTTGAAGTATGAATTGTTTTATTTAAAACAATTCAAATAAACTTGAATTCTATGAAATCTATTGCAACTACTTAAAAATAGAATTTATTACTTTGAAATGAACAAAAAAAATTGGCAGCATGAAGTTTCCTGTGAAATAGAAAAGCCACTTTCCTGCTAGGTCTGTTTTGGGACAATTTCCTAAATCTGGAAATACTTTTGGTTGATAGTTTTAAAGAGAGAGCAAATTCTTGAATGTCAACTTACAAATGCAAACTGATTAAAATCTCCCAAGCCACCGTCGTACTCTATCAGGGATGGCTTAAATCTAGCGTGGACACCCTGTTCCACATGTTCCTCAGAAAGGTGCTTTAGTACTGAAAGAAGTCATGCTCTTCTGTGAAAGATGAATGATGATTTTTTCCTAAGAGGTCAATATTAATTGGTCTCAGACTGAAAATGCTTTTCAAAGCCTAAGACTCTCAGTTACCTGAAGCATAGGTTGCTGTTCATTGCTGGCTTCTGATAACTTCTGAGTTAAGTTGACCTCTGTATGTTTTAAATTGAGTATTATCTTAGAAACAAAAAGATGTCAGATGAGCTGTTAGTACCTCTCTCATGTTACCACAGAGGGCCATCCCCTAAGTCTCACTGGGAGCTGGACAGCGGTGGCAGAATAAAGCTGGGAAATTGTATTCCTTTAAAGAACATCTTGAGAAGTAGAAGTGTTTGTGGTGACAAAATGTCAAGGAAGCAGAGCCCACTCATTAGCTCTTTTTTCCTATATGGGAAAATGAAACCTGAAATGAAAAGGACTGCTCACACTATGCAACTAATTGCTGTGCAATATACATTGCACTGCATTTTGAATGTCACAGTCACTGGATACAACAACCATCTAGTGGCCAGATTTCTTTTTTCTCTGGGGATTTTGATCTGTTTCCTGTGGAAGCAGATTTTTTTTTTTGTGTCCCATCCATATATTTCCCATCACTTTGTAAGGTGAAGAAATCCAGTCTGCCAGATTAATTAGCTTCAAGTCTCCTAAGTAGGAGACCATGTAGGAGTGTGTAGACCTTAAAGGAGTGTTTGTCACCAAATGAACATGTTTGTGCTAGTTCAAAATTACCTTGAAGCTATGTCTGAAATATTTCTCTGTTTGAATGAGTTACTCCTTCTTGTGGGTGGAATGAAGAATCTTGTCCTTCATCTTAATTTGTATACAGTAGGTTCATGACAGAGTAACTTAGTCATATAAAGGAATGCAGATATCACCTCCCTGCTACACCATGCAAAGCTTTTGTAAGCCAAGGAGTTGTGCAGTTAACAGACTAGTAAAACCAGGACTGTGATGTCTACCAAAACAATCAGGTTGCAAACTCTGCACAGTCAAGTTAAAAATCAAGTTTAGCTATTCATATGAGATCTTAATAGCATATGTATTAGTTCGTATTTAAGTTAGAATTACACCTCTCCACTCATCCATCAAAATGAACAATACTTCGTTGAATGTAGCTTTGTTTTTTATGTTCTCCCATTGTATAGTAACTAAATATTCCTACTTTACCTTGGTTTCTGTGTGGGGGAGAGGCACTCTGAAAAATAAATATATCCAGTATTAATTAAACTATGTATCTAAGAAGAGCAGCAGGACAATTCTTTATAGTTTTATAAAGAAATTTGTCTGTACATGAAAAAAACTCTCAGTCATTCAACATTTTTATTTCAATCTTAGATCTATCTTTACATCTGTGGGTATGAAAGACAATTGGCTCCTATATTTTACAACCTGAGTATTACAAATTATCAGAAAATGGGAAGAAACAATGCACAGGGAAAAAGGAAATGGAGAAAAATGTAGAGATTTCTGGCATCTAATGAAGAGAGAGAAATGCCCATGAAATATGAGTCTGAAAGTCTCACTGTACTCTAAAAATGACATGCAGTATGTTAGATCATAATTTTCCTTCTGTGTTATGTCTCTCACTCTATCAATTCCCCTATGTATACTACATTTGATGTGGTGTCTTTGTGCATATCTTCCTTCCTAGTACCCTGTATAAGCTAGCAAAATTACCATGGCTTCCCTTGAAGTCCACATTTGGTGCCATGAACAGTTTGCAGAGAGATACAATCAGTCTAGCTACAGTTGTGTGGTAGAACCCTCTTGATATCCACACTAGTGTATATGCATACAGGTGCCATGCTACTCTGAGGCTATCATGCTGCCTTCAGTTCCTGGGCCTCTCTGTGCTGTGTAAACATGTCCACTGTCTGACAGTGGACAGTTCTGATGCAGAATCCCAGAACCTGGAAGCCTTCTTTCATTCGCAATTGTCTGCACTAACTAGGGAAAGGACTTACCTCCATCTTGGATTCAGCAGAAAGCCATTAAACCTAAAGGTGCTGTGAACTAAATGCTCTGAACTGAATGAACTAGAATTTTCCCCCTGAAATATTCTGCTTGGAAGTGGGAGAAGTCAGATGTTTACTTCACCCATTATGCAAGTACCATATTATGCATAACACTTCAATTATTCCTTGAACAATGCAGTATACCCACTGTTTCAGTACGCTGACAAGGATAGAGATAACTCAGCAAATCGCATTGAGGTTGTTCAAGGTGCAACCCTTCCAGTTGTCTGTTCCATCTCTACTGCAGGTGGCCTGGCAGGGTGGAGCACCTGCACGTGTCTCAGCGCGAAGTCTGCTGTCTTAGCACAAACCAGCTTTTGTCAGCGCTTTAAGGAAAATTGCTAGACTTTGCAATTGAGGCAGGCATGCACAGTCCCAGCCAGCTGCTCTTCTGTGGGGATGTTTTCCCCTGACAAATAATAGACAGCCTAAAAGCAGAAGAAAGTATTAGTGTTGTAAACCAGCCATTTCTGCCATGGGTATCCAAACATTTTTTTCCACAGTATTACAGAAATCAATCCTTAGCTCCATTTAAATAGCTACAACAGAAGGCTATTACAAACTTTCTCAAGCAGAAGAAAAATATGTGGTATGCAAGCACTGAAGATTACAAATAAATATTTCGCAAGACTGCCTGGAATTATGCAAAGTAATTTTTATGCAAGGAGTGGCGGCACCACCTAAATGGCAACATAATGCATGCATACATTCAAAAAAGAGTCTTTTACAAACAAACTGTTGCTACCATCCTGGAATAGATTAAGTCCTCAATCACAAGTTAATTAATCCTAGTAAAATAAATTCTTGGGAATGATTCGCATTTTTTACCAGTACCCATGTTCTTTCTATTATACTATTCAGTGTCAAAAGTAATAAGGCAATACAGGAGAAGCTGGAATTACTGCCAGCATGAACACCATATGTGGCAACATGACAGCAGTTCTGCTGCAGCTTTCCTCATGGCAAGGTAAGAAATCCAAAGTTAGATGGCTCAGATGTTACCAAAACTGGTTTGTAGCTACAGTTTGTTAATCTCTCACTTTAAACTCAGACCCCAGAAGTAAATTTTTTACTTGCAACTGTTCTGACACTTACGTTTTTCTTCCAGTTACCCTCTTTTCTATGTTTCCTGATTTGTAGAACTGGCCTTGTGGCACTGGGCTGCAACATTTCACTGCAGACCCAGAGGAAATAGGGTACAGCAATTAGTATCTGGTCTGTTTATGTGCCACACCACAGATATATGTTGCAAACTCACAGCTTCTTTATCTAGTTGATGCAATGAGACAGCACCCAACTGCTTGCATTTTGAAAGTTTTCGGAAAGTCCGTGAAAGTGGTATCTGACGTGTTGATGCTGTGGCAGTAATGGCTACGTAAGAACCAGAAGGTGTTGCAACCTCCTAAGCAGTAATAATAAATAGACTGATACCATCTACTTCCTTAGTTTGTCTTTTCATGCTTTGTTGTGAGGGTGTCTGCTGTCTGTATGGCAGGGCTGGAAAAGGGAAGACATTTTAAGTTTTGAAAGATTTGCAATTGCAAGCAGCTGGGAAGGAAATGAGTACTCACACTTGCCAGAGGCAGGCTATCACCCTGCAGGCTCTGTAGTGCAGTGGAGCAGGCTGAGTGACTAGGTGTGAGTCCAAACTCTGCTATAGCAAAGGGGGAGTAGTGAGTTTGACAGGAAAGTGTTTCAGTTGGCCTTTAGTAATTCTCTTGGTCATCTGTAAAATTCTTAGGCATGTTGCTTGCAAACAGAGCCATATCATTCATGAATTTAGGTTTAGGTGACTCTAAAAAGTGTAGCAGGCTTTATGAAGAAAATTCTGATGAGTCAGAAGAAGCAATATTCATTCTGAGAAAAGAGAGGCCTTCATGCAGGACCTTTCAGATGAATCCTCAAATTCAAGACTGCTTATGCTTAAATTGACTCTTAAGTCCATATAACACGGTCTTTAAGTATGATTCCAAAATTCCAAGTTTTCCTTCCACTGAATCCCTCTAGTGAAGACCAAAACTCTTGACATTAGATGAATTTGTAGATAAACTCTTTGAATCACAGAACCTTACACAAAGATGTTTAATTTGTATATGACATTGATCCATGGGTCTTCTCTGTGGAGAAAATAATCCTCTGGAATAGAAAATAGTTTAAATTCCCTTTTATCATATATCTGAAAGAAAAACAAACAACAGCAACAGAACTCCACCGCATCATATAAGTTGCGTTTATTTGAATATCTCACCTAATTACAGGTGCATATTTTGTGGGTTAGGGAATTCTGTGTCTGTTTTGTCTTTCTCTGTTATCATGTGCACAGAATTCATACTTGCAGTACATTATGGCTTCTTTTTGACAGGCTATGAAGTTGTGCGTTCACAAAGTCTCAGAGAGCAGTGGAGACACCGTGATGTGGCCACCTCCCAGGCTGCATGCTGAGAAGTTCCATGCCAGTTACCTAACTTGGTGCAAAATACTGTGGTTGTTTCCCCACAGTCCCTCCCTGCTAATGAGTATGTCCATCCACAGTTAAATGTTTTGCCATTCTTTAATACTATTTAGCCATACCGTCTCCCATCTTTGGTTAACAAAAATAGGGTAAGGTCTCAGAATTAATAGCTCTGCTCCTGTTTTCTAGACAGACCACTAAATTAAGTGTATGAGACATCACCTTCCTGTAATACAGATCAGCTACTCTTAAAAAAACTTCTTATGTGTCTCTGCCTTCCTGCTTAGACAATCAGTCCTCATCTTCTTCATATGAGGAACTATTTTATTGTCTTAATTTTGTCCACTTATATAGCAAATACTTCCCTTAGATTTTTGCCTTTGGTGGTTTTATTGCTTCATTGATTCTCTGGAATATTATGTTGAGCTTGCTTTAAATAGCAAAGCATGTGCATGTGTAGCATGCCTCAATAAAGCATCCATGAACTGCTGTTCAGAGTGGCTCTCATTGTCAATCAGTATGCACTGTTTCTGATGAGACTCCTGCACCAAAGTTCCCCAAAAGCATTGTCCTCAGTCCTGCCTCCATTTTAAGTCATGTACTTTCCCTGCCTTGTCCCAAGCTAACTCTTTCTTTAATTTTGCAGCAGGGAGTCCTAGCAGGTCTCTCTTCCCCATTTCTGCACAGATGTTGAGTTTCTGCCACCAAAACAGAAGATGGTTTTCCTTAGTATCGTGTACCAAATGGGTAAGAGTGTAACAAGTTGAATAAAGCTTTACCAATGCAATACTAAAGACTATCACTTGAAATCCCTACGGAGAACCAAGTGCCACTGGACATCATTTGTCAAACACTTGACTAACACAATTTATGACCTCATCTCATCTCATCAGGCTCCCATTTATTTAATGTGTCATCCTTTAAGTCTTATGTTTCACCCCAGCTGTCCATGTTTTAACATTTAAAGGCTTTGCGTCTGCTGTGCCTAATACTGTAGTAGTGAAGGTCACTAAGCTGACTTTACTGTTAGGTGGGTTTCGATTTATATACCAAGCGTGATGAGGAAGAGTCAGTGAATTCTGTTGACAAGATCAGCTTTAAATGTTGCATGTATTAAGTGACTGCTTTCAGTCAGTTGTCTCAGCACAAGCAGGACTGGAAGTCTCATTAGAATATATATAGTGACAGATTTTGCAATGCCAGCTGTACTCTTGGAGCCCAATATTGTCCTTCATATGAATACACAGAGAGTATAGTCGTGTATTTATTTGGAGGCTGTCCTATAGCAGTGTCCAAAGTCCCCACTGACAACAGCCACTCACTACCCTTAAGGCTTCTCTGAGTGGGTTAATAGCAATAAAGAAGTCTTAAAGTGCCATTTTATATTGACTAAAAACTTGCATTTTTTTTTTCCTGCTGGTTGGTGACCTACCCAATATGAATTATTAAAGTGTCACTTTAATCACCCAGGTGTACACTATGCTCAGATAAAGCAAATCAGTAACAGCAAGTGCAACAGTAGGTGTTCAGTCCAATTGAATTGAAGCAGGCTTGTTGGTTAAAACAAGGACAAGAAAAAAAAGCAAATACTTGTCTGTTTTCTCAGACACCTCTTGACATACAAAACTGCTATTGTTGCAGTCAGTAAATGTTGTCAAATAACATGGGTCATTAAGATAACATGGAGAATACTTTATTTTCTTCCAAGAAATATTTCAGAAATAATTATTTTCTATATGCAGATAAAAGAGACAAAATGGCATGAGCCTGACTGCACCCATGTGTCAGTAATATTTTACATCTACTTGACCTTTTAGATATAATTTCTTATGGTCAGTATTAAGGTGCAAAACAAACTGGTGCCTATTCAAGAAAACGAAGGGCATACGGTCCCATAACTAGACAAAACAGAGACAAAACCTCTCAGATAATATGAAATAAACAAGTATGTCATTCATTTTGAAGAAACTACTACATCTACTACTTAGTAGTTTTGTGTGATCCAGACTAAGATATATTATTTAAAAAAAAACCTTTGGGCTGAGATAATGAAAACTTTATACCACAAAAATACTACAAGATCCTTTTAAAACCCTAAAAATCTGTTTTGTCTTCATTTTTTTTTGTCCTTTCTTGGAAAAAGAAGATATAATCATGTCCTGCCATGGAGGCCATTGTCATCTGTGAGGGAGTGTCTGATCTTTTTTAATGTTCCTAAGGGCTGAATACCATGAACCCTGTGCTAGTGCCCACCATGTTCTACAGAAAGCTGTCTGTCTACAGTCAGGTTGACTGGAAACAGAGATCTAAAAGCAAAATGCCAAGTTCCACCTAAATTTTTAGACAAAAAATTCTCATTGGTAAAGTGTCCTAAGTGCTAGGGAACTCTACTTCGCTGTGCCTCCATCCTGTCAGGACTGGGTGCCTAGAAAAATTCCCTAAGAGGGAAATGGTGGTATTCCCTAGTTCATCTTCCCTGAGACCACTTGATAGCTATGCCTGGAGCATGCTGACACGAATGAATCAACATGACATGCAGCAGCCTCGGGTGCTTGAATTTAAAAACATCGCTAGCGAGGGAGGAAGTAATGTTTGTCCTTATTTAATCTCCTTGTGTTTAGAGTACTCTTCCAGAAGATGAAAGATTTGAGTGCCAGGCCCTCCTACACCATCAGAGGGTTGGTGTCCACATTCCCATCATTCCAGAGGAGCAGACAGACAACAAGGCTGCTCTGATAAGGAAGTGGCAAGGTTGGATGCGAGCAAGAATCATTACACTTCAGTTGTGAAACATGAATCCTTACCTACAGCAATTTCCTACCTGTTCAAGATTAGCTTCCCACTCCATAGTACAGGTAGGACATTGGGCATATGTCTCTTTCAGCAATTTAGGAAGTCATAGGTTGCTGGGTGTTGTAGATCCCAGCTTGTAGCATCCAAGTCCCTTCCATACCTAGGACAGGGAGCTTAGGTAACTAGGTGAGGTGTTTTTCTATTACTCTAAGAAATGAATACCTGAAGCCTATGTGAAATAATGCACTTCAGTGGTTTCATTCCTCTGTCTTTGAGTAGCAGATTATGAGTGACTAGAGAGGCATCAAAAAACGATGGGAGCAAACAATGAGAATTTTGCACTACTCCCCATTTGCCTTCTTGTTTTACCCATGAATTACAATATCCTGATGGAGAGCGACCTTGTTTATCCACATGGACAATCAGATCCAAGGTCATTAGTTAACAAAGAAACTGCCTGTCATTATTATGTACATGACTCTGTGTGTGGTAAATTGTCCAGGAGATAGAATAGACTGTCATCATGGTAAATTATCATTTGCTTTATCTGAAAGCAAGAAATAAATGAGAAGATGAATGGAAGACAAGAGCATGACTTTTTACTTTGCAGGAAGTTCTGCCATTTGAAAAAAAATATTCAAAGGAAAAATTAACAAAAAAAAGAGATTTTTCTGCAGAACTGAATTACTTTATAAATAAAAATAAGGTTTTAGACTTTTAATACATGACTGTTGCACAGAATCAGAATCACTAAATCTCAGGAAGGTCAGGGACCTCTGGAAATCAACTAGCCCAACCCTCTGCTAAAGCAGGTTCACCTACAGCAGGTTGTACAGGAACATGTTTAGGCAGGTTTTTAATATCTCCAGAGAAGGAAACTCTACAACCTTCCTAAGCAGCCTGTTGCAGTGCTATGTTACTCTCCCAGTATGAAAGATTTTCCTCATGTTCAGGTGGAACTTCCTGTCCAGTTTATGCCCATTCCCCCATGTCTTATTGCTGGGCACCACTGAAAAAAGAGTTTGACCCCATCCTCTTGACACCTACTCTTTAAATATTTATAAGCATTGATAAAGTCTCTCCGTCTTCTCCAGGCTAAACAGACCTGGGTCTCTTGTATCTTGCTTGATATGCACTTGTGATCCGAAAAATTATAAATGTTTGAGCTGAAACAGTTTCAGAATAAACATTGAGAATAATAATTAGGTGAAGTCTAAAACAGGGGGATTGTTGATTATTGTTTTTCCTGAAAGGAAATTCAGTGAAGATAATGATTTGTTGTGAAAAAATGTTCCTTTAAATGAGTTACCTTTCCAGTGACAGAAAGAAGCATTTTGGAGAAAAGTTCTGAAACTTTCTACTGCTTGATAAATGGTGGGTAATGCCTATTGGAAGGACTAGTGTTCATTGCTGAGCTCTAAATTATCTTTAGCCACATATGAAAAAAACTTACGGCCTCTCAGGAAACCTGTGTGAAATAGATGATCAATATGCAGGTGTGGTCAAGAAAGTAAATAAAATGTGAAGATGGCTAGCGTTAAATGTTAGGCACCTAAACCAGGTTTTTGGAGAGTCTGTAATTTCTGTGGGATCCATCTACAGTTGTATGGATTTGGTACTCTAACTCTCATAACTTTCGTTTTGACTGTAGCATCTAACTTTTAGAAGGTCTATGAATAGGCTTCTGCTGCCTGGACACAACTGGAAGAAGAGGGATCTTTAGTGGGATTTGTAGTTGTACTTTGTGCAGTAAAAAACCCCACATTCACACAATTTTACTTTTATTTTTTAGATTTTCAAAGGGCTTTCAAATAATGAGTGCCCTCTTTGCCAAGTTGCAGTTTTAGTTAGTTTTTGGTTTGGTTCCCATGAGGAATAAACAATGTAAGATTTTGCAAGTGGTGAAGCAATGTTTGAATGATTACCAGTGACACAGAGAATGTCTAATTATGAATTAAAAGATGCATTGCTTAAAAAGCTTCTTGACTGGGGGTGGTTTTGTTTCAGGTGGCTGAACTATTTCCTACAAAGCAAAAAGGTCTGAGTGAATGTGCTCCAAAACGGCTTGTATAAATATGAATCCAGAAAAACTGATCTGTTGGGTTAATTACAGAAGCCGTGCCTTTGTAGCTTTTACAGCACTTTTTAAAGCAGTAGTTTCTTATGGCCAATAAAGCAGGTTACACGTTTGGAGGAAAAAAAACCTCAAGTCGTCCTGACTTGTACTTCCTCAGCTGTTACTAGTGTAGCCACAATATAATTAAAGCCTTAAATAAATTATGCACTTAATTAAAGACAAAACTGAGCCTATTGAAAATAGAGGGAAATAATGAGCTATTCCTTGTTGTACATGATGTTTGTATACAATAAAACATGTGCTGAAGTGTTTTGTGGTCGGCTGGTGTTTTGTTTGCCTTTTACAAAAATGGGAAGAGATGGAGTCTGGTGAGCAGGAATAGTTTGCATCCAGCAGGCGGTCTGCCAATCAGCAAGGTGCAACCGCTTACTGATTTTAGAAATTGGTGAACTGAAGCTCAACGGGTATCATTGCTGAGCCTGTGTCACCCTCTCTTTTGGGCTGCCACAGCTGTTCAAACAGCCTGTCAGTGAACCGTTTTGGGGAACTGATCTAGCAGAAGAAAACAACTGGTTTAGGGGGGAGGGGAGGCTGTAGTTGTATTTCAGGTGGATCTCTTCTCCAGCACTGCTGGTGAGGAGGACTTGTGAACAGCAGTAACCCTTGCTGACCAGACCAAGCAGATGGAGACAGAGGTTATGCACTACTTTGCCAAATATTTAAAAACTAAACCCTGTAATATTGTTAAAAGGTGAAGAGGAACTAAGAAGAAACATTATAATCTTCTGTGAAAATATGTATGTATAGCTATGCATCATACTATTAAGAAACTAAACATACATGGGTACATTGCCCAACTTGTAACCAACAATATAAGCAACAGAAAGGCCTTAAAAGAGAAGAAATAAATTTCAACTTTCGAGACTCATGAACAAATCTCATCATGCAGCCTTTGATCCCTTCTCTTTCTGTGCACTAGTATCATCATTAAGACCACCAGGAAAATTGTTGTAGCTCTGGAAGCGTGACAGCTAAATGACCACTGCAGGGTAGCAATAGGAGCTCAGAAATTTAAGACCGTGGTCTCTTTGTTAAGGTAGCAGGTCTCAGAAACAATTTTGCTTTACAGGTACTGCTCTATGGGAGATTAGACATTACACGAGATAAAAACCACATCTCCTATAAGGTTCTTTTCATGCTTGTACCACTGCAGGTGTGCCAGGTTTTGGACCTTGAGCTATCATGCTGAATTCTCTGCTACGTTTGCACAAAACTAATCTGGGCTCGAGTCAACAGAATTTGGAGGCAGGAAAGGAAGGAAGGGTGAAACAAAGCAGTCTGCTTTTAAATTTCTTCTGAAAAAGTAGTTCCTTAATGTACTATAGACACTAGGGAATACTAGTCAAAAGCTCTTTCTAAGCTGTAGCCCTGACAAAATTGTTAGTGTTTTCTGATGAGGAAGAATTCCAGTCTTATGTGCAATGTACTTCATACAGACCTTGTGCTGAAAGCAGAACATGAAACTCCATCCTGTCTGGTTTCCAGCAACACCATATGTGTGACAGAATCCTAATTTTCATGGCTATGGCTCAGAGTATGTCAATATTACAATGATGAATCCCTGTCTCAGGAATGGATTGCTCATCCTTTCTTTAAAAAAAAAATAAATGTGAGGAAGGGGAGGAACCCTTAAAAGTGATAACATTGTTGGGGGTGGGAGGAGAAGGAAAGGAATTTAATGGAAGATGATACTTTGTCATCCTGTCCGGATTTTCGGCAGATTGGACAAAAAGTAACCTATTTTTCCAAGGCTTTCTTTTTGGACACATTCCATCCATCAGAGAAGCTATTGCATTGAGTTAAATGAAACGGAGAAAACACTTGAAAAAATAGTGTAAGACAAATGTATTTAAAAAAATGCTGCAATCAAAGCAAATATTTTCAAATAATATAAACAATGACAAGCTTTGATGAAAATTATCTTACCCAAACAGTGCAGCATACGTCAAAAACACAGTGTAGAAGCTGTAAAATTGTATGAGAAAAAGCATGACTTTATATTGGAAGAGAATAATGGAAGAGTTAGTCCAGCACTCTAGCACAGCAGTGTGATGGAAAACTTTTCTTAATACCCTCTGCCCCCCACCCCAAACTACTATTGTTATCTTCCTTACATGTAGGCATCAGTCTGAGCAGAGATAATTTCTGCCGTTATCCCCAGAAAAGTTATTTGCAAGGCCTTTCTCATCTTATTATATTATCTGCATAGTTTCTTGTCTTCCATACAACAAATTCTTTGGGAACATTAATTTTAATCGCTTTATGTACTGCAGCATGAAAGGCAAAAAACATTAAAATCCATACAATCAACAAGCAATAAACCTTAGAAGAGCAAATATCGATCAAATTGCAACATCTCCTGCACAGAAGCTACAATGAAATAAAGCTGCGTTTGCAGGTTGTCATGAACTGTGTAAAAATTGGTGCTTTACTTAAAAGTCCAAAATCCTGCAGTGATGTCATTACCTGATAACAGCAGCTTCAAAAAGATTCATATTCTGCTGAGGGGAGAGGGGGGAATTGAATTACAGAGTCATAAATGCTAAGGTCCTATGTGACAGTTGCGCCATAGCCACAATTCATTTTGTTGCATTAGGCTCCCGGCTCATTATTTTTACATACTTGGGGCTATCAGAACAGTTCTGCTCCCCTCAGCTTTTCCTACAGGCCAAATTTCACCAGCTGGAGAAACCTAACCAGGACGCAGCTACCATCCATTGTGCAGGGTTGGGTGTGTGCCTCTGCTGCCCTTCAGATACTTCTGTTCAAATCCATTTTGGCCAGCCAGGTACCCCTGTAGCTTTCCAAGGATGGCTTCTCCCTCCATGTGCTGGTGCCCAGAGCCAAGTCCTTTCCCTTCCTTTCCTTTACTCCACAGAGCAAACTGACAGAGAGACAGTCTCTTTCCCAATATTGTTTATCTGTGGGGCCAAAATTCACTGAGGGTTGCCAAGACATGAAACCCTCCCCATACTTTAATGACTAGTGAAACAATAGAATCCTAGAATGGTTTGTGTTGGAAGGGACCTTAAAGATCACCCAGCCCCAAGTCCACTGCCACAGGCAAGGACATCTCCCACTGGATCAGGCTGCTGGAGACCCCATCCAACCTGTCCTTGAACACCTCCAGGGACGTTAATAGTTAAGAACATTCCCATTTAATTGTAACTCTGAACATCATCACCACACAGTTCACTCAGCTAAACCTAAAAGAAGAGATGGAAGGGTTCTGCAACTTTAAGAGCCTTTTGGTGCTAAGGTTTGGTGTCCATAAGAGAGGCTGATGCTGGAACTGGTTAGAGATTTCCTGAAAAAAAACCCAGAAAGTGCCCAACTCAAAATATGCTGATGACTGTTGGGCAGGGCTGGCTGCAGGATAGGCTCCCACTCCTGAGGGGGAAGCCCTTCTGTTTGCTTATATTGTGGGCTACAAGCTGGACAATGCACCTTCATGTACATTTAATATCTTAAATAGCACAAAGCGTAGTTATGCATTCATATTCTCCCCAGAAAGTTTTTGGGAAGCTTTAGTATCCCTGGGGATGTGGCACGGTGCCCATGCTGATATGGAAAATGCCGGCAAGTCAACTCTCTAAGACTCGTTGTGGAATTTTGGAAAGCAAGCACCCTTTATCAGCCCTGGGTGGCACAAGAGAGAGATCTCCATCAATGGTGTGCAGTGAGACATGAGCTGGGACAAGGATGTATTTCCCACTTAGAATCATACAGATAAATTCTTCCAGAAATCTTATGCATATTCTGCTACTTTCCAAGGTCTCATCTTAATGTTATTATGAGCGGCTGAGAGAGCTGGGGTTGTTTAGCCTGGAGAAGAGAAGGCTGAGGGGAGATCTTATTGCTCTCTACAACTACGTGAAAGGAGGTTGTAGAGAGGACGATTCTGGCCTCTTCTGCCACGTGCCAGGGGACAGGACAAGAGCGAATGGCCTCAAGCTCCGCCAGGGGAGATTTAGGCCGGAGATTAGGAGGAGGTTTTTCACACAGAGGGTCATTGGGCATTGGAATAGGCTGCCCAGGGAGGTGGTTGAGTCACCTTCCATGGAGGTGTTTAAGGCACGGGTGGATAAGGTCCTGAGGGACATGGTTTAGTGTTTGATAGGAATGGTTGGACTCGATGATCCGATGGGTCTCTTCCAACCTGGTTGTTCTATGATTCTTCACAACAGTTGAAACCCTTGCTAATCTGGAGCTTTGGAGCCAACTCTGCTTGACCTTGGGTTTGGGAGGAGGAAGGCTGCAAAGAGAGGTCATTGCAGAAGAAGACACATCCGTTCAGCACAGATCAGACAGAACACAAGGTGTTACCATCTCCAAGGAATGAACAGTGCCTGTAAAAAACCACCGATTGGAAGAAAACACGCTATCAGAGAGGGGAAAGCATGCTGTCAGAGATGGAAAACGAGCTGTGAGGAGGACATTCTGCATAGCTTTCAAAAAAAAAAATGACGACTGCTTAGATGAAATAAGCCCTGCTTTAGCTTAAATAAAAAAAAAACAAACAAACAAAAAAAAAAAAAAAAAACACAAAACACTCCACTCTGCATAACAGTAACTACTTCTCGTATCACCGCGAGGGGCCCAGAACTGCCTCACGCCCCTGGCTCTCGCGCTCGGAGCGGACGCTGCCGCCAAGATGGAGGCTGCCGGGGCGAGCGGGGCGGGGCGGCGGAGCTCCGCCTCAGGTTGGAGGTGGGGGTAGTGGCGGTGCGCGAGGCGGCGGCGCGGAGCTTCGCGCCACTGTCGGCTGGAGGTGGGGGCGGTGGCCGTGGAGCTTGGCGCGGGGCAGCGGCGCGAGGGGCGGGGCCGGCGTCGCGGCGGGCAGAGCAAGGCAGGGCAGAGCAGGGGCGGTGACGGCGGCGCCTCCGCGCTGCCCCATGGCGGCGACCAGGCACTCGGGCTCCTCCTCCGCCACCGCCTCCCGGCCCGGCCCAGCCGCCGTGCCGCACGGCGCCGCCCGCTGAGCCCGGGGCGCAGCCGGGAGCCGCGCGGGGGCCATGACGGTGGAGCAGAACGTGCTGCAGCCCGGCGGCGCCGCCAAGGTGAGGAGAACGCGGCCGCCCTGCCCGCAGCGCGGGGAAGCGGGACGGAGGAGGGGGGCCCTGCCCGCCGGCCCCGAGCCCACCCCTCCCGCTCCCCGCCCGGCGGCTGCCTCCCCTCGCTGCCGGTTCCCCCCGGCCTGCTGGCACCGCGGGCGCTTCTCTGCTCCCTATCTATCCCCGGGGCTGGGGTCGGGGGCGGGGGGCGCCGCCCCATGGATCCTCGCAGGCGGCGAGCGGAGGGCGGGGGGGTGGGTGAGGGGAGCGGGTCCTGTCTCTGTATGTGTGTGTGTGTGTCCGTCCAAGGCCGGGGGGGCCGCGAAAGGCGAGCGCTATTTCCAGCGTGTGACACACGCCCGGCCGTCACGCTGCCCCGCAGGCGCGGAGGAGGGCAGGACCGGGGCCGGTGTCCCCCATCTTCCCCCCACCCCCCCCCCCCGCCCCGGGGAGGTGAGGCGAGTGGCACCCGCTGCGGGTCTTTCCTACTGCGCGCGGGGAGGTGCCGGGAAATTCGTGGACAAAAAAATAGGATGGAAAGTTAAGAGCTGGAGGTGTTCGAGGGCCAGGTTGAATGGGGCCTTGAGCAACCTGGAGTGGTAGGAGGTGTCCCTGCCCGTGGCAGGAGAGTTACAACTAGGTGATCTTTAAAGTCCCTTCCAACACAGACTATTCTATGATTTTATGATGTTTTCATTAGAAGGATAAAGATATGTTTGCTTTCATAGAATCATAGAACAACCAGGTTGGAAGAGACCCATCGGATCATCGAATCCAACCATTCCTATGGTTGGATGGACACTAAACCATGCCCCTCAGGACCTTATCTACCCGTGTCTTAAACACCTCCAGGGAAGGTGAATCAACCACCTCCCTGGGCAGCCTATTCCAATGATCCTCTGTGTGAAAAACTTCCTCCTAATATCTAGCCTAAATCTCCCCTGGCGGAGCTTGAGGCCGTTCCCTCTCGTCCTGTCCCCTGTCACTTGGGAGAAGAGGCCAGCTCCCTCCTCTCTACACCCTCCTTTCAGGTAGTTGTAGAGAGTAATGAGGTCTCCTCTCAGCCTCCTCTTCTCCAGGCTAAACACCCCCAGCTCTCTCAGCCGTTCCTCATAGGTTCTGTTCTCCAGCCCCTTCACCAGCTTCGTGGCTTTGGTATTGTTAGTGTACAAGTTTAGTGGTTCCAGTCGCTAGCGAGGACAGTGGGAATGAGGTGCTTAAGGTATAATTGGTTAAAATGGTACAACTTGCGTTCAAGAAGCCTATTTGAAGGGACAGGCATGTCTTGCCAAAGCCAGCTGTCATAGTTGGAAGTAGTTAGTACTGATTTTGGTCTCTTCAGCAAGAAGATGAGGGCTGTCCAGACCTAACTTGGTTCTCTGCACTGGAACTGGCTGCTCAGAGAGGTGGTTGATTCACCTTCCCTGGAGGTGGCTAAGGGATGGGCGGACAAGGTGCTGAGGGGCATGGATTAGTGATTGATAGGAGTGGTTGGACTCAATGATCTGGTGGGTCTTTTCCAACCTGGTCATGCTGTGATTCTTCTTCCCTCAGTCGGTAAGGTTTTAAGTTGAGATATGCTAGCAGGCTAACGTAGCAGGGTTTTACTGCCAGGTCCCGTGCTATGTGCATCAGAGCATCCTCTTTGCTGAGCAACTTCATTTGGTGCTTCCTGCTGTGCACCTGACAGCTTTTGTGAGCAGAGTTATCTTTAAGCAAACCTGTTATTGATGGTTTACTTAAACATTCCGTAGTTATTGTATGCAATACTCTGTTACCTAATACCTGGTAGACACTGGTTGGATATGCATATTTGCGCTTTCTGTCAATAATACCCAAGGAGAAATGTTACAGTTTTCACCTAAACTACTGCTTGCGGGTCAGTAGTTCAGGATTACTTTAGTTGCAGATCAAGAATAAGCTTAAAGAGTCATTTGCGATTGGTTCTGATAGACCACTTGGTAATCCATGCTGCAGTAGAAAATGAAATTAGCAATAGTTCTAAAGTTTTAATCAACATTTGTGGATTATGATTACTTGTTTAAGTAGCTAGAGAAGTGTGTAAAACAACAGGCTTTTTTTCATGGCAGGAATTTTCCTTTTTGTTTCTGTTGAATCATCCTATTATTGTATTGTCTGAAATTCCTTGTTACCTACTTTATCCCTAACTGCTTTCTGGGTGGGTGGAGGACAATCCTGAGAATATTTAGGGGGAAAAATAGTATTATATGACTCCAGAGTGAATATCTATTTGCTTAGTGAGACTAATTAGTAGCCAATTGGATAACCAACATTAATATTATTCAGCTTATTTGTGAATACGAAGAAAAATTGTGATGGTTGATGCATGGTTGGAAGGTGGAGAGGTGGAAGGAAATCCCATGCTCCACAAATAAAGAGAGTTTATTTTGGAGACCTCAAAGTTTGTCTTGATTGTTTGCTGTTAGTGTGAAGAAACCACATACAAGCAGAAATATATTGGCTTTCCAAGAGAGATGCTTGAGTCATCAGCATACCTTATTCAAAACTGTGGTTCCCAACATTGTTCATCAGATGTTCTCTTGCTGTTAAACAGGAAGCATGTGTCAAACTTCAGCAGTACTTTGAGGTGTAGGTTTGTATTAATAAATGCTGTTGCTACAAACAGCCCATTTCCCATTGAAGCTGTCTTAAGTTTATTGTCTAACTGAAGCATCTGGATTGTGTTGAAAGAATTTTTTTTCTTTTGTGTTTACTCATCATCTTGACTCCTAGTTAAAACTTGTAATGTATCTCCTGAAGCAAATAATTAATAGCATTACACTTGTTTCTTGCAGTTCTTGTATGCTTCTCTAATGTTGTTAGGTGTCTGTAGGTTATCTATAACGTTCATATTAAGACTAAAGTATGAGAACAAAGGTAAATGGCCTAGGAAGTCAAAAAAAGTGGTTTCTCATTTTGTTGTCAGTATTTTCTGTCCAGTAAAACTCTTTTTGTCTTGTATTTTGCTGCTGAAGAGCTAAAGCATATGTGTTGCAGGACTCCCTTGCTCCAAGCAGTTCTTCACCGCTACCGTGGGACAGCTTATGTTGGGGTGTGTGTGTATGTTGGCTTTCCTTCTGGAGAAGGACCATCCCAGGCTTTCCCTTGTGCTGTGCAGACCCTTGTCTTTGCCAGTGTCTCTTGCACAGCAGGTACAGCAGTGGGGGTGGGTGAACGATGATTTTTCTCATGATTGGAAGAAGTGATGTGGAGAGGTCATACATGTTTCAGCAGTGTGTCAGCTCTAACTAATAATTATTGTGGTGGTCATCAGTAGATGGAAAAAGCTGGGCTTCAAAGTGTGACACTTAGCTGGCCTTTCAGCAGCGTGTGTTATCAAATTCTTCTGCTTCTAGGGGGAGACCAAGTGTTGGTTGATACATAGATTTAAAGTCTGTTTTAGCTGTCCTTTGATTTCTCACACCCACTGTTATTTCAGGACTGTGATTCAGCAGCATGTTGGCAGTCTAATCACAGGAATAGTAGAATAAAGTTAGGTGTGTCAGCTCAGCTTATGTTTCGTTTGGGTTTTTTTGTTGTTGTTCCTTTGTTTTTTTTAAGAAGCACGAACCTTTATGGGTATTTACTGCTGTGGCATTAAGCGCAGTCTAATACTACTTACTTCCTCTCCCTTGCTCTTTTCTGGGGTACTAAGGAGAAAATTGTACTAGCTCATGTGTGTGCTTCTGCTCTGTGCATACTGTCTATTTGATGTACTTCTTATTGGAAGATTTTGCCAATAATATGTCCTGACTGCTTTTCTTTCCTGAAGGCAATAGTCACTGACTTCTTAATTCTGCAGTAGTTGTTGATATGGAAGAAAATGCAGTAATAAATTTTCAACAGTTGAAGTAGAGATGTTGATGCAGTCCTGAATGGTAGATTGTGTGATTCCAAAGAATATCCATTGAGGATGTAGTACCTAAGGAAGGTATCTGTGGAGTAGTGCGCTTTTTTTCTTTCGTTTTAATCTTGATAGATGACAACCTTCCAGGGATACAACCTTTAAAATCTTTGTTTTAATCAGCTGAGTTCAGGCTTTCCTGACTGACCATTTGCCTAGTGGATCTGAGAGGCTTTCAGGATCCTGCTGTTGTCCTGTGGCCTGAGCCGCTCTTGCCCATTACCACAATGCAGGCGTCCTCCTTTGTCTCAGCTTGGATCATGTAATGAAGTTGGTCTACATATCTCTACATGAACTGTCTTCCCGTGCTTGGACTGTGTGACTGGTGGGCTTTTTGTATGGTGGGCTTGAATGTGTGTTGGGGGTGTGTGTGTGGGTGTGTGTGTTGTACTAGCTACCACTAGTATTGAGAGCTCTGTGCAAATATTGAGAGCCTTTGAGAAAAATAACTATGTTGTGAAAGTGCTTGTATCAATTGAGCAGTTTGCAACAATTACTTGAAGTGCTATGGAGTCACCCTCTTAGGTGTATATATATTTTGTTACGTATTAAAAAAGGGCCATTAAAAAGTTTGCATTGTGCGCAGTTAGACCTACGTATGCCCCTGTTTCTGTTTTCTGAAAGCTAAAGCAAGGTGCAAAGGTTAGTGATTCAAAGTGGTTTTGAAAGCCTTTGTCAAACTGGTATGCTGAATGTCTTTTGGTTTCGTGAATGTTCTGATGGATTTTGATGGGAGGGGTTCCCATGTGTGTGGCTGGATGTATGTAGTCTATGTAGTCTTGCATTCAGTGGTACATGCTATGAATCTGCACCTTTCTGAAATGTTCAATAGAAGTTCCAAACCTGTTGCAACCTAGAAAAAATTCATAGGAGTTTTTTAATGATTTTGATTGTGGTAGCATGAGTTTACAATGCTAGTATTATCACTAGCATCTGAAATACTACCTTTATGTATCTTTTGATCCACACCTTGGAAATCAGTCCTGCTTCAGAATACTAAAATGTGAGATTCATACATTTTTCTGTTAGCCTCTTGTAATATTATTTAAAAATAACTGTAGTACTTCCTAAAATTATTTTTAGGATCACCCTGTATCTACAACTACAATGAGCAGCAAGTACAAAAGGTGACAAAACCCATCAACCTCTATGAAAAGGTCAAAAAGTGAATTGCCCATGTCTCAAAATAGAAAAATATTTCATGTTTATAAAAGTGCTTTGTAAACGTAAGTAGGAGGATAATTGAACAGTTGCTTTTCTTGCACTTAAGCCTGAAAAGATCTGTTAAGGCGGGAAATAGCATCCATTTAACCATGTGAATTCAGTTGGTGTTCATGAACTTCTTTAATTGAAGATGAATGAAAGATAGAATGAAGGGTATAATTTCTGTTCTGGTTTTGGCTAAATCTGCTCGTCCTGGCTGAAGAACGCACCCAAGTGTCAACAGTCGGACTATTCAGTCCATGAGAAGCTCACTGCATAACTTCAGTGATGTGAATGGTTGGGTTGAGGAACAGCTGGATGCTGGGGACTGGTGCAGTGGCTGAGTTGTTAAATTGACCTGATGCCCCAGCTGACCTGGACGCTGCCTTTTCAGCCTGAGCTGAAATCTTTGCAGAACTAACTGGGAGGTGTCTAGCCCTCACATATGACCTGTGCTAGGAATTGTTTGGGGTGGCTTATCAGTCATCCTCTTCCAACCATTGGTGGCAATGCCAGTGACTATGGGTTATTGAGGCACTCAGTGGTGCTTGTGCTAATTTGCAATCCCCAGTTGCCTCTCTGACAAAAGCTAAGTGCCAAATGTGGTATTCCTGGTAGTCCTTAACATAAGAAGTAACCAAAAAGCTTTAGAGCAGTGTATTCAGTTACATGTTTTCATGTAGGAATAAATTCCTTTAAAAGCTTGACTTTTTGGGGGGTTTTGGGGGGCTTTTTTTTTAATAATTATTATTGACTTCTTGTACTTATTATGGAACAGAGCTCTTAAAAATCTGAGGTGGGGGGGCAGGTGTGTTGCTGGGACCTGAACTGAGACAGGAAAGTTTTTCTGCCTTCATTGAGCAGGAAAACCACATGTGGGAGCTTTTCTGGGAAAGGAAAGTATCCTGAGCACTTTCACTTTCTAGTTCTCTTGTGGTAACCAGTGATTATTTAAGGATGGAGAATGTTGCTTTGAGTCATAACGAAGGTTTGTATGTGCGTTAGGGTTTTTTTGTGTGTATTTTGGGGTTTTTTGTTGCTGTTGGGTTTTTTTGTTGTTGTTTGGTTTTTTTTAGATGGGTGGATTAGACTTCCTTGTCAAAGCCCAGTGACTGAGTTACAGATGATACACCTGTAATTTAAGAGAATTCAGCTTCTCAGTGAGAAGCTGTTGACTCATGCTTGGGGTAGCAGTGTAGCATCACTGTGCAGATAGCAAGCCAGGGTATTGAGTGAGTAATGTAAGAAAGACTGTTTTGACAATGTACTTCAAAACGATTTTATGAATTCAGGGTAGACTTCAGTCTTTTTACCCTGTTAGGAAATAAAGACCACTTCTGTTAGCTGATTACAACACTTTATCAGTTGGGGTGTTGTTAAAGAAGTCAATATCTGCCAAGAGTAGAAAATGCTCAACTGGAATGAGTCTAATATAACTTTCATGTGACTTAACGCCAGAGAGCTCATTGTGCAGTAGGTGGAGTAGGTAGAGCTGTGCTATGTGCAAGGTTCTGTTTAATGGGTGGTCAAGTACAATTAATAGGGAAAAGGTGGTACAGTGAATCATGATGGTTAGTTGCATGTAAAGCTAAGTGAAGTAGAAACTTTTCTGATGAATTCTTCATCTTTTTTATTAATTTAAAAAAAGAGAGAAAATACAGTGACAAAGTATTCTAAAGCTGTGAGGCTGAAGTAATGTTGAGGCAGTGAGGTGCTTTACTACTGAACAGGATGGCAAGGGTATGCCTTGTATGATGGTACAAACTCAGGCTTTATGCTAAGTAAAATAAATACTTTTTCCTTCTTCAGGTTGGCAAATGGCATCTCATGTTATTTTTTTGCCAACGCTTATAACTTTTAATCTGGCAACAATATGTTCTGAGAAATGAATGTCAGTTTGTTTTAATGCCACCTTACGTGAATGCTGTACTGAATATAAATGTTGTTATAAGTTGTATTGTGCCAACACACCTCAGCCAAGCGAGAGCAGCCGTAGTGTGTTCCACAGTTGTGTATAATCACTGTCTAAAGTGTTGCTTTCTAACTGCATTAAAATTTGTGTGCTATCATTGTATTGCTAGCTTTCCATCTCTTTATCACTTGATTCCTTTAGCGCTTCAAAACTTGCAATGCACCCATTAAAGGCCCTACAGAACATTAGGGGAAGGTTTTCCTGTAACTTTTTAGAGTAATACTGTCTGTACTACTTTTCTGCTCTGTGTTACCATCCCAGCTTTCAGAAGTGAATGGAGTGTGAGCCTGTCTCTTTGCTGCAGTGGGTTGCACTGGGTAACTTGAGATGAATACACTGGTCTGTGATCTTCAGTGGCAGAGGTGTTATGGTGCCTTCTTCCAATAGCTGCAGAACTATATCTTCTGGCAGGTGAATGGTTTTCATACACTGAGCTACTCAGTAGTTTTCCTGGGGAACGTGGTGAAGAATCTGTGGTTTTAGGCTTTATTGGGAACAAAACATTAAGCGACAATTTGAATAAATATTGAGATTCCTGTGAAGTGCTATGAAGGAAGAATTGGGTCCTAAGATGATGTAAATGACATAGTGATGCAAAATGACTTTAACTTTTGTCGTTTCCAGCAGGCTTTGCAAGTTTTTGTCTGTTTAATTATGGGCTGGTTTTGCATGGATTTAGTAACATGATTAATTCCAAGCATTTGAAAATGACAATGAAAACATTTAATCTGTTTAGTTGTAGGCTTTTGCAATTCAAGAAGGCAATGATGATTTTTTTCAGTTAGGTTTCATAGCTGTCATTCCTTACAAAATGTCATTAGCTACATACTCTTGCTTTTCTTTGCCATAATGGGTGAAATTCAGGACCATGTTGAGAGCATGAGAGTTTTCCTGAAACCTAGTGTTACCTGATGATGGGACTGTAACAGAAACAGCATTGTCATGAGAGGTGCTAAGACTGAGAGTCCACAGCTTTAGTGCAGTAAGGATGTTAGAGAAATGGAAATGTTGGAGAGCTTGAAGACTGAAGCATCTAGGTTAGCTTTGAAAACATCACATGACACAGATTTGTGTATGTAAAGCACTATTTTTTTAAGGCAGCAGAAATATCAGTATGCAAATTCTGATTTTTTTTTTTTTTATTCTGAGATGCAAAGCTTGACTTGATGCTTTTGTTTATAGCAGGTTTCTGAATTATTTTAACCAGTGGGTTCTTGCTGAAAAAACTATACCCTGCACAATGTCTTTTAAAATGTTTATTATCAACTAATTAGCAACAGGCCAGTTTATCAAAGTTTAGATGTCAATCAAATGTAGTTTGTGCTTATATTATACTTGACTGAAGCTTTTTTTTTTAGCTATCATTTGAAAGCATATTTTTAAGCTTTATAGTAAATGTAGACAGAATAGCGTATTTACTAAAAGCTTTTTCAGACAGACGTTAGTGTTTTCAAGGCATGATCTAGACCTATTTGAATTTAATTGACCCTTTTATATTACCTTGTTCTAGGCAAAATTTGTGGAAAACTGATGTGTGATCCTTTAGCATGTGTTGTATGTCATAATGCAGGGGGCTCCTTTTAATTAAAACAGGATATTTACTTCAGATAAGGTTCTGAGTCTGAGATGTAAAAGCTTTGGATTACGAAGCATATATCCAAATTTAATGCCATCTATTACTTTTAGTGAATAGTAAATACTGGGCTCAAGTTTGCACATGATTTCTCTGACAGCTGTTCTCCCAGCTGTATGACTTCAAAGAAAGTTAGGTATCCGTGCTGAAGATTTCTATTCTTACTCTCAACCCCAAAATTACTCTTTCTGAATTGCAATAAAATTTCTATTAAAACAAAACAAAACCCCATGCAACTCTTCAAGAACTTGAATTTAGCTGTGTTTTTACTGGGGTTAAGCCAGGAAAAAAAAAATGTGCTACATGGAAGTTGAAATAGTATTCACTTACATTCAGGTATTTGTAGCTGGAAAAGACTGGGTGTGCACAGGCACTTGATGTTCTTCATTCTTCTCAGAGGAGGAGGAGCTAGCAAGAACAGACTCCTACTCCAGTTTCGTTTTGTGTTCAGTTTCCTTTTATTCTTCTGAAAGTTGGCTGCTTTGAAAAAGTAATTTCTTCTGGGACCACAGGTGTTGGAAATGTACTTTTTTAACACTTCCCAAAGTGCATTGGTAGACATGGCCTGGTTAGGTGGCAATACTGTGTGTTTCTTTGTATCCTAGAAATCTTTATTTTATGACTGAGGAAGTGTTTCTGTATTTTGCAGTTTTTAACTTTTGCTCTGTTTTGGTGCAGAATCATGGGAAAATACAGAAGAGGAAGTTTTTAAGCTTGTAAATATCTGTGTATGTTTTTTTTTTTTTTTTTTTTTTTTTTTTTAAACAAAAAGGCTAAATAGCTTCTGGACAGCAAGCAAAGCATTTCCCTTCTTGATATTACCTACTTTATGGCTTGTTGGATGTTCTTCAGATTCTGCTCATGTCTCCTATGTAATTTCTCACGTTTGAAGACTGTGCTTTTTTCATTTAGAGACTTTCCCACTACCATTTTTTTCTCTTACATTATGACTGCTTAATTATTTGGTGATGTTAGCAAACTTTTTTTTTATTCAAACATCTAAGTTTATAGGTTTTTTTTCTTTTTTCTTTTTTTTTAATGGGATACTAGAATTAAGTCTTTTTTCCTCAGTATTCCTTTGCTTTTTTGGAAATTAAGAAAAAAAAAAAAAAACAAACAAACAAAAAAAAAACCCCTCAACTTACCAGTAAATTTTACAAGTTGATTCCTGTCTCGTGTGACATCTCTTGTGACAACCCTGATAGGACAGTAATTGTCCCCTTACCTGAAGCTGACTGGGCTGCTTTTCTGGGTACAATTTGCTGGTCTGCTGAGTAACCTCTGGATTTATTGATGATATAGGCAGACGGATATCCCAGTCCAGGTCTTGCAAACTTGGCATGTTGCCTCAAAGCTTTTTCTGGAGCTGATTTAAAGATGACTGGTGAACGTGCCATTTACCTCGTAGTGCTGACTGGGACTGTGTATGCAATTTATAGACTGTGCTGTGGTGTTATACACCAGGAAAGGAGTTTGTAGCTGCCCACTGTCCCCAGCAGAGATACTGAGGACTCTCTTGCTTTGTGACTTTACTAAGTAGAAAAGGGTTGAAAATTTGCTGTTAGAGTTTATTAGTTCTGTCTTTTGATGGGCAGTGTGTTGGCATAATGTTACTGCTGGAAAGAATTGTAAATTTTATGTGTTTCACGTTATTATTCAAAGATGTAAACTCTCTAGAGGATTATTTCAAACCCTTTTGACCCAAGTAAGCCTATGAAGTTTCAGATAGATGTGTAGTGAAGAAAGGTGGAGAAAGTCACCGTTAGTGATCATGCCAAAGCACCACCAAGATGAGGAAGAGTGACAGGGTTAAATTGTAACAAATAGCAGTTATAAACTGAAGTTCTTGTAAGTTTCTACAGACAGTCTCCTAACACATTCTGCTTTCTGTGGGATCTGAGGCAAATGGGCACTGCAATATAAGGTAGTTCAAAGTCCATTAAAAAAAAAAAAAGATTGTTGAGATTCCTTTTTTATTTTCTTCCTGAAAGAAAGCAACCTGGAAAATTGCCTTCTGTGGAGTACATTGCTGAACTTACTATTGCTTCAATTGTGAGGTAATAAAATTATATGCTAATCTTCAATACAAATCTCAATATATCTTTAAATACTTTAGCGTCTCTGTTGTGTTTGAGGTTCATTTTAATTCTAATGTCATCTGCATCCACTGAGATTATTACCTAATGAAAATAAAAGCTGCTCACTGACCTTCACAAGCGACAGTCCTTGGTGTTGCAGTGGCCTTTCTGTAGCGGTGTGGCATGTGCCTGCAGCTTCCTGGCCTTGACCTAGGCAAGGCTGTCTCACTGGAGGAAATGGAACTGCTGTGGGAAACCTGTCACATTGCAGGCAACTTATTAAATACTGTGACAGATTTTAGGTGACTTAATGTTGTTTGTAGTCTTGTTCTTCTGAGGAGTTCATTTATCCCAGCACTCCACCATTCCCCCTTCCCCAGCCAATAGTGTGTGTCTCTTCACAGGATTTCTTTTTAAGTTATTAGTAGAGGGGATATAGTTAGTTATAGTAGAAGCTGTTATTTTACCAAATACTGCAAATAATGGTGCATGAGTTTCGTGGTAGAATTGTCTTGTAATACACCTTGGATTAAAAGTTGGAGTGGGGTGATCAGTTGAGGCTGCAGGTTGAGTTCATCTCTGTAAGACCTCACTTCAGTGGGGTGGAGGTTTTCCCCTCTGCTCTTCTTCACCAACACCCTGTGTCATCTCACCTAATTTCTTGTGACCCAGGAAGTGGGCAGCAGAAGATCAGGAGCTGCACACAGTCTGGCTGAGCTGCTGGGGAGCCTATGAGTCCTGCTGAGGGTGCTGGGGAGCCCCAGGCTTGTGATGAGCTGCTGGAGAGTGCCCTCAGGCTGCTGGGGCTATTGCTCTTGGGAGGCAGGGGACCAAACATCATTGGTTATGTGCATACTCTATGGTCACAAGGTCCATTTCTTTAGGAAATCAGGTTAGTGATTTTTTTTTAAAGTGTCTCTGTTAATTTTTTTCAATTCTGTTCAAAACAGGCAGCTGATCTCTTTTCCCAAATGTCTGCTACTGAATACCGTAGACTCTTTGTAATACAGACCGGTCCTAAAAAATTCAGTGTGCCTTTTATTTAGGATTTCTGTGCTGTACTATTCTGAATTTAGTATGCAAAAATTTAGTGAAATCTTCCCTGCTATCATAGAATCATAGAATAGTTAGGATTGAAAGGGACCCTAAAGATCACCCAGTTCCAACCCCCCTGCCATGGGCAGGGATATCCCACTAGATCAGGCTGCCCAAGGCCTCATGCAGCCTGGCCTTAAAAACCTCCAGGGATAAGGTATCCACAACCTCCCCTGGTAGCCTATTGCAATGTCTCATGGTGAAGAAATTCTTCCTAATGTCTAGTTTAAATCTGCCCTTCTCTAGTTTGTACCCATTCCCCCTTGTCCTGTCACTACAAGCCTTTATGAATAGTCCCTCTCCAGCTTTCTTGTAGGCCCCTTTCAAGTACTGGAAGGTTGCTGTAAGATCTCCTTGGAGCCTTCTCTTTCCCAGGCTCAACAAACCCAATTTTCTCAGCCTGTCCTCGTATGGGAAGTGCTCAAACCCTCTGATCATCCTTGTAGCCCTCCTCTGAACCCATTCCAACGGCTCCATATTCTTCTTCTGTTGAGAATTCCAGAACTAGACACAATACTTCAGATGAGGTCTCGCAAGAGTGTAATATAGAGACAGTCACCTCCCTCAACCTGTTGGCCATGGCTCTTTTGATGCAGCCAAGGATATAGTGGGCTTTCTGAGCTGCAAGTGCACATTGCTGGCTCATGTTGAGCTTCTTATTGGTCAGCACCCCCAAGTTCTTCTCTGCAGAGCAGCTCTCAGTCACATCATCCCCCACCGTGTACTGAAAACAGGGATTGCCCCGACCTAGGTACAGGAACCTGCACTTGGCCTTGTTGAATGAAACTCATGAGATTCTCACAGTCCCACTTCTCCAGCTTGTCCAGGTCCCTTAGGATGACATCCCATCCTTCTGATGTGGCAACTGCACTGCTCAGCTTGGTGTCATCTGCAAACTTGCTGAGGGTGCACTTGATTTTGTTGTCTGTATCATTGATGAAGATATTAAACAGCCCTGGTTCCAGTATGGACCCCTGAGGGGCACCACTTGTCATGGATCTGCATCTGGACTTTGAGCCATTGACCACTACCCTCTGAATGTGACCCTCGAACAGTTTCTTATCCACCATGCCATTCACCCATCAAATCCTTATTTCTCCAGTTTAGAGAGAAGGATGTTCTGGGGGACCATGCCAAAGGCTTTACAGAAGTCAAGTGATTGCCTGTTGCTTAGTTAGGGAATGTAGTAGAGTTGTATGAGGTGAGGTGCGATCTTTGATACTCACGCCATTAACAGTTGCATAAATGAAATCTTTCTGGATGCAAACACCTAAACCAAGAAGTGGAGGACAGCATACACAGTTTCAGCTCAGGTAGGAGTGGACTTGAACGTATGCGTTCATTTACATGGTATGTGGCTTTTACCACTGAGGCATGACAGGAGCATCAGATCCCTGTTGCTCTGTAAATTTTGTATTCATCTCTTGTTGGAGTAAGGTTTCTGCAATAATGCCTAAGTAGCACTTGTCTCTGGCTGGATAAAATCAGGGTTAAAATAAAGGCAGAAACCCAATATATTTTCATAAGGCTGCTGCTCCACAACACTTTAACCCAATGGAAATAGGCACAGCCTTAATTCCATCCCTCTCCCTTGTCCCACCTCTGCATCTCACTAAGTCAGCAAGAAATTAATTTCAAGCTAAGTGGCTTTCTGATGGTTTATTGAGAGCTGAGGCTGGCTTGCTGGAGGTTCTGGCAAGTACCAGTGCTGGCTTCAAGGGAAGAGTGGCTCATGACCAGAGTGGGTAGCATCTGGCAACACCAGTTGAGGCTGCCAAGCACTGACAGGATCTACAGACTGCAAAGGACAACCTGCTCATCAGAAGCAGCCTGTGGTCTGATGGCACCTTTAAACTTTATTGTGTGCAAGTGTTGCAGAGGGTGGGATTCTACCCAGCTGAGGATGTTTGCAGCTTACAGATTGGGTTGGTTTGTTCCTAGTGGAGTTGTCCTTGTTATCAGCAGGGCAAGAATGAAGTGGCTAGCTTGACATTGTTTTCTTGGGAGTCCTTTGTGCAGAACAGGGTGAGATTATCACAATGATTGTTTGGAAAAAAACCAAAATCAAACCCATAAAAAAAGATAAACACTTGAAGGGAGTTGAGATGTAAATCTTAGTCTGTCACTAACAGATAATAAGTAGGTGATGAACGGACTCTGAAGAGCCTCAAAGATGAGCATATATTTGGAATGATAAGTTAGGCTGTGATTGGGATGCAAAGGAAACTATCTCAAGGCAGGAAGTTAAAATGCGGGGCTTTGCAGCATACTTTTAGACCTCAGAAAAACAAGATTTCATTAATTGTTTAAAAGGCATGCAAAACAACATTTTTAAATAGCTGCTACAGTAAAATGATGGTGCCCTGTCTTTTCTGTGAGAAGTGTGTACTTTTGTTTCCTTGAAGTAAGTTTGCTCGCAGTGCAGTTGCAGGTGAGCAAATGTCTGCTTTGCACAAGCTACTGCTGCAATTGGCAGGTTTTGGCAGTCTGCATGGGACTGTCCTGGACTGAAAATCTGCAGTCTCTGTATGTGCTTTGCTCTCCACAGGTGGTTTTGTCCAAGCCAAAACTGAGATGCATTTTGCATTTGTGTGTGAATAAAAAAATATACCTTTACCCACTTTCTTAGTGGATACAGTGTCATGCAAGAGGTTTCACTTTTCAGGACTGAACAAAGGGAAACCTAGTTAGCAGATACCAGGCAAGGGAACATAATTCTGTAAGAATGAACACCTTAAAGCCAGTGCAGAGATGTAACTTGGTCTTTGCACTAGGAAAATACAGCTTTTGAAAATATATGTGTACATATATCAGCTTCTTAATTTACCTGTCCATTTATGTATGCTTATTCTGTACACAAACACAGAAATCTTGAGGAAAGAGATGGTTAAGAGCAAAGCCATGCATCAGAACCTTCTGGAGTTGACTGTTTTCCCTCTGTTTCAACCTAATATCTTTATGGAAGGAGTTAGGTTTTACTAGGCTGTTGACCAACAGCATATTTAGTCGATGGTTAATGTATCTGTGTTGCTGGAAGCCATAATGCTTAGCAGTGTATGGGGGCCTTTTAAGTGTTCCTGGGAGATATGATTAATGTGACATAAAATGACTTTCACAGTAGTAATTGAGGGTCTTTAGTGTACTCCTCCTTTGTGCATTTCCTATTTTGTGTTTGTAGCAGAAACTGAAAGCCTTTTTTACAGAGGATTATATTCCTATAATCTCTCAGTATTCTCAGTGCAACAACATCATTTGAGGAAACTATCTTATTAGCTTCTTGTCTACAAACAGTACCATTTGCAGGTCCTCAACATCTTGGGTTGTGTTAGAATTGTCCTGAATAGCACTGCAGAAAATATTTAATATTAGAGTTTTCTTCTAACAGATAGCTCTTCTAAATTGATGTTACACTGAAAATTAAAGTGAGTGAGTTCTGTGTGGAGGAACTGAGGGAAGATGCTGTGTCTTCCCCCATTTCATTTTTGTCTAGTACAAGTACTCATCCCTTGAAGGAAGAAATTCCATAGTTCGTTTTCACTATGTACTGTTTTAACGAACTGTGTAGTGAGGCAGTAGGGTTTGTGTTCTCCTAGTAGTGGTTGGACCATCTCATTGATTGCTAAACATATGACTTTTTCTGTGCTTGGAAACTGAAGAGGTTTGTTTTGTTTTGTAAGTTTGAAAGTGCTTGTGTTGCAAATACAAATATTTGGATGCTGCCATCAATAAAGCTAAAGCTTACACATGTGCTTCTTCAGAAGCTAGAGAGATGAGAAAAATAAACAGACTATTTTTTTCTCCCAGAGTTTATCTGCAGTAGAATTCAGAATTAGCCAGTTTATAAGATTTACCTTATGCAAGAAAATATTCGTGTAATTGAGCTTTTTGGTCTGATTTTGATAACTTATCAGAGTTTACAGTGCTGTCATGGAACTGTTTGGGCACAGCATCTCCCTAAGCAGATAATAGTGTAAATCTTTTGCTTCATTGGTGCTGGCACAGCTACTGAATATGCTATTGTGTGAACTTACAGACCAGATAATCTTAATTGGGCATTTCCTGAGAGGGAAGGATGGCTGTAAAAGGAAAAAATTGGAAATAAGGGCCCACATTCCTAATATACAAATTTGGCATCCATCCAGGAAAATGGGAGCGCTTCCTGTTAGTTGAAATCTTCCAAGAGTTGAAAGCATGGAGATACATACCACATACCTCTGGGAGTCAGAGGAAGGGGGAAGCCTGGGAATAGCTTGTGCATGAAAGCTCTAGGGAACAAATTTCTTTGTGATGTGGTGGGACTGAGGGGTGTGAGCAGCTGGATCTCAGGGCAGCTTGTAGCATCAGTGGACCATCTCCTTTGCCTGACAAGGGACTTGGGTTGCTTTGCAGTACTTGCATCTGCAGAGTTTGGTGTGACAAACTAGAGCCTTTGTAGAGTTCGGTCAAATGCAATTCAAGCTATATGGATTATGTTTATGTATGTGTTATATATTTGTATTCATGTGTAATGTAACACTTATGATGGTGTATTCTGCAGATACATGTGGAGCATTGACTCACTAAATTGGAGAATCTGTGTTATACATAAACAATAGAATATTTTATGTAAGTTGGAGAAAAGGATGACAAATGGAAGTAGGAACAGGCAAAAAAGCTCTGACGGAACGGAAGTGGGTTTCTTTGCACCAGTAGTTGCGCTGGGTTCTATTGGAATAATCTCTCTGGATTGGCATTTTTAAGAGAAAGGTTGCTTATTAAGATGAACTAAAGTGCAGTGAGTCAGAATTTGAACCTCTACTAATGGAAGGTTGGAAAAAAATAGGGAAGTGGGGAAGAGCTGTGTTGAAAAAAGGAAGCGGCTTGTTTATGTTAGGGGTGAAAGTTGTATTCTAGATCTTCCTTGCTGATCTGGTTTAATTAACATACATTAGTGTATTACTGTAGATGCTTCTGATGTTTGTAAGTACTTTCAGGCCACTTTCTTAATTTTTTAGGTTGCTTTAGTGTAGTGTGGCGGGGTCTTTTTGGTGGGTTTTTTTGGCAAGCCTTTGAATGAATTATGATCATAACTGTTTAGAATATATTTATTAGTATTCGTGGACGGTTGAGGGTCTATATACTACAGTCACTTCTACTCAAGTTAGCCTAAGCTCCAGGAAGATTAAAACTTCTAGGGTAGGTATAATCAGATGTAGCATTAGTAGCAGTAAGGGAGGGTGGCTCCCTTTTCGTGTGGAAGTCCATCATAAGTATTCTATTAAATATGAGTTATAATACAGTAGAGATTTAATTATTCTACTGGTGCATTGGAAACTGATCTCCAAACTTCAGTCAGGGGTAGTAATAAACTAAAATCTGTTTTTTAGTCATCTTATATGCTACAGTAGCATATGCTAAAGAAATATGCATATAATTCAAAATAAATAAGCTTTGCCCATTTTGACTTTAGCAGTCTAGTGCAGCTGTACTAAATTACTTCATTCTTGATGTAACTTTAATCTCATCTCCCTGAATATGAGTATGATTGTATTCCTTAAACTTCTTATGTGAAAAGAAAAACAAAAAGAAATCTGGTCATCTTCTCTGATTAATGAATGAAGAACGGTTTTGGTGTCATTTGTCATGAAAAGAAATAGAATTACCTGTATTAATAGTTTTATGTGTGATGACATATTGTCAGTATAATAGTAAAGGAGAATAATGGCAGACTTAAAAACGCAGTTGCAGTAAAGGTCTACACATGGTACAGATGATGCAGGTGTGTCAGATTTGAGAGGAGAGAGCAGTAAATGTGTGGAAGAGAAGGCCCCCAGTCTAATACTGCATTAAGGAGCTTTAAGCTACCATACACACTTTCGGGATTGTTTCTGAAGACTTGGTGGTCTATTAGCTAGCACCTATTAGGAGAACACATTGATCAGGTGAAAACCACTTAAATTATACCTTTGTTTTTTGTTGCTTATTATTTTTTTTTCTTTTTCCTCCTCCTTCTAAGGAGGGAAGTGTGTAGTCATTCTTTGACTTCTGTGTGATTTGAAATAGCTCAATTAAATGTGGACAAGCTGCCATTAGTGTCTACCTGAAACTACAGTAGTGTCTAAATCAGGTGTTCATGTCACCAAAGCAATTTACTCCATTTGAAGTATTCAGGATAACAGTTAATTTTCCGCTTACTTTGTAACTATGATGCTTATGCATTTTCTGTGTTGTTCACTCAGCACCAAAATTTATAAATGGTAATTGAGTGCCCTGAAGAGTCTTTAGGTACTTAAATGATCTCTTGATGAGAAACAAACATATCTGTGACTTAGTTGGAGCTGATAAATATATATGTCCTCGGGAAGAGGGCCTCGAACCACCTCTTTACGCCAGAATACTGAAATGTGGGTATAAACTACAGATATCTAGGTTTATAAGTTGCAACTCATAAATTAACAGCCAATATTTTGTACTGCTAAGAGGTTGTTTGTTGGTAAACTCTTCTGTTTTATCTGAATCTGTGTGAACAATGAATATCCTTCAGTCAGCCTTTCCAAGTGTTGTACATACTGTGGAAAATACAGAAATCTGTTATAACTTGTTATAATAATTTATAGTGAAACTGTTTTCTATTTTATTAACCATCATGTTGGTAGCAGGTACAATTAGAAATCCATTTTTTCTGCTGTGCACTGCACTCGAATTACTCCTGCTTCTTTTGTAATTACTTTTCCCAAATACTCAGACCTAGGGGCAGGAAACCAACTTTATAGGGGAAACAAGTCCTGCCTTTGTACGGTACTATGAAATGCACAGAGTAAACAAATGAGGGGTGAGAGATTGGGATAGAAGGGGAGTTTGTTTTCCTGCATCACTTCACTTCTCTTGTGCTGATAGTTAAGGGTTTTTTTTTTAAAAAAAAGGGGTGGGGGAGGAGGAGGAAGGCAAAATGGGTTGTTAGCAGTGTCCCTTAGGATCATAAATGAAGGGAAGGTTGTGTATGTAATTCATAAACATCCTGAACTATGCGCCTTCTATTTTAACTTATTAGGGCATGAAGCAGTGCCTGCCAGGTTAATTTCACACTGCTGAATTCATCATTCATGCAGTTCTTAATTTCCTGTTCTATACAAAGTTGTGATAAGGAGAGAAGCAGCGTATTTGAATATTTGATTCCAAATAATTAATTCTAAAGAAAAGCATTTTAGAAGTAGCTGCAAGACAATTATAGTTGGTTTTTTTCAATTGAATTTGGAGAATAACATGGGAAAGTTTATTTGTCTCTGACAGGAATTATTGTTTTTGTCTAACAAACAAACACTTTAACAAATTTTTCTCTTTTATTGATAAAACTATTGTTTTGAGTTCAGGATGTAGTAGGCAAACAATAAAATAGAAAAACCACTTGCAAATACCGCCAAGCTTTTCTGCTTTTCGCATCTGCCAAAGGGAAGAATGTTAGTGTGGAACAGTGGTCAGTCCTCTGGTTCTTCATGGTTTTAATGCTGAAAATGGTTTTAATGGTTAGCTGGAGTTCAAGAATTTTTCCAGGCTGCTCCCTGCTTTTTGTGTCTGTGATGCGATATCCTCAGAATTTTTTTGAGGTGGAGGGAAGCCTCAAAATTCATATTTATTGAATATTATATAGACTAATACCCTATTTCTCTTCTCTAACTCCCAAGCTTTACTTGAAATTCAGTCACAGACACTGTCTTATGTTGTGATTTGAGAGAGTTGGATTCAGCTAGTTTAGGAAGGTTATTAAGATGAGTTCCTTAAGTTTTGCTTTAGTCTTGAGAAACTCTTGTTTTATGTGGATATTTTTATAGCCTTTCTATTAAAGCATCTAAGTAATCAGTAGAGATAAATTTCTTGGCTTTGATGTCGGAATTGCTGGGAATTGTGTATTTTAAGAAAATAGTAGGATTGAGAGTAACTGGGAGTTGAAGGAATTCGGTCAACTATTTCTCATCCTGCTTTTGAGGACTTACGCTATGAAGTTTTATTTAAGAGGAACAGTCGTGGCTTTATATTGGTGCCTTAAGCCCATGTTGCATAACCCCCCATATCATCATTTTTTGGGGGTTATTGTTTCTGGGTTTTGTGGGTGTTTTGTTTGTTTTAAAGCCAAACTGCACCAAAATGCACCATAGAAAAACATTACATATGGGAATTGAAAGTACCCAAGTTGCAAGATCCAAGACAAACTTGAATAACAAATGTTATTTCTCTTTGTGGTACATAAAGCTTATATGGTGATACTTTTAAATGTTTATAATAGAGAAGCATGTATATTGACTTTGTTGTTATTTGGCTCTTATTGTGATGATCTGGTTTTGTTTTTAGCACCAGCAAACATTTTTAAATCAGCTGAGGGAGATCACTGGTATCAATGACATCCAGGTACTACAACAGGCACTGAAGGTAAGATGAATATATCTTACTTGTAGCTGCATGTGTACATCTGCTAACTGCCTGCTAAAGCGGCGAAGCTCACGCTTTCTTATATATCTTCCCTTCCTTCCTTTCCATTCACAGTTTGAACACTTTTTAGATGTATTTCAGGAGGGGAAAAAACAAATAATAATCGCTTGTTCATTTTAGAAGGACTCTTGATTTCTTTTGGTACTGACCAAAATTAATTAATTAAAAAAAAATTAATCTGCTGTTCAAAAATGGTAATGCAGGAATGATATGACTTGCCTTTTCCTTCTACCTCAAGTGGTTTGTGATGCTGTGGTGCTACTGCAGCTGCTCAACTCCTGATGAGTTAGATCTTGTTTTCTTGTCAAGGTGGATTTAAGTTTTCTGTCATGGCAGGAGGTCCTGCTCAGTAGAATCAAGAACTCTTCTTGAACTTGCCACCCTTTACTAATTTGCCATAGTTTTACTAGTGTTTTTTTAAACAATTATGAATTCTTTCACAGCACAGAATAGTTCTTTGATGCAAGTAGAGAATGTCAGGTCTTTTTGCATTCTGTTTCCCCAAATATATGTATAAATCAAATCAAATAAAAAAAAAAAATCTTGTGTCACTCAAGTAGATCTTTTTACCTGTTTATAGATGATAAAAAAAATCTGACTTCAAATGAGATATATGTACGTGTATATAGTTGTTGTGTAAGATTCAGCATAAGTCACGTACACAACTGCACCTCAAAAGCCTGTTACTTCTGGCTTTAAAAATGAAGTGGTAGATTTTTCAGAAGAATTCAGCTGACTGCTGTTGAAAACAGAGTATGCTGATTGTGCTTGTTGAGGGGTTGACTAAAACTAGAACAGGTTTTTTTCTGAAATTAGAGGAATTTTACCCAAGTAAATTTTTATAAGATGTTTTGTGTTTATTTTAGTTAGAAATAGTGAATTATGCAGAACATGTCAAGTTTGTAAACTTTTCTTTTTAATACTTCTCCTGAAAATATGTTGTTGATCTTTTAAGTTGCTTGTTATGTTCTTCACTGTTAATAAACGTTTAAAAAGGCTGAGGGACTCTAATTTCCTGTTCTATTGATGTTTAAAGGACAGCAATGGTAATCTGGAGTTGGCTGTGGCTTTCCTCACCGCGAAGAATGCCAAAGTTCCCCAACTAGAGGAGGCAACTTACTATCAAACAGCCCTTCCTGGAAATGACAGATACATCAGTGTGGGAAGCCAGGCAGACACTAGTAGGTATTTTTTCTTTTCATAAACTTAAAGACAGGGAGCTAAAAGCTTGCCTATGACTATGAAATGGCTGTTAATCTGCTGATAATTCTTACATAACAATTTTTGGATTGTTACATATTCTTCCTTTTAGAAATACTTAAGTATTACTTTACACGTACATATGGTAGTGATCAGAGAGTGAATAACTGGGTTTTCATTCTTGTTTTCCTTTTTATTTCCTCCTATTACAGCATTGAAGTCATTTAGCAAATAATTTAAGGCAAAAGCAGGATGCTCTTTTGTCAAAACAAAATAAAATCAGAGTGGAGCCTCCAAATGTCTGTCATTAGGAGTATTAAGCTTTAGCATATTGAGCATAGTTTCTCCCTGACAGGGATGACTTTCACAAGCAGAGAGGCAAGAAGATAGGGGTACATTTTATAGTAAGAAAGCAGTTATTTTAAATTAATATTAAATATACTTAATTTTAAGCAATTTTATGTAGCTGATGCAGGAGATCCCAGAGCTTGTATTTCTCTGAGCCTTGTGGGTTCTATTCCTTTGCTTAAGTGTGTAGTCATTTCTATGGGAGGAAAAGATGTTAAATGTGTTCCAGAAGTAAATGTGGGAAATAACAGAAGTAGTCAAAGGAAATTTTGTAGTCAGATAGATTTCTGTAAAATCTTAGTTTCTTCATACCGTATTTACATTCCAGTATTCTAAACGTGGATGTAGACTATTTTAATTATATATTGATCCTTTGACCATACATGCAGTACATCTATGTAGCTTTTATTAGAGGAGTGAAATTATGTAGATTCGCCTATAGGAGGATATTCCCCCTCTTCGTTTCACTTATGTTGGAGTGGTGCCATTGTAAAGTTTAGTTGGATCTCCTTATTGTGTGTACAGTTGTCTTTTTGTCTCTGACACCTTGATGTAAACATTTTCTAACCTTTCTATTTTGTAATTTTCTTTTAATTTGTAATGAGTTTATGCTCAACATAAGCATAAACTCTCAAAGCATAAGCATAAGATCTCAAAACTGCATTTTGATCCTTGGTGTTACTAACAACCCCATATAAAATGCACTGAGTACATTATAGGTAGTTGGATTATCCCCCACTAAGCTTTGGGGGGAGTGGGTTATTTTTGGGGTTTTTTTGTTTCTCTTTCTTCTCCCCTTCAGAAAGAAAATACACACAAAATCCCACATGTAGTTAATTTGCAATGTCAGAAAGTTGACATTGAGGAAATAGAGACTGTTTGCAAGACTTTACACTTGTCATAGTCTCCACTACTGAAGAACCACTATAGCGGTGGAATAGTAAGCTGGATTCTCTTGCAGTCTATGTTTAATTAGATTTGTTAGCAATCGCATTAATTGAAGTGTTTAGTTTTGCTGCCACTTACTGTACTATACAACCTTATTGAAGATATGAGGTGACCAGGGTTATGAGAGGGGAGAGTGAAGCCTGTGGAGTCTACATTACATGTGACTGGTGGTCAACCTGAAAAAAGTAAGTCTTGAGTTGCACATTCCAAGTTGAATTTTAGGATTCTTTTCTGGAGGGCTCAAGGCAGATCAGGATTCCTTACAGCTACATAGTAGTACAAGTCAGTAATCAAGAGGTGCCAACTACTGTGGAAAGAACAGACAGAGGTTTGGTTTTTTTTTTAATTTACTTTTTACATCTTTAGTATCTGGTCAAATCCTCACTGGCAACAAAGATGAGTTGAGCTAGTCTTTGCTGTCTTAGTTAGACTGAAAACATGTTACGAGATAAAGGTGTCTTGTCTAGCTTTTCCTCACGTTGGAGGACTCATGGGGCAAGAACTAAACACCTACAGTGGAACAAAAGTCTTGACCAGTCTGATCATAGAGCCACATACCTCCCCTTCCGCCCTGCTCTTGGAGATCCAGTGGAAGCTTCTTGCAGAAACCTACACCACTTCTGTTGTGATCTACTTGCCTGTAACTATTTTGATTATGAATTTTAAAAAAATGAAGTACTCTTAAAATGGATGAATTTCAGGGCCCAGCATTAGTAAGTGCTGTTATGTAAGAGGGTACGGTGAAAGACAACAGATGACTTGGGAGAAGGGAATGGAAGGGTGGAAATAGATGGAAAACGTATTCGGCAATAATAGCTCCAACCATCAGCATTCCTTTCTGCAGAGTACCCTATTAGCACTCCTCAGTAATGATGCTGAATTGCTTACAGTATCCTGCCTTTCAAATTTGACTCCCTTTTACTGTCCCATGTAGGTGTAATTACACGAAGATAAATATAGCTCACCATTACTGTTCCTTACTGCATAACTAGCTTTGTGCATTTGGAAATTACAATGTTATGAGTCACCAAGCTTCATGGTCCTGCTGAGTTAAGTCATCCAAACTAGGGATAAGAGGAAGTTACAGATAAATATCAGAACTGTCTTTTATGCCACAGAAACCCTCCAGCCACTTACAAAGGCTTTCAGATGTATACCTTGCATAAAGGTATATCAACTGTGTTCTGTGGTCTTGACTGACTACATTTCTTTGAAATGGTTACTTAGTCAAAGGGTCAAATAAAAAGCCTTAGCGTTTGATGCTTAGCTTGGATTATGCACGGGGTTTTCCAGTAGTGATAGCTGTTACTCAGCTATTTGAGAGTTGTATTTTGGAAGGTGTAAGAAAACTGGTTTTTTTTCTTATTAGCAAATGCAACAGTTCAGCAGCTGTATAAAGAGTTTGCATAAACACATAAAATTTGCTCTTCTTTAAAAGCGAAGGCTGACTTGCACAATCAGTGTTATTTATGATGCTTGCCTGTTCAAAATGGCATATGCAAGCACCTGCAAGTGTAGCTTTTTTATGTCGAGTGATGCATAGTTTACATATCTGATACCGTTGCAAAGTTAGTGATACTCTTTGGGATTTTTTTTCCCCTTTCTGCAGTCTGTTAGTGAGCAGAAAGTACTTAAGCAATCTTAGATTAAAGGTGTTCATTTGTACATTGCAAACCTAATGCTTAAGTGTTCTGCTTACTAGCATAAGTCCTAGGCACTGCACTTAAAGCAAAACCAAAGAAGCTTGGTTGTGCTTTCCAGTAATTTTACTTCATTGATTTCTCTAGAAACCTTTTTTTCCCATTTGAAGTAATGCAGTGTTTTTTCATCTGTGGCTACACAACAGAACTGTTGTATTGATAAGCATGGATCCATTGTCGTCTTATTTGAGAAACTAGCAGAAACCAAGGTTAAAGAAAGCAGCAGAATGAAGAGAGGACATTTATTTTTGAAGTTTTATTGTCTTCCAATGAAATAGCTGTCAAGACAAATACACTCTCTCACTTCTTTTGAAAACTAAAAATTCTTTTTAAAAAAAATAATTATTAGTCTTTTACAATTGCGCATTCCACAATCGAAACAAAAGATTTCAAGCCTTTTTGTAAGGACACAATACAATGTAACTAGAACATCACACACACACACTCACCAACTTGAGAGTTTAAGACTTCATTGCTTATAGGGACCTGACTTTTTGTATTTTCATGTTCCTAGAGACTGAGCTTTTGTGTAGGTTTCAAAAGTAATTTGGTCAGATTTTTCTAATGAGGTAGATTTAACTGCACCCAGACCCTCCTGAATGATCTTTATATAACATTTCTTAAAAAAACTTCTGTTGTAGAGACCTGAAAATTTTATACGGTAATTGGTTTTGATTATTCACTGTCCTTACTTTTAGACTCCTAATGTCTTGCCTAAATCCCACTTTCTTCAGGTTAAGTTCTTTATTCTTCGTGCTGTCTTCTGTGGAGGTTATAGTACACTTTATTCCTTTTATCTCTGAAGTCTTGCATGCTGGTTTATCATAATGTCTGCTCAGACTTTCTGAGATCTAAACTAAGCAGCCCAAATTCTTTCCAAGTCTGTGGATGCATTTTCTATGCCTATTATCATTTTTTCTTCCTCTCTTCTAGACCTTCTCTAGCAGGTTCTCCCTTTGGGGAACTGTGGCACTCAGAACAATAACCAAGACTTCTGCTGAGCTCTTAAGAGAAATATGTGAATATCCATGAATGTCCGTGTAGTACTCTGACAGTATACCTCAGTGAACCGCTTCATATTTTCTTTAACATTGTCATGTGAATTGCAGGTGGAACATGAATCACCTGCAAGTTCTAGATCCTTCTTGGCACAAGTCCTAGTCAGTTCTTGTCGTATAACTGTGCATTTTCCTGTGTGTTTTATTGTTTTTGTGAGTAGAATTTGACACTAGTTTCTTCTGTCTACTTATTTAACTTGGATATCACTCTGTCTTCATGATGTTTCCAACTATTTCAGGGATTATTTGTGTCATTTCCACATAGATTCCTGAGACTGTCTCCAGCTTCATGTCGCAGAGTCCCTACTTCAAAATGTCAGGAGTCTTGTATCTTGAGGTGTTCCTTCCATCTTAAAGATTCAGTTGATCCTCTGTTCTATGACTACGTCTCTCCTCCCCTCCTCTATCAGGGTGAGAATTATCAGTTTAAGGTGTTAGCATCCTAGCACAGTGTAAATGCAGCCAAGAAGATGAAGGATCTGTAAGACACTGGTAGCTAACGTTTGCTGGCTCTTTCATCAGTAGAGTTGTTTGGGTTAGCGAAGCAGCTGTTGGGATGCTCTGTGTTCTTTCCACAGCTAGTTTTAACCAAAACTGTTATATACAACCAATTAAATTAATTTTTCAAGTAGGCTTTCAAGACCAACGTGATGTTTAACATTGCAGAATAGACAGTAAAATATAGTATCTTGCTTAGCTCTGCTTGTAGTAAACAAGACTGATGTAGTCTCAACTTCTTTTTTTCCCCCCTTTTTTATATTGTTATGTTGAAATTGGAGTCTTGCTGAATTTCCATACTTGGCACCTGTTTACAGAATGCATCGGGCCTGCACCTTCATTTTCCTCTCTTTGTGCCAGCGGGTATGTCACTGGTTGTTTATTGCCTGTCGCTGGGTTCAACTTCTTCTTCAGATCTGTCTCTCATGCCAAGTTTCCCAGCCTGATTAACTTTGAAGCTCCTACTCTCTGCCTTTTTCTGGTATAAGTAACAAATCCGTAATGCAGTAATTATTTTAATGATCTAGGCAATTTCCAAGTTATAACCATTTATTTAAATTATGATGGAAACTTCTTAAGTAAACAGACTAATAAGAAGTTGTTTTAGAAAAAAAAGAAGGTAGGTATCTGTCCATCTATCTACCCATCTATCTATTTTTATATATAGTGTGTGCATTTACAATATATACATTAGCACATTTATCACTAATTTCAACGTATGACTTAAAATTTCTTTCCAGAGTTACATATTATGTCAGACTCTCTGGATCTTAAATACCAGAAGCATGTAGTATTATATTATTTTAATCAAAGATATATATATATATATATATATATTTATTAGTAAAACGCTTAATTCTGCATATTAATTTCAGTTGGATAAATATTATGAAGGAGCTAAGCAAACCTCTTTTGATGAGTGGCTTCATTGTTCATTAAGAATCTTTTTAGAAGCAAAATTTTTTGTTTCTTTAAGTATTTTGTGGCTTAGTTAAGAATGTTTGCATTTCCTAAGGCCATGAGGCATACAATAAAAAGTACCTCTGTGAAGACGAGCCACTGCTAACTAAAGTTTTACAAAAGGTTTGAAAAATCAGCATATGTAAATTGAAGTCTGGTACTACGAAATTGGATAAGTGGTATTGTTTTTAATGCCTTTTATAAAATGCATCCTTCAACCTGTCGCAGGAAACTCATGTATCTGATGAATACTTTGTGTAAAAGTTGACTGCTTTTCTCTTTGTCTTCAGACTCAGATCTTGAACACAGAGATCAGTTGGTCACATGGAAAACCTGAGTAGATCAGTTTTGTGGATGAATTCCACTAATAATTACTGTAAAATAAACAGTCGCAGGTTTAAATTAGCACCACAAAATTGAAGTGAACTAAACATTTCAAAACTAGGTTAATGCTGTATTTGTTAATGATTAAGAGAGAAGGCAAAGTAGTCATAGTTGTAGAAAAACTGCTTGAAATTTTGATTTCCTCTCACTAAAAAAAGGGGGAATCCCCGTGTTGACAAAAATGAAGGTACTTTAAAACACGCCTTCCCACTCCACCAAACCTGCGTAAATTTCATATACTATATGTATGTGTATAATCGGTAACTAACTGACAGGATTGCCAAATGTACAGTCAAGCTGATAAATATATTTTTTTAAAAAAGCAAAGTTTAGTCTCCAATTGTACCCTTGCTGTTATGACTTCTATTGAGTTTTCTTCTTCATAATCCTGTGATTTAAGATTCAAGTCTTGGGTGAACTGCTGCAGCTTAATGAGTTACTGAGTTAGCTGAGATGCTGAAAAAGACCTTGGGCCTGCTCCAAGTACTGCAAACGAGCTAGAATATAGTAGCTTAAATCTCCAAAACATTTTGATTTTACATTTGCTGCAAACAAATCCTTACATGGAGTTAGTTACCATGGATTAGCTGATATTTAGAAGTCTATCTTTTTAACGTAAGATTTGCTAGGTAAACATTCTGTGACATGAATTAATGATACCACTCGCATATGGTGATAGCATCTGGCGGACAATGTTCACTCTGTTGTCTTTTCTTATGCAGATCAGGAACAATATATATGTGAAAACAACATTTTTATTGTCTCGTCCAAAACCTTTGTATGCAAAAGGAAGCTGTTTCTTGAAAGCAAGTGGAAGTCAAGGATTTGAGGTTTTAATAATTAAGTGATGGAATCACTGGTAGTATGTATGGTAATAAACTTGTGAATGCATAGAGTGGTGATATATATTAATAAAGATTAAGGAGCTAGGGAGGTGCAAAGCAGCTGAATAATTTAACGAAAGTGTGAATTGAAGTTGACCATTATAGCATGGGGTTTTTTTGTGTGATGGGGATTGTTTTTTCCTTTTTTTTTTTTGTGTAACAATGGGAGTTTTTGTTAAACTCTTAACTGCAAGTTATGTGGTCTTTTCTGGAAAATACTCCCCATATAAAAGAGCGTACTTTCTTTTGTGTTGTTGTGCAAGAATATCATCACTCTTACCTGACTAAAGACTAGCAAAAGGAATATTTTCCTCTGTAAGCAGGTGATTGGAGTAATTCCATCTTTCTCCATCAGTATATGTGTCTGCTAGATTGAGGTTTAATCCATTTTTAGTTCTGACCACTATTACTACTTGCAGAAAAACCTCTTGTCTCCAGTGGAGATGACGTGCTTGTGTGTGACTACCTGCAAATGACTAGAAAATGAAGCACCACATTTCAGAGCGTAATAGGTACAGTGGGTACTCACGGGATCGTCTCATTGCTGCTGACCTTTCTTCTGCTCTCAAGCTGTAGAACAGAGCCATACTTGCACATAACCCAGGTTCTGGTATTATTTTAGCTTGAAATACATATTTTTCAGCATAGCTGCTCATATATCAAAACTCCTTTGGGTGAGACTTCTAGACTTCTGCTGGTGGTTCTTGTAATTGGTTTAATACTTCTGAAGGAGAATTTAAGGCATCTGAGTTGAAATATCCTGATATGCTGCAAGATCTGAGCTGACTATAGAAGACACAAGAATAAAATCGTGGGGTTTGTGAGGTACTGGTTTTGTGGTCATAGTGTTTTTTCCATAATTCCAGATCATGACAGGTTATCCAGTTTACTTTCTAGTCAAGAGTGATTCCTTTAAAAGCTTACTAAATAAAATAGAAATTCAACTATTTTTGTTTGGGGGCTCTATTTAAAGGGCTAAGTTGAAAGCTAATTTTTGAAGACACTGGTATTAAGAGAAACTCTTCTTTTACAGCTTCTTCTAAGTTTAACCTTTCTGTGAGGACAAGTCATCTAATTTTCTGTTCATACACAGCTATGGCAATGATTTTCTGTATCATAAATACAGTGTTTTACTTTGATCCAATTAGAAATGTCACCGACAAGTAAGCTTCAGGAAATACTGGAAGCTGTCTCTATAGTGAGTCAGCCCATCCAGGAGAAAATTCAGAGGCTAAGTGGAGAAGCTCTTTGGGTGTGAGCGGCTGAGTGGCCTCTAGAAGGAGAGATGCAGGCAAGCTGCTCATCTCTGTGAGCAATCACCAGTTTTGAACCTATACTGTCTCTAGGAGAGTCTTTTATTTTCTACTGTCCAAACACGAGACTAGAGTCCCTTTCCTATCTCTTTGGGTAAACTTTGGTCTTTGAGGAAGGAGACAGAAGCCAGCCAATGCTCCACGTGCATGTCTGTCTAATATTGCACGTAAAAATCTCCTTTTCTACTTTCTCAACTTTTTCTGTCTGGATGACTTGGAAAAAAAGAGGCTTTTGGCCCCCAAAATTGTGATAACCAATGACCTTGGCTTTCCTGAAGGTCTCGTGCAGTTGATAGACATTATTGTTGGACCTGGCTGCTCTGAAAGTGTGGATGTGACAAATGTGGGGGTGATTGGTGTCATGGTGTGGTGTGGGTAGTGAAATTTTTCCTTGTTTAGGAGGAGAAGTTCTGTTACTACCCTCAGGAAACGGGGAGGGGGTTACAGAGGATGGTAGTATTTGATTCTTTAGATGATGGAAGCTGGAGAGGAAAGCAAAAGTAGAATTGTTTTCATCATTATTCAGTCAGTAAGGTCATCTAGCATTCCCTGTATGTCCGAGTATGGATCCTCATTTCGACTTCAGTATTTTTCTTAATTATTCTATTGATATGGGATACTTCTAGTAGACAGAAATTGCACTTAAATCTATTAAGAAAAGGAATGCACAGACAGGATAGAAAAGAGTTACGTAAGGAATTCCCCCATGTGTTATAAAACCTTATGAAAATGTTTGGCTCACTAGTGCACAGAAACAGAATTTGGGGTTGTATTGGGAAAACTCTTCACATATTCCTCCATGAGGAGGGAAGAAAACCTATGCTTGGATAAGGTATCCTTTTTGAAGAGAAGGTTGTCTTCATATGTTCATATGCAATTGATAATGGTAGCTGGAGTAATGCATTTAAGTATATTGCTTTAAGAGGTTTTTTAGAAACTATGGATTCCTGAATTTGTCCCATAGCTTTGTGAAGCTTTAAGATTGTTAGGAAGAAGGAAGACTATTGCCCATCATATTTTGGGAAGAGCAAGCTGCTGAAGGATTTTGTTTTGGAGGTGAAAGGGAGTCATTAGCAGGATTAGCGGTTGGAAGGGTGCAGGAGGGATGGACTGTAATGGCACTCAGCAATCCACATGGGCTCTCTCTCCTCTACAGTAAAATTTATCTTTCATTCTGTTTCACTTTTAATTTTGAGAAAGATAGTTTTGCTTTTCAGATGTGATTGATCTCACTGGAGATGATAAAGATGATCTTCAGAGGGCAATTGCCTTGAGTTTGGAGGAATCAAACAGGGCATTCAGGGAGACTGGAATAACAGATGAGGAACAAGCCATTAGCAGGTAAACGAACAACTTATATAAAGCAGAAATTAAATTAAAGAGTTGGAGATTGGCCTGTATTGTTTTTTTAACTTTTAATTTAACAAAGAATAACTTGTTTACTTTCACTTGTGCTACTGATATGCCTGGCTTCAGGATGTTGCTTTAATGTATTGTATGTTCTACACTGGAAAACAGTCTGTTACTTGTGGGCTAGGGTTTAATAGTATGTTTCATGTTGATATGTTTGTTAAAATATTGAGAAAGTGAATGGAGATAGAGGGTTACAGTCATATTTAAGTAGGATCTAAAACTAAATGCTTCTCCTGTGTATCAGATAAACAGCAATGAAAAATATAATTAAGCTAATAAATTCTTTGTCCTGTTTCTTGCAGTGTTCGCTTTACAGTAACATTTGCTTAGCTCTGTGCTAAGGCTGAGATTGAGGAAGGGGATAGTAATGCTATGACTTGAGTATACTAAGAGGAACTGCTGTGTTTTAGCTGAACTATGTTATTAACCTGTTTAACAAATAGGACTTAAAGGCTTTGTGTGAAGGTAACTTTTTAGTTTAAAGTTTTATGAACTTAACTTTCTCAAGCTGGATGTAATAAGAGTTTAAGTTAACTTTTGATCAGATTTTACAGTGACTTTTGTACAGTGTGTATGTTTATATGAAAATATAAATATAATTCTGAAATATTTGGGACTTGAACTAAGCGTGAATGTAGGGTTATATGGGAAGAATGTTCTTTTCTTTTCATCCATGGCTGGCCTTGGGAGGGATATTTGGGTCCTTTCATATGTTGCTGGTCTTATTCTAGAGGAAGGGTCAGTGATTTGATCCTTGTGGTAAAAGTCTAAGTACTGCCTCCTTGTGAAAGACTAATTTTGTAAAAATAAATTGATTAGATAGGGAGATTCGCCTCAATAATTCTTTTCCTCAGTTCACTGTATTTAGCATTTAAATGATTTATCAGGAAAGTCCAACTATGAGCATGTTGAGAATGTTACCTTATCTACACTAATTTTCTTTTGAAGAATAAATGTGCTAATCGTGAGAATAAACATACCCTTCCTTTCCTCATTTGTGATAAAAGCCATCTTATGAGAGTTTAAGATAACATATTTTAGGAGAGTAAGATGGGATGAGAGGAGTTCGGCCTTAGTATATGCATGTATACATGGTTAGAGTGGAAGTTCTGTCTGGTTTTGATTGAGAAATTCAACTCTTGCATGCTCGTTTTTGAAGGACAAAATTGTCATAATTGGAGCTGTAATTCTGGCAGACACTTAGAAAGATGGACATATGTCTGGGAGTAGAAATCTTTTCCCTTTTTTTTTTCCCCCTTGGATACTTTTGCTGTGCTCACTTGTTGAGAGCCTTGAAGCCTTGTTTTTTTCCTGTAGAATTTGTTTTCCACTTGTTGGACTAAAAAGTCATATTTGTCATATTTGCTTAGCCCATCACTAAGTACTATAAATACATTCTACTTAAATTATGATGGGTTTTTTTCTGGTTGCAGAAGTTAACAAAATACGCATTTTTCCCCCCTCCCCTCCAGATGTACAGGGGCATGCAGACAATCTGTTCAGTTACATATAGAGAAACGTATTGGTGTTCTGGTGAGGTATATACTTGATGGCATAATCACACATGATAGCATGTACCAAATTAAGAGCCTGTTGCTACCAAGAGGGATATGGCCTGCACACTGTACCACATCATCTGTGCTTGCTATAGTAGCCTTTGGAGCATTTGTTGCATGAATTTCTTTCCCAAAGCCATAAAAAAGATACTCAGTAAAAGATTTGGTGTGTCATGGCACAAGGAATAGAAATGGGACTCCTCGTGTGAATGCAGTCAGGGAAGAGTGAGGGTTTTGGCAGCATTGGGGTGTTGGATTAAATCAGTGACCTACTAAAATACACTCTGAGTTGGTGGCAAATCATGTCAGAGTTGTACAAATACAGGAAGTTCAGAATTCTTGATCGGAACTTCTCAGTCAGTTTCCCTAAGCTTAGGACTTCAGATTTTTTTTTTTTTTTTTTAAATGAAAAAATGACTTTGTAGTTAACACCCTACAGAAGAATGTTGACATTCCAAAAGAAAGCACAGTGTCTGTCAGGATTTCTCAAAACAAAAAGAGGAACACAGGTTGTAAACAAGTCAAGTTACAGTGTTTTACTTTTGTTTTTTAGAAGTTAAATAAGAAGCAGAAATGAAGTTCATTAAAAGCAAATTAAACTATGGAAATCTTTTATTTTTAATAATGTAGGATGTGTGCTTATTTAAATAGTCTTTTGTGTGGAAGATGTCTTTTTCAAAGGTATTCATAGTAGTTTGAACTCTAATTTGCAATGATTTTGTTAAATTTTCCAGGGGAGCATTTGTGGAATTTCTTGATTTCTGTAATTCATGTGATGCACATAGGATTTGTCTTCCTGGATGTAATTGCCTTGTGCTACTTAATGAGGGCAGATATGATTATTGAGAAGAGTGCAGCTGAAATGTCCAAGTGTCCAAGCTGAACATTTTTACTGTTCTCTGTTTAAATCTCCCAGGGAAATAGGCATGATCGGTGTATTTCCTGATACAAAAATTTTCTCCTGATTATATTATGTTTCCTGAATTGAAGGAGGATGAGACTGGCCAGATAGGGCTTCACTGGGGAAGCTAGTTAAGATGATAAGAGAAAGGAAAAATTAACTGGCCTGTGTCATGCCTAGGATAGTAGCCATATTAAGCCATATTAAGATGAGAGCCCATACTGTAAGTGCATAAGGATGTCCAAAACCCCTGGACATTTTTTTTTCTTTCCTTTTTTTTTTTTTTTTTTAAAATGTGATCATTGAAACTGCTGTGGACTGTGGTGAAGCATTATGTATTTAGATCAGTGGTGAAACTGGGGAGGATGTGGGATTAGGGATGTTCGTTGATGTTTAGCTAGAAGACAGTTCTAAACTGAAGACCTTTCCTTGTTATTTGTGCTGAGTAGTCTGCCAGAGTGGGCTTTTTTTGCAGCATGTTTAGTGGGCTTCCTCAAATTGGTGTGGCTGAACTTTTACGCTGTAGGCTCACATTGCCCGAGGCTTATTGCATTGTCTGGCATTATTTGGCCTCATGCAAGCAGCTCTGGAAAGCTGTTCTGCAGTTCTCAGCATGTTATGAAGAGAAATTAAACACTATTTTCAAGTCCCATGCCAAAGCTGGTATTTACTAACCCTGACTTCAGAGTTTTCCTACAAACAAGATTCCAGCACTTGGAGGCGGGGAAACCTTTGATCTCATGGGGCTAGGTACATGCTATACCCTGCATGTAGCTTATGGCTTTGTTGCTACTGACTGCTGCTGTGGTCTCTGAGGATCACAAAGAGGGTGTTTGGGTGGTGTAATCAAAATTGCTAAATTCTTGAGCATCCTTTCAAAAATTTAGTACACTTTATTGAAAGCAGTCTGTGAGTAAGATTCTTCATCATAGTTTTCAAAGTCAGGACTATATGAATATAATGTAGTGAACATTATAGCATTAGAGTTATACTTGCTATGCTGGTAAACATAGTTATTTTTGTAGCTTTTGAGCTGGTTATTAGATTCCTGTTTACTGTGTTCACTCTAGTTTTGTTTCACATCATAGCTATTATTGTGACTGAAAATGAATTTGGCACATAAAGTGTACAGCTATTGTACATGCTTTCTGAGGAGAGATAATGTTATGACTGAAAATAAGGAAAAATATCAATCTTTGAGAATTGTGTACTTTATTAAGACATGGAAATAGATTTGAGGTGGAGCTAGCAAGTAGGAAATCCCTTACCTGCTAATGAAATACAAATAAATACAGGAAGAAAATTTAGTAGGTAATTACGTTGATAAATTATAGTAGTTTGGGGTCAGGAAATTGTTTGGGAATATATATTTTTCTGCACTTGAATCTTAAAATATCTTGAAATATTCTTGAGTGGGGGGAGGAGGGGATGTTTGTGTATTTCCGTGAAACAGAAGTGGTATGGAGTAGGTACTGTAGTGTTGTTATAACATCATTCTAATTTTTTTCCAGTCTGTCAGAATCTTCCCATACAACAAAAGTTGTATTTAAACCATATGGACTCTCAACTTCTGAACACTTATATTTTTTTAAAAATGAGTTGCAATAGCAAATTAGTGTGTCTCCCAAAACAGTTATCTACTGTAATTCAGATAATGCTTCATAGTTATTTTCTATCTTGCAAGATACCTTTTCTTATTTGACAGGAGCAGAGCTTTAAACAAAAAATTACAGTTGGGAAACAAGGGGTTATATATCCTGTGGTTTGGTCCCCTGTTTCTTTGGGTTTTTTAAGATGTTGAAACTTTGTCTAGTAACTCCATTTGCAGACCAGCCTGTCTTTGGTTAGTGAGTCTAGTGAAAGGGGAACCCCTAAGGCTGCACAGACCGCTTTGAAGTTTGTTATGCAGCTCCTGATATCATGCGATTGGCAAACACAGTCATTCAGTAGCAGCTCAACTTTTTCTGTGATACTTGGATGAGATACTTGGGGATAGTAAGCGGTGCACACTCTAGGCAGCTTTGCTTATTAGAGACTTTGTTATATGACCTGGATGTATCCATCTCTATTTTTCTATTTAGACTCTTTGGCTGCTACAAATTACCTTTAAGGTGTATTTTATCACCAGACTAAGGATATGTGCTGATACAGAAATACTGTGTTGAGTGAAGCTTGACTTCGAGTGCATTACACAGATAAACTCTTATGAAATATGGACATTCAGTGTATATAACATAGGAATAATTTCCTGTGAAGAGTGTGGTCCTTGAAGTGTACAGTTAACTTGAGGGCTGGAATTTAAAAAATTGTGGAGAGATGTCTTCTCATGGCTCATAAAGTAATTACTACTGGTAAATACAGTTGCGTAAGTTGCAAAAATGGAAACTAAAATTCATCTTCCATTTTTGAAAACTGCCTAGTTAGCTTTGGTTTCCTTGTCAGTAGAGTAAATGTTGGTGACTGTGCTTTACGTAATGATAAAAACATTTGTAGGTAAAAATGCGACACTAATTGTGCTGCCTAAAATTTCTTATTGTCCATTCTACTTGAATCTGGTTCTTAACTAATTGATGACTTACAGACTTTAGTTTTTATATCTAGAGCTCTCACAGAATATGCACTCGCTTGCTGATCCCATTCTCCAAAAGCTAATGGAATTGCTTTAAGATAACTTAAAGTAAATTAACATCTTACTTTCAAAGACATACTATTGCATATAAATTTAAAACCAAGTTCAGCCAACAATAAGTTAAGGAATGGTCTAATTAGGAAGATCTGTTAGTAACTGGAGGTGTTTTATTATGCCTTTCTTTGTTTTTGCTTTTTCTCACATCTTTCCCTCCCTTCTGTTCCCAAAGAGTTCTAGAAGCAAGTATTGCAGAAAACAAAGCAAGTTTAAAGAGGACACATCCAGAGGTATGGAGTGACTCTCCAAACCCTTATGATCGAAAACGGCAAGACAACTGTCCAGTAGGATTAAAGAATGTTGGCAACACATGTTGGTTCAGTGCTGTCATTCAGGTATGTCACCCTCTTTGATTAGCTGTGTATGCTCTTCATTGTATTTAATGTGAGGTGAGTTATCTTGTTTTAAGAGGATAACCTACGATATCTGTTCTCCTGAGAAGTTTAGACCACTGCATGATATGTTTTTCAGCATTACTTATTTGTTGAATCTCTTAACATGCTAATCTGTAACTCCGAAGTGTAGAAAGTACTGTAGCATAACTAAGTGAAGCTTCAAAATGTTTCTGATTAAAAAGTTCTTGAAGACAAGTAGACAAACCTGTGAGGATTCTGGGTGTTTGCAGATCATGCTGATACCAGTGACAGTTATGGATGCCTGACAATGTGAAAGTTGAATTACAGATCCAGAACAGACTTTTAATATAAAAAGGTATGCACACAAATGAGTGAAAGGAGGTGGCTAACAATGGAGGTAGGTGGAAGAAATAACAGAAACACAGAATCCGAATAACAGGTTGAGGGAGATGATTCTGCCCCTCTACTCTACTCTTGTGAGACCTCATCTGGAGTACTGTGTTCAGTTCTGGAACCCTTAGGACAGAAAGGACATGGATCAGTTAGAGTGAACCCAAAGGAGGGCCGTGAATATTGATCAAAGGGCTGGAGCACTGCCCCTATGGGAACAGCCCAAAAGACCTGATATTTGTCAGCCTAGAGAAGAGAAGGCTCTTGATAGACCTTATAGCAACTTCCAGTACTTAAAGGGGACCTACAGTAAAGCTGGGGAGGGTTGATTTGTCAGAGAGTATAGTGATAGGATGGGGGATAAGGTTTTAAGCTGAAAGAGGGTAGACTTAGATTAGATATTAAGAAGAAATTTTACTGTGAGATTGTTGAGGCACTGGAATAGATTTTCCGGAGAAGTTGTGGAAGCCCCATACCTGAAGGTGTTCAAGGCCAGGTTGGATGAGTCTATGAGCAACCTGATCTTGTGGAAGGTGTCCCTACTTATGGCAGAGGATTGGAACTGAATGATCTTTAAGGCCTTTTACAACCAAAACCTTTTTATGATTTTATCATAGAGTCCAGTTGTAACCCTAACACTGACACTAGCCCATGTCCTTAAGTGCCCCATCTGCCTGTCTTATCAATACCTCAAAAGCAGTGACCTAATCACTTCCCTAGGCAGTATGTTTCAGTGCTAGACAACGCTTGAGACATTGTCAGTCATAGAGTGCTGACTAGAATAGCTACAAGGAAGTAGAAAACTGAGTAGTGTTCAAGAAGGAATAACTGATAAAGAAATCAACTGGAGAATGAGGAAAATGAAGGTCTGATATGGATGCAGTTGTGTCTGCTTTGGTTGTTTTACCTAATACAGCCAATGTGTCTGCTTTTAGTCTGATTTTGTGTATGAATAGCTGCATTAATTGCAACCTTTTTTGTTTTTAAAGATAGGGTCACTAGGGAAATTAGTACTGATACTGCAACTTGCCATGAAATCTTATGTTCTAATATCAATAATTCATCGTACATTAACTTTATGAATCCATCTTTTAAATTTTTTTTAATAAGTGATTGCTGAATCTGTGTGTTTTTGTAAATCTGTAGATATATAGATATAACCCACAGAGAACTGTGGTGGACCTGGAATACAACAGGAGGAAACATATTTTTAGCCCACAAGAGGCTAATTCAGCATATTGTAACTTTTTGTAGCTTGAGATTTTGAGAGGAAGCAAATAAAATGTTTAATAACTCTTTAAAAGAAATTTACTTTCAGACTGAAGCACTTCAGATAAACTAATATGCTTATTTTCATAGTGACAGCTGTTGTATTTCGGGCTGAGTCCATTTAGATCAATGTTTTGCCTAGCGAGTTCTGCAAATGGATGCTTACAGGGATTCAAACGGTATGATACTGCTCTGTTAAAACACTCCCAAGCCTTCAGCTGCTTTCATCTTGGAATTTTCTTGATCATTTCTGGTTTTTTTAGTTTGTAATCCCCACTGGACTTATCTTTTATATACTTATCTCCCTTCAACCTTACAAACTTGTTATATGTTGGGTTCATTTGAGTACAAATTCCATAGTTGTGCTCCCTATTGCATGAAGAACCACCTAATTTATGTTTGTTTTTTTGAACCTGGTTCCCACTAGCTTTGTCTGAAGGTGGCTTCTGTGTCTCTTGGTGGACAAAACAGTTTAAGGTTGATTGTCAATACAGTTCTGTGGACTGCTGTCTTTCAACATATTAGGAGTCTCTTTTTTTCCAAGCCAATTGCTGAGTTGTTGCCAATATAGAATTTGTTATAACCTCTGATCTTTGTTGTTGCTGTTCTCCAGATATTCCTAGCTCTAGTAGTGGTTTAGTTGTGGGACCAGGAAAATTCTGAAGGTGTGAGTGGGCTGTGAATTTATGAAGTGGTATGATGGACAGATACAGGCTCTTCAGGAAAGACAGGTAGGGATGACAAGGAAGGGTGTTGGCTTTGTTGTGAAGGAGCAGCTCAAATGTATGTGATGCTTGTGTGGGACAAGATAACAGTTCAAGGTGAGACTTTGTGGGTCAGGATAAGTGGAGAGGCTGGTAAAGGTCCCATCCTGGTTAGTCTCCTCAGAATGAGGTTGTGGACAAAGTTTCTATAAAGGCAGTGAAGTCTCTGGGTAACAGTCTGTGGTTCCCATGGAGAACTTTAATAAGCATTCTGACACATGCTGGAAGTCCAATACAGCAGGACATAAACTAGATATCTAGAGAGTATCAGGCACAACTTACTGATAAAAGTACTGATGGGACAACTGGAGGTAATGTACAGCTGGATCTACTATTCCCTAAAATGGGAGAATGGGTTGGATATGTAGTGATCTGTGTACTCTTAACTGCAGTGACCATGGCATAGTGTGGTTCAAGATCCTGATGGTAGGAGTAGGAGGTTACAAACCCTAGAGTTCTAGAGAGCAGATGCTGACTTCTTCAGAAGTTGGCATCTGGGGTCCCAGAGAAGGCAACTTTGAAGGGCAGAGGATCTTGGGAAAGCTGACCGCATCCCCTATGCAAGAAGGGCTAGATTCTGCTGCTCATGGAGCTCATGGACAAGTTCCAATGCAAGCAGACAGTGCGCAGGATCTGGAAGCAGAGGTAGAGTTTGGAAATGGTGTCCAGGCATGTAGTGATGGTATTAGAAAAAGGAAAGCTAACTTAGAGTTGATGCTTCAAGGGATGTCTAGGGTAACAAGAGGTTTTGAAAGGCTGAGCAAGGAGAATGTGTTATTGTTGCTGAGGAGAGCTGATGACTTAGTGACAGCAGGCTCAGATAAGGCTGAGGTACTCAGTCCTGTGCTTTCCTCATTCTTAGCTGATGAGATTTCCCAGACCACTGTGCTTAATTAGGGGAGAGGAAGACTGAACAGTGGTTGTGGATAGAGTCACAGATTGCTTGAGAGAGTTTACCCACCAGTGTCCGCAGAACCCACTGAGCTTTGAAAGATTATGAGAAATCAGAGAGTTCTGATTAACTGCAGACAGGCCCAAAAATTGACCTGGGAAACTATGGCATGGGCTGCATTATCTGACCATTGAGAACATGGAGCCAGGCTTTTTACAGTAGTGCATGTTGGAAGGTTGAGAGGCAATGGGGATAAGGGATTCATCCTGGATATATGAAGCATTTTTCTCCCCCTGAGGGCGGGCATGTAGTGTAGGTTGCCCAGAGTAATTCCATATCTCAAGATAACTGATATTACGTGTATACGCATTTTTGTAAAAGAAATATTTAAACATAGGGAACTGCAAATATTTAAATAAATGTTTTCAAGGAAACATGAATTTTAATTAATTTACCACAGAAATAGGAACAGAGTCTAGGGAATGTAAAAACCTATGCTAGAACTATGATCTTATGTTATTTATACCTGATGTGCACCTGTATACGTTGAAAATGGATATTAAAGAGGGCTAGCTGGTTCTTGCAGTAACCACCCATATTAGGTGAAAATCTGGCATGTTTGGAATTTTGATTTTGTTTGATTCTAAAAGATAGTTGAACTTCTGTATGTAGGTCTAAAGAAAGTAATTCAAGCAAACTATTGAAAGATTTATAACTTCAGTTGGTTGAAAATGTAAGTTGTTAATAATGTCTGCCAGCCAGGAAGGCTTACGTTTCAAACATCCATCCAAGGAAATTTAATGCATGCTAATTTAGTGCATTAGCTAATACCATATTTATTTGTGCAAAGGGCAGATTGACTTCTTGGGTTGTATTTGACTGTGCAGAAGTATTTTCAAGCTCAATCTTTCTTTAGGCGTCTTTTGAAACATGACACATCACTTAGGTCAACAATATCTAAATGTTAACTACTGTCAGTCACAATGATACATTGTGTAATATAATCTAAAACTAAATGGCAAAGAAAGAAAAATATTTTTTCCTTCTGTTTAAGGGGTGATTGTTAAGGGAAAAATTAGTTTTTGACATTTTGTCAGTTTCCTTATTCAATGTACTTTGTTTTTTTTTATAGGTACTAATTAGCTGATTCAGTCATAGACAATTATCAATGATTTGTTTTATTTGTTTTAAGAGCATGAAATTTCTGAAGTCTGCAGTGAAAGACAGCAAATACTAACGAGTCAAACATAATACTGCGTATTAGTTTGTATTTATTTGCGTGTTAGAGAAATATGCACACATGGAAGTCATCTTCTTCTGAAGGGAAAGAAGGGAAATGTCTCTTTTCAGACAGTTTTGCTTTCGATAGTTGCATTCAGCATCATTAGAATGAACAGTAATATTTTTCCACAGTAACTTCTAAAAATCTGTCCTGTTGTTGAAGACTTCTGACTGGTAGTATCTTGAATTTAAAACAAGAGACACTCAAGAAAACAGGACAAAGTAAAACTGTATGAAAGCATGCTTACTTCTTCCTTGCCTGCAGAGAAATGAATCAAAGTCCTTCAGTGATTTTTCCCTCCTCCTCCTCTTGAACTTATAATAAACCTACATTTTTGACATGAGTTCACTCATACATGCTTTTGATATTTCTTAGATTAACTTTTATAAAAAGATCAATCACTAAATCAAAATGTCAAGGATGTTTCTGGAAGGTTGGTTGTGTGGGGTTTTTTTGCGTTGTTTGGTTTTTTATTTTATTGTAACTGCATATGTCTACTCTTGAAATAGAATTCAAGAGATACGTTCTTTAAAGAAACAAAATACGTGGTTTTACGTTCTTTTGTGCAGCAGATTTCAGTGGCTCCCTTGTAAAAAGGTAACTTCACAATTTTCCTTGGTTTTAATAGTTCATAGTCTAGGAAAACAAAAAACCTTATAAATAATACATTTATTGAGCCTGTGAAGCAGCTCTTTTTTGTCATATTGGGCATGAGTTAAGTGTTTGCAGGATGTGAGATGTAGAAGACAGGTAATTCAAAGGACACTGATGCTCTATGGGAATCATATCTGTAGGCTTGCTGCCCGTGCAATTTGTCTCCTAAATGTTTTGCTTTAAGATGTTACATAAGAGCAACTATCTTTTGGAGTTCCAAGTAGGGCTTTAGTCATGCATGAGAAGTAATTCTCTGGCAGTACTTGCCCCTTGAAAAGATCCTGCTGGTGATATCTGTAGTTGGTCGTTTAGTGAACATTATTTACTCTGTGCACTAAGAGAAATTTCTGATGGAAGGAAGTCAATGTGTGTGGAGTCATATGAAAATTGTGTTGTGAATGCTGCTCTGCTTCCCCTTCCCTACAGTCCTGAAGTGCTACATGCAGTGTTTTCCTTGGACTTGTGGGTTCCTGAGGGTCTGTCCACGTTGTAGCTCTTCCATTTATGAAAGGAGTTATCAAAAGGACAGCTAGTGTTTGGCTTCTACACTCTTATTTCTCCAAAGGTCTGTCAGAATCTGGTATGTCGTTTAAAAATGAGACAATTTTTTTTTTCCTTCCCCAAAAGGGTTGTAGAACAAAGAATTAACAGGCTAGCGTCTTACAAGCATAAATCTCAAATTTCTGTGGCTGCTCTTTAACTTTTGTTTTCAGAGTTCGTAACATCACTTCTGGTGTTTTAGTCTGTTGTATTGTGTTCAGGAGCAGCCATCATGCTTTCCTTGTGCCTAGTTATGAAATCCTTAACATAAGAAGCATATGGAACTGTTGGAATGGGTCCAGAGGAAGGCTACAAAGATGGTCAGATGATTGGAGCACCTCCCGTACTAGGACAGGCAGAGAGAGAGTTGGGGTTGTTCAGCCTCAAGAAGAGAAGGATCTTAGGAGGCCTTATAGTGACCTTTCAGTACCTGAAGGGGGCTTACAGGAAAGCTGGGGAGGGACAGTTTACAAAGACTGGTAGCGATAGGACAACATAATGATAGGCTTTAGATTGGAGATGGGGAGATCTAGACTAGGCATAAGGAGGAAATTCTTCATGATGAGGGTGGTGAGGCACTGACCCAAGTTGCCCAAGGAAGCTGTGGCTGCCCCATCCCTGGAAGTGTTCAAGGCCAGGCTGAATGGGGCCTTGAGCAGCCTGATCTAGTGGGAGGTGTCCCTGCCCATGGCAGGAGGGGTGGAATTAGATCATCTTCGAGGTCCCTTCCAACTCAAACTATTCTATGATTCTATGAGTATATCTTGGGTGAGAATCTTATTTGATCCTAAACTTCTGGTTCTGACAAGAAGCAAGCCAGCTTGATAGGTGAATTAAGCAAGTATTTTCTTCACATTTGGTGACTCAGCTATTGTTCTTACTGTATTTGAAGCAGCCTAACGCAAGTATCTAACTTTTGCATTGTTTTGCTTTTCCTACTTGTCACGTCGAATGGAAAAGATTGTGATGGATGATGTGGTAGTGAACTAATAAAAGAAGTCTGGTGTTACATGTAATGAGTCACATATGTACAGTGTACATGACCCCCCTTCTTCCACTGCATGTCCAGGAAGCATTGTGTGCTGACTAGCATCTAGCTCAAATTTCTCATGTGAGTTAAAATGATCATTGATGGAATATTTTCTGCCCTTTGTTTTGCCTGTGGAACAACCTGGGACAGGGGGATGTGATATAAACTGTTCTGTAGAGTTTGATGGGCAGAGGAGTAGTCACGTTGGAAATAGTTTCTTGCTTTCCCTCCCTCCATCACTTGCTGTGTTCCCATGTTGAGTAATCAACCTGTCACTTCCAAGTTCAGTTATCCTGTATTTGGTAACAGGATATTCCTTTCCCTGCTTTTGAAATTTCTGTTCTGAAAACTTGGAAAGCTTTACCTGATGATGGCTTTAGCTTTGACTCATATCTAGTTGTTCATTTAGTTAAAACACAGAGTAGGTATTGGGTTGTGATCCATCCTATATGCAGTTCCTGGGTTAAGAAGGGCATGAAGCCATTGCATATTTTTAGGTGTGTTGTTTGAAGTTATACCACAAACTTATTTCATGTTGTGCATTTAGGCAAGAAGTTGGAAACTGTAACCATGTAAGGAAATGTTGTCTGTTATTTTGTGTCCTAACAGACTGTTTTTTTTCTTGCTTTGAACATGTAATAGAGGAGTGGTTGAATGGCATTTTTTACTATGTGCCAAGACACAAGTATAAAGTGAATTCTTCTGGATACATCTCATATCATACTTATCTGTCTTCTGAATTGCAGTAATGTTCCGTGTTTGTTGCTATAATAAAGTAGATTTTCTCTAAATGCAGACTGGTAATACTGTGATGAGCTGTTTGTTTAAAGTGTTGACTTAACATAAGTCTGCTAGAGGTCTAAAGTTAGTTTGACCTTCTAGATCAAACAGTATGAAAACTGTTTTCCATCATCCTCAATGCTACACCTCAGTGTTTGGAAAAGCACAACATGACAGCTTAGGTTTTCAGCAGTTTGGAATGCTGATTGGTTCACTATTTATAAATTTAAAAATGTCCTTTTTGAGTTACATGCCAGAGCCATTGAGAAGTGGGACTGAATCTCTCTGAGTTTGAGAATTTTAGATGTTTTTCTGACTACAACCACTGCACATGTGGTGGTGTTCTACTGAAGTCTAGTCATGATATAGTGTTATATCTGTCTGCAGGAGTTTTGTTTCAGAGGGAGAAAAATCTTTTCCTGTGCTTTCACAGTTCAGTTTGAAGAGGAGCCTGCTTAAGTCCTAACTTTTAAGCTGTTTTCCTCTCTTCTGTTTCCTCTTCCTCACATACAGTTTTGTAAATAACACAAGGACTTTCACTAAGTCTTTTGACTGTGCCGGGTTCTCAGTGTATAGAAAGAAATAACGTCAGGAATGTGTTTTGAATGACTTCCTTCTTTTCTTAGGGGTTTTTTTTTTCAAAATGGGAGGAGGCAATACGCAGGGTTATGTGCTTAAGAGAAAATATATTTTAAATACTTTTTAGTCTTGTTACAATAATTATTTTCTGTATTTTAAGTAAAATGTGTTGAACTAATTTGCATATACATAAAGCAGTCAGTTTTATTTTAGTTTAAGCTTTATAGGAAGAGTTCTTGTTATATTTATGCTTGCTGACTTACTGTATGCATATGCTCAAATATAGGCCTGATGACCACATTTAATGCCTGTCATTAGTTTCTATTCTTAAAATAGGATTTACCTCTTGCACCACTTGTGCATGTCTTACTTGTGTAAGAGGTAGCCCCAGTGTGAGTTGTAATGAAGAGCTAGTTGGAAGAGAGTATAGTATAGCACACAGTGTGGCTACTTCATGGATTTTGTTTTGAGAGAATGGCTTCAGCAATATGAACCAAAAGGCAAAATAATAAAGTAGATCAGTAAACAGAAAAAGTGGCGAAGGCCTTAAACTATTCAAAATAATGTACTTAATGACATAGGCAAAGTTCTATTTCTGCTTTTCATTTTTAGAATAGTAGTGGTGTATTCATTGTTTAGTATTGCTCTCTTCTTACTGTGCAAAGTAAAGGTAGATGTGGTCTCTTCTTTGTGGCTTTAAAATCTGAACAAATGTATAATTGGAAGTGTGTGACAGGCCCCAGATGATTAAATGAGGCAAATAGGTGCTGTAATATATTAATACACATAAGCTTTCAGCTTACACAAGACCATGTTTTAGCTAAATGTCAGTACCTGAAGCAATTTGTTCAGGAGCTCTGTAGCAGTGCAATATTCTTCTTTCTATCTAGTTCTTGTTTACTGGCCCAATTAAATTAATCCTAAATTTTCTTTGGCAACGTATAAGTTAGTCTTTGCATTTTTCACATGTTAAATCTCAATCCTTAGCACTAATATGGACAAATTCCTAAGCAGTATTTGCTGGAAACATATAAGTATTATTATGTACATCTACACTAATTGTGCCATCCTTCCCTGTTGTTGTTACCCTTCCCTTTGGTAAAAGTGAACCTGCAAATGACCTGCCACAAGAATGGAAATTGCACAGCTTTTTTTGGGGTTGCTCTAAAAAAAACCGGAATAATGACTACATTTCACAGTATCCTGGTAGTGGTCCAGCTGCCTGCAAGTAGTTATGTCCAATATTGTTTGCTAAGCTTCATTAGCTGTGTTTTTTCTCCTCTCCATCCCTCTCTTACTTATTGCTCTAGGAGATGTTCAAGTATTCTGCAGCCATTACAGCACTGATTACATCACTGGTCAAATGTATTCATTCTGCTTAAGCATCCTAGATGATTTTCTGCCAAATGAGAATGTTTTTGGCATCTTGCTGACTGGTTTAGAATTAGTAGTCTGAATCACTTTGTTTCAAAGAACAGTTTGCAAGTCCTTTCCTTCCAAGCTTTACATTTGCAAACTGAATGGGAAGATGGCTGTGTTCATGGTACTGTGAAATAGGACTTCCATGTAAACTTCTATAAAGGTGGTAAATATTAAAAAATTCTTCAGTTCTTGTGCAAATTTTTTTGCTTTTTTTGTTATCAATAGTGGAAACAACCCCAAAATTGTTGGTCAAAGAAAACAAAAGCTTTTCATACATCCATTAGTGAAGCAGCTGGTTTTATGCCCCGTGCTTATTGAACTTGCAAGAATCCATCAAAGAACCTGTCTAAAGATCTATGTGGCAGCTTCATAGATCATCTTCTGTCTAGATGTAGAAGTACTGTTTCACTAGTCCAAGTGTTATTGATGTCAGTAACTTTACTATTTTAGGACTCTGCTAGTGTCTGCTAATCATGTGTGTTGTATGCCAAACATTTATGGATTTGGTATGCTGACTAATTTATATTCTTGCAGTATTACAGCAGGCCCACAGGTACTGAATGTTAAGAATTAATCCTTTACTCAGGCAACCTAAATTCTGCCCAAGTCTTTGTGCTTGATAATACTATACATTAAGGGGGAAGAAAAGGGTTAAGCAGGGTATTTTTGGTGAAACCAAGGCAGCTTACATTCTAAAATTGTGTTTGGACTGTTTGTAGTGTGGGTAGACCTTACTCAGAAATGTGAATGTTTTTAGCATCTTGCAGTCGTAAAGCTGCATCTCTACCTACCTCTCTCTGGCATGACTGAAAATAAGTCTACAGCATCATTATTACCAGCAGCAGAAAGCAACAGTATGTCTGCTGTCATTTAGTTTGAACATCCTAAACTGATGCTGTATTTTTGATGTTGTTTAGTCTCATTTTCTTTCACTATGTTGTTCGGCCCACAAACTGACATAATAGGAGGCAAGTATTGAAAAATCTCTTGATTTGCATGATAATTTTAATAGATATGATTTATCTTAGGTTTAGCTTGATCAGGTTTCTAGATGACAGCTTTTAAATAGGTTTAAATCCACTAGGGGGAAAAAAAATCTCACATTTTAGAGAATTTTTCTTGAATTGATAGGTTTTGCATAGTTAAAGTTGGTGAGCTATAAAAATATTTGATAAGGCCTGTAGATGTGAAGTATCCACTTTCAGATCGAGCCTATTTTCTTGCACTGGGACTCCTGACACCTTCTCTGTAGCTGCAGCCAAGTGGGCGAGAGGTGAAGTGCTACCCCATGTAATGTGTTTGGAAGGCCAATGCTTTGGCCTAGGGCCAGCTGGTGGCACTTGGGCCAGGGATGGTCTCTGTCATGTGTTTTGGTGGCTACAGAAGAGCAGCTTCTGCTCTTAGGCTAGACATTAGGAAAAAAATTTTCACAGAAAGGGTCATTGGGCATTGGAACAGGCTGCCCAGGGAGGTGGTGGATTCACCTTTCCTGGAGGTGTTTAAGGCACGAGTAGATGAGGTCCTGAGGGACATGTTTTAGTGTTTGATAGGAATGGTTGGGCTCGATGATCCGGTGGGTCTCTTCCAACCTGGTGATTCTATTATTCTATGGTGTCACCTACCCTGGGTATAAAAAGCCTAATCAACAGATGGCTTGGCAAACTTGGGTTTGTTTTACTTTGCCCCTTTCTGAAGCACTCCTGTGGTTGGCTTTGGGAAGTCTTTCCTGCAGTGGGGGCTTAGGTGTGTTTGTGTCTCCCTACCTCTGGAAGGTAGGTTCCTTCTTGAGGTACTTTGGGCACAAAAATTGGTTGGTCTCAAGCATGCTTGTTGTTTAGTTGTTTACACTTAGACTGAGAAATTCTTTTTCTTATTAAGATGGAAGTTTACTGAAGCTGATTCAGCTTTGTATTGAAAAGATACAACATGATACAGCTCTGTTAGCATTAGAGATGTTGGCAGACTAACTATGAGCGTTGTTGTATCTCACTACAAAGATGCATAGCATAAACTGTTTTGGAGAAAAGTTTAATAACTAAATATCTTGCATAAAAAAACTTTGAGTCAAACAAAGCTGAAGAAGAAGAGGCCATATCAGAAAATCCTCTTAATTCTCAGCATTTTATGGAAATTGGTTCATTCAGCTTAGTAAAGCATGGTGTTACATGTCCACGGTTTAGAGTTCTGAATTAAAATAATAACAGTTTTTGTGAAAAACTTGTGGATTGAAAGCCTGGCAAAAATTCTAATCTTTAGAACAGTTTTCTGTACTTAATTCATGTGTGCGTATTATGAAATTGTCTGGCTCAATTGCTTGACACTTCAATGATACTCAGATTAGTCATGGAGAGAACTATTTCAGCACTATTTCAGCAGCTGGTTTATTTTGTTTGTAAGACACTGCTATATTTCCCTCGATGAAGAACCCAACAGTGGAATGCTGTTACATCATGAGACATAACTTCAATTAATTTCAACTTCTAGAGTGACACTTGAATTAAATATTAACATTTACTATGGTTTGAGTAAGTAAACAAAGGACTCTGCTTTAATCTCCCTCCTCTGCTTGGATGGAAAGAAGGGGAACCTGTATTTTGTGCAGAAAAGAAAAAAGCCTGACTACTCAATTGTCTGTGATTTAGAAAGATAAGAAAGGCCTTTTTGGTTGATGTTTTCGGTTCTTTGAATCTTTAATTTTTAATTATTTTTAACTCTCAAACTGCTAGGAAAGGTAAGTTAGCCTTTTCATTTTGCTGGAGGTGCTGTATACTGTGTGCTTTGGGAACTTTTGCTTTTTAGGCTTTCTCTAAAGGAGAGTAGGGAACATTGCAACTGTTCACAAACTCATCTTATTTTTTCCATATAGCATGTTCTAAATTATTAAAATAAATGCAGTGCCTCTTCACAATTGAGTTTTTCTTTCCTGACGCTATGGGTTTTAAGTCCTATGAAACATGCTGTGGTACATCACTCAAGTCTTTACCTTTGTAAAATTGCAGGATAGAAGTCTGTGGCTGTGGTGTGCAAGCTTTGCCTTTCCAAAATAAATAGCTGATATGTGATCAAGTGTTAAAAAAATAGTTGATCATAGATTGTAAGACCAACGGATATGGGTAGGAGGGCAAATCTTTGCTGTACTACTCTGAAGAGCAGGGTTAAAATGTTTTAGAACTTTTCTGCTATTCTTCACCAAAATGCTAGTCTGTGGTAATGAAGTGAGTTTTATTGAAGTGCTTTCTGCCTGTGCAGAAAAGCAATGATGCATTATGCAAGGACAGTTCTCAGTCACTGTTTAGGACTTTTGCAATCAGAGTCTTGTTCTCATACTCTTGTGACTCCAGACTCAGTGTTACGCTGTAGGGTTCTTTGTGGATGTGCCTGTAGACACCTATTTTTGTGTCATCTTGTCAGTCAAGTGAGAATGGTATCAGTTCCTTACCTGCAAAGTATTTAACAGAGTTTCCTTACTCTAATGTACGTCGTCCAGATCCTGTAATAATGGGGGCAGTGGACAGAATGCAAAAAGTACAGTTAATTGCAGGTGGATTTAAGTTCCATATACAAAGATGTACTCTTCTGCAGTGAGAAGATATATGATAGAGGGTCTACAAGAAGGATTTTACATGACTGAACAGACTTTAATTTCAGTTTGAAAACTGACAGTTATACTATTAATAAAATTTTTGTAAAAAGTAACTATAATCTAAAATTATTTTTCCATTATGTTGTGAACTGTAAAGAAATGTTTTTATTATGCTGTTTTAACAAATATAATTGTCTTCTGGTGAAAATGTGTTTACCAAAGTTAAGTGGAATAATTTAGCATCTGAAGTGAAATTGAGCATTGCATATGTTTCGCATTTATTTTGATAAGGCACATTTGGAAGAATTGTGTATTTGTTACAAGTACTTAAACATCTTCTAACTTTTCTTTTCAGTCATTATTTAACCTACTGGAGTTTCGAAGACTAGTTTTGAATTTCAATCCTCCTGCAAATGCTCAAGACTTGCCTCGAAACCAAAAGGTAAAATTAGAAGCTAACTTCCCCTGATGGCCAATAAGGACTTTTCTCTTCTGTAATTGATTTTTGCACTGTTCTTTAGCTCAAATTAGCATGCATTTCTTGGGTACTGATTAACATTTCTCTGAGCTTCCCGTTGCGGGTCTTCTGTAAAATAACTTAGCCTCACAGTAGAGTACACGGCAGGGTGTTGAGAGAGGCAGAGTTTGCTTGCAGTAGTGCTGCTTAGACCTGATTCAGTGTAAGAGCTTCACTGATAAAGCTTAGCAGCATTTCTACTAGTGGGTGAGCATTTCTAAGGTGAATGGAGCTGGTATTTTCTTCTAGACCACTCATAATGTGCAGCTACAGGCATGCTTTTTGGATGCGCACAGGTGTTTCATCTGTGTAGCTTTACTAGCAACTTTGTTACTGTTGGCCTTGTTACTTTGTTCCTTTTTGGGGGGTGTGAATTACTTGTAACTCACAATTAAACTTTCAGTTATTAATTTGTCTATTGTGGCCTTCACATTAGGGGATTGTAAGCATAAATTTTCTCATGTTTATTCTGGTCCCCGTTTGGACTGGGGAGAGTGAGACTTGGCTTGAGTTTCTTTATGACCTCAGGCTAGCCAGGGGAATGGTTGTGGACTGAGACACAGAACAGACCAATTTTTCTTCCTTCATGGGTGCCTTCTGAGAACAGATACATGGAGACACCTTGGTTTCTGTTATGAAAAAGAAAGGAAGAAATGAGAAGAGGAAGTGGCTGTATGAATCATGAAGGCACTTGATGCCCTGATTTTTAGCAAGGGCTTACAGAGCAGTGAATTTTTGTATATACAGGTATTAGATTATTGCCTTTCACCTCTTTTTTTTCAGGCTTTACAAGGAGTGCATTCTCAGCCTGTTCTTAGTTGTTTGGTACTACAGGCTCGACTGGAATGTTCATTAGAAAAAGTAACAGCTAGTATTGGTTTCAGTTAGGATAGAGTTAATTTTTTTCCTAGCGGCTGTTACAGTGCCATGTTTTGCATAGAGGATGAGAGTAATGTTGATGACATACTGATGTTTCAGTTGTTGCTAAGCAGAGCTTCTGCTAAGTCAAGGACTTTTCAGCTTCTCATACTGCCCTGACAATGAGGAGGCTAGGGATGTACAAGAAGCTGTAAGGGAACACAGCCAGGATGGCTGACCCAAATGGGCCAAAGGGATATTCCATATCATATTTTGTCATACTCATGTATAACTGGGGAGAGAGTTGGCCGGTGGTATGATCGTTTCTTGGCGACTGGCCGGGCATCGGTCAACAGGTGGTGAGAAATTCCATTGTGCATCCCTTGTTTTGTATATTCTTACATCATTATTATTAGTAGTACTTATTTTCCCTTTCTTTGCTGTCTTATTACACTGTCTTATTAAACTGTCTTTATCTCAGCCCACAAGTTTTAATCTTTGTTTTGATGCTCTCCCTCATCCTGCTGCAGGGAGGAGTGGGAGTGAGTGAATGGCTGTGTGGTGTTTAGCTGCCTGCTGTGTTACAACACAACAGAGCTGCAATTAAAAAAAGGAAAAGAAAATAGACATAGATAGTGGCTATTTCCTAAACTTCTATGTATGTAACATAAAAGGGAAGTTGAATGTCCAGTCAGAACCGTATAACTTCTCCCCTCCCCTGCTCAAAGAGCAAATTGTCATTTGTGTTTTTTCAAATGTTTGTATTAGATCATGAGATGGTGTGCAAATACAGCATGAGTAGTATTGAGAACATGTCACAAAAAGGTGATAGGACAGTGTATTTTAGTAAGAAAGATGGAATCTATTCATGCTTTACCAAAGAGTTGTACTGAAATATTTGGGTTTTTATTTTTAGATTGACTTACTGCCTGCCTATTTCATTATTAGTAGTACTTTTTTAAGTAATATTCTCCAGATGTTCCAAGTTCTTTACCTTTGTTTTTGAGGGTGTAAAAGCAGTTGACATTGTAGAAGTGGTATGAAATAGGTAATAACAAGATGTTATCTTTGAAAAATATTCTGCCTGTTTCTCACTATGACAAACAATATTAATGCATTGTGAAATAATGGTGTTGACACCAGGGAAGTATATGGATTTGTGCAGAAACCTTACTTTTTACAAGTCTGCTATTAGGAATCTCTGGCAGTAGTTTGTATTCTCTCCTTTAACCTAAATTCCAGAATGAAGTAACCTAATTAATTGATGTACTTGTCTTGCTTATCTACAGCTGTAAAAGCATTGTCGTAGTGTTGTAAAATGTTTTGGGGAGAATTTAGGAAAAAAGATAATTTTGATAGTTGTAATTTAGACAAAGACAAATAATAAGCATCTATGCCCCTGCACATGGTACTTTCTTTTCTTTAAAAGGTGAAGGCAAATTGAATAAAATTCTAACATAAAATACTAGTTGACAAAAAAAGGCCTTGGAATTTACTTCCATCTGCTTTCTTGCTTTAAAACTATCTTGAATTAGTTCTGTTTTGGTTTTTATTTTTAACCTAGTATTAAGTACCGTACATATCTGGCATTCCATTGGATCAGATTTCCCTATTAATATAGACCAAGTTTTAATAGTTTCAGATTTTTAAGACTCTAGCCTACATCCTGTTATTCTTCCAGTTGGTAGAAATCAGTGTTTAATGCTAGGGTCATGACAGACTCTTGATTTGGAATTAAAGCATGTGGTTGTACTTCAGGGAATATTGCATAGTGGGGTGTTTTTGTTCTCTTCTGTCAGTATCCTGATTCCAAATGCTATTAATGATTTGGCATATAAAATTTTTAGTCCGGAAGTCATTGGTACAAATTTTGTCATTTAAAAAAAACCCAAAGCAAAACAGAATCAGCCAAACAACAATCTATTGTGTTGGCCTCAACTAACTGGACTTTGCTTTTCTGGATTTTAAACTTAGGCACATGCACTTAATGTCTCCAATATGTTTTTGTTTTTTAAATCTGAAAGAAATTTTTCTTTCTTGGTGTGTTCTTCAGCTTCCTTCTGTAAAACAAATACGATTCTTTGTAGTTACTGCAGCTTCTTTGCTCTCCCAGTTCTTTTACCTCTTACTGCCATATGAACAGATTTTTCTTCACATACGCAGTGAGGCTAGCTAGATATTTGGTTGACAGTATCTCCAGGAAATGTTTTCTTATCACAGAAAGTGGGTAATGGTGCTGCAGGTTAGCACATCCTTACCCCTGTTTCAACATTGTTAACGAGTGTCTTGTCATATTCATTGACAGTATGGAATGTTCACTATATATTTCATGTATAGATTGTTTTAGAAGCATTGCTTAATCATAAATTGTCCCAACATGAGTGTATTAAGAAATTATGCAGGCAGGATAGGTGATAAACTAGAAAACGTTTTAGATTATGAACTTCCCATTTAGTTTATATTTCAGAATTATTTTAATCTTTTTTGTGTTGGTGCTCCTATAGTATGTTTTAAAATCGAAAGCTATTTGCTGTGATTACTTTATTATTTTATTTTAATGTGCAAGACCTTTGTGGAACTGTATACCTTGTCTGAGCGACAGGCTCTGTTTAGGCTTTTTTCAGTCAGAATCACCGTTTTTTTGTGGTAATGCTCACATATTCTGGTCAAGGATCATGCATAATGCTTTATAGTAGAGCTTTTCCAAGAAACAGCAAGGATATTTCTAATTTCTGAGAACTTTTTTAGGCTTTACAGATATATTTGCTTTGAGAAATCCAGTTGTTCAACCTAAAGCTACAAGTGTGCTTAAAACTCAGCCAACTTAGTAAATTTGGATAAGTAATGGAATAATACGGCTTATATACTTCAGAGTTAACAAAAGGAAGGTGAGATCTAGAGTATCTATATTATATACATGCATTATCACTTGTATTGAAACATCGTGATAAATACGTCTGTTATTCAAACTTGAAATTATGCAGGTTTCTAACAGATCACTAGAATAGTAAGGAAAAAAATAATTTTCACACTTTGTTTCCCTGTTTAATTGGTATAAAGTGTTTTAAATATCTAAATGGGAAACTGATTTTATTCTTAAATTATGGTGATTTTATGTTCAGTTAGGATGGCATTTGATGAAGTCTTCATCTTTTTCCATGAACGTTGTTTACAATTGGCAGGTGTTCTACAAAGTGAAATAGAAGAGCAAGTAAAACTTGGGAAGAAGGATTTTTATATATAAGTTTTATATTACATGTAAAACTTGACTAGAATTTTTTTTTGTATTATGCAGAATATGTTCCAATTCATCCTGCACAGTTTTAAAAGCTGAAATAAAATAGACTTTATGTACAAAAACCTTTATGCATACTGGATTGACATAAGAGTAATTAAACAGATTAGCTGTTTGATCAGCATATGGAATAGTTTATCATCAAGTAATTCCAGTTTAACCAGCATTTGATATCTGTGTTACTTTTGAATGCTACTTTGTTCTAATTACAAGTGAGTATTACATGGGCTTTAATTTCACAAGTATTTGTCAACTCTATATTCAGAAGCATGAGTGATATCTGGTCTCCACAGCATTTGTAATGTGGTTTAATCTATGGTATGACAGACTTGTTTCAATTTACTTGCTTTCATTATACAGGCAGAAAATTTCTTCTGCTTCTCTCCTGGGTACCAGAAAAAGAACTTCATATTCTGCATGAAGTATACTTAAAAAGTAGGTAGAAAGGAGAGGAGGCTATTTCTTTTTCCTTCTGTCAAGAGAAATAATAATGATTTCTGTACACTGTGTAAGTTTAGCCTTCAGTAAAAATTAAGCTTAAGAAAGTACTAGATAGTGTGGAATCTCACACGAACTTCTGCTAGTTCAATGCATATTGTTACAGTTTATTACTCAAGGCTTTGTAAGTCTCAGGAATAGTAAATTCTGTCTTAAATGCAACTTATATGGTCCGCTTGTCTATTCAGACCCATTTGTAGTGAAACAGCCATATCTAGTTGAGAAGGGAGCTTTCAGTTTCTGAAATATTATTTTCTTCCCAGAGAACAATATTATTTTCCAAAACTGACAAGTAAAAGGCACCCACACTACTTTATTAGGACTACAAGTAAGCCTATATATTATGGTGACTGGCTGGATATACACTTAGTTCATTGGCTAATATTTCTGTAAAGTAGATTTTTGTTAGCCCTTTGTTGAGTACTTTTTCTTCTTCAAATACAGGAACATAGGAATCTGCCTTTCATGCGTGAGTTAAGATACCTGTTTGCACTTCTAGTTGGTTCAAAGAGAAAATACGTTGACCCATCAAGAGCGGTTGAAATCCTTAAAGATGCTTTTAAATCAAATGATTCCCAACAGGTAATATCAATATATTTTCATCTAAGCTTATGTGTGTTTTCATGTGGTCACCTGGCAATAGGAAATACCTAAAATGGTCAACAAAAATTCAAAATGACTACGGGAAATAAACATCAAGTCAACACCAGTCTTAAAGCTTTTTCTCTAATATTATGTGATTTCTAGTTACTTTTAGTAAAAAATCATTACGGACACTGTGACTGTTATATTCAGTATACTTTCTTCCTTTTATTTTTGAAACTAACAAATAGTTCCACAGTCTTGCTTTTGAGGTTTAGTTTAGCTTCTAAGTTTGTGGTTTTTGAAAGAGCTTTCTTCTTAACATTTATCACAAAAATCCAGGGCTGGTACAGTCCTAGTACATTATATGTTTGTGTAGATATTGGTTTGGAGGTCCTAATAGTCGTATTTCAGGATTCTTACCCAAGTCATAATGGGTATATTTTGCTTTTTTGAGAAACACCTTGTTTCTTCAGATGTTTTATTTTTCTACATGACGTTATGTGACTAAGGTGTTTAATTACAACAGCATGATGAATTTGGTGTTCAGTGGAAGTACCGAGAGTCAGTACTTATTAGATAAATAAGAATTTGAATAATAGGATTCGTGAGATACCATTGGACTAGTGTGGTATGAAAGCTGAGCCCAGATAATAACAATCCCACAACAGTGTAATGTCTGAGGAATACCACAGCCTTGGTTTGCTCAAAGGGGCAGCCATGAAAAATAAACATGCTGTGGTCTTAGACATACTGTGATTTTTAGAGCTCGTGGTAGAGGGGTGAATACCACTGTACAGATCTTCTAAGGTGACGCTTCATTGTGTTCTGTTACATATGTGAACATATACTGATCAGTTTGTATTTTTCAACAGCAAGATGTTAGTGAATTTACACACAAATTACTAGATTGGCTAGAAGATGCCTTCCAAATTAAAGCTGAAGAAGAGAGGTAAAATATTTTTGTATCTCTGTATCCAATTAGGTTTTTTAGTTGTTTCGTTTGCTTTTTCTCATAAAAATGTTCAATATACTTCTCAGAAGTAAATGCTCATTGTTTGTATAAATGAACATCTATAAACTATTTTTTGAATACATAATTGTTTTTAGAGTGTTGCAGGAAATAGTTTCCAAAAAGGTTTTGTACAATTTAACCACTCACAAATTGAATCTGATTTACATAAATTTTTCTAGAATGAAGCACTTCTTAAACTCAATTTTCAGAATATACTTGTAATTGCAAATATGTGAATCATTGTCATTAGAGGAAAGTATAAAACTTAATGAATGGTAACTGAGTAAAACAGGCTGCATTCTCATAATGGATTCAGAATATTCTGCTCATAGCTTTATAAAAGTTCTTAGTTTTGATTTTTGCATTAACACACTTTATATTTTCAGGGAAGGAGAGAAACCAAAGAACCCAATGGTGGAGTTGTTTTATGGACGATTTCTAGCAGTAGGTGTACTTGAAGGTATGCATCTGAATTTATTTGGACTTTTGTGCTCATGTCTTTTCAGTGCTTGTATAAGTACACAGTTGAATGGTGCAATTGTAGTATTTTAGCTACTTCCGCAGAAGTAGTGTTGGAGAAAAGGCATTTGTTCTGTGACAAAACATTTGTCCTGAGAATCTGAGACTCTGGGTAAATGTCGTGAGCTGTAGAGGGTCCAGAAATGCTCTTTGAATTACTTCCAGGAGCTGAGTGTAAACTTTTAAGTGCATTGAAGTTAGGGTGAGCTGAGCCAAACTTCTTGCAAGAAATTATCATCAGAGCACTTTTGCCACTGAGTGGTATACAGAAGGGAAGTTACTGTATTTACTTGAGCTAATCTCTTTTCTTGTGCTTAATTTGATGATCTTTAAAATTTTAGTTTTTACATTCTCTTTTGCACAGTTTCTTGCATGGATAACTCGCCCTCTTAAAAGTATAGTTTGTTGAAAGTAAGTCAGTGGAAACCAGCTCAAGGGCAGTGTCAGAGAGAGTACTGAGGAGAAAAACTGTACAACAAGCTTCCCTTTATCTTACTTGTATGCAGTTAGTCAATCTGCAGAATTGCAGCATTCTCTGTTTCCAGGAAACCAATAGCTGTGAGTGTATTTTTTTTTTTTTACGTTAGTGGTCCTGTCCACGACCCCAAAAGTGAACAACTCCCAAGATGCATTTGAGTGAAGCAGCTGTAAACTTTAAAGTGACTTCCAGGTTGTTCCTCAGCCCGGAACAGTGTTTTGTGATTTGTCAGATTTCAAAACCATTCTGTAGATTGCTTGTTACTAGCAAGCATTCTTGCTCCTTGCGTTTGGCTACTTTCATTCCTTACGTTCTCATCTTGACTGACATGATAAGAAAAAAAGGAAACCATTGGTGAATGTAAGACGAGTTACTGACCTCAGAATGAAATAAATTGAAGTTGTGGATTGAAATTGCTTGACAGCCATATTTGGCCTTAGGTTTGAGCTTATATCTTCATATACTGTTAGCAAATTATGGTCTTGTTTTTGGGACAGAAATCATGAATGTTCTCTTTTGCGGTTTATTTTTTGCAAAATATATTTATACAAAGTGCTGTTTCATACCAGCAATTCCACTGACTTTGCTGATACAATGTAGGGTTGTGTTACTGAGCTGCTATTTACAGAAGAACTTTGATTTATATATTTAAAAATTCGCATACATCTGTGGTGCCAAATCATTTTGAGTTTTGCTTATTACTGGCAGATACAAAAACAGTATAAAACATAGCCTGAGGAGGAAAATACAGTAAATTTCAATATTATGTTCAAGCAACTTTGAGTAACTTGTTTTCATACATATGGTTGACTTGTTTAGTAAGAAAGCATAGGTATTGTTCAGTAGGCTAGGCCAGATCACCTAGGATTGTTAGGGTTTTCTAAAGGTAGATGTTTGTTCCTAAAACCTTAACAGTTTAATTTCTTATGTGAAGGTAAAAAATTTGAAAACACAGAAATGTTTGGCCAGTATCCACTCCAGGTTAATGGCTTTAAAGATCTGCATGAGTGCCTAGAAGCTGCAATGATTGAAGGGGAAATCGAATCTCTCCATTCAGAGAACTCCGCAAAGTCTGGTCAGGAGGTGAGTTAAGTGCTCTTGTGGGCTTCTTTCAGGGTGTTTTTGTAGTAATCTTTATTTTTCACTGGGATTTGTGTGTTTTTGTTGTTTGTTTTTGGGGTTTTGGGTTTGTTTTTTTTCTATATGACCTACTGCTGTGCAGATTCTGTTATCTGGCATAATTAGATTGTTAATTTGAGGGGCTTGGATCTCTTTTGGTGTATCCAGAGTATCCTCTTTTTGTATTTGTCATAGGATACAAAGTTCATGCTTATTAAAAGCTGGCATAATTAAGTGCCTACAGTGATTTGGCACAGGCTGTTTCCCACCTGTTGCTGATACTTGATCTTCCAAGAACTCATGGGTATAGTGTCCTGTGTAGCTTACCACTGCCCTGCCTGCTCACCCTCTGCCATGCTGTAAACAGCAACCATGAGCCGTGCATTTGACAATTACTTTGCAGCATTGTTGTAATTCCTATGTGTGTCTGTCTTGTAATTCCTCTGCAATGTCTACCCTTCTTCCCCTCTTCCTTTTTTATGAGTGTTACCCAGCATTGTGCTCTTTTGCCCCCTACAGTGGGCAATTCTTCCCTTTGCTTGCAACAGACAATATTTCCTCTATAGGCTGCAGTTCCTCCCAGGAGAGTTCTAGCAATAGCAGGAGGCTACCAAATGTGAGAGCATGGAGGTGTGGGTGGAGGGATTCAGAAGGAACCCCCTAAGAAGTTGGTGTTTGCAATGTGCAGTGTTAGGATGAGGTGATGAGCGGGATTTTTTGTGAACAGGTCATGGGTTAGGGATAAAAGTTTGGTGGTGGTTGTAGAACCAAGAAGGTGTACTCTGAAAGTGTATGTGCCCAGCATTTTTCTCTAGCAGAGCTTTCTCTAAATAACCTGTGGGTTATTGATGTGGAAATGTGGGAATCCCCATTGCCTGTAGAAGCTGAGCTACTTTCTCTTTATGCATTTGTTCGTGTTTCATTACTTACTTTAAAGATGTGAAATCTTAGGAGGTTTCTTCCACTTAAGTAAAAGGTTCAGGTATAGTTTCTTCCTTCATGGCAGTTTTTTTCAGTAATGAAATTTCGCTTCCTATGTGTATGCTGATATGATTAAAAGGGTTTAATTACTAAGTCTAGCAATACACAGTGAAATCATCTTCCAGTCTGAAATTGTACTTCCAGCTTTGTGTTATCAACAGAAGTTTTAAAATGTCCCTTTTGCAGTCCCTTTTTCTAGTCAGCTATTGTTCATGAAATATTAATCAAACAAATCAGATGTTAACAAAGCGTTTTCAAATGTATTTACACATATTTCTGGATGTGTTGTCCTTCCATAGGAATTTCTAGATGTGTTGTTCTTCCATAGGATATCTCAATTTTTTATTCTGGCAATTGTAGGACTGACTTCTTACTAAGATCCTATTTTCTTAAATATAACTGGAAGGAAATTAAGATCTCATAAATATCTTTGTGCAGTTCAAAGTTCAATTTTTTCATACAAGGTGAAATCTTATATGTACCTGCCACAAAAGCATGACTGTTCATCTTATGGTCTGAAGGTTGTTTTGCAGTTAAAACCCGTGTACATTCAAGCATAAAATGTCAGTTCAATTATAAATGCTTGACTAGGAATGTCAGACTTGGTTATTTTGGTTTGGCTTCTGAGGGTTTTTTAACCTTTAATATCAAGAAACTATGGGGAACAGAAGGATAGTTGTGTGAAGGTCTGGAATGTTAGTCAAGGTTTTAATCAGCTTGGCTTCTTAGCATATGGAAATGAAAGTTGAAATAGGCATGTGGCTGATTGACAACAGTGGCAAAACAAGAAAGGATGTTATAAGTTCTAATCTAGAAAAAATTATTTTATTATTACCAAGGCCAAGTAAATTAATTCTATTAAGTTGAAGTCATTTATAGTGGTTGCTGCTGTTAGTTTTTATGCTTAAGCATAATACCCCAAAGATATTACAGTAAATTGGAAGGTTTGGAAGTATTGAAAGAAACTGAATTTCTTGTAATTTTAACCAAGTCTGTCTCCACTAGACAAAAGATATAAGTGATGTTTGTCTGAGCTGGTAGATAACAATGCTTAAAGAAAATAATATTAATGTCACAGTCTCATGTGTTTTATCCTGAAAGTAACAGCCTATTTTTCTCCCTTGTTCCCACCATTGTCTCTAATGGATTATTTAGCTTGTTCGTTATTATTATTACTACTATTATTATCATGATACCTAAAAGCCTCAGTCATGGAGTAGAGTGTCAACAAGTGAGCTAATAAACAAACAGAAGAGAGACATCCCAGGGATCTTAAATCAGGATCCAAAAGGAGATGGAGATCTGTGTACATTCTTGGTGTTACAAGTGTGGGGAGTATGAAATAACATTTGTCAGCATCATGACTGATGAAATTCAGCACATCAGCAGCAAGTGGTTTGGGAAGCCTTGCAATAAAAGCTTTTTTTAGGGGGAAATGTGGTGTGGCTTTGCTGGCTTTAGTATTGAAATATGCTGCTTTATGAAGTTGTTTCAAGAGAGAAATAATGATTGTTTCCTTGAAAACTGAAAGGTATATAGTGGAGGCTGACGTAGGCAAGGAAAGGCAACTCATTTTGCATGTAAGCGGATCAGGAATGATGCTGGAGGCCACAAGCTGGGAAGATTCAGCAACATCCTGGAAATCTGTTGGTGTGACAAGGCTGCCTGCACGAAGGCCAGGCAAAGGAAGATGAGAGGAGACATTGCAGTGAGGTGTGGAGTAGTAAGAACCTAGACCCAAATTTTAGCTATTAGCACAGGAAGAAAAGTCTGCCTTGGAGTTATTGTATGAAAAGATGATTCAAAACACTTGGCTGGATAGGAGAACTTGAAGTGAGTCTTGAGTCAAATGTCGTGGTCAGGGTGTGGGCATTGATGTCAGAAATGTGTGATAACAATGTCCGCAGCAGTGAAGCTTGATTTGCCCTTGTTTGGCTAGACTTCGAAATGTACTAAAATGAAAGAATATGGTTTTTATATTGCAGAATGGGGTGAAAAAGGGGACTGTAATGCTGGAATAGGAACTGAATTTCTCTTTTATCTAAAAAATGAAGCATGTAAGCAAAGAAATGAGGACTAAGAATAGTCCCTTACTGAATACTCAGAGAAAGCTAGGATAAGGTGATGCTAACATGAGCCGGTCTGTAGACAAATTAGCAGTGATTAGACCTGAGCAGAAATTTCAGGAGAGGCTGCTAGTGCAGGGGAGATTACAAGAAAATATCAATTATACGGTGCTGAGAGAGCTTGTCTCACCCAGCCCTAAGCACTCACTGATCCTGCTTCAGAGGAGGTCATTAGAAACTAAGTGGTATCAGGTGAATGAAAGGGTCAGAAACTTGAGTCTGAGACAGCTGGTGGGAAGAGCACTTGATACAATATAAACAACTCTTTTGGTGGCCTTTAAGAGTTAAAGGAGAACAGGGCAGTTGGTAAGGCAGGTAGGTTCAAGTGTAGGCCACTTTCAGTTAAGAGTGAGACAGATGGGCAAAGAAGCCTTCCTGCCTACTCTGCTTTAATGCAGATAGCCCGTAAAGCTCTGATGAAGCAGGTGTGACAAAGGGTCTGTGTGCACAGCGAAGGGAAATATTGGGAACTTAGGAAATCTTATGCTGATACATATTATAAACCCAATTTCTACTATGCCTGTGTCAGTCTGTAGATGTTGTAACATTATTACTAAAGTTCTGCTATTGGAAGGCATTCATTGTGGGTTTTTCTGTTTTTTCTTTTGTTCAGCATTGGTTCACTGAGCTCCCTCCTGTCTTAACTTTTGAGTTATCAAGATTTGAGTTTAATCAGGCTTTGGGGAGACCAGAGAAGATACACAACAAATTAGAATTTCCTCCAATTTTGTATCTGGACAGGTACAGTATAATATCATTGACAAAGTCCTATTGTGAATATGAATTTAATCTCATGAGTTTTGGTTAAGTCACTGGTGCATCTTATACTTGTTTAAATTCCAGTAAATTTCCATTCTAGCTGGACAAATTATAATTTTCATGGGTTTCCTCTTTTTTTAGAAAATACACATAGATAACAATTTAAGGCGTACTGCTACTTCATGCCAAAACATTCTTATACTTCAGTCTTTAATTTGTTGCTAAGTAATTGTGTACACAGGCAAAATACTCTGAAAAATCACACTGAGTCCATTTGGGAAAGAGTGAGTAGTCAGATATTTCATGGTATTCCAGATAGATTGCATGGATCGAATAGGACTCTCAATATCAGTGCATGCTGCCTGTATGTAGAGGTGAAATATTTAGCTTTCATTTAGATGCTAAATGTTTTTTGTGGACCTAAACAATGAAATGGAAGTATTGCCATGTGGTTGCTACTTAAACCACTTAATTTAGAAGCTTTCCTTGTATGTATTTGTATGCATTTACAAGATGCTTCTGTGGTATGAAGAGAGGTTTGACACTGGGGATAACGCATGTTCTGAAAGTTGTGAAAGCTTGATAGGGTTACCATTTTCTTCAGGTGTGTTTTAATACTTAAGAAACTCTAGGTAAAATAAGATTCTAGAGAGTGGTCATTTTTTATTAGCACTAAGCAGTGTGGCTGATGGGTACAGGTCTCAGTTTCAGTGTTGAAATACTGTAGGCTGACACCTCTTTCTGACTTTGATGTTTTACAGGTACATGCACAAAAACAGAGAAATAACAAGAATTAAACGGGATGAAATCAAAAGACTCAAAGAATACCTCATGGTTTTACAGCAGAGATTAGAACGGTACTATAGATAACTGTTTACAGTGTAAATGCAAATAATATTATGGGCTACATAGAATAATTCCTTTCAGTTGCGCACTTTGTGTGTAGTTACTTGACATAAATTTCCCTGCCTTGTCTCCTTTCTTTTACTGGTTTTCTTGGAAACTGTGTAGAAACGTGGTAACTCTGGTGCATGAAACGTGCTAGGAAAGGCTTGCATTATTTAATTGCAGTCAAGCAGAAAAAAAATCCTCTTTTTTTGTTCTTTTTGGATATGTGAGTCATGGCATTAATACATTTTATGGTTAACAGATATTTAAGCTATGGTTCTGGTCCTAAACGATTCCCCTTGGTAGATGTCCTGCAGTACGCCTTGGAGTTTGCCTCCAGCAAGCCGGTGTGCACATCTCCTGTCGATGACCTGGGTGCTAGTGCCTCTGCCAGCAGCACGCTGCCAACCCAGACATCACCCAGGTAAGGACTGTCTCCTGCTCTCCCAAGGTGACAGATGAGTCATTCCCTCAGTGCAAACTCAGCTGCTGAGAGAGAGAGAGAGAGAGAGAGAGAGAGAGAGAGAGAGAGAGGAGGAAGTTTAACTATTTTGTTCACCAGAAGTAGGGCATCTTCTAAGGAATACAGCGTAAAATTTCTGTTTTTTTCCTAGAAGTGTTTTTCAGCATGACAGGTTTAAATAAACTGCAATATTAATAATCTGAGTTTGTCATAAGTGTTTGTAAAACTGTCCTTAGGTAGAAAATTATCATTTTCAAACAAAGCACACTTCCACCTACAATTCCAAACAGACACAATATCTGTTGAGTTCACTGCTTCACAAGTGTGTTTTTTCATGAATCTGAGTTTGTGCAGTATGTTCATGTTGTGGAGCTTCAGGTTTGCTGGTGTACAATTTATCTGTTAATTTTTACCTGGGAGTTATGTTTCTTGTCTGTTTTGCTGCTTATATTTCTGATTGAGATTATCTGACCCTTAGCAGTCTGACTTTTCAAATACAGACTACCCGAAGTAACAGCATTATTGGACCTTAATCTCCCTGATGCTCTCAATATTGAAGCCAGTAATAACTATTATTATCAGTTAATAAAGTTGAGTATAACTTGGCTGGGTGAATGCAAACGGTTTTGAAACAGAGCTTTTCATATTGCATCTGCATAATAGAGTTATGGGCTCTGCTCCAGTCAAGATTAATAACTATTCTTCAGAGAAGTAAAGTAAATGAATCTAAAAATCCTTTAAAAGATTTCAGACATCTTACTGATATATGCCAATAGAAATCATGATGATTGACAAGACAAACATCCAAGGTATCGTTGTTTGCATGAAAAGCAATACCAGAAGTGGTATATTTGAACAAAGTCCTACATAGGAAGGTTGTTCCGTAAAGATACTGGTCTGTAGAAATGTAATAGCATGTTTTGTGGTGTGATATTGTCAACTCCTAATCTTCTCAGAACAGGTTCCTCAGACTGTGTCATGATGCCACACAGAGTGAAAACTAGTGGCATACTAGAACTTCAGATTCCTTCGTGCATATGATTATATATAGTCTTGATAGGAGGAAAAAAATCTGTAACAAATTCTCATTTTAATATTCTGCTGCTTTTGTAGAATTCACTGAAGTTGGCCACTTTGAATGACAAGACTTGTTTGGAACAAGTTTATAGGGTTTTCCGCTAAATTTCCAGTGTGACATAAATATCAGAGGTCGTTTAACCATTGCATTTCAGTTGAGTTGTATGTAGGTGATTGGCAAAAGAAGGTGCTGCTAGACATAAGACATGAAGTTATTAAACATGGAACTTGTATTTATTGGGTTTTATGGTCAAAGGGCCATAAGACAGTTATTCTTTCTACAGTTTGACAGTTGATGATTCAAACCACAGCAATTACTTGTATGACATTATTTGAATGTGTCAAATAGCATTTCAAGTAAAGCAAACCTTGACTTGACTGATCCAGTTTATTGTTGGTAATGCCCACCAGAATTGTTATTGTGCTAGCGTGTAAGACACCACAAAATTTTCAGAAGTCATATAGTAATTCCATATTGATGCTGCAGGTAACTTTCCTGGGTTGCACTGTAGGAAATTACTAGTTTTTTAAATTTCTGGTTTCAGATGAAAATCTTATTTTTATGGTGTAGCTTTTATTTTGAATACATGATTCAATGTTTGTATTTCATGTTTTGAAATAATGTAGCACAGTAGAGCAGCAGGGGCCTTCATCTTCAGATGTCCCAAGCACATCTCCTGTACAAAGATCAGTAATACATAAACCATTCACTCAGTCACGAATTCCTCCTGATCTGCCAATGCATCCAGCGCCAAGGCACATCACTGAGGAAGAGCTGTCTGTCCTAGAAGGCTGTTTACATCGCTGGAGGACTGAAGTAGAGAATGACACTAGAGGTAATACAACAAGATGAAGAATGTACTTGCCATTGGAAAGGAATTGTGGAAGTGGGGGAAGTCATCTTAATAGCCTTGTGTGTGCTGTGTTTTAGTACTTTCAAACATATCTGTGGCGTATAGGAAGGGAAGTCAGTTAGAGATTGTAGTAGACTGAAGGTGTCTAAACTGAAGATGCAAGCTGGGCATTGAGTGAAGCATACATGGGTGTTTCAGTGCACATTTCTGCGTATGTTGAGGGGAGTAGAGTGGAACAAGGTGGGGTCCATGCCAAAGAACATCTCTGCAGGTGTATCTGAGCTGTCAGTGTGATAAGGGCTTGGCCCGTGCTGTGACTTGGTGCTCTGCAGGGGCGTTTAGAGTAGGGTGACCCCTTCCATAAATTCAGTGAATTTCTGAGCAAAGGCTTTTTTGGAGTGGGTGGAGCTTACAGTCTACTCTGTTCCTCTGAGGAAATCAAGGGAAGTTGTTGTTACAGCAGCGGTAGACTTAGGAATCAGTCTTTGCTTTATCATCTGAGAAGGTTTAGTGTTTATCATACAGGTAGATAAACAGATGCACCAAATGTAAAACATGCCCTTGTTTGGCTTTTAATGACATAAGATGTAACCACGTGCAATTATGTAGCCTCATGGAAGATATTCTTTCATTTTTCTTTTAGACTTACAAGAAAGTATATCGAGAATACATCGGACAATTGAATTGATGTACTCTGACAAAACAATGGTCCAAGTAAGTATAATTTCTGCATGAGAACTCAAAATATATTCCTTGTATCACTTTTATTGAAGTTCGTAGATGTTTGGAAGTAGAGCAAGTATACAACAGTTATGTGTAGTGGCTTGAGAAGTTTCATTGGAAAGTCATAATGGGTTTTGCAAACTATTTAATTATGCACAGTCAGGTGGAAGACACAATTAGAATTGTTTTACAGGTTATGTACTTAAATTTAAGCAACTTTGTAGTGGAAAGGCCAAATATGTTTTCTTTCTTATCCACTTTTTTATGTGAATGTAAAACTTCATTTTTTGTGTAACACAATGAATTTTTCTCACTCCATTTGAACGTTTAGCTGGGTTACCTTAAGGCTTTACGGTGACAGAGCATTAGACACAAGAAACTATACTTTTTTTACTGTGATACTTACTGCCATTGTGTACAACAGTGCAACTTCCATATTAATACTTAGGAGTTCAAGGCTCCTTATTTTAATTCACAGTTAATAATGCCAGTGAGTGGTTTTGTTGGTTTTGCTTTCCTTTTTTTTTCTTTTTGTTTGTTTGGGTTTTGTTATTATTTTTAAACTCTTATCAACATGTAGTATCAGTCACAATCTTGACTATTAGTTTAAGCTGCATTTTAGGGAGATTCTCATGCTGTGTAGTCTGAATGGCATTTCCAGAATGCTCTGCTGTGGAGTTGTGGCTCCTCTAAGGATTACTTCTTCTGTTACTTTGTTAGTAAAAAGAACTATTTTCTTTCCAAGTAAGATCTGTTCAGCTTACGGTTTTCCTTGAAGTACATCTTAATTTTTACATGGCTTATAATAGTTCCTGGCAGCTGAGCTCTGACGTTAAGTATTTCAGGCAGACTTGCCTAGATGGCTTTCTTTCAGCTTGCTACTGGCAGACATTTTTTTCCTTAATACTTGTGTTATAGCAGGAAGGCTACAGGCTACATGTCATCTAACAGTAAAATGAACTAATTTCGTGATCTCACATCCAAATAAATAGCCTGCCTGTGTTGACTTAGGTGCAATAGGAGGAAATACCTCTGGGTGGTGAAGTTATTAGTCAGCAATTATTATAAAGGAAAAAGGAGATTATTTACTAAAACATGTTATCCTAGTGCAGATTTGTGTAATGCAGACTAGGGTTTTTTTGTTCTTTTTGAAGCACAATTCCAGAAATAGAGGAGGATGAAGATGTACACATTTGTAGAGGGAGTTTCTGTACTGTGCCTGAAAGTAGTGGGGTGTGTTAAGTTATTGTTAGGAAACAAGTAGGTACAAAACCCATCTGAAATAATAGGCTGGAAATGAAAGTAACCCTTATGCAGTTTTGTTGATTTTTCTTTTGTGGGTGTTTTGGCATAATAGGAAGGAGACATGTGCATATAACTGTCTCCTTTCTGATATCTTAGTATTGTCCCATTTTCTGGGAGCATTGATACTGGGAGTATTGATCTTTTCTTCTGAATATTACAATTGTAGCATTGAAAGCTTTTCTCTTGTGAGTTGATAAGGATTGGGCACACAAAACTAGACTTTTAAAAGAAAATGTATTATATTTGCAGGATGCTTCCTAGTGTTTGCATGAACTGTTTAGGAAGCTCTTAATCTCCTTGGGTCTGCTTTGATTCTAAGGAAACTGCAATTATTTGTAAAATGCTCATCAAATTGTCACATGAAATATAATCCCAAAATTCTTATTTTATCTTGTCCTTCTGAATAAATAGATTTTATCAACTGCTTATTTAAGTGTTTCCGTCCTTCCTTGAACTTGCTGTGGGGAAATGACACACCTGTTTTTTCCTGTGGGAATTAATCTTTGATATATCAGCTTTGATATATTTGTTCTGTAGCTACCTTTGACAATAATGGTGAAGTTTCTTTCTGTTTCATGAGTAGTAAGTATAAGATAAGAAGCTTAATGCCAGCTGTTTACTTTTTGTGTAGCCCTGTACCTTTAATTGCTGTTGATATTATGACTCATTGTGAGAGACGCTTGGGGACAACTCCTAAGCCTAACTCTAACCCTAACCATAATGATGCCCTGTGGAGAGTTGTCTATTCTCACACAAGAGGTGCCTGTTGGCACTGAACTTGTCTGTCGCCCAATTACAGACCTCTGTGGAGAACCTTCCTGGAAGCTCAGCATGGATGAATGACAGCTGGTTTTCCAGAGCTGGAGAAAAGTGCTCAAACTGACCCACTTAGCATGGGTTTAAGTGAAATGATTTAAATTCACATGGGATTTTAACGCCCCTGCATATGCAGGGCTTGCAGTCATTTTAAGGATGCTTTCACCCTAGTTTGCTAACAGATGTTAAAAACCCCAGAGCGTTCAGATTTAAGGACTTGGTAGAATTTCTTTTGTGTATATTTCTTGTGTTGAGGAGATTTACAGTGCAGTTTGGTCTCTGAAATGACAGACTGTTGGATTCCAGCTGCTGTGCAGTCAGTCAGCTTTACAGCTCAAGATGAGTTGCAAAATCCTGTATTCCAGGCGTATAGCCTGGAAGAGAATGATCTGGTTAAAAATAACTTCAAGGAGCTTCTCATGTTGTATTTCTTTATATATCTATGGTTACTGATTATTGTGGTGTTCAAATGATATTTGCAACAAATGTTTAGTACATCTTGTGTTAAGTAGACCATTTATCTACAGTCCAGACTGTGATGCCAGTAAAAGATGGTTTCAGTTTTTTCATTCTGCCTGAGCTGTTATCATTCAAACATACTGTGCATAGCAGGGAAGATAAGTTTTCCCTTTTATGTTGCATATGCTGCTTCAGCAGCTTAAAATGAGCTGATCATGAACATGCTTTGAAAAAACTTGTAAGTAAGGAAGCACTCATTCATTTTGCTTCTTTCTCTCTCCTTCAAATTTCCAGCACATTGAAACTAAGTTTTGTGGTTTTCTTACTTGTTGGTGAACATGTGTAACCTGGGATACTTTTTACATTGATCCTAGAAACTGATACTTTACTGTCTCAGGTGGAAGAGAGGACTTCCTAATATGTTTCATGCTTGTCTTAGCAATGCTTTACCAATATGTTTAAAATACTGGAAAAGAGCTGAATTTTACCTTTAGGTGATAGAAGTATTCCGCTCCCACATATTCCGCTAAATAAATTCTCTTACTGGCACATAGAAGGCACAGAGTTTATTACTTTGAATTTGCATATGCCTTTCTAGACTTTAGGACAAGTTGACCAAGTTAGAACCAAAGCAATTCATAGACACTCAAGGCTGACATATTTGAGGGTTTTTTTGTAGATGCAAGTAAAATATGAATCCTCTTTCCTTAATATTCAGAAGCAGAAGAGATATTTCTAGTGTAGGCTCAAAATGTTTCTAAATTCTCTTGTAACTAGTAGCGGTAAGTAAGATAGTTCAAAGTCCTTTTGCTGATAGGGTTGCGAGTTTTACCTTTTTGTTTTTCCTCTGTGTCATGTTTTGACCCTCTTACTTTTTGTTTACTGTTATTTAATGTAGCTGTTATTGGTGGCAGGTAATAGGGCCCAAATGCTGACAAGAATAATTTGACATTTTGGTTTTGTTTGTTTGGGTTTTTTTTAAGGTTCCTTATAGGTTACATGCTGTACTAGTTCATGAAGGACAAGCGAATGCAGGACACTACTGGGCATATATTTATGACCATCACCAGAACAGATGGATGAAATACAATGATATTTCTGTGACAAAGTCAACTTGGGAAGAGTTGGAACGAGACTCTTTTGGTGGTTACAGGAACGCCAGTGCATATTGTTTAATGTATATCAATGATAAGGAACAATACTTGATACAAGGTAATGTTATGTATATACTTTCTGCGTGATATAGAATAGCAGACTTCTTTAAAATGGATTTCCACATTTTTGGAATGTTTTTGATGATTATTGGAAGTTCTGTTTACATTCATAACTGTTAAGATTGTGTTTGTGGGTGGGACAATTGCTATTCAATTTTTCAAATAATAAAGATAATGCCAGTGTTTTAACATTATTAAGAGAGCAAAATAAATTAAATTTGCTAATTAGTAAACATTTTGACCAAGTGATTGGATGTTCAGAACTCTGGAGTTATCTCACTGAAGATTAGAACAGACATATGGAAATAGAGAAATAAGCCTCTTAACATTTAAAGTCCTTATGAAGCTTTTTTCATAAGCTTCAGAACTCAACTTACTGGATCATGGAAACTTGAGGCTTTATACAATATATTGAAATGCGAATAACTTGGTTTACTGTTTGGGTTGTAGGTCTAAAGCAATACATGGATTGACAAATGTATTTTCAGCTCATGTAGTAGTATGTAACTGTAAGGCTTGTACAGAAGTGTTTGCAGAGTGGGCAGTGATCCCTTATCAGGCCACGCAATACTCATGCTAATAGTGACTGGTAAGCTGATTGTGCAAATGGCCAGAGATTCAATAACAAGTGGTGGAAAACTTTTGTGTCCCCATCTATTTCACAGGGTAGAAAGCTAGAGTGCACAATTGTTCAGTTTTCAAATGAGAACCAACATTAACCTTGACGTTTCTAGATTGCCAGAATAGCAGAGCACTTGCAGCCATAGGGTTTATAGGCCCTGTAGGGCAGCTGTGCCACTCTGAGGCCTGCTTGCTGGAGGACAGTTGCAGCTGACTGATCCCCTAGGATCTGTGATACTCTTGCAGAGACCGTTCTCAAAGCAGAAAGGAAGGTTACTCAGTGTAGCTGGTGTTCACACCAGTTGACGTCCCAAATCCCTGTAAAGCCACTCTCTTTCCCTTTTTCTCTTGGGTAGTTTTGTCCAGCTCTGTGTGTTAGGAATGCAGTCAAGCTATGACAGTTTTCTTTTGACTTTTTTTTTTTCCTGAATATCCACAGTCATAGAGTGCTCATGGCACAAAAGGCACATCTTTCAAAATGGCAATGATCTGATGGTATAACATATAATCAAACCCCAGCATAATCCAAAGATCATAAGGGCAGTGGCCACACATCTCAGTAGCAGAGGAGTGCCCTACAGATAATAATAATAATGATACTGGTAATAATAATAATAATGATAATGGTAATAATAATAATAATAATAATGATAATGGTGGTAATAATAATACAGTGTTGGGATTTTGGTGCAATACTTTGTGTTTCTAAAAATTCACCTGAGGAAATGTGTTGAATGTACTTTCTTTCCCCTTATTATTTCTTTTTTATGAAATTTAAATTTCATGTTACTGCAGAGGAGTTTAACAAAGAAACAGGACAGATGCTGGTTGGAATGGACACGCTACCTTCCGATCTAAGGGATTATGTCAAGGAAGACAATAAACGTTTTGAAAAAGAACTTGAAGAATGGGATGCAGAACTTGCTCAGAAAGCACAGCAAGAGAAGCTGTTATCTCAGATACCCAGGGCACCAGCACCCTCACCTGCTCCAGGTTAGCTGATTCTATCTGTTTGTAAAAGGAGGCAAAACAAAAAACACTGGCTTTTTTAGCTACTGGCTTTTTACTTTTATATATATATAAAGCCATAGCCCCAAAAGGCTAGTGCTAGCCCCTAAGCTCTAGCCCCAAACTGTAATTCTCAACCCCACTCCCTAACCCTCAACCCACAACTCCCAACCCCACTCCCTAACCTCCAACACTAACCGCACCTCCCAGCCACTATTCCTGCCCTGTAGCCCTAACTCTAGCCCTCACCATTACCTTAATTCCCAAGCCTGAACCCGCAACCCCAACACTAGCCTCATTCCCACTCCCACAGTCTAACCGTAACTCCATGCTCTCATCCTAGCCCCTACCCTAATCCCCAGCCCTCACTTTTAACTTGAGCCCCATCCACAATGCCCAACCACCAAACCCCAACCCAGCCCTCTAACCTCTAATCAGCAACCCTTCACCTTTACCCTACTCCTAACCTGAGCCCCAACCACTAACCTCCAACCCCTAGCCCTAAGACCCAACACTAACCCAACCCCTACCCCCAGCCCAACCTCACCCTAATACACAACCAGCAAACCCCAACTCAGTCCCAAGCTGTAAACCCCCACCCCAACAAAATCCCCAAGCCATAACCCCAACCTTAATTCTCCAAGACCAAGTTTGAACCTCAAACTCCAGTCCTAGTCACACCCTCTAACGTGTACCCTTGCTCCTCACATTAGCCCTAATCTCAGTCTAACCCCAAATCCCCAAGCCATAACTCTAAGCCCCAACCTCACCTCCTAACCCCAAATCCCTATCCCCAATACCAACCACACCTCCTAATCCCCAGCCCTAGCCCTAAACCATAATCCCTAGCCCAACTTCCAACCCCAAGGTATAACCCCTACATCCTAACCTGAGCCCCAGCCCTAACCAGCAACTTCCAGCCCTAGCACCATCCCCACCCTCTAGCCCCTAACGTCTGCCCTTAACCCCAAGCCCCATCCCCAAAGCCAGCCCCTCCCACAACCCTAACCCCTACCTGAGCCTGAGCCACAATGCCTAACCCCTAGTCCCCAACCTAACCGCCAGCCCTTGTGTAATCTCAAATTATAACTATTCACTTGATCTAGGTAACTGTACTTGAAGTTGAGCCTGGGGTTTGTTTGCATTTTAAATATTATTTGCTGATTCTTCTTTCTTTTCCCTCCCAGTTCTGTTTAGCCTTTACTGAATTTTTTTTTTCCATAGAATCTTTAGACCTTTTAAGAGAGATACCTATTAGCAGGTCTCACCAGTCTGTTTTGAGAATTTCATAGAATCATAGAATAACCAGGTTGGAAGAGACCCACCGGATCATTGAGTCCAACCATTCCTATCAAACACTAAACCATGCCCCTTAGCACCTCGTCCACTCGTGCCTTTAACACCTCCAGGGAAGGTGACTCAACTACCTCCCTGGGCAGCCTGTTCCACTGCCCACTGACCCTTTCTGTGAAAAATTTTTTCCTAATGTCTAGCCTAAACCTCCCCTGGCGGAGCTTGAGACCATTTTAATTGTCCATGAGTGATACATGTTGTTCTTTTCAGAACGATGGAGTAGAAAACCTACCTTTGAATTTTACATTAGGACAGAATTTCAGTCTGAAGAGAAGAATAATTTATTTGGTGTGGTGTACTCGTTAGAGTTAGCAATATTAGGTCCTGTGTAAGAAAAGACTAAGTGAAAATGAAGGTATTAACTGTAGAAAAGCCTCTGTACAGCAACAGTGAGACCGGTGCTGTTAGTAACCTAAGTAGTAATGACCATTGGCAATCCGACTGTAAAAACAAGTGATTGCTTGGACACAGAAAAATCTGTCAGGTTTTAGGTTACATCCGCTTTTTGCTCCATTGAAGAAGCCTGTATGTACATTATGTGACAGATAACATGGTGGATTTGAGTAGTGACACTGCTGTCCAGGTGTTCTCGTTGTTGTATTTGAGCCATTAAGACTGAGCATGTATTTCTCACAACTATCTACAACTGCAAACTGAATGTAAAAAGTACAGTGATTTAATGAAGTTTCTCTTTTTGCAAACTTTATGGAGAATTACTTCATCTTATATTTGGTTTTACTTCACAAACAGTTTTAGACTGATCGTAGTTCTTTTGTTAGTAATGGAAAGTACTAAATGAATGTTTTATCTGTCTGCCAAAAATTGCTTTCATTTATGTAAGAAATATAAGACATTATTTTTGCTTAGGAAATTTATTGTCTTCAAATGGGAAAGACTTTCAGAATTATCTTAGGTCAGAACAATGCAATTCATTGATTATTTTGCGAAGTAATACATGTGACACTCAAGTTGACTGTAAGTTATTCTGTATATTGGGTCTGTATCCCACACAAAGTTTGAGTAGATTCTCATCTTTTTATTAGTTGTGATTGATGAGTTTCACTCAAGAGCCTTAATAGATCTATTGACAGGAGAGGTCTGTTCTTAATCTAAAATCACATATCTATTTATGTGTAAGTGTTAAGTGACCAGAGAGACAGACTGGTGTAAAGTTGTATTAGTGAATGATGTGCCCTAGCCTGCGTTTTCAATGTGGATTGCTTTATCTCCGAGATAGTGATCCAAATAAAATTAATCAATTCAAAATCCGTGCTTATGTTAACACACAAAATTGTTTCTGTCACTAAGTTCAAGCAGGAGAACCAGAATATTTAGAGCAACCATCAAGAACGGATATTTCAAAGCACTTAAAAGAGGATTCTGTACAAGCAATCAATAAAGCTTTGGCTGAACAAGAAGATAGAGGCCCAGAAGCTATAATGGATACGGTGAGGATATTTTGAAGCTTGAAATTCTTCTTTTGCTTTTATTTTGCAAGCAAAAATGATATAATAGCTGATAAAAGGGGGGTGTATATGTGGGAACTTTTAACTGTAAAATTGCTGTTTTTTTTTAGGAGCTGTCCAATACTAAAGTCCACCCAGAAAGTGTGGACTACAGTAATGGGTGTCATATAAGAAAAATACTAAGATGGATGTCTTCTGTATGATTAAAGCACTTTTCAAGAATACAGCGTATTGTTGAAATGACAGTCATGTTTTTGCCCACTGTCTTCTCAAAATGTCAGATGGTTCGATTTATTTTTCAGGATTAATTACCGACATTCTATGTAAAAATCTGGAAAACTGCTGCTTTAAATATTCAGGTTTTTATTTGAGAAATAGAAGACAGTAATTGAGTTCCCTTGAAAGACCTATGGAAGTTAACATAGCTTTCAGAAATCAGAGGTCCTCTGACAGTGTTGAGTAGCTTTACTGCAAATTCACAACTTGATGAAAATTTTCTTTTGATGCTCATTAGATGCGTATATTAAAATGGTTATAGGAATTAGTATTGGGTGAATTCTATTTTCGCTTCATACAACAAATACTAAAGGGAGTTGAAAATTTAACTTCATGAATTATTTGTTTATCTTATATCTAATTTAACAGTTTTCTTTCAGCAGATTTTTTTTTTTTGCTTTCCTGTAAGTATGTAGATACATGACCAATGAATTTGCCACAAAAGCAAGTGCCTTTAAAGCACTGCATACATCGGTCTTGGAACTGTATCCATAAGGGAAAAAAATTATGAAATGTACAATATCACTTCCTTAGACACCCCTGCTAACCTCTAGAAGTATGAACAATTTAGATCTGTGCAAAATGTGAAGCGTGCTTCTTGAGTATGAATCCTCATTAAGCAGAAGCAGTCTAGTCTTTGAGGCCAACAGGAAAGCTCTCTTAAAGCCTGGGAAAGTGATGTGACAACTTGGTGACTCTTAGACCCGACATGATTTCCATCCCTCTTTCCTGTGCCACCTGGAGAGCAGAGGAACACACTTTATCTACTAAACTGAAATCAAGGCCAGTTGAGAAATTAATCTAACCCTGGATGAGAAGGTGCTATACCACTAATTCTTCAGGCTACTGCATATCTGAATTTTTTGAGTTCTCAGAACACAGAACAGCTTAGGGGGGAGCCTGTTTAACATGAGTTACCCCCAGATGGAAGGGGTAGCTAAGAAGATATCAAACCCTTATGCTTACCCCTTTCTAGGGTTTGTTGGTATCCATACTGGTGGGATGTGGAAGCACCTTACAGACTTGATTCTGTGGATCAAGTGTTTTAGTTTAGATTAGACACTTGGCACAGTGATCAGCCATGGGATTTCATAAGACTCTGATTGAGGAACCACATAGGGAACATTGTGATAGGCTTAATGAGGCAGATGTATTTTGTCTTACTCAAGTATTTTTCTGCATTGTTCTGCAACAAGGTGGATGACTCCTTACAAATAAAGACAAAAACCCCCAAACCATGCAAACTCCTTTTATTTAGAAATAAATGTATTTTGGCTGTTCAAATCTAAAGCAAATTTTTAGCTATTCTGAAGGCACTCAGTTAACTTTTAAAAGCTGCTCTCTGTGTACCCAAATTTAACTTGGGCAGAGTTGAACCTCCTTCTCAGTGTATCAGCATGCATTTTATTATTCTACTTCCATTTGCATTCTGATGTGCAGACGTGTATTATTTTCCTCCACTTTTTGTTTGTCCATTTTTTACGGAAGGAAAGCCAACACCAGAATATGTAAAAACGAGATTATAAGTCACTACGTGATCATTTGTGTCTACTTTCTGCACTTTTGTCTTTCCCCCCCCGCCCCGCACAAGTCTTCCTTTGTATTTTTACAGTGCTATGTGTAAACAGATACTATGTGCATTTCTGGAGTCTTTATTAAAAATGAGACTATTTTAATAGTTGCAGAACAAGTTAGCATGGCATTCTGTGATTACTTAGATTAGAGTCAAGGTTTAAATTCTGCAAATGTTGCAAACTGATTATTATAGTCCATAGGAGCTGAGTTTTGTCTGTATTGTTTAAAACTTACTTCAACATAGTAAAAAATTCAGTAACTAGCATTACATTCCCCTGATTTTCTGCCTCGTTACTCTTCTGAAAAATCAAACATGTTGAATGTAATGCACATTTAATATTGATTCAGATATGATTTCTAGAGGCCTTTATCCTATTTCTTTTTCCCAGATCATAAGGAAATGTTAGCCTTTGGCTTATTGCTAGCCCTTAGTTTGAATTTGATGCATACTTCAGATATATTTATTAATTTTTTGGTTAAATGTATGAAAAGAGGTGGTTGGTCACAGGCTTATCCTTCAACAACTACCTTAAATTTGTAATAGAAGAGTTGCAATACCGGCATATTAACTGCTAAGGATGTAATTGGTGAATAAAGAACAAATGAAATGTTTTTAATTATTATGGTTTCATTTTAAAATGTACTGCTTAAAAAATTATGAAACTAAGTATTAGAGGATTCAAGTCATATTTATGTATTTTTCAGAACTTCAGCAGTGCACATCTTTTTATTTGACCACCCTTTCAGTTTGCATCTCTCCATAATTTTCTCTGTTTTCTGATTATTTTTTTTCCCATACACACATACTGATAATGGTTTTCTTCTGCAGAGCTCTGATAATGCCCCAACTCAACCAGCTCCTAACCAGCGAGTTGTAGAGGTGGCGATTCCTGATGTAGGGACTTTTGTGATTGAGTCAGAGGAGGGGGGTTATGACGATGAGGTACATCTGAATGCAGTTGTGTGCACCGCTTCTCCTCGGTGCTTTCTTGTGCTGCCTGCTGAGAATTTTTGGCATGTTTGCACATTGTGGCACCTAATGGATTTCTGCAAAACTAAATGCTTAGCATTTTGTAACCATAATGTCTTAATATGTAACGAAATATGAGAGGAAAGCACTAGCAACTCTAACTGGGCACGCTTTGCATGGTACCTTTTACACTGGAGGTGCATTTGTCTTTTTAGCTGTGGGAGTTGAATGTTTGTGTTGGACCGGATAGCCTTTGAAATGCTGGTAGTAGATTGTGGGCTACCACATTATTTAAGAAGCAAAAGGATAGCAAGTGGTGTTCTCAATGTTTGTGCTTCTTGTCAGTCCAATAAAGCTAATCGTCAAGTCTGATCCTTTATTTTGCCAAGATTAAGCTTTTCAAACTGAAACTGTTATGGCTGGTGGAGTGGACTATTCCAAAGCTTAAGCAAAGAGCATAAAAATTTGTTTTTTCCCCTCAACTCAGACCTAGGGTGGTGGATATACCTGATACTACTTGAGGAACAGATGATAGGCCTATATTATCCTGAGAGAAGTTATTTTTTGCTGATCTATTTTAGCAGCAGAAAGCAGCCTTACCAGGACACTAAACTGTCCTGCCTTGATATTGCTTTCTCTATGTTTGTTTTGACTGGGGATAGAGTTGGTGCAGCCCATGTTCTCAAGTGCCAAAATGTGGTTTTGGTGACCTGTGAGGAGCTTTTGCTTCGCTGTATATATGGATATTCCAGGTCAATCCGCCCTGTAGTTTTGATCAGTTGTAACTCGAGTATGGGATGAAGAACTAAATAATGGAATTGACATCATCACACTGAGTTTGCCTTCTCACAGATTTGTAGTCTCGACCTTTAAAGACAACAATTTAACCTCACCTAGTGACATGCTTTTGTGTTTTCGTTGATTTTTTTTTCTTTACTTTTTTCAGTATTGTCACGATGCTGTTTTCTTTCTAGAGGATAACTTTATTCCAAATTTCCCTGTTCCTTTTGTAGGCATATTCTAACTTTTTTTTTTAATGTTCTTATGTGTGGGAAGTTGTACTAGCGAGTTTAGCATTCTTCATCTTTTGTTGCTGTGGCAGCTATACCTTGGACAGGGAGAGGAGTGTTGTTTTAATTTACTCATGGATAAAGAAAGGCAAAGGCCTTTGAGTAACCTAGGTGTATAAGATTATATATAACTGATGTAAGTAGCCGTGAGATGTGTCTCATGTTTGGCTTTGTGTTTATTAAATATTTCAGATTTCATTTTTTAATGAACTTCTCTGCAGGTGCCTCAAAAAACCAAATTACATTTGCAGCACTGAGTCACTTATTTTGCTGTTAAAACAGGCATAAATACAAGCAGTGTAGTTTACTCTGTACCTAGTATATTTAAAGTGTGATTGGGTGTTTTCTTGTTTTTCTACTTGAATTTTTTTTTCTTAATGCTTTGATGGCCAGTGTGTAGTTTCTGACAGATACTAATGCTGAATGATGCATGTTCCCTTCCTGGGAAGTTTTCACCATGTGACACTTAAATTTTATTTGACACAGTTCTCCAATTTTTGGTAAGCTTCCTTTAATCATATATTGTTACAGTAAAAATATTTACACGTCATGACTGATTTGCAGAATATGCGCACCAGATCTTTATTGAAATGTGCCATTTCAGTGTATGCATGCATTAAGTTACTTTTTATCTTGCATGAGATTAAAAGCATATTGAATTTGGTCATTAAAGTATTAATCATTCCAAACTTTTACCTTAAATCCCTTGTGGCAGGTCATGCTGACCCCGAACATGCAAGGTATTATCATGGCTATAGGTAAAGCCAGGAATGTTTATGACAGGTGTGGGCCAGAAGCAGGGTTCTTTAAGGTATAACTGACATTTTCAACATTTTCTCCTCTGCCTTTTCTTGTTAGATACTCTTTCTTCCTCCACCCTTTGTATATTTAGACTGTTATAGTGTTTATATATACTCTTTTATGATATCAGTACTCCAATTAGATATTTCTACCTTGAAAAATTGGTAGCTATTTCCCTGTTGATTCAGCACTACGCTGCCTTGATATCAGTAGCTTATATACCTTTTTGCTTTTTCGCTTTCTAATAATAGTAGCAAGCAGCATGAAACCTAGGTGTGTGATCAATGAGAACATGGAGGGTATATTCCCCCTCTTGGTAACAAGACCCACGCCTTCACTAGAATTTGGGACATAATTTTTTTCACCCAGGGACATCAGTGTTGAGTCATTTGTTGATTACTTCAGAGATGTTCTTTCTTTTTACCCCTTAAAAGATTTTTAGTAATTCTAAATTACCTTCTTTTGTGTAACTGCATGGATGTCAATACTATTTATTCATCCAGTGTTTTCTTCCTGAGAAGTAGTCGTTAGGCTTTTTGTTGTTATTACTCTTCCCAATGACACCAGATTTAAAAATGTGTTAGATTTCTTCTATACACAGGCTTCTGAGCATTTTTAGTTTATGTTCTTTAAAATTATCAGGGTATTAGAAAGGGAATTAATTATGTTGGCATTAGTTTGAGGATTGATGTAAAATCCTCTCAAATGTGATTTGGAGAGGGTGAAGATGTTTCTTGCTTGTGTAGTTGCATTACAAGAAACTGTAAAAAACCAAAAGAAACAAGAAAAAACCTAAACAAACAACAATCAAGCAACCAAACAAGCAAAAACACAAACAAAAAAAAGCCTCAAAAAATGCCAACTGCCATCACCACCAAAAAATTCAATGCCTTGATGCAGAACTCAAAATCTCATGGCTTTGTTGGTTTGTTTGTCAGTTTGGGGGTTGTAATGGATACTTAGAGAAGTTTTATGACCATGAGACTTGTTTGCAAGACTGTTAGCTGTGCCTGTCCTCAGGGAATGGAGGCACACTTGCCTTGGTTTAGCTGAATAGGTTTTGTTTGGGATTCAGTGTTGGTTTGGTTTTTTTGTTGTTCCCTTTTTTTTTTCTCTGATTTTCTCACTTAATGAAAAGATGTCAATCACTTCTTTTTTTTTTTTCCTCTCTAAGTTGTAAAAAGATGCTGGCTTGATCTTATCCAGCTCATTACCAGAAGGGTTAATTATACAGAATTATATTTTTGATATGAAACACGTTTTGATCATTTTAAAACAGAAACCCAAGTCACAATGAAATTTTATTTAGTGCTTTGGAGTTATCAAAACAGCACTCAATCAAAATGGTTTTAGGTCTTTGACTTTGAATGCTTAAACATTTTTACTTCGTGGGGGCCAGGATTTGTCTTTGGGTGACAATATGTTTTGATGCTAAGTTGTTTTAGATTAGAAAGGTTTCCTTACTCATTTTCCTCTGAATCATGTTTGCAGTAATTTAGGAGAGGTGGAACATGCTTCATTTTTGAGGAATATGTTAGCATGGATGTATGCAGATAAAGTGGTCCTACTTCATACTAAATTTCATGTTTTGAAACTTGTCAGGTGAAATCCCATGTTACTCCATAAATTTATTTTAAAAGCTTCTGTGATATTTTTCAATACCGTTATACTCTGGGTTTTTCCATGTGACTGTGTTTTATAAAATAATTCTTTGAAGAAATTTGTAGGGTTTTTTTCTATGATATCTTTGTTTTAGTGTAACCCAGGTGAGCCCTATTTGGTGTGGGTCATTGTTATGGCCAAGGCTTCAGTCCCCCTTTACATCTTAGACTTCTGACATGTGTAATACAATCCCATTAAGATGTTTACTTACCAATGACCTCTTCCAGTCATTGTTTTAACTTTATAAAGAGTTCCTTGCAGAATCTTCACCTTAAAATCTTTATGTAACATTCTCAGTGAGAAAACGAAACCATGTAATACTTCTTTTCCACTTTTCTTCCCTGTATTCTGTTTAAAGTAGTAGTGTTGGTTTTCATTGTACATAGAATTTCTGAGTCTGTAGTATACTGTTCTGTTTTGTTTAAATATCTATATGAAAATGCAGGGTTTGTTTAATTTTTTTCCTGCTTCAAAGTAATTCTCTGAAAAATTAAATGTCTAATAGAAACCATTTTGTTCTTTCTGGCTTAGCCCAATCAATGGGGTTTAACTGCATAGTTGTCTGTGTTGCTTTTCTAGTGGTGGAAGTTCTTCTAAACAAAGATAATAGTGACTCTGTGGCTTTTGCTATTTGTAATTGACTCTCAAAAAATTCCTCTTTAATAATAATGCATATAATTAGTATTTAAAAATCTTGATGCAGAAAGTTCTCTTAAGTTTTGAAATTCTCTGTGCTCTGTGTTTAAGGCTGAATAGTATCCTGCCCATGTGGTTAGTACTGAAATAAAATGAGTCGCAGCAGAGGGTGGGAACCTGAATTTCAGATAGGTAGATGTTAAAGAAGTGACCTGCTGCTGACAAGTATCTCAACATAAAGGAATTTGAAATATCAAATGGGTACTTTTCTGCTTGCTTTGAAGGATTTTTTTGTGTATATGTTGTTTGAAACTTGGCTTAGGTGTGAAGCTCTACAGCATTGAGTGATTTGTTTCAGGTCAACATTTAGTTTTAATAAACAATCTGATCACCTCTTTATTTAGAGATAACTTATGGAACATATTTATGTTTGTCACCATTTTTCTAATTATTTTTCTTGTTGTTGCTCTTGTTTGTGTTATATAGCTAGAGTGAGTAAAATCTAATTAACATAACAGGTGATGTTTATTAAAATCTAATGCACTGGCAAAGCTGGAAAAGTAAACACTTCTGATGACCTCTAAGGTAGATCTAAAAATCTTCAGTGAAGACTCCATCCTGCCCTACAGGATGATGCTATTTGTATTGGAGTATTAATTTCTTTAGAAATCACTTTATTTTTTGTTAAACGACATTTTCCATTCTCACCTAATGTTTCCAAATTCATACACGTTCATTAAATTTTTCATGGAATTTTTTATTAATGTATTCACATTGTAACCATATGTTAGGGGTAGCTTTGTTACCTATGAAATTTAAGAAAATTACTTTAAGTAGAGTATCTGAAAACTTTTACTGTTTTTGGTCTGTAAATGCTTAAAGAAGCCGCTCCAGGGATTGGATAATCCTTCTGTCAGGGACACGTAGCATAGGATTGGAACTGCTTTTGAATTAAAGGGTTTTGGCAGGCTTAGTTCGGGAGACACAGGAAAAACTTTTGTCTGGTGGTAGTTGGGTTTTTTTAACTTTTCCCCAAACACAGCTCAAACTTGTTAGAAGGGTGGAATATGGAATAGTTAAAAAAATATTTTGTAGGCAAAAGGCCATGGAATATGAATTATCTTGTTAGTGTCTGTAGTGTTCAAGAGTTAGAGGCCAGAAAGAATAATGTATATTTTTAAAAATTATTTAGGCAATTAAATTGGAATACACCCGTCTGCTAAAATTAGCCCAGGAAGATCCTCCACCTGAATGTGATTACCGTTTGCGTCATGCGATTGTTTACTTCATCCAGAACCAGGCACCAAAGAAGATAATTGAGAGAACATTACTAGAGCAGTTTGGCGATCACAATCTTAGCTTTGATGAAAGGTAATAAGTTCTGCATGTCTTATTTCCTATGCTCACAAATATTCTCTGATGTGTGGAGACACCCCTTTGGATTCAGATACTGTGTGTAATATAGGAGAGGCTAATTCATGTGTGTTTGCTTTTATGTACTAGTTAATAGCTTGCAAGTATACTTTGTAAAAATTAGTATTTTTATAAAAATCTCTGTAAAAGGAGTAAACAAGAAGTTGAGTTTCCATCATGAAATAAGGAGAGATACTCAGTTGCTCATAACATTGTGCATAGATTTCTGTACCTTCTCCCAAAATGCTTTGGAATGAGAAATCAGTCTGATTTCTGCATGATAAATAATCCTCTAATGTTATTTTTGCTAAGTAAGTATTTGGGAGCTTCAAACCGTCTGAACATTCAAGAGAGACTGAGCAATGTGGTGATTCAGCAAAATAAAACAAGAAGTAATTCTTAAATAGCACAGACCTCCATCACATATACTTCTGAAGTCTGCCTTCTCCTGCTGACTATACCACGCATGTTTTTTACAGCTTTTTCATAAAGTTTTGCATAAAGCTCTAGCTTATACTCTTTGATATGTCTTTGTATGGACAATATCCTTTTCAAATTTCAAGTAATATTCCATGATTTCTTGGTGCTTTTTTTAAGATGCCGTAACATAATGAAGGTTGCTCAAGCTAAGCTTGAAATGATAAAGCCTGATGAAGTGAACATGGAGGAATATGAGGTTAGTATTTTTTGTCTTAAATTAAATTGTAATGTAAAATTCAGTAAGTTGAACTTATTTCACAATTTTTTTGTCTTACGCTGAGAAGTTAAAAGTGGTTATTGAAATACCATTGATTTGTGAGAAGGCTGCTCACCTGTTTTTTTCCACATCTCTAATTCAAATGATTAGAGCCATAAATAAATGTCAAATTTGAGTTTGTCCTTACTAATTAATGTGTCTCAATGTTACTATCGGTATTTCATAATTTATCACCATAGGAGCTGGCTTTTGCTAGTCTAAACCAGCTAGCAGTGGAAGAGTGAAAGTGGTCAAAGCTCTGACTTGTGCATCTTGAGAACTGGGTCACAGGCACAGTCACATTTGTAATTTTCTTCCGGCTCTCTCTGCAGCTATTCCTATTTTCTTATGAGCACCAGATTCTTTAGTTTACCGAGGCCATACATAACCAGCTTATTTATTTTTTCCCCCGTGCTACTTAGAAAAACTTGAAAAGAAAACCAGCAAATTTGGGACATTAAATAATTATGATTAATATTTACCAAAATAATTTATCTCATATTTAAACCTAAGTCTGATTTTACTTCATCAATTTCAGCTCTAATACTGCTCATTAAGGCCTCTTAACAGTGGATATTTATGTCCCAGGCAGATTTCAGTGCACCACTTAAGACCTCATTGTTGTGCTATTAGATCCAAACAGCTTATTCATGAGGGCTGTGGAAGTAATCTTTCCCTCAACAAACCAAATGAAAATTATGTACTTGGCATTTCTCATTACCTGCTTCAGGACCTACGGTCAATGCTACTACATTATAATGTGCCTTCCCTTGCCTCTGAGGGGAAAGGACTCTGATAGTGAGATTTCTGTTGGATTTTTTGGACTGTGCAAAGCTCAATATTCTACCATTTTCTGAATGGCGTTGGACATGTAGAATATACAGTTCTGGACTTAACTTTAAGAGTGAGGGATTGCAGTGTATTCTATTCCCCTGCAGATCACATGGTACTTTTTCAGCTTTTGAGGCAGATAACTGGTGTTTCCTTCCAACATAGTATTGGGTTTTGTCCTCTATAGTGAATTGGCATTTCATGGACCTTTTCTCATGCACTTTGTGTTGAATATGTAAGTGGTTATGTATTACGGTATGCTGTCTCTCATTTTATCTTTGTCTTTTGAAAGCTGACTACTAACCAACTGCAATAAAAGCACCTTTCTCACTTAGACCACTTACCTGTAAAGTGTGCTGGTAGTCACATTGTATAAATGGTTATGCAGTGAGATAAATTTTCTGCTTCAATATAAACATCTCAACAGTCTGAATTGCACTTGTTTTTTTTTTTTTTTTGTTACTTCCTATGTAAATTGTTCAGGCTTTTTCTGTGTCATTCTTTAATTGAAAGTAACACTTAATATACAATGTATAAAAAAAAACCTATCTAAAACTTTCTAAGTAAATAATTGAGCATAATGTAGGGAAGGAAAAAAGGTTATTAGCTTCTCATCTATTTTTGAGAAGAAAAATATAATTCCGACTGTGATTCTGAGAAGATGCTTTGTGTTTCTTTCAAATGGTAATGCATTCTGTAAAAAATAATCTCACCTGGAAGTATTTTAAATATTTAAGATTTTTTTTTATTATTGAGGGAAGGCAGATTGAGGCAGACTTAAGTAAAGTGAGTATAAAAAAGATTTGATCTTTGTGGATGAATTTCTATGTACCCTTTCTTATATACAGAGATGGCATCAAGACTATAGACATTTCAGGGAAACAACCATGTTTCTCATGGTAGGATTGGAGTTTTTCCAAAAAAAGAGGTAAGTGGTAGTATAGAGCTAATATAGTAGACCAATTTGAAGGCAAAATGTAATATGGTTAAGTAAATAAATTTTTTTAAATTAAGAATTGTTTACCATGTTCTTTTAGTTAAGCATTTAATTGATCCATTATTGTCTTCAGTCTTACATCTAACTTAGAGATTCCTGCAATTTCCTATTCTTAAACACCACGCAGTATTTAGGGAAATTATAGTGGGAATAAAATCTTTTGTTTGTATGTGGTGTAGTAAATGGCTTCATATTTTTCTTTCTTGTCTTGTATGCTTCCAAAAATGGAAGTTTCCAAACGAAACAGGAGAATTGATTAGAAAAGACACTGCCTTGTCTTTATGTTTATATATGGTGGCTAACACAATGAGCCCATAGTCAGTTTGTCTTCTGCTTACTAGCACGTAATAAGTAATGCATTCATCAATAATCTAAATTGCAATATGCCACTTTGTCAGTCATAAACAGCTTATGGAGAAACATAGATCAGAAGATTCCCTGGCTTTTTAAAAAAAAAAAAAAATGAACTCTCTCATCTTGATCCCTTAAGGAGGCAAAAATGTCACAGGCATCCGTGTGGTATATAGGAATCCTCCTTGTTATCCCTGGGCTTCATGCATACTCTAAGCATGCTCGTAGGAATGGGCAATATTCAAGTTCCTTGGCACTGGGACTCCAGGATGGCACCTTCAACCACAAAATATACTAGTCTTCTCACTAATCTGCTTCTTACCAGAATACATTCTTATTAGACTGGGGAGAGAGGGAAGCATAGATTTCTGCTCTGAGCTGAACAACGTTTTTGGTATAATTTTCCATGACTTACCCTAATTCTGCAATTTACTTTAAGGTATACCAAACATCTTTGCAATTTAGGAAACAAGCCTATAATGATCAGCCTTAGACCCTGATATTGGTCAGAAATAAAAAATATTATATTATCAGAGTCATCTGACTTCCGAAGAAGTGTAGCATTCCTTACTTTTGGTTAGAAATACAATTCTCTAAGTTCTTCAAGGGATATCTAATATAAGGACCGTAAGATTAGAGTTGAGTGTGCCTACAGGATGGGTGAGGATCTAGGTATCCATTGATTTGCGCTGTAGGCATCTGTTGCAATTGTGCACTCATATTGCAGCTATAGGTTCCCAAAGAACTGAGATGTTTACTGAGTTCGCATCTAGAAGGTAGAACTGCCACTCTTATTCTGAAAATGAGACTACATTGATGAACACTGAAGTCATAAAAATGTAACTTCAGAAATACTTATGAAAACATAGATTGCCATAATTAAAATACAACCTTCATTAGCAGGGTCTGTTTGGAGGTTTGTTTGGTTTTGGTTTGGGTTTTTTTTTTTTTGGTTTTTTTTTCAGAAAAAAGGTACCTAGCAGTACTCAATATCTAGATGTAGCCTAAAATTGACCATTACTCAGATGTTCTCTTAATTTGTATCAATAAAAGTGTTGAACAAACTCAAAATCAACATTAAAATAGAAGTTTGGTATATCTTTTTCATGCCTACTTTCATTGCTCATTCATAATCCATTTTGGTGTTTGACAAGGCCCTGTTTTCACTGCAGATGGAGATTTGAAGGGTCTTTCAAGCATATCTTCTCTGACTGCACTGTAGAGTAGGGAGGGACCTGCTGTGGGTGAGATGAATGCAGCCAGCTAATGAACCTTGGCAGGAATTTTACCTGCAGCTCACTCTTGTCGTAGTAACTGAGAAGTGAAGAGTCTGTAAGTCTTAGCAATTGACTTTCAGCTTTCCGGAAAAGCCAGTGCAGTTTTTCAGTTTAGACCAAAATGTCTTTTTCAAAGCAATGCTAAAATTTAGCCATCGTGTGCTTTCTGCATCTTTCCAAAACCTATACCACCCAGTAAGTTGAATAATTTTGAGTTGCTTCAATTATTTTAGGCTTATGGTTCATAGGCTGGAACATCTGTGTACTTCAGGCATAAAAAGGCAGAACCTGTTTACTAATTTACTCTGTAGTAATATTCCTCAGACTCTCAACATGTATAAGAACTTGGAGCTTGGATGTATAGTAATGATGATTTCAAACAGCTTACCTTGCTGTTAGATGGCACTGCAGTTGCTTCAGGGAAGGGTCATACAACTAGGGTAAGGAGCTGGAAGAGAGGGACTAGGGACAGGGCCACTGCCAACAGCAGGCTTTTTATTTGGATGAATGATGATTGACAATGTAATTTCAACCTGCAGTTTCACAGATTACTGAACTAAGAATGGAAAGGGATACAAGGTCCTGCTCCTCTGATTTCATAACCTGCAGTTCCAGTTCCTTTAAGTCATTTTCTCCCCCTTCCTCCAACATTACGTTTTCTGCTCTCTGGTCAGTTGTGCAGATGATCAGTAGTTTGAACAGTTTTCAGTGGGTAGGAGAAAGGGACTTGCAGAGAGGGTAACAGGACTACTTTTAATGAAAACATAGCTTTTGTATTTTGAGGACAAGAAATTGGTGAACAGTGACTACACTTACATTAGTTAAGCAATAAAGATTTAGGATTGCTGAGGACTTTGAGGAGATCTCATGGCAGAAGTAATAACTTCCTGGTAGATTCTGAAATTATGGTGTTGGGATTCAACTGGTTGTTAAGTAAAGCTTTAAGAAACTGTTGCTGTTTCAAGTAACATTTTCCCTTCTCTTTATGTTGTCTCACTGGGAGGCATTAGTCCTGAGTTTGTCTATTTTGGAAAATTGTGACATGTATTTTTCAGGTATGTTCTGGGTGTACTCACATAATTTTTAGCCATTTTTATTAGTTAGGTGGTTTGGTTTTGTTAGTTGAAACATTGACCATGACTTCCTGTTTTCACTCGGTGTGAGTGAGTGCCCAATATACTGCTCCTCTAACTTCTTCATTAGGAAGTTTATCTTTTTAGATTTATTGGTTTGCTTGTTTTTAGGGTAGATGCCTGAATTTTTTTTTTGTGGTAGAAAAAACATTATGAAGAGATTGGTGGGCAGGGGTGGTCTTGGAGTCACACAAGCAGGTGAAGTTCCTGTCCTTAGAAGAGTACATTAGTTACCTTGAGTTGTGTGGTTCCCGGTGTTGCATCTAATGCTTTTGTTTCTTTACTTCAGCTATATGGAAGCCTTGCTCTACCTTATCTATGCTTTCCAGAATAACAAAGAACTCTTGTCCAAAGGCCCATACAGAGGGCATGATGAAGAGCTGATATCTCACTACAGACGAGAATGTTTGCTAGTAAGTGAAGGGTGAAGTATGTTTCAAATAGTTGAACTTGCTGCATAGCTTTAACAAAATTAATGAGTAAAAAGGTGTTGCCATACATATAACAAAACCAAACTAATCAAAACCCCTTTTCATTAACAAGTTAATACTTAGACTTGTGTAAGAAAAAAAGCAAAAATAAGGAAAAAAAACATTATTCCCATTTTTATTTAATTATCAGTCATCATCTTTGTGGTTATAAATATTGTGCTCACTGCCATTGTCTAGGCTAGGTTGGAACAACAGCTGACAGTGTGGGTGTGCGGGCTCACCCTCTCGGCACATTTTGACGGGGAGACAAGTACTGGAAGAGGCATCAGCAGGAATCAAATGTGGTTTTCCTTGTTTATATCGTGTTTGTCAATAGTGAGAAAACAAAGGCAGGTCATAGGACCTCAGTCTTAAAAAGAACTGCTGCGGGGGTTGAGTTGGCAGATGTCAAATGAAATGGCTTGAGTAATAGCAAAGATCAAGTGGTTTAATAAAGTATATGCATCGTTGCTGTAAAAATTAAAGCGTCATTGGAGTTAATACAAATTACCAGGTAGCTTTTAAGGAAGTCTACTTTAAAACAAAGAAACTGATGTATGGTAGAATGTGAATTGCTGTGTACTTAAAGGCTTTCCTTTTTTGTGGTGGTTTATGAAGAAACTAAATGAACATGCTGCAGCACTCTTTGAATCGGGAGATGATCAGGAAGTAAATAATGGCCTGATCATTATGAATGAGCTTATTGTCCCGTGTTTGCCATTACTACTGGTGGATGAAATGGAAGAAAAAGATATTGTTGCTGTGGAAGATATGAGAAACCGTTGGTGTTCTTATCTTGGACAAGAAATGGAACGTAAGTGATTTATTCATTCAGATAAAAGGCCCTTGCACACTTTTTGTTGTGAATGTGATGTTTTCAGTGTCTTGAATTGAGCCTGTATCTTTTGTGCCTTGGTAATGTATTTTGACCCACTCTTATTTTTGAATAATCTCATATGCAATTAAATAAACAATTTTCCCATGTATTGCACTGGAGTATTAGACCTTAAAGGAAGTATGCTTTTTGAATGGAAAAACATTTGTGTTGGTAGACCATCTGAAGGGGCATTTATATTAACATCTTACTAGGAATTAGTATGTTCTAGTTGTTGCTGGCAGGTCTGCATAAAGTGGATTATTCCAAGTGATACTTCTCCTTCTCCCACCCACCAATAAAAAAGTCAATGCTGGACACAAACCCAAGAATTCCACATGCAGCCGTAAATGCTTATATTTGTATTTTCTTGTTTTATTTGCAGCTAACTTGCAAGAAAAGCTGACAGATTTCCTGCCAAAACTACTAGATTGTTCCACAGAGATTAAAGGATTCAATGACCCGCCAAAGCTACCCTCCTACTCCACACATGAACTGTGTGAAAGATACGCTCGTATCATGTTGTCACTCAGTCGAACTCCAGCTGATGGAAGATAAATTCTGCAGCCTTCCTAAGCACATTGTTAAAACTTTTTTAGTTCTTAAACCTTGCCTTCCTGTCACAGGGTTTGCTTGTTGCTGCTATAGTTTTTAACTTTTTTTTATTTTAACAACTGCAAAAGAGAAATGACTGTACAAACTTTAGCCAGACTGCAAACAATTAAATCCAAGAATCGCATGACGCTCAGTCGTTTCAGCCAGAATTGATGCAACATGCAAGTCTGATCGTTATGGCAAAACTGCTTTTTTTTTGCCACTTCTCTGTTACAGTATTACTTTGCTTTTCTCTTATGATCCTTTACTTTATCAACAGCTGTCTGGATCATTTTGTGACTGCAACTACTTTAAGTGTCCAGTGCTGTGTAAATACATGGTACTTGGTAGCTTGTAAATGAAAAGAAAGAATAAAGTTTTATTTATGGCTACTTCTGTCTTTGCAAGCAGATACCTTGTATATTAGTGTAAAATACGGGTATTTTTAGAAGAGATACAGTATATTGATGGGTTACTTAATTTTATAGATAAGGTTCTTCAGGATTTATGGCCAGTTTAGTTACAGGTAGTTGGACATATTACTGTATGTGAATATAAGACTGTCACAGTATTATACACTAATGCTTTTTGTATATTCTTTACTGATTTGTATGATACTGCACCTTAACACTTTTGTGTGTTTATCTGTTCCAAGTCTTTCCTGCTAGTAGGGACTGGCTGCTGAGGCAAACCAATAATGGCACCTTCCTTGTATTCTTGGAAAAAAAATTAGAAAAAAAAAATGGAAAGTATTTTCAGTAAACTATATCACCCTCTGAGCAAAATGTCTAGAAATAGATTTAAGCAGCAGAAAGTTTTTAAAAAAATGAAATTTGTGAAGCTTAAGAATGAATACATTTTTTAAATTGGTATTTTAGTTATTTAAGTGACCAGAAATAAAACCTGACATCAATGCCTTTCTTGAAAGCGGTTGCTGTTGTTGCAACAAAATATCTCAGAAACCTTTTATCTGTCCTAATTAAATTTCTGTTGGAAACAAAAGAAAAGATTTACAGGGTTTGTTTTGTAGAACTGAAGTACTCTCTGGTTTTAATGAAGAAACTTAATTTTATTTTATGCGAAATTTTGTGTGTCCTCAGGTAATCCTGTTACCTGACACTATTTTGATTCCTACTCTCCATAGAGAACATTTTGTGTTAGAACAGTAAAATATGTGAATATTTCGTTGTATGTTTTTATTGAAGCGACACTCAACTTTTCATTACAGGCATTCAAATGGTGGTTATTCGAATGTCTACTCAAAAAAAGAGTACACAGAACAAGAAGTGGTTAAGTTCATTTAGAAATGTAGTAGGCAGTAATGTGAGCATCCCATGCAAGAAGAGATAGAGTTCAGTCTTAGTATGTGTCAGTCTTGAAAGCTGTTCTCTCTTGAGATACTGGATCACAATATAAAATACAATGTGGTCATCAATTCAAAATCTTCTTAGGGATGTTTTCCTCTTCTGTTTTCAGTACTGAAGTGCTTCATAACTTGTCAAACAATCCATTTATTTTATTATTGTTTCTAAAAAAAATATTGACCTCTTACAAGTACAGGACTACTTGGGTGCTGGTTTTAGGTCTGAAAGTATTGATGTGTGAAATGCCACTTCTCAAGTAAAATGTTATACCTATTTTGAAAAGGATTAAGATACATTTTAAAAGATTTCACATTTTGAATCTGTTCTGCTTTGATTTGAAACTCAAGAATATGCTGACTTAGCACTGTCTATTCTTAAACAAGATTAGACTTCTCATTTGCATTTTTCAATAACGGTAGAAACAAAGGTGAAAGGGCAATTTAATGTATTTATTGCCAACAGGTTTTGAGTTGGAATGTTTGTGAAAACTTTGAAGGAAAGCTTTCCCCTAACCCTGCAGGAGCCAGTTACCCTCATCATCTGTATAATCTTCCAAGACAAGCACAGGGAAAAAGACACTCTTTCTAAGATAAAAAGAGGAAGGAAGTACTTCATTTGGAAAGAATATCTAAGATTTTTAAATTAGAAGGAAGCCAGCAAGAGTGAGATTGTTTGCTCTTTGTTTCAGTTCTATTCAGTTTCTTTAAGAATGGAAATAATCCAGTTCATAGTACTGAAAATATATGTATTCATTTTTCCAGTTTTTGAGTTGAGAAGGTCTGTCTGGTAGAGCATGAATATATGTGTCTTACTATTTTAATAGCTTTTAAATGTTTTGTATTAATTTAAACATTTAGGTAAATGATTATGGTACTATTTTATCTTTCAAACCTTGCTTTTTTCACGGCAATAAGATTGCAGATAGTTGTTATTCATGATGCCTAGCACAAAAACTATACAACTAACTCTGTAATGTAGTAAAGCATACAGTTCATTTGGCTGCTTCATAATTTGTGGCTGAGTTATGTAAGTAGATGTTTATCTTAAGTGTGGGACTTGCAAGATTTTTATCAAGCTTTTTTCAGTTTATGGAACGCAAAGATTAAGGTCATTTAACCCAAATTCATTTATTGAATCACTTGAACATGATCAAGTAAACGTAAGGAGTTTTTTTCTTTTTCCAGGTGTTACTTCATACCATGGAGGATCCTGAAAGCATGGTAGTCTGTTTCGTGCCTTTTTTTCCCCTCCCCTACCCATATATGTACTTTTTGGCTTACCTGTCATACTACTGCACTACTTCTGATATTTCAATAATATCAAAAATCCTAGGTATGGACGGTCTGTACTTTAACTGCAGTAAATGACTGATCAATTACTCTAGGAAATGTGAAGTATGAGCATAGTCAAAAACATACGTTTCAAGTTCAAACATGTTGACAAACTTAAAAATCTGATAATGTCAATATGAAATATCTTTAAGATTCTTTTTAGGTTACTCCAATACATGTGGGTAGCCTGCAGCTAGAAAGAGGTACCTGGCATGAACAGTAGCACAGGGGAAATAGACTGATACTGTCCAACAAACATTAAGGTCCATGAAGAGAGGCAGTGGTGGTTGTTCATACTCTTTTTGTTCCCTCTTCTAAAATTCCAGTGAGTCTGGGTGTCTGTGGGAGGCCTTATATAAGCACAAGAGTGTTGATGAAAAATGCACCGCTTCCACTATATAAATCACTTAATCTGTGCAGCGTTTTCCAACTTAAATACCACCATGAATTTTTCTTTAAAAAGAAAAATTTTGGGTTTGTGTCTAGAGTGTTGCAAAAAAAAAAATGAGTATCACTTGTGTTGTTGAGAGGAAGGTGTTTGCATCTTTTCATTACTTGATTTTGTAAAGGATAGTAATACTGATAGAAAAAAATAACCCAAAAAAGCTTTTCTCCAAAGAGGTCTTTTAGCAAAATGCTGTCGGTAGAATTCAAAAGGGATGTGATTCTTTCAGGTGAAACAATTACTTTTCATGTGATTGGTACCTAGTCTTTCTTTATGTGTTTTGTCTTTGAAGAGTTTTTGAACTCCTGGGCTTGATGTATAAGCTATTAACTGAAAAAGCTTAATTTCTACAAAGTGTCTTTCTTTGTAGGCAAACTAAGGGTATTGGTATTCCCCTGTGTTGAGTTTCCATCAGCAGAACATTCTTGCTTGGTTCAATTCTTCTATTTCAGTTTTGATCCTTATGGAACCAAAGTCAGAAAACTTTTGTAAAGACCTGCATTTCTTATTGCTCCAGCCATTGCTGCTGTTCACATGTGTGCTCCAACTTTATTGTCATGGCCTTAAAATCATGGACTTGACTGAAATTTTCTTCATCATCAACTTCAGATCTTCACTGTAAGTATGGGAAGAGACTCACACTTCTCAAAAATGGTTTCTTGAGGCAGCACTTTGAAAGAATGGCTTGACTTGCTTTCTGATTGTTCGTATTAACCCAAATCCCTTCCCACAGGTTGGGAAATATATAGTGAGAAAGGCTTATTTTCAGAATGGCTTTCACTGCATGGATCCATCATGAGTGTTAAGGATATGGTCATTCTTCATCTCTCCTTTGATATCTTAACTGAAGTGCTTCTCAAATAAAGGTTTGGGCTCCATGGTTCGTTCTTTCACTCCCTGTTTCTCCCCTGCCTTGTTTTTATCCATTTAAGTCATTCAGGTATCCGCTTTCCAAGCTTTCTAGTAATAGTTTGTTTTGTTACTCTGCCTTCGCTACCAGATAAGAGTTAGTGATATGTAACCAGGATCCTTCTGCTTCTAGATGATTAGCATGGCTTTCAGTTTTCACCTCCACAGATTCCTGACTGCTTTTCTTGGAACAGCTCTGGTGTCTATGCCTGTGCAGGACCTGTAGGTAAAATAATATGATCCACCTATGGTATCTGACAACTCACAGTTTGAGAACCTGAAATAGGAAATGTATGGATAGCTAATCCCAATTGCAGATGTTTTCTGTGTATACTATTGGCACACTTAAAAAACACCAAGAACAACTACTTGTTGGGGACCAACTTAACTGAGCACTTCAAAGGCTTGAGAGGTGTCTTCTGCACTGTATCTTGGCACTATCTCTCCTGGTTAATGAAAGTTGTAGAGACTGTGCCTGATGCTAAATAATCTTCAATCCACTTTAACCTGATCTGCATTTTTTGTCTTGAATTATAAAAGCTGCAGTCAAATATGAACTTCGGTAAGAAGCAGTTATCTTTCACTGTGCTGTGTTAAGCCAGTATTTGTGCAGTCCCTACCTGTGTCTGTTTTTTTCCTGTCACTGGGAATATGGGACTGTTTCATTATGTGTGTTTGAAGTTCTCTGAATGCATTTGTATTTCATGAACGTGCAGTAAACAGGGAGAAGAGAACAATAATTCCTGTAGGTTTCCTTCAAGAAACAAAACTTTTACTTCATCTGTAACCTCAATCTGTGACCGTGCAACTTGTATTTGAACTGTGGATTAAGGGCTTGGAAGAGTTGTGAGAGTTTGGAGGGTGTGTGTGCACTTTTTTATAATGGGTAATATGGAATTACAAGGTGTAGGGAATTCCTACATAAACAGTAAATATGTGGATTGGGGAAAAAACTTTTTTTTTTCCACGTAGGAGGCTTCAAGCAAAGAAATCCGGTGTTAAGTAATGCAAGTGGAAAACAAACACCTTATGCTTTCTTAGGGAAGAGGTTAGAATGTTAGGATATTGAGAAAGCCTTGATTGATGGATCTGAAAATCTTGTAACTTCTAAAAGCTCAAGGTAACAACATTCTTGTAACCTGCTCATTAAACTCTTGTTTAGAAAGATTCTTTACGTTTTGTGTGTAATGAGGCAGATTCTTTTTTTTTTTTTTTTTAATTAAAAAACCCCCACAAAATAGTCATCCCTGCAAATACAACAAAACTCCCATTACTTGAGGGAGATAATATTGTTGTGAGAAGTCCAAGTTGAGTTTGAATGCTCAAAAGACTTCTTATCTCTTCCCTTCCATGCTCAAAATCTATTTTGAACAAGGATGTTCTGGTTTGGAAAATGTAATACTTACCTTTGAAATTCTGAAGAAAATTTTGTCATCTCCGATACCTTTGGAAATGAGTATTAGGCACAGATGCTTGTTCCAGTCTCAGCTGATGGTAATTTTAGTTCTGCGGTACTTGCAAGGTGCTTGAAGAGATAATTTCTCACTTCAGTATCAAGCTGTAGGATGAAGTCCTTTATATACTTTGCATACAAAGGTTTATAATATTTTAAGAACTGACTCCTCCTTTTTCTTGGTCCAGTTTACTGTTACTCAAATACCTTGCACTGGGCAAGTAAAACAGTACTGATTGTTGGCAATTGTTCTTGTCTTTTCCACTTGAGACAGTAAAATCTTTTTGTAATCTGGGCTTCTTAAGGGACTTTGTAGTGCTTTGTACTCTGAAATTACTTACCTGAAAGAGGAAGTGATGGAGTTAATTGCTTTTGGGTTGACAGAGAAGGGCAGTAATGGTGTTTTCTAATTAGTAACAAACTAAAATGAAATAATTTCTCCCTTGACACAGTACCTCACAAGGTTTGCGAAGCTGAGTATCTTTTTGAAAAAAATAGGTAAAGTCTGTCAAATGTTTAAACTGATCATAATCCGTTCGGAAGGACATTTGCATGGACAGTGTTTTGTGCTCAGATCTTTGTTCTTGGAGTAGGCATACAGCTAAAAGTACTGCTTCAAAAGAATTTATGATGTGTTTTTTATTTTATCTGTAGTAATTTTATAGGTGTTTTGCACTTACCCTCAGTTATCTCTGTCCAATTACCCATCTAATTCCCTCCCCTCCCCCCCATTCAAAATACTTTTGAAACTAAATTTTGGACTTGGGGCAGACTATAATGTTCCTCTTTTCTTAGGTTGAAATCAGTTGTTTGGCAAAGAAGGTTTCAAGAGGCCAGAGGCAGCTACCAAATCATAGTAGGCTCTGACTATGATAGGCTTATAGTTTTAAAGTAATTTGGTTTTTGTGTGTTATTTCTGGTATGAATACAATTTATTTTCCATCGATGTGCTAAGGGTTACAAATGGTGTTTGCATGCCCCCTATAAAAGGCTGCTGCACAAAGGATGTCTAAAGGGAAATGCTGGACTATGAGTAAACATTGAGGACTCCTCAGTAAGTTTTGTAGTCATAACAGAATGAAAATATTGTGGCGTTTGATCCCAGAAAAGGTCAGAAAAGAAACGAGGTGTTGGCAGCTGCTCAGAGGTGTGAACACACAAAGATATTCTGTTAGATTTTCTGCTGAGCAGGAGAGTGAAGACTATGTTCCCTCATTTTGCCTTTGATCAACTTACAGACTTTTTTCCCGGATGAGACTTAGTGCTTCCTGGGAATGCAGGCAAAGCTAGAATGCCCCTAAGAGGTGGAGTACAGGGCTCCTTCCGGTACCTGATGGGGGCATACATAAAAGCTGGGAACTTGAGACTGTTTACAAACCTCAAGTGATGGGGCAATGGCTTTAAAATGGAGAGGGACAGATTTAGACTACACGCAAGGAAGAGTTTGTTCAGTTATGAGAGTGGTGAGGCTCTGACACAGGTTGCCAAGAGAAGTTGTGGCCGCCCCATCCCTGGAGGTGTCCAAGGCCAGGTTGGATGGGCAGCCTGATCTAGTGTGAGGTGTCTCTGTGGCAGAGGGGTGTTGGAACTGGATGATCTTTAAGGTCCCTTCCAACTCTAACTATTCTATGATTCTATGTGTCTATAATTCTATTCTGCTGTGGAAGAAGGAAAGGAAATGGGCACATAATGGACAGGAGTCCTAGGGTGGAAGTGTGAAGGATACAGCAGTTGGAAGAAGCTCCCTCTTTTCCATAGGAGTTACTGTCCAAGTACCCGCTGCTTTTCTCCTTCCTCATGTAATTGACAGGACTGCAACTCCAGGCTTGTGTGTTTGCAGAGAGAGTGCAGAGCTGACAAATCTGTCCACCAGCAGCCTACTTTGTTGGCCGAGTGCCTGCTTTGCTACTCTCTTGCTTGGTGTCACAGCTGCAAGCTCATTTTTACTCAATTTTTAAGTCCCTTCTGAGCTTCTCCTTCCTAGGTGTCATGTGTTGACCCTATAGCTGCTTACTGACACACCTGCCTCCCCCCTCAGTTACTTGTGGGGGAAGAAAAAAGAAACATCCACAAACCAAACCACAAGCACCTTGTGAGTTTAGGTAAACACAGTTTAATCTGACAGCAGAGGGAGAGAGAATGGTATGAATCATGGTCATTAAAAAAATACAAAGCAAGTGATGCACTACTGGTTGACCATCACAAGGTATGGAATATCCCTTTGGGCAATTCCAGTCAGCTGTCTCGGCTGTGTCCTCTCCCAGCTACTTGTGCACCTGCTCACTAGCAGAGCATAGGAAGATGAAAAGTCCTATACTTGATATAACGGCTGCGTGGCAAAAACTAAAACCAGGGTTGTGTTATCAAGATTATTCTCATACTGAACCCAAAACGCAGCATTATAGCAGGTGCTGAGAAAATAAGTAACTATTCAAGCCAAAATCAGTACTGTAAGCTGAATCACAGGGTACTAGCTCTGTTGGATAAGTGAAGTCATGGTCTTGCCTGCTTAAATAATGAAGCAGAGGATCGTATTATTTTAAACCTGTACTCAACTGAATCCAGCTCACCTACTAATCTCAGCTACACAATAACTGACTGGCTGACTCATGGCAATGTATATCCTTGCTTCAGGTTTTGCAGAATTTTCAGATTTTGTCAGTGTTGCGGTTTGAGGTAAATTAGAGTCAGCACACCTAAGTAACTTTTTTTTTCCTGAACTCTAACTGCGTGTTTTTCAAACAGTTTCTCTCTAGCAGTGATAACACAGGGCAGTGGTATGCAGAAAGGCCAATGCTTATACTTTAGTAACCGAGACCATCTTTGAGGTGGCAAAGAGGCTACACCTGCAGGGAGGGGCACACAGCGCAGGTGACCCCAAATTTGCCAACAGAGTATTCCATCTCATTTTACATCATACTCAGTATAAAACTGAGAGATCATGAGTGTCTTGCCTTCTGTGATGGCTGATGTCCAGTTGAGGACCTTGTCTGTCTGGTTGCTCCTAATTCTGGATCCGTGCATTCCTGAATCCAGTTCCTGAGTCCAGCTCCCTTGTAGCCACGTACCCTTTCCCTCATGTCTGGTACACAGCATTTGTGGTGACATATAGTTATTGAGGGATGGGAGTGCAATCTCAAATATTTGTATCTATTTTATTACTTTCTAATTATTTTTGTTATTATTATCTTTTCAGTAACTGTGTAGTTGTAGTTTCCAACCTGAAAGTCTTTTTTCCTCTTATTTTACTTTCTGCTTTTAGTGGAGGTAGGGAGAAGGGAATTGATAGCCAGCTACACTATTTTAGCTGCCAAAATTAGCCAGCTTGAGGCTAAACCGTGACAGCCAGTTGTGGCTTACATTCCAGTTCACTGATGAAGAGATCTTTGCAGGACCTGACTCCTTCCCCTCCCTACACTAGCAATGCTTCTTATGGATAGTAGTTTGCAGTAACAAGAAGTGTGTATGTCATGACTGCACAAAAACTTATTTAGATTAAAGCATAAACCTTTGGTCTTGCAACCATCTCAGGCAGCATTAAGAGCCACAAGACTGTAATGAGATAGCTGCTGTGATGCTCTGTGGTCTCTCCCATAGGTAACAATGGAGACCCCTGTAACACTGTGCAGTTAGGCTTGGCACTAGACTGACTTTGACACCAGCAGAGTGTGTTGTCTTGAACTAGTTTTATGGTTCTCCAGAGAAAAAGCAAATGTCCCAACAGCATGGACAGCAGGGGGTTATAGGAGATTAGCGGATTGCATATGGGAAGGTACATTACATACTGAGTCCCTGAGTTACAGATCTCGCCATTATTAGCAAATCTACACCAGAGAAAGATAAACACTCAGGTTAAAACGACATCAGACAGACTGCAAATGATCACAGATATGCTGAAACTGAAATCTTTTTACCTGAAGAACTTTACATGGTGACAGCTTAACAATGAGGAATAAAGTTAAGATACTTGAAGTTTCCCATTTGTTCAGTTTTGACCAAGCTCTTGCCTTCTTTATTATGATATTGTAAAAATTTCTATATCTTAAGTGGCCCATCTCCTTAAATTGGGAATCTGAAAGTTTTCACTGAGTGCTCAGTGACAATCTGTACATATTGGGTTGGGGTTTTTTAAACTTTCCTATGGAGCCTTTAAGCTGACTTACATAGGAAATAATTTTAAAAAAATGCATTAATTGGAACAGCCTATCTTTTTAAATGTATAGAAGTGATGTATTACTGCCAATGCTTTTCTATTGCAGATATTACAGATATTACAGTGCCTGTGGCTTTTGTCTGGACTGGGTATGGAGTACATTTATGCCTATCATACTTTTTTTTTTTTTTTTTTTTTCCCTAGAGGAGGGTAACGATGTGAGTGATCTCTTCGGCATTTCTGATGACGTATTGTCTAATGGAACAGGGTTTGCTAAGGCCTGAAGTATATCACTGCCACGCTCTTACAAATGTAAATGCTTTCTGCGGTGGTAGAGGCAGCTGCTTATCTGGGAAGGATGTGGGCTTTTGATCTCCAGGGGAAAAGTATTCTGGAGCATTTTAATTTTATTCTGTCTGCATGGATTTACTGGGAATATTAAACGCTGGCCTTGAGTGATGAGAAACTGCAGAACGAGGGCTGGGGGATGCTGCTTGTGCTCCAGGTGTGGTTCTGTAGGTCTTGAGGATGATCTCTGCCCAAAGGCATCCCCTGTCAGGATGGGGGATGATGTGACTGAAAGCAGCCCTGCAGGGAAGGATCTGGGAGTGCTCATTGAGGTGAAGCTTGAAATGAGCCAGCAATATGCACTTATATCTCAGAAAGCCAACCACATGCTGGGCAAGGGAGGTGATTCTGCCCCTCTGTTCTGCTCTCATGAGACCCCACCAATAGTGTTGTGTCCAGTTCTGATATCTTCAACCTAAGAAGGATACAGAACTGATGGAATAGATCCAGAGGAGGGCTGCAAAGATTGTCAGAGGTCTGGAGCACCCATGCTGTGAGAACAGGTTGTGAGAGAGTTGGGGTTGTTCAGCCTGGATAAGAGAAGGATCCACAGAGACCTTATAGCGACCTTCAAATACTTGAATGGGCTAGAGGAAAGCTAGGGAGGGACTTTTTACAAAGGCTTGTAGTGATAGGACTAGGGACAATGGCTTTAAATTGGAGAGAGAAGATTTAGATTAAGCATAAGGAGGAAATTCATGATGAGGGTGGTGAGGCACTGACACAGGTTGCCTGGGGAAGTTGTGGCTGCCCCGTCCCTGGAGGTGTCCAAGGCCAGGTTGGATGGGGCCTTGGGCAGCCTGGTCTGGTGGGAGATGTCCCTACCCATGGCATGGGGGTTGGAACTGGATGATCTTTACAGTCCCTTCCAACCCATTCTCTGACTTCCTGCTACAGGTGGGCAGCAGCTGCCCTTTCTCACACTTGGGAACCATCAGCTTAGTCCTTCTCTGCCCCAGCATAGCCTCTTCCTTCTGCTATGTGCACAGAGCCCTCCTTTGGGGCGGATGCTCCTGCCAGCAGCTCCTGCCACTGAGCCACAGGGAGGGGTGATTGTGGAATCATAGAATGGTTTGGGCTGAAAGGGACCGTGAAGGTCATATAATCATAGAGTAGTTTGGGTTGTAAGGGATCATTTAAAGATCATCCTGTTCCAACCCCACTGCCATGGGCAGGGACATTCCACTAGATTGGGCTACCCAAGGCCCCATCCAACCTGGCCTTGAACACCTCCGGGGATGGAGGTCATCAAGTCCAACCCCCTGCAGTGAGCAGGGACACCTTCAACTAGATCAGGTTGCTCAGAGACCCATCCAACCTCAGGCTGAATGTTTCTAGGCATGGGACATCCACCACCTCTCTGGGCAACCACTGTCAGCATTAAAAAAAAGTATTTTCTAATATCTAGTCAAAACCTCTCCTTATATAGTTTAAAACCATTACCCTTGTCCTGTTGCTACAAGCTCTGCTATAGAGTTTTTCCCTGTCTTTTTTTATAAGCCCCTTTTAAGTACTGAAAGGCCACAATAAGATCTCCTTGGAGTCATCTCTTCTCCAAACTGAATGACCCCAACTCTCTCAGCCTCTTTTCACAGGGAGGGTGTTGCAGGCCTTTGATTATTTTTGTGGCTCTCCTCTGATCTCACTCCAACAGGTGATGTCTTCAGGTGAATCGGAACAATTTCATTCCTTCCTTGGACTGGAAATGATGTAGATTTCACCACAGAACACCTGAAGTGATTACTTATTTTGTTAGGGTAGGCAGTTTCTTTCAGACATTTGTTATAATGGCTGTAGTTATTGTTGCCAGTCATACTAAATGGCTCTCTGATTTTAAAATGGCTAGTGATTGGTAGTGCAATGATTTTAGTGGCGAGTCCTTTTGCTCGAAATTCACTTTTTGAATTCCAGCTTTGGCAGGAGGTATCAGCTCTCAGGAAGTGCTCTTAGGAATCTGATGGAGCTTTCTGAGACCCCTGGGTGTCTGCACGGAAGAGAATCAAGGATAGTTTATTAGAAGATATTTAAAAATAATCAGATGTATTGTGGATTTAATCTTTCTGTCTTGAGGTTGTGTACTAGTGACAGATCCAAGATAGCAGTATGCTGGAAGTTTTCAGGAGCTTTTGCTGGAAGTGTTGTGGTTTATTTGGGTTTTTTAAGGTTCTAGGGAAATAGTTTTCTCTGTTATTTTTGATGGAGGCTGAGAGGAGACCTTATTACTCTCTACAACTACCTGAAAGGAGGTTGTTGAGAGGAGGGTAATGGCCTCTTCTCCCAAGTGACAGGGGACAGGACAAGAGGGAATGGCCTCAAGCTCCACCAGGGGAGATTTAGGCTAGAGATTAGGAGGAAGTTTTTCACACAGAAGGTCATTGGGCATTGGAATAGGCTGCCCAGGGAGGTGGTTGATTCACCTTCCCTGGAGGTGTTTAAGGCACGGGTGGATGAGGTCTTGAGGGACATGGTTTAGTGTTTGATAGGAATGGTTGGACTCGATGATCCGATGGGTCTCTTCCAACCTGGTTGTTCTGTGATTCTGTGATGCCTAGCAGGGAGGAAAAAGAGCAGGCCGTGAAATGATGGGTTGATATTTCAGTGGATGCCTAGAGCCGGTTACTTAATAACTAGTTAGTGGATTAGTAACCGGCTAACACTTTTTTTATCTGTTTGGAAATGTGTATCTGTGAAGAAGTGACAGTGAAAACAGGAAGATCAGAGTTGGTCTAAGTCACAAAGCAAAAAGTCTGCCGAAGCACCTGACTGAAGAAATAAAATTGCTGTCTGTATTTTTAGGCATCACATTTAATTGCTGCCTAACAAACCACATAATTTTGACCCAATGTGCTGCACTAGCTCCTCCAAAAATGGCAGATTTGTCTGTGTTCTAGTATGCATGACAATATCCCCTACCTGCTTAATCAGCATCACAATACTTCAGTGGCTCATGCTGGTAGTCCAGGTCTGTGGCTTAACCTCTTCTGCTGTGTTTGAACTTGTTCTGAAGAAGGCACCATTGCCCACCTGAAAACAGAGGTGGTCAGAGTTTTCTAGCATCCTATTTGATGCTTAATCAGAAAGGAAGAAGGAATTATTCTTTATTGTGTTCACCTAGTTTGAGATTTAGTTGGCACACCAAAGACTACTTTAGCTAATTAGGCTCTCTAATTGGATTTTAAAAATTATTAACCTTTTGAATAGGCTCTCCATAGTGGTATGTCAGCATGTACTGAGCTAATTTTCAGGCAGTTATTGGTTGCACTTGCAGAGCTGGTAAGCGGAGGGCAGCCAAGTGTTGAGTTGCTTATTGGTGAAGGAAGGGCAGGAAAACTCCGTGACCCTGCTCTGCCATGGCCAGGGTTGCAGGAGGGGAAAGTGGTGCTCTGACAGCAAGTGTGCAAGTGCAGATTCTCACTGTGTAACACTGGGCTTGGTGTGTGCCCAAACAACTTTCTGCCTTATCTCCTGCATCACTTGCCACAAATGAAATTAACTGGGTTTTTACCAGAACGCTGAACAAAGGAAGAAAACTCTTGCCAAAAGTGCTTTTACCTTTGTGTTTTCCTTTCCTGTGGCAAGTAAAAAAATTCTTCACAGAAAGGGTCATTGGGCACTGGCAGAGGCTGCCCAGGGAGGGGGTTGAGTCACCTTCCCTGGAGGGGTTTAAGGGATGGTTGGACGAGGTGCTGAGGGACATGGGTTAGTGATTGATGGGAATGGTTGGACTCGATGATCCAGTGGGTCTCTTCCAACCTGGTGATTCCATGATTATATGATTCTGTAATTCTAAGTATTACAATGTTTCTTCATCCTACAGACAGTAAGGAGTTCCTCCTACACAAAACTCTGAGATGCATGTTGCAAAAATACCAAAAAAATGACTGTCCAAAGTTGTCATGGGGACAAAAACTGCAAAGTAGCATTTTATTATTTACAGGACATATTGGGAGGTACAATTAGTCTTTTAAAATTTATAGGGTAGGACTGCTGGCAACATTTTAATTTTTGATGATTTTAAGAGGTGCTCAGTGTTTGCTCCTCTGTGCCTCTCAGTCTAGTGTATGCAAGACCAAAACAGCAGTATGTGAAAATGTTGGAGACAGCCCAAGATGTTTAGATATGCTCATGATAAAAATCTTGAAGATGGATGGAGTGGGTCTGCTGTAGCATATCTACAAGAGCTTTTCTGAAACTATTTCTCACTCAACCTGCTTTAGGACTTCTGAAATTCTTTCTTTCATTAACAGCCAAACAGTATATGAAGTCATATGTGCAGGAAAGAACACCATAAAAGTTTATTTACTCAAACATCTGCTATTAAATACAAGCCCAATTTACAGCCCAACATCTCTTACACATTCCGTTTACAATGTCAAGAATTTTAAAAACCTCAGCTCTCGAGATCTGTTGTATTATTATTTCTTGCCATAACAGATACTTTCCCACTGCTTTAAGGCTATATCATTCTGTTAGAGCTGGAGAACTGAGGCCACCATTAGGCCAATCGTGAGAGTTGCTATTGATGAACATCATGAAGGCAGAAGCTGCTCTGTGCTTGCTGCTGTCCTTCCTGGTTTTTTGACTGAATGTGGTGTTCTACCTGCTATGTGGAGTTCAGCTTTACTGTCCTGACCGTGTCATGTTGTGGATTGCTGGAAGCACATCACATGGCTGTGAGCCTGGTGACAATAGATTTCTGTCACTTTTCAAACCAGAAACTTGAGGGCAGACTGTAGTCCTCAGCTGTCAGCCTGCTCTATGAAAATCCTGTCACTGAATAGAAGGAAATGATAGTATCATAGAATAACCATTGGAAGAGACCCACCGGATCATCGAGTCCAACCCTTCCTATCAAACACTAAACCATGCCCCTCAGCACCTTGTCCACCTGTGCCTTAAACACCTCCAGGGAAGGTGAATAAACAACCTCCCTGGGCAACCTGTTCCAGTGCCAAATGACCCTTTCTGTGAAAATTTTTCTCCTGATGTCCAGACTAAACCTCCCCTGGTGGAGCTTGAGGCCATTCCCTCTTGTCCTGTCCCCTGTCACTTGGGAGAAGAGCCCAGCTCCCGGCTCTCTACAACCTCCTTTCAGGTAGTTATAGAGAACAATGAGGTCATACTACTGGTGTTTAGCTTTTTCAATAGTCCTACTTCAAATGTTTTGCTGAAAAGTAGCAGTAACTTATTTCATTACAAAATGTTCAGCGAGTAGGATTGCTGAAAGTCAAGGATGAAGTTACTGCATGCAGTAATGACACTTAGTTATTTTATCAAATGGATCTTTGTTCTTTTTGTGCAAGCTTGCTCGGTTCAGCCTGGAGTAAGCATCTTGTAGCTATGGAGTTCCAGACTGAGATATGAGATTTTCCTTAACAGAGTAGTGACAGTGGTGCAAGATGTAAAATAAAAATAGCAGTTTGGGGGTTTTTTTTTAATGAACTCCAAACAAACAGTACTTTACCTGCCCTTGTATTATTGCAAGCTATACACGTGTCTTGTTGCAGAATAGAAGTGCAGAAATTTGGTTTTTTTCATAATAATCTGTGGATTTGCTGTTGTTAATCTCCTTCTAGACTATACCGGGAGATTTGACTGATTCTCTCATCAGATTGGACTGATTCTCTGTCCAATGTTTTTAAACTAACATAGTGCAGCACTATCCTCTATTCAAGTATGAAGGCTTACAAGCCCTTTGTGGTTCATTCAGCAAAGCTTATACTGTAATGGAAATGTTCATTGGGAATATTTAGTTATGAAATGTACAGAATGAAATGGTGTGCACCTGGAAAAATCTTAATGTGATATGTTGCAGTGAGGGGGTTATAAAAATATGAAAAATAGATTCCTGCTCAATTCCTTCTCTGAAAGATTTATTACGCGTCTTGCAAACATGCTTTCAGTTTTGGAGAGCGAAGCGTTGTCTGTCATATTTTATGAGCAGTATTCCTGAGCAAATGCAGCCCTTCTGGAACTGGACCTGACACTCACTTCAGGCAGGGAGGGACACTAAATTTGGAGATGTGTAGTCTCATCATCAGTTTCTGGTTTGTGTTAGAGCATGTTCTTGAAACCCCAGCTGAGTGAAAAGTTCTACTGTTTGTGTACTGAAGTCATTAGTGGTAAGAGTGAGTAACCATCCTGAACTTCTTTTAATTGTAAAAGACAGTGGAGAAAGTTATGCCCTTGTCAGTGCATTGAAAGAAAGCTGAAAAAAAAAAAAAAAAAAGAAAAAAAGATAAATAAGGTTAGACCATGTGTTTGAGCACTGCCTTTCTGGATATTGAGTCTTGCTTTTAGACCCATGAGCTTATAGAGAGGTTCATTGAACACTCCCTGTTTCCAGTCCAAGAAATCCTGAAGTATCTTAAAAACCAGCTATTATTATGTACCGTGAAGCCAGCTTTCATCTCTTCTTCCTATAGATTAGACAACAATTGCTGACTGTAGTCTGGGATTGATGCAAACGTGTGTGTGTGTTTGTGTATTATGATTCTTCCACAAAGGAGAAAATGGAATATACTGTATGTTCAGAAAAATACACAAACCTTCAGCTTCATACTTTTAAAAGTTCTGGATGGCTGCAGGTTGTCACAAGAACATTGCAAACACTCAGTGGTTTGATCTCTAAAGCTGATAATCGATGCTTTTGTTCAAAGCTGCTCAGACCTCTTCAAATATTCAACCTTAAAAATTTGTGAAAGATATTCTTTCTTAGTTTTTTAAAAATTAATTATTTTAAAAATCACTTTCGAAAGTAAAGAGGCATTTAAGAAGTATAAAAGGAACTGTGAAAAATCTATGGAGGTAATAGGTCAAATATGATTATGCAGGTTTGGGAGTGCTATATGGAACAAACACACTTTTCAAAATGTTAGTTAGCCCTTGGGATGTGATTTATTCACACTCCAAGTCTAATTTGTGTTTCTTTCCTTGAATAACATTGTCACTTTATAGGTAATATAAAAGAAAATGTTACTTAAAATGTAGGTAAAAGCAGAATAACACTCATTTTAGAATAACAGTAATGTCAAAGTCAATTAAAATTCAGTTTTACTACGATGATATTAAAACTATTGAGGTGTGTGCACCACAGGGAATTATTCAGCTATTAGCTATTTCTGTGCTAAATGGAATTTCAACCAAGCTATTTTTGGGGCTAATACTAAAGATAAAAGTGAGACTTAAACTGTCATTTTCAGCTTCTAGTTTGCACCTTTCTTTTCCTATGTTGAAGCCTTTGTGTCCCGAGTGAACTGTAAGAGTCCAGAGAATACAATTATTTTGAGCATGTTTTTATCATGGCTACCACGGATCACTGTTTGCATAAACAGCAGCAGCAGCAACTTGGATACGAATGCAAAACAACCTTGTTGAGATGACCATTTAGTGGCAACTGGTCCAGCTTTTAGTCCTTATTTAGTTGTACTTCTCCCCTCCTGATAGAGAAGGAAATGGAAAAAAAAAAGGTTTGCTGTCATCACTTGTGTCTGAATTAACTGTTTTCCAATCCTCTCAGTCCTAGAACATCAAACCACTGTGCAAACTCTTGTGCACTGAGACAACTCCTGCTTTGTGATCCTCAAAAAGTTTAGAAGAAAAAACTGAATCTAGAGTCAGTGATACCCTACTTATGGTGCCACAGAAACCAGATAGGTTCAAAGGAGTTGTTTTCATGCCTTACCAGGACTCATTTTGCAGGCTGACACGTAAGGAGGATGAGACTTTGCTGTCTTTAGCTCTGTTAGTTTCTGATACTATTTTAAAAATAGTAATAATTATAATAATGACAGTCACCACTCTCTCTCAATATTTTGCTTTACAAACCGGTGCTGAATGTACCCCTGTAATTTTCTACTCCAGTTCTCAGAGGTAAATGCCCTTCTTGATTTCAAAGTAGAGGAAACATGGCATTTCACATCCCAGTTTTGTAAAACTTATCTCTAGAATCATGTAAGGCAGAGAGCATCATTAGACATATGTACAACATTATTTTCTTTCCCCTTCTCTACTGCAGTCCCAACTGCTTTTTCTAACATCCTATTCAACATTTTGAAGAAAAGTTTTAACGGCTAAAATAATTCAAGTACGAGTTAGAAAGTGTTTATTAAAAGGAGTCCTCAAACTAGGAAAGCAGGTAACAGCAGAAGTATGAAATTTTGAATATATTGCTACTGCTTACCGTAACTGGTATTCTGATATTAGTTACATGTTGTATACCTAATAGTAAAATTCATTTTAAGAAAATAGTATTAGAAAAGAAATTCTATAATTCTAACATCAGAAGTGAATGAAGCAGTGGGATGTTTAAATATCTCTTTGCTGTGAAAGAAACTGGGGTACTCAAGTCATGCTGGTTTTGGGGTGAGGAGGTTTGTTGATTTTTTTTTTTTTTTTTTTTTTCAAGCTGAGTGTCTCCTATGAAGTTCTACGGGTTGCTTTTGGCTTAGGTGTTTAAGTACTATGAAAACAAATGTGGAAGCACAGTGCAAGAGAGAATACTAGTGATTAATACACCTGCATCCGTGCTTTTTACATGTTCTTTTTAGTTTAGAATGAGCTTTCAAAAACTCTACTACTTGTAAACACTTTGACATCATTGACACTGGGGGAAAGACACCTGTTTTTCTTAAATCCTCTTTGAGAAACCAAATACTTTCTAGGAGGTGAAGAAATTTTTAAGTGATTCACAAGAATATGAATTATAGCAACTTTCACAAATGTGTTCCTTTTATGTAGGTCTGCAAGTTTCAATATCTAAGTGATGAGCACATAGCATTTTGCAGTAGTTATGTGAATTTACCCATCTTTCTTGCAATAATGAACAGAAGGAGAGCTGTAGCTGTACTGTTTTAAATAATGTTGGTTTGTCGTATTTTTTTTTTTTTTAACGATTCACTTCAGCATCTGAAAGTCAACCTTTATAAGTATTATTAAATATTGACTTTTCAGAGTCTCAGTCACTCCTTTAAGACATTGAGGAATTCTATCATATAATCTTAGGAAACAGTACACCTTTAGCATGTATACAATACTATTGGTTCAAAAATCTGATAATACTGTTACTTGAAAAATGTTATCTTTTATTTTTGCATTTTCAGAGGATTGAGGGGACACTCTAGGAAGAATGAAGCTGTTCTAATGGAGGATAAGTAAGTCTTCTGATGAAAATGTTTTCTTGCTCATCTCATACAAAATGCATGTTTATTAACAGCCTATGCAGGCACCTTTTGATCTGTGCTTCAGGTAAGAGATCTCATAGGGTTATTTGGCTAAGAGGAGATAGAACTGGATATTCCTTTCTTGCTTCTAAGTTAACAAAGTTTTTGCCTGTTCCGCAAACTGAGACATCAGAAAAATAGTCATATACTTGCATGTATTCTGGTAAGTCAAAACTATTTTGGAATGTTTGCAGTGGATCAGTGAACCTGACATGATATTAAAATAGCAGTTTGTTGCAATTTCTACTATAAACAGTCTTTTCATATTGTTTTTATTAAATTATCTTAAGACTTAAGATAATATATCATGTAGCCACATACTGTTTTAATTGTTTTCCCCTCATCAACTGTTCCATAAATTGTCGCATACTTTGAGACAGTTTCTCTCTCTTGTCTTCCGTGAATGTGTTGTGTGGCTATGATATAATCTGATCTACTGTCTTCAGTTTTCCCCTCCAGCTGAAGCCTTTGCTCTATAAGGAACTTTTCTCTTGTTTAGGTAGAGCTAAATTGTGTAAATCCAGAAGGACTTTAGCATGGGTGAAAACTGAGTCCTTAGATTGCTGGCAGCCTTGGAAAGAAAAACCTGCTGCTTCAGTAAGCCCCAAGGTTGCAGGGTGCCAGAAGCTGGGAGTGTGTAGTATTTCCTCTAGGATCCATTACTGGACAGGACAGCAGCAGGGCAGGATATAGGTCTGGAAGAGCTTTTGGCCCTGCGCAGTACAGCCCTTTTCATGTTTTTGTTTCCTATTGTGTGTGAGCTTTCTTTTCCTACCTCATTCAGTGACATGGGCTTTGGTGGTAGGTCCTCCACCACACTCTGGAATCTTTTCAGAAGGGATGGGTTGGGAAGCCACCCTGCACCTTCTGTAGTAATTTTCTACCTATTTCTGCAAGAACAGATCCACCTGTGCTCAATATTTCTTGCTGTTTTCTGACCATCTATCAGCAAGTGGAAAACATGCCCACTAAGGTGGGTGGGAAAAGAATAGAAAGTAGTTAAATTGAGAAACATCTTTGGCCATCTGTGCTTTGAAGTGCTTCTCAGTGGAAGGCGTTTATTGTCTTTCTCCTGTCTAAACCAAGGCTGAAATTTAATTTGAATGTCTTTTAACCATGCCGTACCCTGGGAATGAATCCTATAAAACAGTCTTTATCAGACCTGTGCAAATTGTAGACCTCCTTAGTCTGCATGAGCTTGAACTTCACTATGTTAGTACAGAATAATTAGTAGAAAACTAAAATGCAGTTTTGTCTGAAGTATGGCATTTCTAGGGCTTTACCTTACCTACAACCTTGCAAGGCTTTTAGTGTCCTGACAAGCAATCTGTCAGAGCAGGAATGTTGAGTGCATTCATTTATAACTTCAGTTTTTTTCTTACAGGAGCTCAAGTGACTCCACTGAAACTCTGGCATTTATCACAGACAAAATTAGGTCAGAAGAAAGCACAGAGGTACTGAAGTGAAAAGAGATAAATTCATCCTTAGAAGAGAAAGAGAAGTCTCTTCCATATAAGGTAAGATTTTTCTGAAGGGGTTTTCCAACCAAGCTAACAGTATCTTTGATATAAATGTACTATCCAGGTCCATAGGATATCATATGGTTTTTTGTTTTGCTATGTAACTTCAAGAAACTTAAGAATAGTTCTTTTCTTAAACATAAACAAAAATAGCCTAGGGAAGAATTTGTTCCTGTTTAGTCTTATAGTTAGTGTCCACTTGTGCAAGTTGGTGATCACGTTTAGGTGGCAGCAAGAGTGGTGGATTTGTCATCACTATTTTGCAGGACTCTAATATTTGCATTCTGATTACTACTAGTCTGGTGATAAAGCTGGTACATAAAAACCAGCTGTATCTGTGACTGACTACTAATGTGACATTTTCTGATATGAAAAATTATAACTTTCTAAGTGAAGTTTATGGAAACAAATACTGTCATCTTTGCTATAAAATGTAATCCTTAATTTCATGTACCATTGCAGTTTAGATAAGGCTTTGAATATTCCACTGGGCCTAATAGAATATGAAGATACAGAGCTCTTAGGAAATGGCCGTGTGAAGAATATACCTCTGGTTTTACCTAAATACCTTTGAGAACACAGTGGTGTATTTGCCACTTGCTCTTCATCTCTTGTAAATCTGATATTATGCAGATCCTTTTGCAGGGATTCTTCTATTCTAAAAGCTGTTGTAATAGTAAGCAATTAATTCTCCTGTTCAATTCACTTCCTTAAGCCATAAAACCATTTTCTTTAACAATAAACTAAGTAAGTCTAGGTAATTACTACAGATCCAGCAGTTATTTTTTTATTAAAAAAGAAATATATTGAAAACTTTCTTGCAGAGAGATGTAGGCTGTCTGTAAGAGGGGAATCATCTGATTCACAATGAATAGCACTACATTTAGTGTTTAATAGCTCCAGTGAATGAAAGTTGGTGTTGTTGTGTTTTTTTTTTTGTTTTGGTTTTTTTTTTTTTTTCAGCAGAGAGGATGCAGGGAAGAATACTGGAAAGGGCAGGCAGGATATGGAAAGGGCAGGCAGGATATGGAAAGGGCAGGCAGGCAGGAGATGGTTTATGATGATTTTTTCTAGTGGTAAAATGTGTTATATCACCTCCTGTGTACTGGTTGTATTATTTGCCTGTGTGACATAACTGAATTCCTTGAGGCTACTCACGTATGTGTTGGCAGGTTAGGTGCCTTAGTCTGTGAGTTCTGTGATCTACACGCAGTGTTCTGATTAAGAATGAATGGGTGCCTTCATGCAGGCTTCTGTGAACAGAAAGATAAGGCAACTGTTTCCTGATCAGGAGAAAAAAACTTGTGGTGACTCTGACAGTGAACAGTTGACGTGACTGCTGACCCCTCATATATTTAAATACAGCATGAAGTGAGTCAACAAAACATGTGGTTCCAGATGTTCAGTGGTTTGTACCAAATCAAGGTTACGAACAGAACCCACACGGTCCAAGTGTAAAATATCTGAGTAGAAGCACTTCCAAAATTTCATGTCTCAACCCTAATGCTGAATCTTCATAGCTGAGGCTAAGTTTAGCAGCATTTAGAAAAAAAACAAAACAAAACAAAACACACCTAGCCCAATTCTGCATGCGAAATACATACTGGTTAAAAAACTAAATCTGCTAAGTGAAGATTTCCTTTCCCCCCATCTCTTAACAAATTTGTATGGGAGAGTACTGCAGATATGCAAATTGTTCGACAAAACTAATAGGTGTTAGTGTAAATGCATCTCTTATCACTAAGTCATGTTCAATAAAAGCTTAGCTTTTGACACTTCTGGTGTTAGAGATTATTTTTGTAAATATTTTATAACAAATTATCAAATATTTATGTAAAAGCTATTACTGTATTTGCAGTTAGATGTTGGGGTGTTACACACTGAATTTTTTAGTTAATTTATTTTAAGAATTATTATTCTTTAGAACATCCCATAGTTAAATCAGATTCTGAAAAGTAAGGATAGACTTTTATAGTATTGCTAAATCAAAATTATTCTCTTAAGATTCTACTGCAATTGCTAGAGCATATGCTTAACCAGCTTCTAAAGAATTACTACATCTGCATATGGGAAGTATAAAGCACTGAGGTAGAAAAAACAAGACCTTCTTAATGTCCTTTTAAATAACATGGAAAATCTGAAGATTTGCCTGGGAGCTGATGTAGAAGAAAATCTAGTTTAATGTGCTGACCTGATTCTGTTCCTGTTCGTAACCTTGCTATAAGGTTTTCAATCAGATGGAGTGTATGTGAGAACCTAATAGGAAGCAGTATGGATAATTAAGTGTTTTAAATTAAATGCAGAAAAATACTGGTAATTCTGAGTTTGTGGTTGTGTTTTTGTTTTGTTTTGTTTGGGGTTTTTTTGTTTCAAATATGACAAATTATTTTAAAGCATAAGTATATATACACCATATACCAATGTGTGTTTGTTTTCACATGCTATCACTTAAATTGTTTTTAAATTATTTTCTCAAGAATAGCAGGCTACATTTTAACACAGACTTTAAGAACTGAATGATTTTTTTTTCAGCTATTACTACAGTAAATGGCTGCAATAAATATTTTCTTCAGATTTAATGAAAAAAAAAAAAATATTGAAACACCTTTCCTGCATCTTAAGTATCAGCCATATTAGGTACCACAGCTTAAAAATGAGACTGAGAAAATCATAGAATCATAGAACAACCAGGTTGGAAGAGACCCATTGGATCATCGAGTCCAACCATTCCTATCAAACACTAAACCATGTCCCTCAGAACCTCATCTACCCGTGCCTTAAACACCTCCGGGGAAGGTGAATCAACCACCTCCCTGGGCAGCCTATTCCAATACCCAATGACCCTCTGTGTGAAAAACTTTCTCCTAATCTCCAGCCTAAATCTCCCCTGGCGGAGCTGGAGGCCATTCCCTCTTGTCCTGTCCCCTGTCACTTGGAAGAAGAGACCAGCTCCCTCCTCTCTACAACCTCCTTTCAGGTAGTTGTAGAGAGTAATGAGGTCTCCTCTCAGCCTCCTCTTCTCCAGGCTACCCCAGCTCTCTCAGCCGCTCCTCCTAGGTTCTGTTCTGCAGCCCCTTCACCAGCTTCATGGCTCTTCTCTGGACTCGCTCCAGAGCCTCAACATCCTTCTTGTGCTGAGGGGCCCAGAACTGAACACAGTATTCAAGGAGCAGTCTCACCAGTGCTGAGTACAGAGGGAGAATCACCTCCCTGGACCTGCTGGTCATGTCATTTCTGATCCAAGCCAAGATGCCATTGGCCTTCTTGGCCACCTGGGCACACTGCTGGCTCATGTTCAGTCGGCTGTCGACCAACACCCCCAGGTCCCTCTCCTCCTGGCAGTTTTCCAGCCAGACTTCTCCCAGTCTGTAGTTCTGCATAGAGTTATTGCGCCCCAAGTGCAATAGTCCATTTGCAGAATAGTATAATGGGAATTAGAGCAGTTCAGTCTCACTGCGTTCTCTGATACCAGATGAACCACAGTGCTAGAGCATTTCTCTTTGAAATGCTGCTAAGGCTGCAGTTGCTCAAGGGCTGTAAGGGGATATCATTTGAGACAAGGACAAGTCAAATGTCTCTTCTGAAGTGCCAAATTGTATATTTTTTTTTAGCAGTATTCTCTAAATAGGAGATAAAGTTCAGAGTCTTTTGCAAGAGAGCTTTGGAGCAGTCTACACTGCAGAGGACAGTCATTGTGGTTTAAGTGTGAGTTCTAAAGATTTTTGCTGTACTAAATGAAAGTGCAGGACTTCAAAGTTCAGTGCTTGCTTTGCAACAATTGGCAGCTCCTGATATCTAGACTTCGAAGCAAGGTTGAGCTTTGCTCTCAAAATTGCTAATCTTTTTCTTCGGAGCTTGAAATTTTTGGGAAGAAACTGGAGCTCCTATGTCTGCCTTGTGTGAATGGAGTAGATTTGGAATTTTCTAGTTAAAGAAATTTGGTCTAATTCTTATTTATAAGAAATCTTCCAGACTGCTCATTGGAGAGAAGAGAGAGAGAAAGAGAAAGGTTCTGTCATCAAATAGCAAGTAACACTTCTGGAAACTCATACCAGGAAGCTGAGGGTTCATACTGAGATTACTGCTTCTCCTGCATGAACAGAGGGTAACCTCAACCACCAGCTGTGTCCAGGCAGGGTGTCTCATTCTTCGTACAAAGTGGAATAGCTCCAGCAGAGAGGAAGGTAGTTTCTCCAATAGCTGGTGATCAAGATGCTTTGGAATCTTGGAGACCAAAGTTCAAACCCCCTTCCTCTGAACCACTGAAGAAAAATCACTTTTAGAACAACTCGAACACACAGATTTCTTTGCTGTTTAAAAACCCCCATCAAGCACATCATCAGGCACGTGAGTCTGTATTTCAGGTGGCTAGGAGGTATGCTCTGAGAGCTATGATATTCTGAAGTCAACCTGGGTCCATAATTGTGAAAGAATGGCAAACTTTGAAGGCTTTTGGTTTCTGTCCTGATGTGACTTTATTTTTGCTGTTTAAAACTTGAACTTCCAAAGGACTTCTTTGTTGGTTTTGTAGCACAGTCTATAGTAATAATATCAATAGTGCTGTATTGATGTTATTGGAAGGGTGAAACGGGCATATGACCAGATATGTCTCCCTTATCTTCTACCGTTTGCAGAATACTTAGTAAATGTCATGCATTACTCAGTTCACCTGCAGAGGACTGAGTTAGGATTTTGTGGCAGGTTAGACTGAGATTCCAGCTTTGCTCTTGAAGGTTTTTAAGTAATGATGGAGGGAACTGGAAAAGGAGGGAATTGCCAAATGAGGCAATGAATTACCAAGTTAAATGATGCTTCAGATATAGTGTATCAAAACTGCACTCTACAAAACAAATGCAATCTCCTCCAAATGACCTACAAAAGGGTTCGCTGAAGAAGGGTTGGCTGTCTAATAGTGCATTTCTGTGAACAGATTTTTATTTCAGTTCTTCATTGTGTTCACGAATGGGAACCACTGTTCTGTTCTAGAACAATCTGTTTGAAGGCAACCCTAGAACTTCAGCTTTGTTCCCAACTTTTATCATTTACTCCTCCTTGCTTTGAATCCACCCCAGACCTTTCATCAGACTGCTGCCACTTGATTGTTACCTCCCTGTCTGTTCTGCCCCTGTTACCAGCCGTGAAGCAGTAGGAGAATCAGATTAAACGAGATTTGTCTATGCTGTGCCTAGGTGAGTGTCTAGGTAAGCTTCACAAGGGGAGCCAGGGACTTAAAACAGTATTAAATAAAATAATTGCTTCTTAAGTTGCAGAGAATTTATAGACCAGTCAGACTTACTTGCTCGCTAAAGTAGGCTTATTTGGAAAAATTTCCTTTAAATACTGTTAGAGCTCAAAATATACAACTAGATGAAAGCATGTACCTTCGGAAGACCTGGACAGGTCTTCCAAAACATTTGGAAAAAAACATGTAAAGAATACAATTCTCTGGCATGTGATAATAAAGGAAGTAGTGTCAACTGGATGTGTAGTCTGCGAAACCAGGACTGTTAACTGGTCTCAGTATTCTTGGTGTGGTCCTGTGGGGGTTGTAACACAATTCTGTTTAGCCTAGCTTTACACCTTTGACAATTGTCAGTAGGGGATGCTTAATGAAGAATGCGTAATGTATCAGCATGCGGTGATACTTTCCAAGAATATCTTCCTAACTTCCAGCAATTTGTATTTCAGGAACTTCATGAACCAAGAGCAGTCACTTTTCAGTGTAAAACTGAATAGGTGCCCATTTAGTATTTGTAATGATGAACACTCATTTAGTAAGTGTAACATGAACACATGAAGACTCTGTGTCCAATCTCTTTATATAAATGAGGTAGGGAATTAATTTACCCATTTCCTGCCTCATGAATGTTTTACTTAAGAAAATTTATACTGTTGTTTTGTTAAGTTTGGAAAACAAGGGACAACTCCCATGGTAAGGACTGATTTGATAGGGGAAATTGAATAGCTATAAAGTGATTAAGTAATGTTCTGGATTTTATTCCAATTGCAACTCTAGTCTTTAAAGGCAAGTGAGTTCTTTTAAATGGAGCGGTCTTGTAATTCATTTTATAGGTGAATTATTTTAGCATTTCTAGGACATTTTATCCATCATTTAAGTGTATCATAGAATCGTAGAATGGTATGTGTTGGAAGGTACCTTAAAAATTGTGCAGTTCCGACACCTTTGCCATGGGCAGGGACACCTTCCACCAGACCAGGCTGCTCAAGGTCCCATCAAATCTATCCTTGAACACTTCCAGGGAAGGGGTATCCACAGTTTCCCTGGGCAACCTGTGCCAGTGCCTCACCACCCTCATTGTTAAGAATTTCTTCCTTATGTCTAGTTAAAATCTTTTCCTTTCCAATCCAAAGCTATTCCCCCTCGTCCTATCACTACATACCCTTGAAAAATATCCCTTCCTGGCTTTATTGTACACCCCCTTTAGGTACGGGAAAGCTGTTGTAAGGTCTCCTCAGAGCCTTGTCTTATCCAGCCTGCACAACCATAGCTTTCTCAGCCTGTCCTCATATGGGAAGTGTTCCAGCCCTCTGATCATCTTTGTGGCCCTCCTCTGTACCTATTCCAACAGTTCCATATCCTTCTTATGTTGGGGATTCCATAACTGGACCCACTACTCCAGATGGGGGTCTCACAAGAGTGGAGTAGAAGGGGAAAGTCACCTCCTCATATGAGAGTGAGAATGGCCAGTTATTACTTTTTTATGTTATTTTATTGTAGGCACTGATATACATCTCTGGAAAATATTTTCATGTAGTGTGAATAGCTGTTCCATGTAAAATTTCTCATGATCTCTCTCTCTGTCTTCTGGCAAATATATATCTGTCTTTAGCTCACTGCTGTTCAAACATTTATGCAAAAATATTCAACATAGAAATATTTTTGTTCTTGTTATTGCAGAGATGCAATAAACAGTAATAAGCAAAGATTAAGTTTGTTTCTTTTGGAGAGGAGATTTTATACAATTTGTACTATTTAATATCCAACACACCTCTTTCTCCATGTTACCATACATAATCACTTTCACATGATTTCACTTTCATTTTAGGCCCTTGTCATGTAAAGTCAGCTGTAAGACCATGACATAAGAAGATTCTGGGAATCTGGTGCCTTCAGCTCTGCACAAACCCTAAAAATGCAGTCTGGGAATGTCTCTTCAGGAAACTTTTTTTTAAGGTGTCTGGAGATCTCTCCAGTTTAGCTTAACTGGAATCTGGATCTTATCTAGCAGGAAGGAGATCTATTCCAGGACTCACCATCATGACTGTTTTTACATTATTCCGTTGTGTAAAATATGGAAGTAATATTAGTCTTGAAATGAGGAACCTTCCTATCTTTCCTTACTGTATGGGAATGGCAAAAGGCCAAGCCCTCTGGTCCGTCCTCTGGTGTTCCTTCCAGATCCGTCAGTATTCATGTCTTGATTGCATAGTAGCACGGAATGGAAAGTGCTTTTGCTGTATGGGCTGTTCACCTGGATTGTAAGAGTAATGGGGTGGTCTAGAACCCAGTTTTATCAATGTCTGAGAAAATGGCTCTAACATTATACCTTTTCTGTATAAGAAATATGCTGCCAGCTTCACCTTTCACTTCTGAGTTGCACATGTAGTGATTCATGTATCTGTGTAGATTTGTTCCTGGGTCAGGTTTTTGAACCTGTGTGCCTAAATTATAATTAATGCATTTTCCCCACTTTAGGTACCTAAAATGACCTTCATTATACTATGATAAATCTTGTTCATAGATATAATGACAAATTCCTTCTCCTCTTGGTCTTTGGTGTCATCATGTGGGCTATTGTAAGTGGGAATGATTTATTTTTACTTCATGTAATGAATTTTCTTTTTGTCAGAATGTCTTGTGACTATTGTTAAGGAAAAATTTTAGGCTGATACAGGAAAACTATAATGCTTACAGAGCAGTAAGGTGTTTTGGATGGTCTGAGGCTGTAGCATTCGCATTGCCACAGTAATTTGCCAACCAACTATCTTCTCTAATTGGAGTATAATGACCCTGGTCATTTATCATTAGGCAGTGCAACATCAGTCTCTGGCCTTTTCCTGAACTCTTAAGAACTGTGACTTTTCTTTGAACTCTCAGCTTTTAGTTCCACTGACCTATTGCCCATTTATAACTGGTGTGCCATTTATCACTCTCAGGCTTAGAAATATGGTTGGAGGAAAAGGCTCCACTGCAATCACTCACACCTATGGTGTCTTTGTATTTGGACTTCACAGTTTCTGTGTAGTGTAACCGATAGGGAGAGATTAGGTACAAAAATGTAATTCCCTTGAAGGATTGTGATAATACCATGCCATAAACTGTATATGATGCTCAAGAGGTTTGACATCATTGGGCTTCTGAGATTAAATTACAGCATCTACTATTACTCTCTGTCGGTGTCTCCTTTCTTAGAAGAGGTTTTTTGTGTAACCCCAGTGTGAAATTCACAATGTTTTGTAAGTTAGAGCACTTGCTGTTGCATTAATCCTCTCAGAGTCATGTTAATGCTTAGACTACAACATGACATAAACCAGATTTGGTACACAAGGGTGTAAGTGTTTATATGTTACAGAGAAATTAACTGTACTGAGTACTATTAAGATCTTGATGTATTAGACTGAATTGGGAATAAAATTTGGCATTTTAACAGTATTACATTCTCAAATAAGAAAGGAAAATAGCATGTAAACCTAGTAGAAAGGGTTAGAGGTGAACATATTGTATCATTCTTGGGAAAAAAAAATCGATATGTATTTATATTAAAAGCAAAAGAAACCTACTTCTTTCTCTTACCTTCTCTTTTTTCTGCATAGATATTCTGTTTACACACATGCTCTCTCACTTTTCTTCTGTCTCTAGGAAGCTCTAGTTTTCCTTTCCTTAAGCTGTTCTTCATAGCTATCATTTACCTCGTTTTTCTGCATCGCACTCTCTCCAGCCTTTTCTTTGGAATTTTTCCATCATTTAAGTGAGGAAAAACTTGAGTATATTGTGCTTCAATGCAGTTTTGGCCAAGAAATGCTTATTTTTAAAGAGATTTATCCTTACGTAGGAGAAGAAAGGAATTGTTTCAAAACTTTGTCCAAGTATGAAGTTGCTGTTAACGGAGCAAGAGATCTTTTTGCAATTCACATGAAGGAGATAGATGGAGCTACTTGGTTTTCTGAAATCTAGAAAGCTAAGACTTTAGGAAAAACACTTTTCTTCTGAGATTAAATCTCCTGTAATAACAACAATAGATCAAGGCTCAGGAATTCATGCTGTGAAAATAAAAAATGTTTTCTTTGAAATCAGAAAAATTCTTGGTGTTTTGTACACTACAGTATAAACCACTCAGGAAAACAATAATTAGAGTAATTATTTGAATTAGCATTCTTTAATCAAATGCCTAATTTTTTTTTATATAAGATTCAACAAACTTATTTGCTGTTTTTCCTCATCTTTCTTTGTTTCCTCTGTCCAGACATAGTGGGATGGTGTCTCCCCCCATCCCATACCTTTGTGATCACAGTATTTCCATGCTGTGTTATGATGTGGAAAGGAAGGCTCCAGAGGGGCCTGAGCCCTTTTCCTAGTGTCTTCCCTCATTGTGCTTTTTTAGGATAGAATAAGTTTCTATGAAGAATTCAAGTTATGCCTTCTAAATAATAAAACAAAATGTTTTGAGATATTTGTCAAATTTCACAGTAAACCTGTGCAAAGCCTCTAACAACTCCCTTTACATTTTCAAAACCACTTTTCTTTTTACTGTGAAACACAGCCCCCTTGCCGACCTGACTTGTTAGTGAAAATTTTATATGAACTTATAAAAAGGAAAAAAGTGTGACAAAAGACTAGCTACCTTAAGGACTAATTAGCCAGAAAGTCTTGAGCCACAAGAAAAATCTAAGACAGGAAAAGGTGTGGCTGTAATTTTTCTTCAGCTTTGGATCCCTACTGCATATAGGCACGCTCTTGAAATTCTAGTAAAATGTCTGATGTCCACTTGAGCATGAAACTGGAGAGCTGGTGTTTTTTTATTCATTCTCAGCATTTCCTGTTACTCTAAATAGTTACATGCCAATATTCAGATTTTGCATCCTCTGTACGATAGTTGTTTTGAGTTTTATACTGAAGTGTCTAACTCTGATGAGGAAGCTTTGTCCCCTCACAAACAGATTTGAATTTCACATATTCAGCTTCCTAAACCAGAAGACGGGGGGCGGGGAGCAGATGATCCCTGGGGAAATAGTTAGAGACCTACTTGGCCTGTTAGACACCCACAAGTCTATGGGGCCAGATGGGATCCATCCAAGGGTATTGAGGGAGCTGGCAGAGGTGCTCACCAAAACCCTTTCCATCATCTACCAGCAGTCCTGGCTGACTGAGGAAGTTCCACTTGACTGGAGGCTGGCAGGTGTTGCATTCATTTACAAGAAGGGCCAGAGAGGGGATCTAGGAAACTACAGGTCTGTCAGTCTGACCTCGGTGCTGTGGAAGATCATGGAAAAGGTCATCTTGAGTGCTATCACACAGAGCAAGACAACCAGGTGATCAGTACTAGTCAACATGGGTTAATGAAAGGCATATCCTGCCAAACTAACCTGATCTCCTTCTATGACAAGGTGACCTGCTTAGTGGGCAAGGGAAAGGCCATGGGTATAGTGTACCTGGACTTCAGTGAAGACTTTGACATGATTTTTTACAGTATTCTGCTTGAGAAACTGGCTGTTATTGGCCTGGAAAGACATACCGTATTCTGGTTAAAATCTACCTGGATGCTCAGGTCCAAAGAGTTGTGATAAATGGAGTTAAATCCAGCTGGAGGCTGGTCACAAGTGGTGGGTCCAGTTCTGGTCAATATCTTTATCGATGACTTGGATTAAGGGATTAAGTGTGCCCTCAGTAAATTCGAGGATGACACTAACCTGGGAGGAAGCGTTGTTCTGCTTGAGGGTGGGAAGCCCCTACAAAGTGGTCTGAATGGGCTGGATTGATGGGCTGAGACCAGTGGTGAGTCCTCCACTTGGGGCACAACAACCCTGTGCAGTACTACAGACTAGGAGAAGATTGGCTAGAAAGCTGCCTGGAGGAGAAAGACCTGAGGGTGTTGGTTAGCAGCCGACTGAACATGAGCCAGCAGTGTGCCCAGGTGGCCAAGAAGGCCAATGGCATCTTGGCTTGTATCAGAAATGGCATGACCAGCAGGTCCAAGGAAGTGATTCTGCCCCTGTACTTGGCACCGGTGAGGCAACACCTTGAATACTGTGTTCAGTTCTGGGACCTTCATTGTACGAAAGACATTAAGGTACTGGGATGAGTCTAGAGAAGAGCAACGAAGTGGGTGAAAGGGCTTGGGAATAAACCTTATGAGAAGCAGCTGAGGGAACTGGAGTTATTTAGCTTATAGAAGAGGAGACTGAGGGGAGACTTCATCGCTCTCTACAACTATCTGAATGACTGTTGTAGTGAGGTGGTTGTTGGTCTCTTGGTCCAAGTGACAGGTGGTAGGATGAGAGGGAATTGTCTCAAGCCACTGCAGGGGAGGTTCAGATTGGACATTAGAAAAAATATCTTTGCTGAAAAGGCTATCAAGCACTGGTATAGGCTGCCTAGGGAGGTGGTTGATTCACCATCCCTGAAAGTATTTAAAAGATAGTTTTATGAAGTGCTTAGGGATATGATTTAGTAGTGGACAGGTACGACGGGGCTTGGTGATCTCAAAAGTCTTCTCCAATCTAGGAGTTCTATGATTCTATAATGTTTGTAGATTAAGACTTACATTATGCTTTGCACTAAATACAATTTGAAATAAAGAAATGCAGTATCCGAATACAGTCATTGGTTAGAGTGCAATACCACTTATGTTTAAGTGGTAGATAATTAGTCATTAGTAATTTTAGATGATATATTTGCTGCAAGCCTTTGCAACCAGCATTGTTGTGTTGAAATGGTTTCAATTTTCATTCATTCTGGATGAGGCACTTTGTTTCAGTATTCAAAATTAGTCCTCAAGTGAAGTCCTGTAAATCTTTGTTCCCCTCAGAGGGGAAAAAGTAAATGATGTGAACCAGTCACCATTAGATCTTTTAATGCTGGCCTGTTCAAGTTGATGTAATTTTAACAGTTTCATATATCAGGTGTGTTTTAGTGCCATTTAAATTACTCCATTTGGTTTAAAACCTCGGACTGAAGCAGAAGCATACAAGAAAGGCAATTCTGGTTTAAATGTAGACAAAATGGTTATTTCTTTGATTCTTGTATCATATACTAGAAACTTCTCTGGCATTTTCTTGCTTCTTAAGGTGTTGGTCAACAATTTTTAGTTCATGTTGTTTTAAATCACTATTTCGTAAAACTTAAGACGAGCTTTGGTACAAGCTTAATTAGATTTAGTTTGGAGCTTTTCTATTACAGCTAAAACAGTGTTAGTATTTCTCTTCTTTTTCACAGAAAAAGACATTGTGACCTATTGTAAAAACAAACAAACAAACAAAACAAAACAAAACCCAAACAAACAGGAAATGAAAATGCTACTTATAGAAATGTGAAAAGGGATCTCAAGTTTCTTTGTGTGGACAATCAACTGAGAATTTGATTTAGTTACGTAAAAAGTGGTTCTCCACAAGACAGCTGATTTGCTGTAGCAGTAAGTAATCCTCTGTCTGAAGAGTATTTGCACATATTTTAGAGCTACCTGAGTTTTATTTGTTCTTAATAATTCAGAGAGCATTGAGAAGCAGCCTGTGTCTCCTAGGGATGTAACATTGTACTCTTAAGATGGAGTCCACTGTTACTCTTCAATTTGGAGGTACCATTAGGTTTTTATTCCTGAGACTCTAAGCTCTGGGGAATTTTCCTCCTGAGTGTACTGAAGGAAAAATTGGGACAATTAAGTTGCTTGTCTTTTTAGTTAATTTTTTTCTCAGTGGGTTATGAAAAATTAAATAATTAAAATTGGACTATAAATAATGTACTGAACTTGCTCTGGTGAGAGGTGCAGTGTTGTCCTTCTCAGTAGGAGGACAATTTATATTGTAGTAAAACGAGTTCATTCTGTTGTCCAGGGACTGAAGGGTCAAGTGGGAAAAGAGGAACTAGCAGGCTGCAAAGTGGTAAGATCCAACTTGAATTTATCAAACCTAGCCTTGCTTCTGTGGCTCTATGCAATTTAAATAAGAATTATCTCAGCATGTACATCTGAATTTTATTGAATGAACTCCCTATCTGATGATATAGGGATTTTTCATATGGTCAATGTGATCTGTAATAGACACTCTTACCCCTTTCCCTTAGATTTGAAAAAAATTGTATTGGTTGCTGATGCTGGGGTTTTTTTATAATGTGCTGCTTTAACATTATGTTCTTCAAATTTGAAGTTCAGGAAAAAATTCTTGTCTTTTTAGTGACAGCAAAATGCCTACAGCTTAGATCCTTTGAAAAAGTGCAAATGCCTTGTGACATGAATGCAATTTACCCTCTTAACATTGCCTGTACAGTGCTGTCTGATTTCCTAGCTTCCCTTGTACTTTCAACCCCATTGAAAATGCCTTAAGGTCCCACTTGATAACACTTGTGAGCTGAAGTGTGCTCAACCTGTGCAAAATGATCAGAATGGTCTACAAATTGGTGCATCTGAGTGTTTAGAAAGACCTGGTTAAGACTGCTCTCTTCTAGAGCTTGCTTGTAATCTCACATTTTATGATATTTTCGCTGCTTGGAATCATGTGTTCATATTAACGTTTTGTTTTTGGCTGATCTCTACTTCTGAGAATTACAGACTATGCAAATTCAGTCCTGGAAATATGTTTTGAAAGGTGGTATCTTGATTCCTTTTTCCTTGTAGGAGAGCAAAAGGGTGAAGTCAAAACGAGTCTACTGCTTTTATGGGAATCATGTGGGAAGTTGTGAGGAGATATAGCTTTAAGGAATGAAAAAGAAGAAAACCCCCCCCCCAGGTAATGGTGCATGTGATTTTTATTTTTTTCATAGTTGCAAAACTTTAAGTAAAACATGACTATGATTTCAACATAAAATTTTCTTTTTTTTTTTTTTTCTTTGCTTGAAAGCTTAGAAAGGTTGGATAAATTTCCTTTACTTAAATTGTAAAATTAGAACTGCATTCCCGTAGAAACTCCTGTCTTAACTCCTACTGAGGAGGAAACAGGTGGTCTAAACAAAATAGCACATGTATGAATAGAATACATCAGGAAAGAGTGGCTAGTATGTGTTTAACAGCATTATGCAGAAATTGACAGCTCTCTACTTGAAACTGCAAGCATGGTCAGCTTTAAAGTGTCCACAGATTTGCTCTTAGGACCATTTTCTGCATATTTTGAATGTCCTTATAGCTAATCATGGCCTCTGTCCTGTGATCTATACTGAAGTTCACAGATATTTCATGATTGAACCTAATGACCTTGAGTGTTTAAATTTGATCTGCTGAAGTGGTCTAAACCATCTTGGAAAGTCAATTGCTTTCATAGAATCATAGAACAACCAGCTTGGACGAGACCCATCGGATCATCGAGTCCAACCATTCCTATCAAACACTAAACCATGTCCCTCAGCACTTCGTCTACCCGTGCCTTAAACACCTCCAGGGAAGGTGAATCAACCACCTCCCTGGGCAGCCTATTCCAATGCCCAATGACCCTTTCCATGAAAAACTTCCTCCTAATCTCTAGCCTAAATCTCCCCTGGTGGAGCTGGAGGCCATTCCCTCTTGTCCTGTCCCCTGTCACTTGGGAGAAGAGGCCAGCTCCCTCCTCTCCACAACCTCCTTTCAGGTAGTTGTAGAGAGTAATGAGGTCTCCTCTCAACCTCCTCTTCTCTAGGCTAAACAACCCCAGCTCTCTCAACCACTCCTCATAGGGCCTGTTCTCCAGCCCCTTCACCAGCTTCGTTGCGCTTCTAAGCCTCACAGCACTTCAGACTAACCTGAACCTGTGTTACCAGTCTGGAGGTCTCTGTTTTCTTATGTATATACCTTTTGCCAAGTAACACTGTGCAAGCTCAGATGTTGTGTTTTTTTCTGGTCTCAGCTGTGTGCATGGTCATTGGACTGTGGCTTTTTGTCACCAAGTCATAACTGCAAATAGTATACCATATGTCATTAACGCACATTTCTTCCCAAAGAACATAAGCTATATCTAGAAAGCCTTTTGTTCCCCTCTAAAATACAGTTAAATTTGGAGAACATTTTTGTCTACAGCACAGATTCTGTAACCAGCTCAGAATCATTAATCTTTTCTGCTGAGATCAAAACAATTTGTCAATTTCCACTGTTAAAACATCCTGTCTTATTATATGCCTTACATAGTTTCCTTCATATCCTTTATATCCAATAACTGTCTCTTAAGAAATTAATATATAGAAATACTGACAGGTTGCCTTTATTGTAGTTGAGCTTAAAGCCTCCAGTCAGAATTATGGTTCTTCTATCTCACTTCCTGTTCATGAAAAGAGACAAAACTTGATCGTGTTATAATTTAATTACAAAAGGCTTTCTCTGAGAAAATCAAGTGGCTGCCCATGGATTTCTGCTCTGTATTTCACTCACCGTATGGATATTCAGCAATTTTGAAGATATATGCTGAGGGTTTTCAGTTCTGGATATCGGGAAATCTACCTCTGGCTGGTGTAACAAAAATAACCTAGGAAATCTTTGGCAGAGGTGGGAAGAAACTTACAGAGTTTCAATGCACTGTTTAAGGCTTCTCTTCTCTATTTCCCTTAGGTTTTATGTGTAGTTTAAATCCATAGTATGATCAGTGAATTGCTGGAAACTTTTGTGAAGCTTGGGAGTCCTACTGGTAGAGGAACACTCTAGAACATAACTCTAATCTTAGTTTAGCAGGTAGTAAGTAAAGAACTGTGGTTTGTCCTTCAGCTTTGAGTCATGTTGTTTTAACATGAAATAAACTTTTCATACTTAAATATGAGGTACTACTATTTTTTTTTCCAAGTTACCACTTGTATTTAAAGGACAAACAGTGCTATTTTGTTAAGTTGATCAGGTTGAGAACATTTATCTATTCCTTGCCCAAATCTTACTGTTACAAAATTAAAAAAAAAAAACAAAACATAAAACCAAAAATGACCCCCACCCCTTGGAAATAAAAGATACGAAGACATGACTTTGAATTAAATACTTGTTAGACCTCAGAAGTCTTTGTATTAATCTCTGCCATTAAATATGCATTTTGGCATTATAGCAGGAACAAAATCATAACCAGGAGCAGGAATATTATTGTGTTCTGTATAGACAAAAAAAAGCATTACCTTCTAATAATATCTTTTTCCTTATGTGTTCACTCTTATGATGTTTACTTCTGTAGAGTTATCTTGCAGACTGTGAGAATCTTTTCTTTACCATAGTGTTGCATTAGGAAGTTCATTGCAATACACTTATAAATAGAGACTGATGAAGCACAGTCTCTTGAGGTTCTGTCTAGTAATATGACCCTTGACCATAATTTTTCTTCCTTCTCATCACTTACTGCTTATAAAAAATTTCCATCGGATTTGTGAATTTTGAGAAATGGAATTAAGATTAAGTTGAAAATAGTTTTGGGGGTAAACAGTTTTGAAAATTAGAAGAGATCTAAAAATAATAATTTTCTAACCTGTAATGTATTTTGGTCATCATTGCTCATTTTATTCTCATGTTAAATATCAGCAGTCCAAAGTAAGTACAGATTGGATGCTCTTTTGGTCAAGCAACTTTCAAATTACCAATTAATTTTAGCTTCTTGTTGGTATGCAACAGGAATGTCCTTATTTTCAAACTTTGTGCCTATAAGTAACAGCAGAAGAACTCAGTATTCACCTTTAGAAACCCTGTTTCTGTTCCGCAGTGGGGAAACTGTTTCAATTCAAGAGCTGTGATTCTTACTTTCTTTTAGTAGAAAATGCGCTTGTTTCTGCAGATTTGTTAACTTTTTTAAATGCCTTGCATTATAATCATAAAGAGGTAAAAAGAGTCAAAGACAGAGATGTGACTGATGTGCTTGCTTTAATTTTTTTTTTCTGTATTCTGAAGTCTTTTCTGATTTACTTAGTAAAATTAGATATTGTAGCTCATGCTAGGGCTTCTGAATCTAGATATGCAGCTATGCTTTCTCTCTACACCTGCTCTGGAGTATGAAATAGAGTTCAGTTCAAAAGAATTTACAGCAGATGATGCTTAAAATCTCCCCTAATTCTACCAGGTCACTTCTATTTTGTGTCACTGAGGTTTTGTAAAAATACATGTTCTACTTTCTAGATTATAGCTAAAGAGCTGAGTTCATAGAGGCTGCAGCAAGTTTAAGGCCTCTTTAGGAATGCCTGAGCCTTACCTCCTTTGCTATTCCAAGGAATGTCTGTGAAGTGTCACTGAGTGTAAAAATAAATGACCAATGGAGTAAAAAGTTGTTTTGTTTTCCAGAATGTAAATACTAGAAATTCATCCTGAGATCTGAAAGTGAATATTTTCCTTTCTTCTCTTCTTGTGCTGTGTGCAGTAAAATTTTACTGTGGGTAGATTCTTGAGATTCTTGGGCTAACAAAGTCTGAAAAGACTCACAAGCACTTTCTCATAAGAGGTGGTCTTTCTCTTTTTAATGATACGGGAATGTCACTCATGTAGGTGCTTGGATAGATTTCAACTAATAAAGTGTGATAGGCACCACCATAAACATCTTTGTTATTGAAAACACATGAATTTAGCACATGGATTACTTATGCTCCATTAGAAATCTTGTGCCTGAGTGTAACACTTCTGTGGTCAGCTCATAACAGATGCACCTCCCAGATCTCCCATCTCCCCGGCTGCCAGGTGTGTCCCTTAGTGCATCACCACGAGTCCTGTGAGAAAGTGATGTGATGCTCAAAGTCACCTTGTTTTTAGTATAGGGTGAAGAGCCTCTCTTCTTATCTATATTGGCAATGGATTGAGAGGAAAGAGACTGGGCCAATGCTTCATAAAATTATAGAATCACCAGGTTGGAAGAGACCCACCGGATCATCGAGTCCAACCATTCCTATCAAAATTCCTATCAATGCTGGTGGCTTTTGTCTTGATACTTTCTTGCTCTGCGGAGCAGAGGCAATGTATGTACATATGCACTACAGGGATGCTGACTATGGGTCCATGGGTGCGTATGGGTTGTTGGCAGAACCTGTAGTGCAAACCTGTATAGTGCAAAGAGATGCTCCCAGACATATACTCCTCCTCAATGCAGTAATACCTGTTCATTTTGCATCTGAAGTGGCTTGTAGCTCCATGGAGCATTGTAGACATAGTGTTTCTGCTACTTCTCTCACAGGCATATATTTTACTTTGTCATTGTTTTCCAAATAATTCTTACAGGAATTCTTCTTTCTGGAGTAGAAAGGGGAGAGACATGAAGACTGCGCTGTAACCTTGATAGTATTGGCCTAAACGTGGATGGATGGAGGCTTAATTTGGTGTAAGAAATAGCTGTTGTGGATGAAACTAAAAGATGTAGAAAAAATAAAGGATGACTATTCTTGTTTACTTGCCATTTGAGGTATTGTTTCATTTTTTCCCATTGTTAAACAATGTGACAATCAAAGAAACAAGAGTCTCTCTGACCCTCCCTTTTTGATATTCTTATAATCATCCTTCAAATCTGAAATTGTATTATTCTAATTTAATAATCACTTTATTTTTCTAATCCACATCTTTTCCTATGCTTTCATTTCAATTAGATCTGAAATATTCTAGATTTAGATTACATATACTGTGTCATAGGAGTTTATTAAATATGACACAGAAGAACAGTATATGTTCTCCTAAAGCCATTGTGGGGTAACCAAATACTTATAATCCCTGCTTATGTGATGGAGAAATGGAGTCAAAGACTTTAGCTTTCTTGGCCCTTTGTCCCAACCCCCAATAAATAAGTCTGCTTCTCATTAGAGGTTAAATATAACTTGAGATTTTGATCTAGTACTGATGGAGAATACTGCCCTTAATTTAAAGATGTATTTAGTAAACTGGTGGTCTTCCATAGCTGATTTATGCCAAGCAGGTTTTTCACCTTATGTTATGTAAAAAGGAAGTGAACCTGTAAGTTGCTCTATAACTTGTGATGGCAGAAAGGGTATCCCCTCACACACCTAGTTCACCCTTCACAAGATTTGTATTTGGAGGAAAATGCAGCGTTTGGGTATGCACCAATATGAGCTCTTCCAAACAGGTTCCATTGAAATACTATTCTACATCCAGTCATTCAGTAATGTTAAAGTAAAACTGTTTTCAATGCTCTTCTTGCCCCTCTTCAGAAAAGTTTCTTGCTCTCTGCCAAAACTTCAGTTTCTTCAGCTTCATTGCAGCAGGACAAATTATAGTTTTTCTCACAACTATGTGCTTCAGTATGTTAAGACTTTGTGTTGTTGCATAGTCAAGATGGCTTCAGTTGACTTTTGATTAATAGTATGTGGAATGTGCACTTCTCAGTGTAGTTTGGAACTCTGCTTTTTCAGGTGCTTAGTATGTGTTTCAGTCCTACTGAATCTTTCCTTTGCTGTTCCTCACATTCATTTATCTTTGCCTGTGTTCAGGGCAAAGATTTGAAGTAGGTTATTGTCTGGGAGAGCACTGTAAGTGGCCTCAATAAGAGTAGTTTCTTAAGCAAGACTTACTAAATAAAGCTCCTTATAGTTTTATCCAAAAAAACTATGTGAATTCAGCAGGTGCAAAGATGGTTGCTAAATGCAAACCCATCAGAGCTAGTCACGGAGGAGTGCATGTCTTCTCATACATGTCCCTGGAGCAACAGTGCTTTGCACCAACTGAGGTGTCTCCTAGCATATACTGATTTTGCAAGAAAAGTCTCAGCTGGGATGGTGAGCCTGGCTTTCTATGTATCTGATACAAACAGAGCAGAACAATTCTAAATTTGACTAATTTCTAGCAATTTAGCAAAACACCACATTTGCTCAGAACCTTGAACATTTTTTTTGAAGCTCTGTCTTATCATATAACTTTTATTTACTGAGAAAAGTAGTGAGCCGAAGTGCAACCATTCCAGGAGGTTTATCTCATGTATAATATGTTAGTAAATTAAATGGTTGGGTTGAAATGCAGAGCTACACATTTTATTTGCAGTTTTCAGGCTCTGAATTTTCTAACCTCTTAGATTTGTCATAGCTGATTTGTGCAGCATTTGTTGTTTCTGGTATTAACTTGGAAGGGTTAATCGTTCCTTTATAAGTACCTGAAATTTTTAGCAGAAGGTAATTTTCTTGCCTTTTTCTAAATATCATTTTGAATTTCAGATTAATCTTCTAAATACTGAGGACTGTAGGAGCTCCTGATATGATGTAAATATTTGTACCTATTTTGACTCTAATTCCTAGTCCCTTATATTTCCATTACCTTAATGGACATGCAAAAATTTATATGGATAAATCATCAGATTAAAAGCAACTCCATTAATTATATACTCCTGTATATAATTATAGAAGACATAATCCTATATGTAGCTGGAAAAGTCAACATATTGGAATACTGCAAAACATTTTTTATGTTCTCTTCAGGTACTGATAGCACTGCAACTCTCCACTACTATTCCCCATAGTGTCTCATAATTAGTGTTGTAGAGATACTGAGAAATACTTGTTACATCTCTACATGATGTGTTGCTCTGTATTTAACTGATGTTCCACGATTTCTGCCTGCAAACACTTAGGGCTTCCAGTAGAGGTCAGGATGACATTGTCAGATATTTTGTTTAACGTGTTGCCCTGAAAAGGAACACTTTCCTTGTTATCATAGATAAAGCATTTGGGTGGGTTTTCTTTGTTTTGCTTCTTAATATGCAGATAAAGCATTACATGATTATTTTTGTTTCCCCTGGATCTCATCAGTAACTTGTAAAGTTTGACCAACGTGTCTAGTTTCTTGATAACTAGTGAAGGGTGGGAATAGAGGAAAACCGGTAGGAGGAAGATGTCTCTGAAGAATTAACCCTGCTGTTAAGATAAGGGTCTGTTACACTGTATATGTTAGGAATAGGGGATCTGGGAAATCAGTTAAGAATTGTTTTAATTCTTTATATTGAGTGTGTGTATGTAAGTGTGTAGATTCATATGTTTATATACACATATATGTGTACGTAGCACACATGGGCCTAGATACATGTGTATGCATATATTTTTATTTAAGGCTGTGCTACACATACCAAGCAGCAATACTCAAGCAGCCTTTGCTCTAGCCGCTCATTTCTGCTTTGTCACTGTAGCTGCTCTGTTTTGGTGTACACAATACAACAAATCTGGCTGAAAAAGTAACCTTATGCAAGTGAGATTTTTTTTTCCAGCCAGAACAATTACTTGATCAGTTTTGCAGTATAACTGTGCAAATAAATATATGAACACAATGCACCAGGCTGCTCAGAGGATAAGGTTTACCTAGGGTGTCATGGTGATTGAAAAGAGCGAGGAAACACTGGACATATTCCTAAAAATTATTTTTTCTTCTAGTCTCTGAAACATTATTTTCTAACTGGGATAGATTTTGTGGCAGATTCTATAATGCAGAACCAGAAAGCACAAGTAGCCTTGTGTGCTAGAGCTATCACCTAGCACTGTGGATTTACTAGTGCACATACATGGGCAGATCACAGAACGCCTCAATTCATTTATTTTGCACAGTCCAGTGGCGTCTGACACTGGAGTGTTTCTATTTTCAGGCTTTCTTTGCATTTGTTCCTCAAATACACACACGTGCTTGCACACACACGCTATGCACATGCAGTTTTTCATGGTCTATTACATAACTTCTTGCAACTACAAAATTGTGGCATTCAGGCTCCATGATCTTACTGACACCCCATTTACTGGCACATCAGCAATTTACATGCACGTGCACACAAAGCTCTTCTGCAACAGTGTGATTTGTTCTTCTCTGGATGTGTGTATGACTTGACTCTAGCAACCAAGTTTCCAGTTATCAACTCCTGGCACACTCCTGTCATCACTCCATTCATAGACGCTTCAGCGTATGTTCAAAAAGAGCTACAGCAGCATGTTGTTCACTGCTTCTTAGACTAGGCACAAAATGACTTACTTGGCTTTCAATAGGAACCTACTACAAACTGCATGTAGAAGTCAGATCCCAAAATGCAACTTAATTACCTAAATGGTCTTTGAGTACATAAAATGTTGTGTAGGAAGATAAATAACGGAGGGTGAGGTGCAATAAGGTGAAAATGAAATAAAATCCACTTTTCCTGATGTCTGTTCTAAATTATCTTGACAATAAATGTTTTATCAGGCCATGGTGTACTTCCAAGGGGAAGTGGTGAAAGTTCAAATTGCCAGTGACATTAATAGCTAGATTGGAAAAAAACATTTTGAATGCATATAGAGAATGAATGAAAAAGTTCAGTGAAACACATGAGGTAGCTCAGCTGGTCTTTTTTGATCTCTTTATTGTGACAAAATAAAAGTATATATCCTGCTTTCACTAATCATTTTCACTAATCAATCATTTTAAAAGTAATTCTAAGAAGAGTATGGATACTTTTGTCTTCCTTGCATTTATTTTCCTGACTAACTGCCTTCTCCTATGCTAGAGTACATAACCTTTTGTCTAATTATTAAGTTGCTTAACTGGTGGAAGGACTTGATCTCTTATAATACTCCAGTTGAAACCTTTTCCATTGTCACTGATACTGTATACATCTCCTCAGCACCTAGTAGGCTGGTGAGGAGGCTATTTCAACATTTCCACCTTCCAGTCTTGCTGGCCAAACTCTTCTGTATTCTTGAGAAGATTCTTGACTTCTTATTATATCTATTATATCTGTTTTGTTGAAAGCAATAAGAAAGTTTGATGAGGTGTTTTTTGTTGTTTGTGGGTTTTGTTGGTCCTCTAATGGCAGCAGGTAGAAGCCAGCTCATTCTAGCTCACTGGAATGTGTAAAAATGATAAAGTGTGTGTCATGTCTTCCTGGTCAAAGCACAAAGTTAATACTATTAACAGAAAATATATTAAAGCAGTAAAGCACAAAAATATTTGTAACAGTCTGTTACTTCATTTTGGAAAAAAAAAAAAAAACTCTACTTGTTTCTACAATACATATAGTAGCTGTTTTCCAGGGTAGTGTTTACGGAATGTGCTGTCCTGAGGAAAAAGCTTACCATAACTATATGTAGTTATTGCCAAGTAGTAACTCAGCATTGTTCAGCTTCCAATTTAAATGCAAAGACCTAATTTATGTTTGACTTTTGTTGTGTATAGACAACTTTTTTCTTCAGGCTTACTCTTCACTTGTTCCAATGACTTTACAGAGGGGTAAGAAACTTTACATTCTTAGTAGTACTAATATTTTACTGTTTGAAATTTAAATTGAAAATGGCACGGAGCACCAAGTGGACAGGCTTAGCTTCTATCTTGTTCACCTTTTTGCCCAGATGTCTTATGTGTAATTTGGAACATGACCTATTATATTTCAGATCCCGAAAATATTAACCTTTTTGATCTCTGATGTCCAAATAATATTCACTGAAGTATTTATAAAGGCAAGTTTTTCTCTGTTTCTGAAATAAGATACTGAACACATGAAACCATAGTCTCTTCTTATGTGCAGCCTGCTTTCAAATTGAATAAATTTATTATGTCTAGTTTTTAACAACCAGGAGGTTATAAGTAAGTGTTACTATTTTGATCACTATTCTCAGATCATGGCTTGGATAGCAAATATAACCTGTGTGCCCTTAAGTTTTGAATATTTATCCAGGTATGTTTTTTGTAGGAAATTTTATAAGAAAGATTAAATTCTGTTTTGTTTAAATCTGTATTGAGTTCTGTCCTGTTGTGTTTACTGTTCCATTCCATATGCTCCTTATTTATGTGCACCTGCCTCCCAATTAAATCTTCATTAACATGCACATCTGCAGAAGCTTTACTTGCTTTCATCCAACTTGAAGCATAAGATGTTTTACAACATATAAATTTCTAGCTTACTTTTCTTCTAGACTTCCAAAAGAAGCATAGAGAGACGGAAAAAACCCAGAAATGAAAAAACCCACAATGTTAGCAAAACTTTGGGATTCAAGAAGCTTGTTAAATTTTGCTCTGGCTTCTATTTGTATTAATTTCTAATTTCTTTTTATTCACTGTAAATTCACTGTAAATGTAAGTGTGTATGACAAATTTTATTTTCCAATTTGGGACTGACTGGCTGTTGTCTAGAACACTCGATGTTCTTCCAAGAAAGCTGTTATTTGGTAAAGAACCTTTTTAAAAGTCTCCAACTACTGTGGAACTTATTACAATGGGATACAAGCAATGCATTTCACTGCAGTGCTCAGGGAAAATAAATTTACCCCTGCCATTAACACGTTAAGTCAATCATGTATTTGTACATATGTTGTATACATGTTCAAATGAACTTGTGTTGAAAACCTGACTGTGTAAGAAGATACAACAATGCCTGCTGGTATATAATGATCGGTCTCTGTTCAGTACTAGAAGTGTAGAAATAATGTCTAGAACACAGAAGCTGAATTATTTGTTACTCCTAAGGAAAAAAGAAAAGTATAACCATTATTCCAGGTCACCACTGAGGTCACTGACAGCACAGCATGGGGGATTGAAGTATAGCAGCATGACTACAACTAGCTCATGGCTGTGATTGAAATCTTTAGTCCCTATTGCTGCTACATGCTTAAATTGGAAGAAGCAAGAATATGTTCTTTTTTATTTACTTTAGGAAAGAAAAAGAAAACTTTGAAAAATGAAATTTTAAAATAATCCCTTTAAAATAAACGTTAATACTGGTCTTGCTATGTACTGTTTGTTGAAGATGATGTCTGCTAGTAAAATTAAAGGCAAATGGATTGATGGGAAGACCCCTCTGCAAACCATGTGCTGCTTGCTTTAATAATTAGATATGGTCCTGTTGTCAAACTGTAGTCCAGCTTTTATCATTCTTGGCAGACAGAGCAGAATAACACTCTGGCACTTGACCTGCCCATAAAAACTTGAACAGGAAATAGCAATAAATAATCCACTCAAAAGACCCTTGAGAAAACTATTACACTTGGGCCCCTAAAGGAGCTGCATGCTACTCCGAGGGGAAAGTGTGGGCTCTTTCAAAACACAGGCTTTGTATTGTTATAATTTTTTTAGATTTTATGATTATATGTCTCAAGAGTAGTAAAAAGGGTTTTTTATATATATATAGCATAGCTGAGAGAGGCTTCAAAATTGTTTCCAGTTTAATTCCTTTTAATCAACATAGAAATAAATTTATAGTATACACATACACAACAGAACAGTGTTTCGAACAACCGATCAACAAGCCCTCACATTCCTCCAGAGCTGGTCCTGGCTTCTTTCAAATGGGGTGCCTAGTTCTCCTGGTTCTGCTTTACATGGAAACCTTCATCCTTCTACAGTGACATAAGAGTGTGACCCCAAATTCCTTACCTTGTTTGGTACATCCCTGCTAATTTGATGCATTACATATGATGCATACATTGAAATAATCATGAGGTGAAAAAACTACTCCAGTACCTCTGGAAATCTCTTCCCTCAGATTTTGACAGAAGTAGAAGAGTATTTCAATTCTCTTTCGAGCCTGAAAGAATAGACTGGCTGTGTTTTTAATTTTGCAGTTTAGACTCCAACATTGCAATCATTTCCACAGACATTTGCTTTAATATCTGACTGTTCTCATTAACTGAATTAGAGAACTAAGGGCATAATTTGTAGTGGGTTTTAGTCACACAGTAGAGTAAGTTGTCTTATCTTACATGCAGAATAATTTAATTTTTCACATTCATTTCAGTGCCTTGAATGAATCCTTAAAAATCTGCGAGAAAAAGGAAAAATTTTAATACTTACCAAGGCTAATTTGAGAGAAAAAAAGCTTATACAGACTACAGTTGCACCTCTCACCTTTAGTAAATTGAAACGATTAGTAGTTAAATGAAGTGATGTTTTAAACTTTATTCATATAGCTTTTGTTTCTGGCTCTGATAGCTTCCAACTAGATTCAGAAATTTTCTTTTAACAAGGTTAAATTTAAATGAGATGAAATGTAACTGTGGTTATTTTTTTTTCCCAGTTTTCAGAAGCCAAAGTCCTAGATTTTTGGCTGGTTAGACAAGTCAGTTTTATTGAAATTATTCTGTTGGCTTGCTGAAGATGCATCTATTTAAGTGTCAAGGCAGTGATTGCACAAACCCAGAAATTCTATGAGATATTTTCCAATTTGACAGGAATGTTGTTTTTCAGAAATAAGCAGTATGTTACATGAAGAGCAGATTGATAAAGTTCTGGATACTCCTAATAGATCTTAGTCTTACAGCTGGTCTGAATTCAAATTTTGCAAACCCAAACGAATTACAGAATCACAGAATGGTTGAGGTTGAAAGGGAACTCTGGAGGTCATCTAGTTCAACACCCCTGCTAAAGCAGGTTCACCTAGACCAAATTGCACAGGAGTGTGCCCAGAGAGGTTTTTAATATTGTCAGAGAAGGAGGCTCCATAACCTTGCTGGGTATCCTGTTCCAGTGCTGTCATCCTCACAGTAAAGATTTTTTTTCCTCCTATTAAGGTGGAACTTCCTGTGTTCTAGTCTGTGCCCATTGTCCCACGTCCTGTCACTGGGCAGCACTGGAAAAAGTGTGGTTCCATCCTTCTGACACCAGCCCTTAAGATACTTATAAGAATTGATAAGATTCTCAGTCTTCTATTAGCCAGGCTAAACAGACCCAGATATCTCAGTCTTTCCTCATAAAAGAAATGCTTCAGTCCCCTAATTATCTTTGTAGCCCTCCACTGGACTCTCTCCAGTAATTCCTTGTCTTTCTTGAGCTGGGGAGCCCAGAACTGGACACACTACTCCAGATGCAGCCTATCTAGGGCAGAGTAGAGGGGGAGGTAGACTTCCTTGAACCACTGGCCACACTCTTTTTACTGTGCCCTAGACTGACCTTGCTGGCCACGAGGGGACATTACTGGCTCATGGTTAACTTGTTCACCACGACTCCTAAGACCTGCTCTGAAGAGCTGCTTTCCAGCAACCTGTACTGGTACCCAGGGTTATCTCTCTTGAGGTGATGGACTTCACACTTGCCTTTGATAATCATCATTTAGTTCCTCTCTGCCCAACTCTTCAGCCTGTCCAGGTGTTGCTCAATGGCAGCACAGCCTTCTAATGTATCAGCCACTCCTCCCAGTTTTGTATCATCAGCAAATTTACTGACTGTTACTCTGTCCTCTCATATAAGTCACTGATGAATACATTGAACAAGACTGAACCCAGTACTGACCCCTGGGGAACATTGCTCGTTACAGGCGTCCAAGTAGGCTCTGCACTACTGATTGCAGCCCTATGGGCTCTCTATCCATCTTACTGTCTATTCATCTAACCCACACTTCTTAAGCTTACCTGTGCAGATTTATGGGAGACAGTGTCAAATGCCCTGCAGAAGTCAATGTAGAAAACATCCACTGTTCTTCCTTCACCTACCCAGCAAATTATGCCATTGTAGAAGGCTAGCAAATTGGTCAAGCATAATTTCCCCTTGGTGAATCCATCCAGACAAATTTGGACTTGATGATCCAGTGGTTCTCTTCCAGCCTGGTTATTCTATGATTCTATAAATCTTGTCTTAGATGCAGAAATGAATATCTCTGGTTGTGCTTTTTCCTATTTATTCCTGCATGTTAGCTTTCTCAAAAGCACTTTGAATAACTAATGCAGAAAGGCATTTGGGACCAAGTTAACAGTGTAGCAGCTAAAATGGATAAATTAATTATTTTCTTCAACTTTATGATTTCTTATATGACATGATTCTATACATTAAAGGTAAATTGGTGACAATGGCACCCGTACTCAAATGGGCTTGGAACCATCTTGCGTATTGGCAATGTGGTCCATCATCTGACTCATCCTTGCAGGCCAGGTGAAAACAGATGCTTATTGTCACTTGCATGAATTTTCCTATTTTGCTTAAGGGAAGAAACAGGTGGTGACCAAATATAAAGTAGTATATGATTGCCACTTACATAGTAAGCAGTCTCATCCCAGCTATATGCCTTCTGAGATTTGCTGGTAGGCCTAGATCAGTATACTGGAATGTTGTATTTATGTGCTTTACTGCTTGCTCTTTCCCTCTTTTTCATAAGCAGAATATTGTGAACAGCTTGAATGCCTTGAAATTTTGGTCATTTTTATAGTTTTCAACCAGACTGGGATGCACGAGTGATTTGGTAGAAAGGACGTGTAAAACCATTGGATTCTGTTTAGTGAATAATTGTTAAACTGTTAGCATTGTCTATTTTTCAGGTTTTCCATTAAATGTTCAAAAAGCCTAGTGTTGTGTGGCTTTTACAAACATTCACCCTTGATGTATAGCTAATTTATTCTGTTGAGAGGTTTACCCTTATACCAAGTATTTATTTGCCTACATGGAATTCATAGTTGGTAGAGAACTCAATTATTTATTTACTAATGTTCTTGGTTATTGACTATGCAAAAGTTTCCACTAATGAGAATTCTTCTCCATTGTGAATCATTAATACATTAAGTACACTTCAAATTCCTACAGTAATGATACAATGAGAATGGCTTAGCTGATTTAAATGACACAGATGTAGTACTAATTATACATTTTAAATTGGCAACAAACACAATTAATTTGCTGATTATCTAAAACAAAAGTAAACTTTTTTATTATAGTAATTTACTATAATTTATTACACAGTCATCTTATTTGTATAATATTTATGTATTTGACAAACCTACAAAGAGATATGTAATTAGACCTGTTTCATCCATCACTGGCTGCCTTTTAACCAGAGGTCTTACGTGAACAGCTTACAAAGATGCTATCAGATTCACCAAATCTATGGTGGCACCTTTTAAATCAACAAATGCTTTTTTGTTTTGCTAGTAATTTCAGTGGATTATTAAAATTGAATAGCTTTAATTTAACTTATGTTTCGTGAAGGTATTTTACACAGCTGTTGTTTGGATGGTGGTTTTATTTGCTGTAGTCTGCCAGATTTCTCTGTTGCAAATTCTTTTGGAAAATTTGAAATAAAATGTGCTTCTGGGCAGTTTTTGAAGGGAAAACCCCCAAATAAAACACCACCACTACCCCCCACAATAGTAACAACTCCCTCTCAAAATGCTTTGTACTCAGGGATGTTTAGAATGATTTGTATATGGATTCGAGAAATCAGACTGAGGCCATCGTAATATTTAGTTTTCATTCAAGCCTAGATCTAGGGCATTAAAAATCTGCGAGTGTCCATATCAAGCTCTGTTTCAGGACACTTATTTGCCTCTTGAATACCAGCTTTAAAGAGCTTTATACTGGTGCCCACTGTGTACCTGAAATTTGCCAGATGTCTGGATTCATTAAAACAGTCTTCAAAGTTTATTTTAACATAGAATAGGCAGACGCATTTTGTAAGAAATTCTAATTGTTGGCTTCGGTATTATTCTTTAAACTGACTGTAAGACCAGGAATTAAAATTAACAAACCACAAACCAATCTCGTCAGCCTCCAAGGCTTCCCAACCTCAAGCAAACTAAAAAACCTTCCCTTGGATGCTTGTGCTGTATTTGCAGTGTCACTGATGCTTCTAGAGGAAACATACATATTGCTTATATTTTCAGAATGAAAGAACTTTCAGTTCCCTTAGAAATGATGTACACTTTCAACCAGTGCACTGTTGTAGCTGCCTTGGACTTGAGAATTTAATTTTATCAGAATATATCATATCCTGTGATTTGTGCCTTCCTCATGGTTGAGATCCTTATTCTAGTTGAGAACTCAGTTTTATTTTTCATTAAATGCTTTTATGTCAGAAACTTTGACTCTTGCTTTTTCAAGGTCTGTGCGTGATGGATGAAATAGGGATATGCAGTCTCCTATTTAAAATGATGTTTAGAAATGAAAAATCCTATTTGTTACTCTTGTTTCCACACTGGAATTTATTAATATCAAGGAAATAATAATGTATCTTAATGGAGAATGGGATCTCCCAAAGAGAACCCAGAATTTAGTTTTCTTGGACACTATCCCTAGCTGTGTCAGCGATGACAGATGCCAACAGCAGCAGCAGAGCACTGGTCCTTGGTGAACACAGCAGCATTTGAAGGAGATGCACCTCCATTCCCTCTTCTAGCATGTTCATTTGCCCCTTGTCATCTGTCTCTGGATAGAATCATACCAAGAACCAGTGTTCCATCTGTGATCCCAACCACCAAACTGTTCTTTAAAAAAAATTCCCCTAACCAACCCAAACTTGTATTATATTTCTGACAATCAATCACCTACTTAACTGAGGAAACATATCTATTTTTATTTTATAAAGCATTTATTTCAGTATTTCGTTATTTCTCTCTTACAAAACATGAGCTGGGTAACAAGCACTTCCACAATGTTTTCTTCCTAATTTTAATTTATTTTTCCTTTCTTATTTTTTTTTCAAGAGGGAAGGTGAGTGGTGGTCGGTGTACTTGCATGGACATACAGGTACTTGGGAACAAGTACGATTTCCCTTTAAAAGTAGAACTTAGCAGTTTTGTTATGTAACATGATTTCACTGTTTTGTATCTTTAAAAAGAAGTTGCTCTTGAACTATTAAACTGTATGTGTCACTGATTTATCCTGTTACCAAAAGGATCTTATGTGTCACTTGGCAGAATGACAGCTTTTTTCCCAAGTCTATTGTATAATTGTGTTTTGTTAGCTGTTTTTGTTTTATAAATACTGTACTAAAGGGATCTCTGAAGATCAAGATTTTTCATGCAGTATTTTTCTTTGCTGTTCTTTGATGTTGACCTTCCCCTACTTCCATCACAGCAACAAGCACAGTATTTTGTCCTCAAAAAGTTACGAATTCTATGTCAGGAAAAAAAAGTTTATTTTTCATGTCAGAGTCTTTGCAAATATGCTGACTCCATTCCAGCAGATTCCTCACAGAAACACTTCTGAAACAATTTTCCAGGGAAAACTAGGTTTGTGAAAATTTTCTTTATCTGAAAATCTGCAAAGCGACCCCAGTGCTATCATTCTTCAAGTGTTAAATAATGTGAGTCTACAGTACTAGCATAGGTATCTGTTTTTTCCCTTCTGGCAATTTCCCCTTCTAGAAGAAGCAGTGGCATAGGCCCTTTCTTCTGTACATTTAGAGTGAGAAACTTCTCCTGTAATATTTGATTGAAATCCCTCTTATTGAAAAATAATTGAAAATATTCTTATACTATCTCTTAGTAGTTATGGAGAGAAAGTATTTGTTGCCTTATAACAAGTGTTGTATATTGGGAGTCTGTTTACTAAACAAATGCATTTCCCTTAACCTTTCTTCCTGGATAACGTTTGTGAAACATCTTGTCAGTCTTCGGTTTTCCCTGAGGGTTCTCTGCAATTTCTCTGCCTTTCTCAAGGAGAAATGACCCAATTTTATAGAGTATTTCAGCTGAGCCTCTTCATTGCTTAGGAGAGTGGAAAACTTAGCTCCCATGTATTCTGCATGACACTTTAAAAATATTTTTCCAATTGTCATTTACCAGTTTTGCAATGATTTTGGCTTCTATTCAGTTTGAGCTATTATGTCAACTCTGCTTCATCTACTGCAGCTTAGCCAGGTAGCTCCCATTTTATACTGTTTTCATTTCACTGTTTTTGAAGTGAAGTATTTGAATTTTGCCTTCATTGAATTGAATCCTGTTGGCATGATAACTCTGCTCCAATTTCTGAAGTGAATATGAAATCTAATCCTGTTCTTGAGAGCGCCTGCAACCCCACCCAGCTCAGTGATAGCCATAAATGTAGTAACTTATTTTCTGTTCAAGTTGTTAATAAATATACTTAAAACTTGCCAGATTTTTGCCAAGACCTTGCATGATACAACCTTCCAGTTTGACAGTGAACCTTCTCTTTGGGAATTACTCTTCAAATTGTGACGGATAACTGTTCTGTTTGCTCAAAATTAAATGCCTGTTTGTTCTTTGCTATATTTCTTAGAAAGAGGTGCATCTGAGTGGTGGGGAGGAGGCCTTAATCCCTGCACATTACGTTAGGTGCCAGCCTTGAAAGGGGAGAAAAGACTGCTGCTCTGACAGTGCCCAAGCATGCTGAGTTGGAGGAAACTTCTGGAGTGCAGGGTTAAACAGTCAGGCAGCCTACAGCTCAAATGAGAAGGAGATCTCTCCGAAGCTCAGGAAGCAAGCACATAACAATGCCTTGGGGACTTATCGTATCAAGCCATTGTGTCCTTGAAGGAGGGACCATATTCTCCAGTCTTGCTTTCCAGTGTGACAACTTCCGGTGGTTTCATGGGTTGCAAAAAAATTTCTGCCTTGGGTGCGTGGGAAACTGGCATCTGGTGGGCTGTCAGCTGTCAATTCTGCCTGTTGCTAATAATTATTTTGTGTATTTATCCACCAAGATGAGTAACAGTGAGTTTTAGAAATAAGTTATATAGTAAAGAATGGAGTGTTTTGAGATTTTCTTTGTGTGTTTGTCTATGCAGACTTTGTTTGTAAATGTAGTCTTCTATAGAGAGATTATCCCCAAAACTTAGATCAGGGACAGAGCCTGCTGTGGGATATAAAGTAGTGAGGAGTTAGGGGGAAACCCTTCCACAGAATCACTGTGGCCAGAAAGCATGCTCTGTATTGTATCAACCCATCTGGGTGGAGAGGCAGAAAGGGATCTAGGGAAGCTGTCATCGTTCTCCAGGCTTCTTGCCTAGTGGAGACCAGTGGACAGCTTTGTCAGTCAGGATGTGTTTTGTTATTGAGTAAATGTTTAAACTATCTTTTAAGACGTTGATGATAACCAGAATATGAAATTCTAATTTTATCCTGCAAACACTTGTAGCTGTCCAGAGGTCTTCAGGTTTCCAAGACTGGTCTCAAATCACTCAATCAAAAATTCTTAACCTAATGATGAACTACGATTTATACAAGAATATTTTCTCAGTACATTTGAAAAATAAATAGTCAAAATTATCTAAGCATAGAAAATTTATCTCAGCTGTCTTCTGGAATCTGGGTTTGTAACCTGATAGATTTTATATCTTGGCTGACAAACTGCTATAATGACTTGGCCTTTTAGAATTGCCAGCTGAAAAACTAATTTTGGCAGGAGGAGTGGCCAGATGTATTTTTCACTGTCCTCAGTCTGAATTGGGTTAGTAGGGACTGTAAATGGCTTCATAAATATTTCACTATTTCTACATATTGGTCTTGATATAAAAGATTGGGGGATAGATCATTCAGGTTCCTCATGTAATATTGAACAAGGTAAATTACAAAAATTATCATTACTTTAAATAAGTCGGTTTTCTCACTTCCATAATATTTCTCTTTTGACTGACCAGTGATTGGTCGTATCAGCACCACCTTTCTTCTTCATATAGAGTCTGGTGCTGAAAAAAAGGCCACAGAAAAAGTGATTGCTGTTACTTTGGGTAAGAATAGACCTTTATAACGGATGATTTTCATGTCCATGTGGCTTTAACTTACAGAAGAGATAAGCTACAGAAGTAGTGTTGTTCAAACAAAAGGGGAATATTTTGTGTTTGTTGCTTTTTTTCTGATATTCTGATAAAGAAACGTCGGTCCCAAATTTAAATACTAGCTTTCAACTGAAGATAGGTATGTCTATGTTCTCCATCCAAGTACCACTACTTGTCTTTATTGAAGTTAATTTATTTGTTGAACTTTGACAGGTTATTAAGCTTTTTTAGGTTTTGAATAAAGCTTACTTCCTCATTCTCATTTGTATTTATTTTAGTGAAATATAAGAGGTATGTCACAGTTATGGTACTAGAAAAATCTGCAGCAATGTGTGACATATCTCCTCATATAAATTTCGACTACAGCAAACCTCAGCAGAACTTTGTGCTTGTTTTTAAGTTTTGTCTTAGTAACAAGAGTTTAATCACATTCTTAGTATATGGGAAAGTTCTTTGCTCATTTATCAAATCCAGTCCTTCGTTTCCAGTGTGTAGCTGTCTGTCCTTGTTATTATTCAGAGCAAAGATGTTTTCCATGGCAGGTACAGGCTACAAAATCTGATTTTATTTCATTCAAATAACCATTTGTCTGTCTGATGTCTATAATCAGCTTTATTAGTGTTTCTTGGTTTTGCTTTTTGAATTTGATAGAAAGCAAAGTTATCTTGTCAAATAGATTCCTTGCCTGTTCAAGACTCACAGGTGTGACGTTGAGACAAAAGTTATCCCACTTTAGTAACCTATTTGATTTTTTTTTTTTATGGATTAAAAACACCAACTCCCATTTCAGTTTAAAAAAAAAAAAAAGAGGAGGAGAAGGAGAGAAAACATTTTGGATCATATTCTGTGAAGCAACTTGCACACCATTAATTATTGGCACACTCCATAGTTTTTTTTTTTTTTCTTGAGTTTTTGTAAAGTTTCACTTGTTACAGATAATTTAGTTTCAAACTAGGAACACCCAGTATCCAGGGGCCTCTGACAGATGACTTATACAGCTGAGTAGTTAACTTATTTAATTTGTAACTCCGTGTGTGTATATTTCTCTTTGGAGCACCATGATAAGGATTTCAAATTAAGGAAAATTCAACTTTTACAATTTCTGATTTTACTTTTCTTAAAGACAACCTTTTATGACTCAGACCTGATTTTCTTTATGCTAGTTATTTTTCTTAATATTATGTCCCTGAAAGAGACTGATGACTTTGAACGTAGAATTATAGAATCACCAGGTTGGAAAAGACCTCTTGGATCATTGAGTCAGACCACTCCTATCTGCCACTAAACCATGTCCCTGAGCACCTTGTCTACCTGTCTTTTATATGCCTCCAGGGATGGTGACTCAACCACATCCCTGAGAAGCTTGTTCCAGTGCTGGATGACCCTTTCTGTGAAAAATTTCTTTCTTATATCTAATCTGAACCTCCCCTGGGTCAGCTTGAGGCTATTGCCCCTTGTCCTGTCCCCTTGGAAGAAGAGGCCAGAACCCTCCTCTCCACAACCTCCTTTCAGGTAATTGTTGAGAGCAATAAGGTCACACCTCAGCCTCCTCTTCTAAAGGGTAAACAACCCCAGCTCCCTCAGCTTCTTCCCGTAAGACTTGTTCTCCAGCCCTTTCCTTCACCAGCCTCATTGCTCTTCTCTGGACATGCTCCAGAGCCTCATCATACCTGGATTAATTTTATAAAATAATCCAGATTACTTACAAAAAATTCATATTATTGGAAATGAGTAGTAGTATCCTTTTCTGGATAATCAGTAAACTAAAATAAGTTAGTTGAATATTACTGTTTAAAAGCTTTGCTCTTTTTTTTGGATTTGAGTAATCTACTATAACTTAAAACAGACATTGAAAAGAAAGGAGGTAGTTTCAGGTATGGTTCTTTTGTCTTATGTTTTTGTACAGGGAACAATCACTCCAAGGTCAACAGCAGATATTGGACTGCAGATCATTTGGATATTTCTTCTGCCAGGTTGCACTGGGTATAGAAATGAAGACAAAGCTGTGATAGCCTGGAAGGTTTGTATTTGAGTGTTTAGATATTAAAGGTGTCTTAAAATTGTTTGGATCAGATATATGCACATAGGACAGACAAGTCTCCTAAAAATACCTCTGAATATTACTTTGGTGGTTTGAAGTACTGCATTTTCAACTGTTTATTCTACACCTTCTAGGGAGATGTGAAAAGATTTTTGCAGATGTTTTGTCTCAAACTCGTATTCTGTCAAGTAGTAGCTGAAGCTTCTTTGCTGATCCTGTGGTTAAGAAGAGGCAAAGGGCTCTCTATCTGAGCAGGCTAAACTTAATTTTCACAACATCAGAACTCAAACAATACTAATCCTCATAGATGTCTACAAATATGTGCCAGGTGTCCTGGATTATAGAAATAAAGCCACTTCCACACTCCTCCCTTCAAAAAAAAAAAAAAAAAAAAAAAACAAATCCCAAACAAACAAACAAAAAATCCCAACCCCCTTCAAATAGACCACAACATATATTTTGTAAATAATGGAAAAATATATTTTATTTTATAGAGATTGATCTGGGTACTACTACCTGAAAGACAAACTCATCAGCTATTAAGAAACAGACAACGTTTGCTTACAACTGTGATAACTGTTAAGTAAAGGAAAAGGAAATATCTTTTCCGTCAATCAGACTGATGTCTGTAGCGTTTTGTTACAAGTTTAATTAGTAAATTAAGTATTTCATACTCACACCACAAGAAAAGTTTTTCATCAACTATAATTACTATAAGCCCATTAAAAATACTAATAAGGACAAGTAATTCCTAGCACTTATGAAATACAGATCCTGAAGGATGTACAGATATGTCACTTTTAATTTGTTAGACAGATCTTTATAGTCAGATCTGTACTACAACAGGATTAGATGGAAAGCAGGCTGGGAGAAAACTACTCAAACTACCCTATTTTCTGTGATAACTTATTTTAAAACACAGTATGGAAGAGCAGTGAATGTTCAGAAGTAGAAAAGAGTAGTGATTGTCTTTATTCTTTCTGAAGAAGTTCTCAGTCTCTGGTATTGTAATGGCGTCTCCTACTGAAGCATGAATTGGTGCCAGTTAGACTTTTAATTAATTGATTGTAATATAGCTTTCATATCTCTCACACAAAACAGTTTTATTTTGCAGAATAAGTTAGTACCATTTCAGCCCTGAGGAGAGAAAAAGCTGAATTCTTAAATATCTACAAGCTGCTCGGTTACCCAAAGTCTAATATGTTAGATATACAATGATAGGGCTATTTGCTATGTTCATAACAGAGTTATGTTCCTACTAAAGGATGGAAAAAATAATTGTTGCTAGGGAGGATGTTCTTTCAGGAATATATTGTTGGACAGCACCTTGTGAAGGGGAAGTGTTGGGAATTGTTTCTTTATGTGCCCTGGGAGGGCGGAGTTGAGAGAGTCGCAAAAGTGGTAAATGACTTTGTTGTGTTGTGTTAATGAAGTAACTTGGGGATGGGGGCAGGAGTTTTCAAGCTAGCAACAATGTTATGTGAGATGGGCGGTGGCCAAAAAAGGCTTGTTGCAAGGGCAGAAGTGACCAATCAATGTTTACCTGATGTTTTGTCCTGCTTGGACTATATAAGCAGTGAGTTAACCCTTAATAAAAACTTCATCTGAAATCATATTGATTTGTTCGTGAAGTTCACTTGCCCCTGCCGCATCAAGTGGTGCCTGAACAGGGACTACCAGATTCGACTTGAAAGACAGCCAGAGATTAAATTGGTTTTGCAGAGAAGAACTATCGTGAAAAGGGGACATCCTGGTCCGGGATGTGAAAAAAGTGTTTTGGATGTGAAAAAAGTTTTTTTGATAGCTGTAGCTTATAGGAAATAGGAAATGCGGGAAACTCGCTGTTGTCCAGGCCAGCGGTCATTGAGGAGAAGAGCTGTGGGCATTTGTCCGCTACTGGGACTCGTATAGAAGCTGCACTGAAGCTCCTTGGAGAAACTCTTTCTATGAAAGAAATTGATTATGAAGAAACTGTGTTGCATTCTTTGGTAAGATGGGCTGATACAAGAGGCATTATTCCAAGTGTCGACGCCCTAATGGAAAAAGAGACTTGGGAGAAAATGGGACAAAAGCTGTTCCATGAAAGTACCTTGGGAAACAAGAGCCTTTGGCAATATCTGCCCCTCTGGAGACTAGTTAAATGGTGTTAATGCCAAAAAAGGATTGTTGCAAGGGCAGAAGTGACCAATCGATGTTTACCTGATGTTTTGTCCTGCTTGGACTTTATAAGCAGCGAGTTAACCCTTAATAAAGGACTTCATCTGAAATCATATTGATTTGTTCGTGAAGTTCACTTGCCCCCGCTGTGTTAGGTAAATTGCAGGGTCATTCTTAAAATATTCTAACATTCTAACAGTTCTGGGTTGTAAAAATAAATTAAGTGAGATTTATTCAGTAGCCTTACGCTGGAATCTATGACTTGAAGCGAAATAGTAACAACGAAGACAATGAAGAAATTAAGTAGGAACTCTTGATTGTAGAGGATCAGTATTTGAGAATGGCAAAAGACTATTTTTATAATTCTTGTTTGAAAAGTATTTTAAGAAAAAAAGTATAAGAAAGTGATGCATAAAAAGAAGTAAGAACTAATACATAGAGTGTACGACAGCAATGTAAATGTCGGCTAGAGTCAGGTTAGGTTGCCTATGACCAGATTATGTGTATTTGGTTTTCAGATGTTTTTTTCTGACTGTTTTTTTTTTGTGTTTGTTTGCTTTGTTTTGTTTTAGGTTTTTTTCCCCCCCAAAAAATATATTGGATTTGATGACATTAACTGGTCCATTAGGAATGTGCTTTAGATATAAACTGGAACATTTTCAGAACATAGATTTGATTTTTTTGGCTTGTCAAAAAGCACCTCTATTAAGCCATTTCCAAAACAGAGTAAGTCATGGAGATAAAGATGAGGGGGAAATGTGGGAAGAAATGAGGGCTCAGAGGTCCAGGTTTTGTGTTCAGTGCTAATAAATGCACAAGTGTGAAGCTCAAACAATAATTTTTTTAGCATTCCTGGTATTCAGTGCCTTCTAGACCACTTAAAATGGCAAACCAACTGGAAAATTGTGATTCCACAGTCACAAGAATTATTTGGAGATGAACTTAAGATATTTTTTTTAGTTTACTTTTTTATTTTGTCTTTATTGCTTTAAAACAATAACAAAATAAAAACAGAGCAGTTTTCTGAGACACATGTAACGCCACCTGGAGAAAGACATAATTTGTCTTTTTTGTTCTTTCTGCAGACGTAATCGCAGATTGATCCTCTTCTCCTAATGATGCCGTTATAATACACTTTGCAGGAGTATTTGATATTGCTGTTTTCAGGTAAATTTGGCCTGAATTCAGAATTATTCTGCAGTCTTTAAACTGATGTAGCAGCAGTGGTATAAACATCACCTACTTAAGGTGGAGTTACTTTAGGTTGTAGTTAAACCTTCTCAAATTTCTTTCCATTTTAGGGGATTTGATTCCATCTCTTGTAACTTTTGATTTTTCTCCATTTCTGTAATACCCAGAGGCCAAGGTCCTGTTGTGTGCAAGATCCTGCATGAAAGTATAGATCCTTGCCAAATTTCTGGAGCAGGAATCATCTCTATCTGAAGAATCTCTTACAGGTGAATGAGGTCCGCAAGGATAAAACAAACCGTGCATTTCCTTTGCATGAAAATGTCAATCTTTTTCCCTCTTATTCCCTGAAGACTGAATTCCATTAATCTTTCCTTTGCACCTTCTTCTCACTTTTTCCTGTAGGTTTTCTCTCTCTCTGGACCCTGCTGAACCTCATACCTGTGACCTCCACTGACACAGAGTCAACAAGCTATATTGCCTTATCTTTCTTGCTGGGACTTGCTGTCTTGGCTGCGTGCTTCTCTTCCTATCAAACAACTTTTTTTTCTCATTTTCAGCTCTCTAGAGTGGATTTGATTACCAGATGCATGCACTTATTTTTCACTCATCTAGCTGCATTTATGGCTGCATAGCAGTAACCTCTGCGTTTTTTAGGTCAAATGTTCTTGGGTAGTGGCAGGGAAATGGGAGGGAGGATTGTTTATGTGCTGTGTCTCAAAGGTGCACATTGTTACCTGGGACAAAACAATTCCTGTCTTTGTCATCATCTCATGAAGCGCTTGGATATTCATCTTTATTAATGTTCTAATACCATGACTGGCAGGTACAACGATTTCCAGACAACACGGTTCATGCAGTATTTTACTGGAATGTTTATTGTACACCATGGGTGATCTAAGTCGCATGGTGGATAAGGACAGTTATTGCAGCAGAATATGGATCTAGCCGACAGGTTTTTCCCTTTCATTTTCATTTTAAGTGAAAGTATTTCTGGCTCCCTATTAGACTAGCCATGTCAGGAAAAGTTGAGTGTTACACCTTCTCATCTTGTTTCCTGGTTTGCTAGAGTGTTATAATGACATCTCTCAGACGTTAATGCAGTGCTTGAAACTGATGCTATTCAGACTTTAAAAAGTATAGAATTATGTTCCTGTGAGTGTCATCAGTTATCAACAGCACAGTAGAAGTTTAACAACAAGAATAGTGTCACTGTCCATGTATCTTGCACTTTGGTTCAGCTGGTTTGAGTTACTTTCAATGCTCCTGTAGGCAATTTAATAGCCGAGAGCATTTTGCTGCTTGTGGTATTTGTTAGAAATGTAACCTGAACTGCTGCAATGGTGGACTACCTGATCATATTTTCAGTGACAAAAGACTGACTGTTTTAGTTTTGAAGTCAGCATCAACTTTTCTGCTTGAGAAAACAAATATGAAGTAATCCCTTGTTGGGTGATCACAAACAACAGGGTGTAGCTCTTGAAACAGCGCTGTTACAATGGGATGTGACAGGGTTGAAAGGACATGATTTGTGAACTTGGAAGATACACAGTGTTTTGAAAATGAGCAGTGTAAATTTCCACACCAAAATGCTGCAAAGCATTTTTATTGAGATAAACACATAAGGAAAGAGATGGTGTATGTCATACATGTTATCTGACAATAATTAAGAGAACAGACTTGCTTTCTTCTGTCAAGGCTTTGCAAGATTTTACTGCTGTCCATGGCTTTGTTTGCATTTCTCATGTTAATTTGCTCTGTTTTCCCACAAATGGCAAAAATGTATCTTTTAAAGGAACTTCTCTGACTAGTTTTAGCTAGCCACGCTTGCATTTGGTGTATCAACCTGGTGGCTGGTCCTAAGAATTAAAAGGTATATACAGTATTGCTTTTCTCCTTTACACGTCTTCTGCAATACTTTCTGTGGAACCTGAAGAATTTCTGATAAATTGAGTATAGTGTGTGGAAGGAAAGAAAATAACAAAAATAGCTGAAATACTTTCTAAAAAAGTGATAGTTATTGCTTCAATTTTCAGAATTTGAGGCAGGAGGAATTGGCCTTGCATATGATATAGCACATGTAGGAACAAACACGTCTGAACATTACTTTTCATACATATTCTTCTGGTGCAAATATTATCTTGTTTGCAACAGAAGAATTGGACTTGCATGGACTTGAATTGGACTTGGTGTCCATGCATAATATGCGCATGAGAAAACATGGACCTTTATAAGACGCATTGGGGGTATTTCAGTCCAACTTTAATTGTTTCCAGTGATTTGAACATAGGGTATTAGTTGGAAAGGGACTTTATATAATGCTTGCAGCACCTGTAGTACATAAGACACCTGAAATCAACAGTAGACTTTTTTGTGTTATCTTACACTGCTGATAAAGGTTGTCAAAGGCCATGGGAATGTATTTATTTGGATTAATGCAGCCTGGCATATGAAACAGTTGTATCAAGCAGGGTGAAATCTTCTGACTCATGTTAGGAAAAAAATGAATTTTTTTATATATTTAGGGGCCAGAATCAGTCCTCTGCAGCCTCTGAAAAGCAGGTTAATAGCAAAAAAGGAAACATAGGGCCAGATGGATCAGAACTTTTGAGAATTTTGTTTATTTCCCTCTGTTGCAGGAGGGAGAACACATACATATCTCTGTGTTGGATTGTAGAAAGAAAATATATGTTGTGACTCATAATCTTTATATTGTAACAAAATAAGTATGGAAGTTTTGTGTAGATTTGGACAACAAGCTAAATCCTCTTACCACAGGGTAGTATTCATCATTGTCCTGCCAAACAGAGTGAGGTGCTTGCCCCATGTGATCTTTCTTGGGTATTTATGCTGAAAAATATGGGAGAATATGTAATGTCTACCTCCTGTAAGGAATTTAGAAACAAAGTACTGCTGTGTCAATATATGGGACAGGAATCATGTGGCACAATCAATGTCTATGTCAATTCCTGCATGAACTGAAGTTCATATGAATAGGTCTATAAACTGCGGCAAACCATAGGCTCGAGCATTGCATAGCAACACAAAAGATATTAGTTTAATGCTCTAGCTTTAACTTCAAATGATATTTCATCTCCATGGTCCATTTGCACATCTTGCATGCATCTTGTTTATCTGATCTTTATCTAAAATTTCATTATGTGGTCATGTTGTCTGTGTGGATTTCATGTCTCATGACCTATTTTGTAGTAAAGGGTGCACTCCAGATATGTTGATACTTAGGTGAAATAGTTAATATGGAAGATGTGGATTTGCAGTGTACTAGCATTGGGGAACAGATGAAGTGATGACATAGTTGTGATTCTCTTACCTTAGCACTAGCCTTCATACTACTTCCTCAAGACAGTACTTTTTTTTTATCTTGTGAGCAGGTTTACAGAAGAATGAAATTTCACATTCTCCTGTTGTTGGGGCAGGTCAGGATTTCATCTTACCCGGAGAAACCTTTTAATTTCTCAATAAAAATTAGACAAAATCTCATTGTCATCTTTTTGAGTTCCTCTTCTCTCCCTGACAATATGGTGTTAAGTGAATCTGTATTACCTAATGGATAATTTTTCTATTCCTTTCCTTTTCTAGATACCTCCAGAATGATTAAAGCTAAAAATGCATTCTTTTTGCTTATTTTTTTAATACTAAATTGAAAACTGTTGCTTCCACTATCAATAGAACTCTTAGCATGAAACAACCCATAACATAAGGCTTTTATGAAAGTTGTAACCTAAAACTAAATCACAGGATGTTGAAAATAATAAAAATAACATGAGTGTCTTCCTGCACTTTTATGAAGTCTTTCATATTTTTTTTTATTTAGAGAAATCTGAATGTTTTAGTTGGTGGAAAATGGAACTAAATCCAAACATGTTAGCTTCTCTAGTGTTTTTGCTTGCTTGAATGTTCTGGGTGGGATTACACTTAAAGTACATAGTGCACGTAATTCTGTGCCTACATTTTACCCAGCTCTACCTTGATGGCATGAGGTGACATGTCATGTAGACTTGACGGCCCAGCAGGACAGGCAGCATTGTCATCATATCAGAACCTCTATCCTGCCACTCCTTCTCTTTAAACCTTTTATTAACCTCACTTGCTGAAGACATAGGAGTAAAGACAAATTCAGAGCAGTTATGTCCTTCTACCAACAGTGAGATGCGTGTTTTCAAACCATTGTATAGCTAAATCCCTAAACAACCCCCACTGATACTAATGGGAATCCTACAGTGAAATCCCTGAATGTTTCCTTGAGCATGTATTCATTATGGCTTCCTTTCCTGCCCTCTCTCTCCCACCTATGTTTTGAAGTAGAGGGCCAAGAGGTCTTTTTTGAAGCAAAACAACAGAACAAGGGAACAGTTAACACACGCATTTTGTTCTGAGGAGCAGTCTATCTATGCAATCATGAAAGTCCTTGTGGTATGTAGCATTTTTAATTTGATGTGAGAGGGTGTATCTTAAAGAGCTATGAGAAAGAAAACTAATGGCGTCAGGAGCATTTCCCCCTTACAGTCCATGGGAGAAGGGCAGCCTCTTCTTGTATCATGCCTCAAGTCTGGCAGCCAGATATTGTTCAGAAGAAAGGAAAAATAATTTTGTAGACTGTAGGATTAGCCTTCCTTTTATATCGTTTCAGTGACTGAATTCAATGAATTCTGATACTTAAATAAAAATATCTGGATAATGGGAAATCTTATTGCAGAATAGTGTTTCTTAGTTTTTCTGTAAGAGTTGTATGCATGCTTACAAGCTTAGAGAGATAATTTGCCTACTCAGATTTTCCTCCTTTGCTTTCTCATTTGTACTTACTGTAGCTGCAGGTGAGTTAGCATTTGTGGGTTTTTTTCTTGTATATAAAATATGTCCCTTGTATGTTGTACTGTACACAAGTGTAATGACAGCTAATAAAAATTTAAAGTGTTTCAAGTACTAACACTGAATAACATTATTAAGTACTATCTAATTCGTATATAAGTGAAGTTCAGGCTGATTCGTCTTTTTGCTCTAGGTCTAGTCACAGGAAAGAGAATTTAGGAGATGAATATTTTATTTCTAGTTACTGCCTTTTTAGCTTTATATCACTGGGATTAAAATCCCATCTGTAAAATTACAATAGTAACAGCCATTCCTTTCATGAGTATTTTGAGGATAACTGCATTAATGCTGGTCTAATACTCAAAAAAGGAGATATTTTTTTTCTGACTGGTTCCTTCTGCTTAAGGTCCTTGGAAATGGCTACCAAGTCTTCTACGGCAAAGCAGGACTAGGAACACCTGCACTGTATTTTCTAATTCAGAGTGTGCTCTGAGCCTTTAGTTTTTTCTTTTTCATAAAAAGCCATTTTGTCTTGAAATTATTCACCCTGGCCATATATAGTCCCTCTACACAGTTCAGTCTTCCTTCCTTGTTTGTTTGTTTGTTTGTTTTTTCTATTCTGAGGACAAGTTACTTCTAAGTATGCCACTGCTTGCAACAACTGCTGTGTTTCACCAGGCAGGTTAGTGACAGCTTTAAGGGACCTTAGTAGACAGGTCCCACAGCAGCGGATTGCTGATCATGGACACAGATCTGGGTTTCTCAGGCAATCTCCTAGATGAGAATCAGTTTCTGATAAAACAGTTGTTCATCAAGGGCCTTGCAGATTGACCGCATGAGTCTGTAACTAGGGTAACAACAGTTGAAAATACCCCAAAGATAGGTCATCCTCTTGCATAACTAACCTGGCTGTGGCAACTCAGTTTTTCTAGCTATATCCTTCAGGAAGACAAATAATGCAAGGTTAACAAAGAATCCTCTTAGGCATGTCCACTTTACTCCCAGACAACTTACAACAAAGAGACCAATAGCCTTAGATGTTGTGGGGAAGAGCAGAGCACTCTGGTTTTTACAGCGCTTGTTGCTCAGGCCAGAAAATCTAATGAGGCAGGAACCCCTCTGACATTCTATCCAGGGCACAAGGAAACTTGAGCCCTCTCAGAGCAATCCTTGACCTTTTCCATCAGGAGAACAGGGTGAGGAGCACTACCACATGCTCTAAAGCAGAGATTTCCTAACTCTTTGTAGAGAAGTGCGTTCACTAGAAGAAGTGGGTCAGCTTCTGAATGCTCAAGAACAGCATTTCTCTGCTGGAAGGGACAGTGAGAACCACACAGAAGAAATTAGCTATTTTCTCTGTTCCCTTCTGCATTTCTTAAGTCACATGGTTTGTCTATTACATCCAGAGATTTTCTGATTTTGTCAAAGATAGACTTGTCAAGGATTTCAGCATCACTTAGATGTGTTTAATTAAGGCACAAGCTATGATACAGACTATGGCAGTGAGTGCTGCAGGGAAGGCTGATACTTCATGGAGTGCACAGTTTGATTTGGGAACAGTTCAAATCTTTTCACAATTATCAATACATTTCAAACAGCAGCTTGTGCTGAATGCAGGCATATTTATACTAGGAAACATATAATTTATTAATCCTACCTATTAAAGTAATACATAGGTTCCTTTGATTGACGTTTGGCTCTGCTTCCTAAGCATTATGTATGGGGGCGAGACCTACCATAATAGATATGTGAGTAAAAAGGAGATGTTTAGGTACCCTCACATGGATATTGTCATGTCAGTCAGTCAGCCTTTTTTTTTTTTTTTTTTTTTTTTTTGTCCTTTGCAAGTTAAAGTAGGCATTATTTTAGCCCTTGTTCCTTTTTTTTTCAGCAACATGCTCATTTGGAGGTGTTGAACGGGTTGTAGAGCAGCCTTATTACCTGGCCAAGCTCAGACTCATGGGCCTGGGTAGAGCAGTGGCTGATAGTGACAACTATTTCTGCTGTTTCTGCTCTCAAAGGGTCTGCAGATTTATAACTGGGGATAGTAACCTCTTAGGTCACCACAGCAACTAACTGTTTGAAAATGTTTAGAGCATTTCTTGTAAGAATTTTTCTTTCTACGTCTCCAGCTTTTTTTTGGAGGTGAGAGAGCAGCAAGAGTTTCTTGTATCTGTGTGCAGAAGGAATTTAACTATTGGACAGAAAATAGCATTTATAATGTTTTGTCCTGCAGACTGACTGAGAATACCTGTCCATAGAAAACCAAAGCACTCTGTAAAGAAATCTGAGCTTGAGATGATTATCTGTAAGCACTACAGGTACTTCACACAGGCAAGCTGGTCTGTGTGTGCTCATTTTAACACATTATCAGTCAAAGGAAAATGTGTATGTGAACTCTTGATGTTTTTCTGTCAAGGAAAAGGCGGGAGTATATGCTGGGTGCTGGTGCCCAGGCTCTGTTGGGGGTACTGCAGGGTGGCCTTTGTGAGGAGAGGCCAGGGCCACCCTGTGCCAAACACAGCTGCTTCCAACTGGCTCCAATGGTCCCACTGCAGAGCATGGCTGAGCCCAGTAGCCAAGGTGGCCACAACTCCTAGGTAAGGAAGGGCAAAGTGCTGCCTCATATTGAGAGATGAAGGAAACAGCCCTGCAAACACCAAGGGAAAATGAGAAGGAGGGGGAGACAAGGTGCTGCAGGAGCTGGGATTCCTCTGCAACCCCTGAAAGGAGACCATGGTGTGGAGCAGGTATCCACACCACAGCCTGAGGGGTACCCCACACTGGCCATGTGCATATTCGCTGACCAGACTACACCCTGTGGAGAGCCATCAAAGGTTTGTTTTTAAGGGCTACAGGCTGTGGGAAAGACCCATGCTGGAGCAGGGGAAGAGTGTGCATAGGAAAGAGTGGCAGAGCGGAGCTTTTATGGACTGACCACAACTAGTGTTCTTCATCCCTTCTGTGCCACTGGGGGATGACAATGAGTTAAACTGCTTTTTCCCCAAGTAGAGTCTGTTTTGCCAATAACAGAAATTGGTGAGTGATCTCCCTGTTTTCACCTTGACCCGTGAACTTTTCCATATTATTCTCTCCTCCCTCATCCTGTTGAGGAAGGGGAGTGAAGGACTGGCTGGCAGCCAGCAAACATAACCCATCACACTATGAAATATTGTCTCAACGATATTACATTGCAAATGGTGGCCCACGCTGGTTATCTTTCCATGACATTTCATTTAGCAGTGTAGGCATGCCCAGGAAGAATGGCAGACACTTGCTGCTGAGAGGACTTTTTAGATTGTGGCTTCGCAAGAGAGAGAAAAATAAAAGATCTGACTGCTTCAAGATTAATTTTGTTTGAAAGGTAAATGTAAACTCTGAGAGTGGGATACAGTATTTTAAAACCAGACAGTGTATGCCATTTAAAATACCTGTAGGTCCCCAAGGCATTTCCATACACTGAGCAGCCACCATACATGGCTCATGGTGTCCTGCTTTGGGAAGCCGGGCAGCACTGAGTTGTTTAACACTAAACACAGACCACCAAATCCTGCCCACATTGCTAGTTTATAAGGTTCAATGCACATGTTATTTACTAATGGATGGAGGTTTTCTCTGGCTTAGGGGAAGTGGATAAACTTCCTTGCATAACAACACATCAGAGGTACCTGTCAGTAGCCATCCTTCGTTGCCTCACTGCTTTTGTTGCACCTAATAGTCCAGACTGACATTGCTTCCCTGAGAGATTTCATGTGTGGACTGAGGGAACTGTCAACTTGCTGCTGACATCTTGTATTCTGTATTTAGACATCTTGTGCTTAAAGGACTTCCTAACTTTGCATTTTCTTTCAAATACAGTGATTGTTTTCTGTATTTGGGGAGAGTTAACCTGAGGTTACAAAACAGTTGACAGATAAATGGAGTTTACAGTTGGGTAGCACAGGCTTTTTGCTTGGCTGCTGGCTGTATGATGTGTTGAAATATTACCCAAAACAGGCTCCATTAAAAGTAGGCCATCATGTTCAATGTTTATTAAGAAATTCTGAGTGCGTCTTACGTGTGTGTTTTTAATACAACAAAAATCCTTGATTATATAGACAGATGTATTTAGTTGTTTTCACAGCAGTGGCACCTAATAATGAATAAGGATGCAAAACGAAGTTGAAAAATAGAATCATAGAATCATCGAACAACCAGGTTGGTAGAGACCTATCGGATCATCGAGTCCAACCACTCCTATCGAACACTAAACCATGTCCCTCAGGACCTCATCCACCTGTGCCTTAAACACCTCCAGGGAAGGTGAATCAACCACCTCCCTGGGCAGCCTATTTCAATGCCCAATGACCCTCTGTGTGAAAAACTTCCTCCTAATGTCTAGCCTAAATCTCCCCTGGCGGAGCTTGAGGCCATTCCCTCTTGTCCTGTCCCCTGTCACTTGGGAGAATAGCCCAGCTCCCTCCTCTCTACAACCTCCTTTGAGGTAGTTGTAGAGAGTAATGAGGTCTCCTCTCAACCTCCTCTTCTCTAGGCTAAACAACCCCAGCTCTCTCAACCGCTCCTCGTAAGGCCTGTTCTCCAGCCCCTTCACCAGCTTTGTCGCTCTTCTCTGGACTTGCTCCAGAGCCTCAACATCCTTCTTGTGGTGAAATATTCTATTTATTTGTGGGTCCTGGTAATTCAGACATTCAACAGTACCATAGCATTTACTGGCCTTCAGATAGACCCATTTACTCTATTCTGAGATAAAATAAGAGTTGGAAGTAGATCCATCATTTAATGAGTTTGCTTTGCTACTTGTATCAAGTGATAAAACCCAGAGTGCTTGGTAGCGGAAATGATCATTTATTGAGGTTTACTCAATGCACATGTAAGGAAAATAAGGAAAACTCTGTTAAACCAGCAATTCTAGTTAAATTAACTCAGTTACAGCAGCAGTTTACTGTAGGTTATGAACAGAGAACAGGACAAATACTGACATAGTAACAGGCCCAAGTAACTCCACCCAGAGTTCCTTGTTCACAAATAAATGAGAGACAAGTATCATAGAATCATAGAATGAGTAAGTGAAATTAGGTTTATGGTGGGGTACTTCAAGGTAAAAGTGCTTACAGCACTATAGCTACTGTGGAGAAATAGACACTTAATCGTGTGTTTACATGCCTGTACAATCAGTTTAATTAAATTACTGTCAAAAGCGTATCATTCAATTTTTCCTCTTTAGGAGTCTAAGTACAGCCTGAGGAAAGGATGAATTCTGAATAAGGGCAAGATGCAACTGAGTAGGAAATGAGGGTTAAAATAACCTTAAGATAAGTTTCTTCAAGAGATAAAGAAAGATGAGTTTTTCACCATAATTGTGCCTGCTTTTAAGTGGCAAATGCATTAGGCAATATTTTTTTACTTATGCTTAAAACAGCCTCACAAAAAACTTCCTAACTGTGACTCCTTAGTGACATTTAAAAGGACCAGGAAGTTTTCCTTGTATTATTTTAAATAATAGCTAAATAAAAATATTTCAAAAATGTGAAAAAATCCCCCAAGAAAGTATGAAACAACATGTAAACAGGTTATGATTTTACTCCAAAATAATACGCTATTATCTGCTTTTATTAACCCAATTTTTAAAAGTTTAGGCTGTGTCTATGAAATCTGAATTAAAAAAAGGGGAAAAAAATACTATATCTCACTGTTCACATGTAGAGTTACTTGACTGGATATTTTTATGACAGATACAATGGTGGAAATTCTTCATTGAATTTTAATTTGTGTCTCTCTGTTGGTGTCATAATGGCAGAGACAACCAAACTGATTAGGCCCTACACAATGAATTTCTAAGTTTCCAGCACGTCACCAGATACAAATATTAGATAAGAGATTATTAGATGCTAAATAATTTTTAATTGCAATTTGCTTTACATCATCCTGAATGCTAGTCTAGTGTCGCCACAAATTTGAGTAGTATTACTGAATGCTACATTTTTGACCTCTCAAACCATTTCTACTTTTCCATGGTAGGTTACAAACCCAAGTCTGGAAAGCTCTATTACATCATCAGAGCATTTGGGATTGTAAGGTTTACAAAAATGAAAAAAGATCAGGTCAGTATTTACATCAGGTCCTTTACAAAAGCAAAGTTTGGCATCTACATCATATTAAGGTGGTTCAGTTAACAGGAGATCCTGTAGTATATGATTGAACTGCAGATTTCTGGCTGAAACTCAGACTACCTGCTTATTTAGGATCTTAAATTTCTGTTATGCAGTAATTGTATGGAATGAAGCTTATAGCAGTACTAGAGCTTAAACATGGATGCCAGAACCTGAGTGGTTTTGAACATTCACATCATAATTCAGAAGCCAAACATGTAGGAAGTATATATGCTGAACATCACCATAACTAAGGCTGTTAGCATTCTCTGGTGTATTCTGAGTATTTATAAGAATTTGAATAAAAGACAGGTCCATAGTACTACATGCTATAAAAATACGGAACAAAAGGTGATAGTTTGTAAAGAAAATGACAATTAAAATTAAAGAAGGAAGTATAAATCTCATGTGATAAATAATGCAGTTCTAGATTTAGAATTCTTACTTTAAACACACACATATATATTTACCTATTGTCCATTTCATTTGATGCCAGGTATAACATATCAGCTAACATTTTTACTGAATTTTTTGTGACTTATACTATTATTAGAAATGTTTGCTCTGCTGGGATGAATTGAAAAACCCCAAAAAACCTATGGTATGGTAGGATTATAAAATAAGACAAAAATCTGTTCACTTTTAGAGATATGTGATTCTATTCACTTCAATGCGGTGCTTGAAATTTTTCAAGTTTGTTTCTGCAAACAAGAAACATTATTTTTCCTTTCTCAGTAAATTCAGATTACAAAATATTCTCTTTAAGCAAAACTGCCTCAAATTATTTTTTGAATACTTGAAGATCCCAGATGTTATCCTCTTACAAAAGCTTCAAATTAATGTTAATGTACTTGACATTACGGAGGGGCATTCTTGAATAGAGGCAATGCTAGGGTTTTTAAAAGGTTCATACCTTAAAATTTATATCACCATTATGTTCTCTAAAGGCTTCCCTTTTAGCAATAAAGATTATTTTAATGCTATATGATGTGATAGCTGAGACATTTAAGCTAAAGGGAAAAAATAATAATTAGCTCACAGATCTGGACTTGCTGGAGTTTGAATTTTAGGTAGAGACAAACACAACAAAGGTATTTGGCAGCTTATTGTATTGACAGGGATCATAACAATGGTCTGGTTGAACTAGTATGCTTTAGTTAATATTAATGGGTTTAAATTTTTTCTTTATTGTTTATTTTGCTTTTGGAAAAAAAAAAAAAACCAACCCCATTTCAGGGAACCAGAAGCAATTTCTTGTGATTATGTTTAAATACACGTTCAATATCATTAGTTCAATTTATAATAATATCATATTAAAAAGTCTATCACCTTTTAAAATAGATATTTTGTAGTGTAATATATAATTTCTGTCTGAAAACTGTTAGTAGGTGACTGAATTGATGGACTGTGATTCAAAGAAATATATAGTCTACCAATGTAAAGGGGGGAAAAAAAATCCTGGTTTTTTGTGCTTTTGTGGTAGTATTAAATACACTGTTTTGTGAAAAGTGATATACAACAACGCCTGTCAAACATATGGCTATTGCATTAACATTTTTCATTTCCCACTAGAAAATTAAATATTTCCACCTTGCTATCTGTAGTATTATCTTTACCAAATGCAGGAAACTGTAGGGAGAAGTACACATCTTTAGGTATGTTATCTGGCTTTTATAAGGATATTTGGACTATTTTGAGTGACAGCTTCTAGAGAGATAAACACTTAAAAGTAATTATCCTAAATGCATAAAAGGGGCAAGGTTACAGTAAGCATATATTCTTTTATTTATTTATATGAAATTGTTATGAAATTCAACACGCACTGTGTTTATGATACTGCCTGAATTATCTTTCTTCTGATGACATTTTTTTCTTTAAAAAAATCTTAGAACCTGAAATTCACTCAGACAATACATTTTATCATATTTGGAAAACATGTAGTTCTAATAAGCTGGGGGGAAAAATATCTATTCAAGAATACCTGCTTTCTTGGGAAAGGTGGCATTCCCTAATTCAGAGCAGGCACTAGAATATGAAATCAAGATTTTTAAATATCACATGGCATTTCTGTTCATTTTTGATTCATTTGTATTTTTGTGCATTCCTGGATGAATATGTCCTAAGCATCATTAACTGCAAATGGTCTCTAATGCAAAGGCAAAACTTGCAGAACATTGGACACCAGTGGGAAAATGATTTTATTTCAGCTACCAGTGGATGATTATTTATAACACAGATGTACTTTACCTTCGTGTTCAGAATACTTAGTTGTTTTTGTAAGCTATCTACACAGGCTTTATAAATAGGAAATAAAATGACCCTTGAAAGCCAAACAACTTTCCCTTGTCGCCATATGCTGCATCTTTTCCCTCTAGGTTTTGTATATACTGTGTGCTGAAGAATAATGTCTTTTCTTTTCATGTTGGTCTGTTGGTGATCATAACAGCTATTCTCTTCATGAATATGTAAATCCCATGCATAAAATCTGAAAAATTAGCATGGTGATTCCCACTATAGAATGTGCCCAATTATGTCTGTCTAGTACGTGAATAGTGATGATTTAATCTTTTGACTATATGAGTGGATTCAGGGATTGTTACAAGAGATGCTGTAATTACAGAATACCCAAACATACGAGCTGGATACATGCACATGCTGGGGGTTCATTGGGCTTTTAATAGGAACTGGGCATCTGATGTGTGGATGTGTTGGAGTACATGCAGTTTCATTTACAGGCACCTACTCTCATGGGTAGTGACAAGGGAGAATAATGCCCTAGGTCTGCAATACTCTTCCCTGTACTAACTGAGACTCATTTGCATTTTAAGTTTTTTTTTTTTTTTTTTTTTAGTTCCTACTGAGTGCTTGCAATTAGAATGGAACTAATAGAAGTTTGGATAAATAAAGGGAGAAAATAGTAATCGTATTTGCTAGGTGCCCTTAACTCCCTTGGTTTATCAGGAATGCGTGTTGGAAGGGCGAGGACGGACATGCAGAAAACAAACCCAAAAACACACCAGCAGCAATTGATGCATTTTTGTATTTAAATCAGCAGGCGTGCTCATGCATATTTATATGACGTGTATGCCTATGCGCCACTCTAAGCAGTGGCACTGCGGCTCGGCTGCAGTAATTAGGCTGATGTAATTATGGCAAACTAAAGCGAGGTTAGGCTGATATGGTTTTCTTTTTTTTTCCTACACTGGGAACATTAAAGACATATGTGTATTCCAGTGTACAAAACATTAACCTGAAATGCTGTCAGAGGCTAGGAGGACAGTGTGGCCAGTGCACCTATTGTGTCACTGCTGTAGAAAGCAGCTTAGCGATTGGCCACTGTCTGCAGCACATAATACTGACTGGTTATAAAGGACTTGTCTAGAGGAAAGCCTGTAGGTACTCCATTGTCTGGCAAAGTTGATATGACTGCATTCTTTTTGCAGGGGGTCAGACAGCTGAACTGTAAAAGCTGCACAGATTTTTTTTTTTTCTTCTTCCTCTTTCTCTCTCTCTCTCTCTCTCTCTCTGCCTCTTCCATGCAGCATTTTTCTTTCATGCCCTGACTCAGTTTGCATAGTTAAAGAGAATGCTAATCAGAACCCTTCTCTTAACCTGAAAATAATTACTTGAATATAAATAGAAAACTGGCAATAGATTAAAATATTCTTGCATAGCACCAAGATATCAATTACTGTTCTAGGGGAAAAAATAATGAAGAATTTTTTTTGTAATCAAGGTAAACAAAGAAGAGTTGCTGTTTGTCTTTCTTCCTTTCTGGCAGTCTTTTCTTTTTTTTCCTTTTTTTCCCCCTTATATTTTTAAACCGATAATGCTTTGTTATTGAAGGTCAGATAATGTTTTATTTCAGAAAGTGTGCTAGCTACATAATTTAAAAGTCCACAAATCAGTTGCAATTTAGTGCTTATTAATCCTTCTTAGGATGTAATTCGGTGAAAGAACTGCTTTAAAAAAATTCTTTTCTGTATTATAGACGGATCTAACAACGCAGTCTGGGCTCCGTGCCAAAGGCTGGTATTTCACAGCAGCGACCGCCTTACAGATGAGCTGTGGGAAGCAGGAGGGAGACTCTCTTAGGGTGCCACTACTATGGAGACACAGCTGGGCTGAACAAGATTTGCTTCAAACGACAACAAGAGAGACAGAAAGTGTCTGGTTCGACCGCTGCCCAAGCAGGCAGTAACCAGAAGAGCTAGCAGCCAATCCGGCCATGCTGCACTGTTCGAAACCAGCTCTACATCCCAGCCAATCAGTGACATCATTGGTGAGAAACTCATTTACATCATGCAGTAATGAACTTTGTTTAACGTATCCTTTCTTTTCTTTTTTTTTTTTTTTTTTTTCACAGAGATTAGGTCCTCCATTAATTATTCTGCCAGCATAATTTGAATTGCTATGCAAAACGGTGACTACATTTTTCCTGATTTTTTTTTTAACTGTGTGCTGTCTCTGCAGGTAACCATGGGCATTGTTCCATTTTTTTTTTTCTGTTGGCCCCATAAAACCTTTAGAAGAGCCTTTTATTGTTAGTATTGTGCATATATTATTCTTTCATGTATATTTGTCTCCTTGTAGTCCTTAACCTAATGTGATACTGCATCCTTCAAGTATAGTCTGACATTACCTTTAACCATCTTGAAAAGTAAAAAGATGTTTGCATCTTTAGCTGCCATCACGGTCTAAGTACTTATTCTAATGCCTCAGAAATCATTTTACTGTGGCTGTTTTACATATCTGGCTTTCTCTAAAGGTTCTTACATGCATCTGTTACAACTGAGTGAAGTTCAGTACTGTTATATTTCATTCTTCACCACTTTCATCCAAGATGTCATTTTATTAATGAATAGAACCGAGATCATTTCTGAACAAATTTCACCCCCTTCCTTCCACCTCAACACAATGCACCTGATTTACATCCATTTACCAGAATAATTGAATACAAGAGCCAGTATGAAAAGAAGTCAAGGGAGAGCTTGCATACTGCTTCAGGGTATGTTGCAGCAAAGCGAAATATAGAATTTTTGTTTAGCTATTTCTATTTTTACTTAGGTTGTACTTAATCTACACAGAAAAGATTAGATCTTAGCTTGAAAAACTATTCTCTAGCCAGGGTTTCATATTAGGGAATAGGTTTGGATTTGGTGTCTTGTTTTTAAATAATAAACACGCACATTTTCTTGAGATGTCTTCAATTAGAAATGGAAAATATTTAGGCAAGCCAACATTGTGTTGAACATTTGGATTTAATTCTTTGTGGGTAAAGTAATTTGTTGTGCGAACAATTTTAAATCAGCCCAGAATACTGTGGAATGCAAAGATTTCAGACCGCATAATCTAATGAGGCAGGGTTTTACTCTTCATATTCTAATAGCTGAAGCAGAATCAGATATGAGACAAATCCAATATTGTGTAATTAAATTAAAGCTGTATCTATTGCTAGTGGGCTTCAAGAGGTCAACAGTCTTTGGTAAAGCAAAATTTTGTTTAAAGAAGTATTCTTGATTAGAATTTCTTTTACAACATGATAACTTCTCCCCTCTATGCACGCAATAATTTAATATTTGTTTGTGGAGCTTCAGTTGTATATTGATCCTTGTAGTCGCTTTGAAAATACAGAGGATTTAATCACTAAACCATAGTTCTTTCAGTGCATGATGCATTCCGTCATCTCATCATCAGTATTCTGTGTGCGGCTGTCCTGATTCAGCCACTAGCTCCCCTGCTGCAGATCCTGTAATTTGAATCATGTGTAATAATATATTATCCTACTGGGGGCCTTCTTTTAGTAGGAGAGTGGTTTTATACCTTCTGCTATAAGAGAACTGTTGGCTCCTTGCCATTATTCATGGAGGCAATCAAGATAGTCTCCCTTAAGGAATAACATCTGCACAACTGCATGTGGCAGAAATATGCAGCCTCCTCTCACATTATAAATTTGATTTTCTTGGAAGCAGGAATACTTGAGAATACTGGAGCATAAAAACTGGACATTTACAGGAATTCATCAAACGTATGTTGAATGTACCATGTGCTGAAATCCAGGCTGTGAGGGCATTTAGAGTGGTTAACAGGGTCAGAGGGGTTAAATATAGAAGCTAGTGGCTATTCTGCATCTCTTGCTAAACTCTTTCAAGCTGAGGTTATTGACTTTGGTGATTATTAGTGCTATATTAAAAATGTGACATTTTTCTTGCTGACAAGGTAATTTTCTAGCTATGCTGATGGTATGTTTTCAGTTCAAGCTGGAGCTGCATTTCCCAAGTTAGAGAATCTAACATTAGTTCACGTATGCAACAGGGTGCATTTTCGGTTAGTAGTGAGTGAAAAACAGATACAAAAAGGAGAGAAGACTGTGAATTTTCCATACATTCTGCAATGACTCGGCAAATCTTGACATGCAGAATCTGAGAATACGCTAGTGATACAAGTTTGTGAATTGTATCTGCTGATTAAAGCTCTGTAGAGCATCCAAAGGCTAGTGGAAGTAGCTATGTGGGGGCAGAGAAAGAGAAGCCCCAAATCTGTGCAACTGTGTCATCAATAGAAGGTACACTGCTCCCACTTGTAGTGTATCTATTTTCTTTCATTCACGCAAATATCATCCCTAAATCACAAAAGAAAAATCCTGGGATCTTATTATTACAAATGTTCTTTTTTTTGTGTAAGTATATAGAGGAGTGGAGTTTTTCCTTATATATGAGTGGTTTGACCATTCCAGTTAGCGATAGCAGAATTGCTATTTTTGATTTAGGGAAGAGATGGGAAGTACTGCGGAGAAAGAGAAGAAAAGTCTCATTTAGCAAGTTTATCTTGTCCTGGAGCTCATGTATTACTTGTTGAAGAACAACAATCCAACTGTATTAACTTATCCTATACAAGCTGTATTTATTACAGTAGTTTTGAGATGAATAGAGATGGGGCAGTTGTCTTCTTGTCATAATCTTCTCTTTTGCCTTCTAGAAGAGAGAAATAAAATCCATAACCTGGCTGAAAACTGAAAATGCTAATATTTAGGAACAGACGTTCTTCAAAGACTGGACAAATGACAGTTAAATAGGGCTCATCTGGAGGCTGGCATTTAAAGAAACTTAGAGGGAAGACATGACTTCAGCACCTGAAAAATCTGTCACATACAAAACACTGTATGAAAATGTTGGTATTCTTTAAAGAAATAAGGGAAACCCAGTTATGTGGCCTAGCAATAAAATGAAGCTTAAACAAAGAGGTCAGTGGTATGCTTAATGCTTGACTCCTGCCAAGCTGGTAGTAAGCAAGAAAGCTTCCTGGGCCATTGATGCTCCATCGAAGAACATCCTCAATACAACCCTTGAGTTTTCAATACTAGGAATCCATAGGAAAAACAATACAAACAAAATAGTGATTTGATGGATCACAGGGAGACAAATCATCTTTATGATGGATGAGCTTTACTTTGAAATGAGGAAACTGAGTAAGTAAAGCATGATGTTTATCATAGTTCATCCTTTTTAAGAGTTCCATCGTTCTGGAGCTTGAGCTAGCAAATGACAGCCACTGGAAAACATGTTTCTTTTCTACCTCTGTGAGCAAATACATTGTACTCTATTCTGTTCTAACATTTTTGCTCTCTCATGAAAGCCCTTACAAAAAGTCCAGTCAACATATTTTTTTTCTAGAAAAAAACTGTTATTTCAGTATCTGATGTTTCCAAGTAGAACACTGGCATGAGGAGACTATAGACACTGAAATTTGTTTTCTGCCATTACATAGTCTGTAAAAATCCTACTTTTTGCAGCTCAAGTTGTACCAGTTAAAATGAAAACAATGAGAATGGATGATAGCAGTGACTGCTAATGTCAATTACTGCATTTAAATATTTGTCATATATAATTTTTTTTATAATTTTAGAGAATGCTTCTGTTTTCTGAAGTAGTCAATTAAAAAAATCATTAGATTGGTTCTTAGAATTAAGAGTGACAATACTGAGAAAACATATTAAAAACCCCAAAACTTCTAGATTCTTCCTTCAAAAATAAAAAGAGCAACGATGCAAAAGATGTAATTATTTCTTTTTTGTTGATGACCTTTCAAATGCTACCCTTTTAAAGGCCTGCACACCCTCTCTTTTTGCAGCATGCTAGCTTAAATTGTTTTTAATACTAATGCATAAATCGAGACTAGAATTCCCTGAATACATTTGTCTAAAGGCAGAGGATATTGAGCTATTAAATACATTAGCTTCTCTTATAGTCAGCAGTGAAATGGTAGAAATCTATAGAAAAATACCCACCTGGCTGAGTTTGGTCCAAAAATCTAGAATAATACACATGTATAGATTTTATTTGGGCATGCAAATGTTCTTTGAGTACAGAATGACCTATTATCCTGGTTTTAGCCAATACTGTGATACGTATTTAGGTCTAAGATTGTGGAGTAAAGAGGTTATTTATGGGATACTTTGTGATCTTGGGTAAACAAGGCCAGTTACTATTTTACTGAGACACTTTAGATTTCCTCACTTTAAATTAGGCTGTGGAAAATAGAATGTGATGGCTATTCTTGGGATGAGGAAAAGCCTGGAAGGTACAGAAAACTGTATTTTAGAAGCAAGTATAGAAAGGATGGTGAATAATAAAGGAGTCATCAATTGTTCAAGGTCAGTCTTACAATGACTTAAGGGTGAGAGTAGAAAAAGGGCTCTTTCTTGGCCTAAGAACTGCAATGAAATTTCTTTACTTTACTGGTGGCTAATGGCAGGGCAGTTCAGCAGTGTATGTTGGATTATGTCACCCTGAAGGCAATCAGACAAGGGGCTTTGAAGTGCAAGATGGTAAACTCCTGACTTCTGTGGTTGTGTGTTTATTTCTTCTTCTACTCGTTTTCATTTTTCATGTTAGATGTCAGTGTTGAATACTTAGTGATTAGTTTGGAATACAGACATGGTATTCATAATTTTCTATTTTATCCCTGTATTTAAATCCAAGGAGAAAATATCTTGTTATTAGAAAATCCTTAACCCAATAAATATCAGATTGTTGTTTTCACTGAGACAAACTGAGTTCTGTGTTACTATCCAGTAACTATAATATTAAGTGCTAACACCTTGTTATGAAAACTGTCACTTAATGTTTCTGTCTTTAGGAGGGTTAAAGAAGTCATATTGACTGGATTGAAAATTGTAAGGGAGTGCCATGATTATAACAGCTTTTGATTGTCACCTCCTTTGGTTTCATGAAGAAATGAAAGTTATCTCTGAAAGGCAGACTTAGAGAAATATCTTTACCAAATTCTTAGGTTAGAAGGCTGTGTTGGGGATGGGGTAGATTTCTTTTAATGTAAGTAAAACAGTCCAAAAGGCCCAGTGACATGGACTTCTAAAAAAACCCTTAGATTAGCAAGATAATTAGTAAGAATATTCAAATAATCTCAGGCGACCTGTAACCATAGAAGAAAATGAGTGGTAGCATATAAAGACTGGTACAGTTCTGATTAGATGACAGATGTTACATAAACCAAATTAACTTGGTGGTGCAAGCAGGCTTGCTTTGTTAACAAGGTATGAGCTAATTTACCTTTGCAGCTAGCCTAATTAGCTAAAATAGAACCCTACACAGCTGAGATAAATTCAGTTTCACCAGTTGGCTCTACATTTTGTAGTATGTATCCAAAATGGCTAAATAGAGGGTCACAAAATCCATATAAGCCAAAATTAGCTTGAAAGTCAAGAATGAATCATCATTCCTGTAGTTACAAACTAGCATCAAAGTGACTGGACCTGCGAAGAACTTTCTTCATGACTGCTTTAAATGACTTCTTTCTTCATAACTGCTTTAAATGACATGAATAATCTTCCCATACTGGCTACCAGTGTCTTTAATTTAGAGTAGACTAGTATAATTAACAGAGTATAAATTTTGTGCAGAATTGTTCTTGTAAAAAGATAAGTGGAGAGATTTAAATGGGGAACTTAGCCTCTTCAAGTAAGGTTATGATTGCAATGTTGTTGTTTTGAAATCTAGTGCTAAATGCGTCAAAAGCTATTTTTACACTAATTAATCCTCGTTGAGTGTTTTCATTCTTGGAAACAAGTTTAATAACTATGTATGGACATGGAGAAAAACAGTGATCATAACTTGCTCAGTAACAGACAAAGTGTAATCAAGTCATCTTGTCCATTGAAAAGAGGAGTGTTTTTTGTCTCTAGAGATGTTTGTATGCTGGTGGTTTGGAGAACTAAGAGGGACAGGAAACTTTGTGCTGAGGCAGATATATGAGGATGAATGAACTCTAATATGGGGGTTATCAAGTAAACAAGGCTTGATTGCTTCTGTTATTAGTTAGGTGCTTTGTTCTTAGGATTTAACTTCACCTAGACACTAAGAAATCTAGGGAATTATTTTTTTGTATTCATCATAAATGAGACATAGGTTTAAGGGCTATCTGTTAGTAGTTTTCTCAAGAGCTTTGAACAGAGGCCAAATGGCAATAAGAAACATATTTAAAACAATCTAGGCTTTCCAGGAAAGGTGGAGTAGTGTTTGGTCCTGCTATGGTTGATATGAGGAGAAACACATAAAGCCCATCCTGAAAAACACATTGTAGCTCAGTCATGATGATTGCAGTTCATCTGATCTAGCATGTGGAATGTTTTGCAGCTGGTAAAGTGGGTTGGAAATCTGTAGTTGTGCTGGTTGCCTAATGAAAATTACTATTTCTATAAAATCTGAGCTCCTTTGGTGTAATGTTTGTTACCTGTTTAAAGCAGGTAAGGAACAGAAAAATACTATTTCGCTGCAGGTCAAGTCACTTAAAAAATGATAAAAATCACCTAATGAGAAATTTGCTTTTGAGTTGGTATGGCAAAACATTCTATTTTAGCACATCATCTTATCAGAATAGTAGTTGGGCTTCTTTACTATTTTACCCTCTAAACAAACAATAGGAGATATCTTCATTCTTGAAAAGTGAATTGCTGAAGGCTACGAAGTTATAGCAGGAAAGTATCTGTATGTGTTTCTGTGTTCTTACTGTTAGGCATCTACTGTCAGAGACACGATACTGGACTCTCTGATGTGTTATAGTACATGCATTACTAGGTTCCCTGAGGTGCTAAGTATAACACCATTCAAATTTTCTTCAGTGGTGTGTATGAGAATTGACTTTAGCTATAATAAACAAAACAGAGTTGAACAGATGGTATATGCACAAAAATGAAAAGAGCAAGCTAATAAATTGTTCTTTTTAGGTAATACTTCATGATAATGAAAGACAGAGGATTTTTGATGGTGCATGAAATAAAGCATTTTGAAACACTCTAGTTAATAAAAACTAGCTATTCTTATTTTTTGCAATGTTCAGAGGTGTTAACTATTTATCAGCAAAGTGAAATAGTTCTCATTTTTCAAATTATTTTAGAATGTCATAAAATTTTGAAAGTGCTATACTTTGACTGTTTTGGTGATGCAAAAATCTGAAATGGTTAAACGTCTTGCTACACGAATATTTCATATTTTGATAATTTTGATATTAGGCTGTAAGGCTATATTTCCCTTTTCTGTAAGGGAAGGATGCCATTATGACCTGAAGCCTGCCTATGAAGTAATCACTGTATGTGTGAAATAGCTTCTTAGATTCCCATTGATTTCTGGCACATAATTTATGTTCCATGGCTGTATTCTGTACCTCACTTCAACTGGTCTACAGTTTGTTGTGAAAAGCAGCTATAATGGTTTAAGTCCTTAAGTTATAAAGATATAGTTCATGGTATTACGTGCAACATCTTGAAAATGATGTAGATTTACTGTCCATACAGAATGAGCTAAGTGTATGTAAATGTACATATTTCTAGTTAAAGCACTCATTGTCAAACCAGATGTTTTAATTGGTCTACAAAACTGATTTTTTTTCTTTTTATAGAATTAAGACTATGATATTGTTGATTGCCATGCTGAAAATAAATATTTACATTGTAAATAGCACCCAAACACTAGTTAAAGCTGAAAACAAAACTATAAGGATTTGTCAATCTGTTAGTGTTTTGTAATGAAGGATATTTCCATTTGAGTCACTGAACAGCAACAATGTGTTAAGTGTTATTTCCACAAATTTTAGAAAGTTACAACAATCACAAAGATGTAGAAAATTCTTGGGTTTAATACTTCTGTGGAAATATTTCTGAATAGTCAACGTGGTGTCATTTTCAAAAATTATGGTTGCATTTGTGATTTTTTTTGTGAGTTCTTTTTGAAGACACTAGCTTGTTTTGTTTTCAATCCAAATTTATGAGCCAGTTTGGGCGCCAACATCAACATGAACGTTGATGTGAATGCAAACAATTATGTTGATATAGTTACATAATTTTAGTTTACATATTCATTTTCTGGCATCTACGTGGAACTATATTTGTGTATTTTAAAAAAGTTTTGTCCTAGCTGAGTAAATAAAGACCTGGCCCACTGTTGCACTTTTGTATGCTATATTGATACATATCTGAAATAGCCTGTGATTTTATTGCATGGCTGGTTGTTTTCCCCACAGGGAGCTGCGACAAACACCTATTTCCTATTAGGCCATATACTGTGAGCTACATGGGGCAAAGCTTGCCTTACTACTGTGTGTGTTTGATCAGAGCCTGTTACCGGGAGGTCAGTGGAGCATTCAGGGACTCACTGTGCATGTTACACTTGTGGTGGCAAAAGAAATGGGCACAATAGGTGGAGAAATGTAGTAAAGAAGGTTATTTTCACAAATCTGTCTTCTCTCTTTGGTGCTTACGGCAGATGGTTTTTAGAAATATGGCTATGATAGAATGTATAGACACAGCCTGAAATGCCAGCCCAAACAAGGACTGAGCAGTCATTTATTCTCTGATACTTTTCCCTTGCCTTAATTCAGAGGTCTACGGCTGCCCATAAACAGGTGTTGCAGTGGAGAAGTTATGTGAGGTCTCATGTCAATGGCAACTCTAGGTATGGGATAACTAATACATTGTATTTCCTAATAGTTAGGCTCTTATAACTGGTAGCTGCATTATTTATTTTCCCTTGTTTCTTTTCACAGTTCTTATTAACTGTATTGATTATTATTAATGTAACTTATTAAAATTTTCCAAAAACCTCTTGATAAATTTCATAGAATCATAGAACAACCAGGTTGGAAGAGACCCACTGGATCATTGAGCCCAACCGTTCCTATTGAACACTAAACCATGTCCCTCAGCACCTCGTCCACCCGTGCCTTAAACACCTCCAGGGAGGGTGAATCAACCACCTCCCTGAGTAGCCTGTTCCAGTGCCCAATGACTCTTTCAATGAAATTTTTTTCCCTAATCTCCAGCCTAAATCTCCCCTGGCAGATCTTGAGGCCATTCCCTCTTGTCCTGTCCGTGTCACTTGGGAGAAGAGGCCAGTACCCTCCTCTCTACAACCTCCCTTCAGGTAGTTATAGAGAGCAATGAGGCCTCCTCTCAGCCTCCTCATCTCCAGGCTAAACAACTCTCTCAGCTGTTCCTCATAAGACCTGTTCTCCAGCCCCTTCACCAGCTTTAATATCCTTTTACCTTCCTATCAATGCCATTATTATTTTAATCTTAATATTCATTATAACAATCAAAGCAATTTTTTGATGGCACTGAAGGCCTAATCAGAATCAGGAGTTAGTGTTATTACACAACAGTTAGGAAGACTCGAGTCCTGTCCAAGTAACCAAAGAAATAAAAAACTAAAACAATGCACTGTAGTATATATGAGAATAGCACATAGTAGTCTTATTTTTTTATTTTTGCTACAAAGTATCAGCTTCAGTACATAAATCCCACTTTATTTCCTTAAGATGTAGATATTCTCACGTTATTCAAAATTAGGATCATACAATAACTTGTAGATTCTTCCACACAATTATGTTAGTAAAATGAATGTTGGTACCATGGTCAGATTATGCAGAGTCAAAATTGCTATCTCCAGCTTGACCCTGCAGATAGTGTTATTTGCTCTTTTCAAGAGTTTTTCTAAACAGAATTAATCACACATTGCCCAAGCTCAAACACACAAATCAAGGATGTTTCACTTTTACTTACAGTGCTGAAGGATACAGAATCACCTATGATCAAAGATCTGCATGTTCATCTGGGCACTTATATTGTATTTTCTGATTTGCATACTCTAAAAGGTGATATAAATATATATTAAGCATTAAAGTGCTTTGAAGAATTCAGTCAGTGACAAACAAGTCCATCCTCTACCTTATCTGTGAAAGATAGTCATAGGAGAGAGTGAAAATACAGAACTGATTTCTAAAGACTGGTTGAGATAATCCATTTATCAATTCTTTTCCAACTTTTGTGTATAGCTAATGAATTAGACACTTTGCTCTCCCTCTGTTTTGTACTCAGCATATTTTAAACTTTGATTGTGGAAAGTTTATTTCAAGCTGTACTTAAAACAGTTCAGCCCATTGGTTCTGTGCTCCCTATTTAATTTGGTGGATAACTTCAGCAAGTCTCTCAGCATGCATTTTCACTTTGATCATGCCCTTTCCATCCAGTTCAAGGGAATTATATAGGTTCTCAAAGGAGCCAATGTTACACTACAGATTGGTTTTGTTGAGATTAATCACTCATCACTGAAAAAATGGAACACCAACCAGGAAATATAGGAACATACTTGGATTCCTTTCCCACTAGGATAATCCTTGAAAACAAAGCATTTTGTGATGTATACTCATGCATACTCATAGGACTAAATGCACCTGATAAGCAACAGGCAGCAAGTCATTTCAGCTAGAAGCTTATTTGCTGTAGTCAGAGAAATCCTGTGAATTGCTCACCAAATAACAAACAGTTTATTTAAATGACCTCCAAGAAGGTGTTTGAGATAAGAGTTTGCCACAAGCCAGTTTGAAACAGTTTGGTAGTTTAATTTTTTTCATCCCTTTGACCTGATTGTCTGAAGCATCAGCACCCTCTTCCAACATGCACACAAACCTCAGTCTTAGATGTTGTCTCCAGTACTTGGGTTAACTTCAGCCGAGTGTTACACTTGCAAAGATTCACACTTGTTTTGTTTCCTGTACAGAAATGTGCTTCCGGTTTATATAACTTATCCTCTTTTCTTGGTTGAAAAATTCCTTCATATATAGACAATCTTAATGTTTATTCTTTGTGCCTTACCCCTGATACGCAGTTTAAGCTATTATTTGTCCTGTGCTCTTTTTTGTGTCTAGGAATGCTGATAAAATGGTATGTATAGAATCTTGGAAAAATAATGATTAAAGTGCAATTTTTACAGTATGCTTTCCCATTTTATGTAGATAAAACGTACAGTGTAAAGAATTTAATAGGCTACGATTAGCTGCACTTGCATAATTAAGAATAAGCTTTGTGTTCGCATTTATTAAAAGAGATAAAATATATTTGGTATTCATTAATAGAGATAACATATATTTGATATTCATTAATATCTATTCCATCTCCTGCTTCTCTGAATTATGAGTCCATGGTTCCGCATCTTTTCTATCCAAGTTTGGGACTTTTGGGATCTTGGAAGATGAAACATTCTTTAGAGAAATTGCCTCAATCTTGTTTTAAACTTCCTCCTTGTCAAGCTTCTCCTTCACAGTGGTGTTTGAAAAAGTAATTCCATTTGCGTGATAGAATCAAGTGTATTCAGTGACCATTTATTGTAGCAAAGTGTGACAGACACCTGTTAGAAAGAAGAAACTGGTGTGTTTTTTTTTTTTTTTTCCAAATTTGCTGTTGAACTTGCCTGGCCCAATCAGAAAAGTGGTTTCAATATCACTTGTGAGTCTGCTGGGAAGAGCTATTTAAAAAAAAAAAAAAACAACCAAAAACCTAAGAGAAAAGGCTCATTTTCTCAGTGCATACATGGCTATTGAGTTTAGTTCTCCAGTGTTCAGAGATGAGTTTTGGTGATGTCATCAGGCATTGCTACCTTTTGTTACAGGAAGGATGCTATTTTTGCTTGTGCTTCTTGTTTGTCTTGTATTCTCTTTATTAATTTTGGGTTTTTACAAAATTTACTAAACTTTTTGGTGAATAAGAGCTAACTTTGCAAATGTGAGTCCCTGTAAATTTTTATGGCTCCATCTAGAAATATGTTGTGTATAGCTTTTACATCAAAAGTTACAGGATTTTGAGGAAGGATACTTAAAACAACACATACATATGTGAGTATGTGGTTAAAAGTATTCATGTTCTTTAATAATATTTAAGGAAATTACAGGATCCCGTGTTGAAGATATCAAATTCACAAAAAGTTGTAATTCTGTTAGGTGATGTAGGATGAGGGTGTGATGTTGCAGTCAATAGTTCTGTGATGATATTTTTTTTCAATGAATATAGACTAGAGATCCAGTTTAAATTTGACTTGTGAGGAGAGACAATGTACAAATGAAAAGTCAGGGAACACCTTTCACACTAACATTTACTTACATTTCAGGTAACTGAATATAGAAGGGCTGGGAGAAGTGGCTGAGCCTATGTAAGCCTATGTGTGGTCTCATAATGTGTATGTTTAGCTGCATATATAATTTTTGTATGTTTTGGGTGGGGATGGGGATGTTGAGATTAAATGCCTTTACAGAACCCTTGTCCATGAGGCAGTCTCAGTTATAAAGGTATATAGCAAAATGCTGTAACAAAAATGTTGAACTCCCAAGACCTCTTCTACATGTAGATCTGTCACAGATATACTTGTGGATTAAAAGAAAGAATTGCTGCATGTGGAAGTAATGTCATTTCCTTGTTCTGCCCATTCTCCTGCTGGAGTGGCCTGGGAAAACACAATGTTCATGCTTACATTGAATCTCTTTGGAAAGTTCAACATAACTATAAAGCAGCTTTTGATGAGTGAAAACAAATTGTGTTTCTCATGTAAGACAGTGAAACTCACAGAAGAGAATGAAGGTCAAAAGGTAAATTCCACTTCCTGCAGCAAATGTTTTTTGATCTGATTGCTGTTAGGAGACAAGTATGGCTTTCCCTTGCAGTGCATGTCAAAGCAAGAGATGGCATCTAGCTAAATATATCCACAAAATCTTCACAAGTATGCTTTTGCTTTCTGACTTTGTGAATTTCAGTTGGATTTGAATTTCTCTGTGAATGGATCACTTCTCTATTGTACAGAAAAACAACAAAAAATGCCATGAAAAGTGAAATGAAGAAATATGATTTGATAGGAAAATTATTACTCAGTGACATAGAAAAGGGTTTGGGGAGAGAACAAAAGAAAACTATCCACCAGAAATCAGAGCTACTAGCAAAGAACTAGTGTCAGTTAGAAACAGTAAAATTATTAATTTACATTGTTTTGAAAGCTGCTTCCATTCATTCTGTCATAAACTCTCCTAATGCATTGTTATTCTGCTGATTTCACTACAGTCTCTGGCTCTAGTTAAAGCATGGCGATTTGATTATTTGAATCTGATTATTACCTCGAAACTATTCTTATGGACTCTGTTAATGGTTTCTCAAAACCTTCTTTAGTGTGGTGAACTTTGAGAGAGATCTAGGGAGAAGCAGTTTCTTGTTGTAGGATTTTGGTGTGTGTCCTTCATACTCAGAAGTAAAAAGAGCGAGGACTATGAAAAGAAGCTGACAGTCATATTAGGTAGATAAAAGGGAGGCACATTTGTCTCATATAGAGAATATCACTATTCCCCCGTGAAAGACATGCAGACATTACCGTCAATAAAATGGCGGTTTCAGCAAAGTATCCATAAACTCCATGTCTTTGGGGGCTTATGTTATACAGGTGGTTCCTCCACCAATGTCAGCTAATATCATTTAGCAAGCAAATGTGGGAACTTTGAGCTGCCTGTGCTCTATCTCTGCACTGATGGAGAAAATATTCATACTTCACAGACTATTAGATTGAAACTAATTTTTATTCTTAAAGGGTAATTTGGAGAGTCTTTTGTTTTGTCATAGAGGGATATGCCTTTGAAAAGGCTTTTTTAACAGGAACAACAACAACAAAAAAAGAAAAAACCTGAAGACAGAGGGAGATAAACTTGTGGCCTTAGACAAAAAATGCTATTACTTTATGCTTTGTTCTCAAGATAAGTGACTGCATAAGTGTTATTTATTACACAAAAAAGAAATAACAGAATGAAGTGACTATTATTTTTTTTTTAATTCAGCCACTACAGCCTTTAATGATACTGTGGCTTTTCTGACTGGCTATGGAGTTTCTGGTTTTAATTGCTATTACTGTTTTAAATTACTGATTTCACTTTTATTAGTCAGGGATTTTTTTTTTGTATTTATGGGTGAAAGAACACATGAAAAGATCATAGCAATTAAACAAAGTCCTAGTCTCTATTAAGTGAAATGCGCATATTTTCACTAGAACAGTTTCTTTTCTCCCTTATATTTGTGGTATCCAATTCATTATAATGTAAATTCAATAAAAATCCCAACTTCTATTAATCTTTGTAAGTTAGAGTCTTGCTCCATCAGTTCATCTCACTTTGAACGATGCCTTTTCAAGCAAGCAATTCTACTTCTGAAGTGACTGGGTTTACTTAAATTGCAGGAAAGTACTCAGGGAATGAGGATGCTAGATGCAAGACTTGAACAATGAGATGAGGTGCTTTTAAAATGTTGAAGTAGGTGGGTAGAGTGGCAACGATTTTACAGATGTATCATGGAGAAGTTAAAACATTATTTGAAAAGTAAAAGATGAGTGCCTTCAGCTTAGAAAGGCAATGCAGTAACCCATTCCTGATGTTTCCAGCGTCAGTTTCCACTTGTTCTGAAGTGGGAATCCCGCTGATGATCTATGAAATCAAATAAGATGTCTTTCTTTTCATAGTATTATGGAAATATGTTATGACAGTTACATTCGTGTTACATTTTTGGAAAATGGTACGTCTAATTCTTCTGTCCTTTTCCATGTGTGCCTGTCATGACAAGTCATTTCATTTACTTGAAGTGCCTCATACTTCTGTTACCCATTCAAGTTTAACTGGCTGCCTGAAAACTGTGAATGGTGGTTATTTAGACATATGATGGACCAATGATTAGAGTTGTACAGGCAATGTTCCTTTTTAAATCTAAGGTAAGTTTGGTCTGCCACACTTACTGGTTGTATAAGGCTTTGATTTAGGTATCATCAGAGGTGGCTGAGTGTTTTCAGTTTGTTTTGATTTCTTTCAGTGTCTTTGGCACAATTCTTTGGTTTGGTTTTGGTTTTTTTTTTTTATTTTCCATCATTCCATCTTCCTAAAAACACCTCAGTAGCTCTTGAAATATGTACTGAGATTATTGACCTTCCTAGCTTTGAACTTAATTTGTGGTACAAAGTGATAAAATTAATAAAAATACAGGCCTTTATTGCTATGATTTGGTAGTACTTTAGGAAATATCTCCCAGAGCTGTAGCAATTTTAGCTCAATCTATGGGGTAATTTTGCTGGTTTTACCAGGTTTCCTGGGGTTTTGTTATGGAAAAAGAAATCCAACTTTATATGCAAGTCTGGTGATAGTATGTCTTAAACATGTGCTGGATAAGATTGTAACTAGTAAGCCTGGAGATTTTCCCCTTGAGGTTCAGACTGCCTTACAGTTATCCTTGTTGTTGTATACCCTAGTCCTCTTTGGATTCCCATTTTCTTTTTTCAGTACAAAAATTAAGTTAATTTATAGTCTTTCTATTCATGCATAATCATGAAGTTTTTTTAAAAAAAATCTTCCAAAGTGTGATAGATCCTCAAAAAAGCACTGCATTCATAAAAAGCAGTTTTGATATGACTGACTTAATTATATATGCAAGTAATATACTTTGGAAGAACAGGTATCAAGTTCCTGACTCCATTTGAAATGTCTCCTTTTCTAGTCTCTTAAGGAAAGGGAGAGTAAGATGGGTTTAAATTGACATTATTGAGGCTGACAGTTCCTAGAAGTTTCTTTTGTATGTTTTCCTTGAAAATTAAAAGCAGAATGCAGCAAATACACTATTAACACTTCCAAAAGAGTCATTAAAAAAAAGAAGTAAGCAAAAGAATGATCAATTTATTTTTTACAACAAGGGGTGTGTGTGATCCACTAGGAAAAAATATGGAAAATAATAAAACTTTTAATAGATTGGGTCTAGTGAGGGTAGTGTCCTATAGTTATCCTTCTGTCTAACAGGGTGTTAGTAAGAGTATCTAAGCTATGCTGCTTTGACTTTTTCTGAGTGTTATCGAAGGCTTTGTATGCAGGAATGTGTGCATTTATCACTAATTTCTGTAACAGCTCCTTTACAATACCTAAACCTTTTTGACAAACCAAGTCCTTACATACTAAAATTTTCATTAGATTGCAATGACTGTGCTTCTTCCTTCTCTGACAAGCTTTTAGGTTAAGAGCTATAAGCTTTCTACCTTTATGCAGACTTTGGAGGTCTTGTTGTTCTAGCTGAATAAACCAAAGTGCTTGTACTTCACAAAAACTTGGGTACCCCTTTTCTTGGGTTACAGGACAGTTGTAGTTTGAACTTCCACATGTGGCTGAACCATAAATTAATAGGCATGCAGCCCTTGTTCCAGAAAATCAATTTTTATTTCAAACTATGTAAGAAATAAATATTTCCTCACTTTGTTTCGCCTCTCAGTGAAAAACCCGGAGTTGCTTATGGCATCAAGAAGTATTCATTTCTCTTTATCAGTGTTTTTTAGAATATGGAGTTTTGCTCTTGTACTTGCCGTCAAATTCCATCTGCTCTCTTTTTAAGAAAAAGCAGATCACTAAACCTCCCATTATAAATTCTAGTACTCTTTTGTTAGATGGCCTTCTGACTGCTTTTATCAGATGATTAAAAAATACCTCATCATCTAATGTATTACTAACAACCACTCTCATGCAACAAAAACTAGGAAGACACACTACCACCCCTCATATCCCAAAGGATGCTCAATAAATTATTCAAAGAAGCTTTTGTCCAAACAATATTCGACAAGATTTAATGTTCCCTAGCTGTTAGCCCCGTCTCATTTATCCCATGGATGGATATTTTCTATTGATGTGATGGGAAGTCTGCAACACAGAAGGCAATGTGTTTTGTTCCGTAAGGAGTTTGCTGTCAGATGCAGGTATACAGAAATGTTGTAGTTAGAAAAATCAAGTTGTCATTAAGGATACCTGTATGAATTTGTATGTCAGTATAATTGGAGTAAAGAGGAACTCAAATGTTTGAGTTAATTTTAATTTCTTCTGTTACCAGCTCAGTCTTAAGACTTAAATCTTAACAGCATCTTAAAGATACCCAAATTTAGGGAGTAAACTACTACAAACTGTTATAATTACCATCCTAAAGGTTTAAGCTGTAATAAAGTCCATTACAGTGTTTGGGTTTCTTTACCTTTCCACTAGCAGCCCTTCTTATAACTGTTGTCTTGCTATGGTGAGGCTGCTGGTAAACTTGGTTAACCAGATGCCCAGCAGAGGTGGGAGATCACTTCGTGACTGTGGTGTTCAGATTGAGCAGATGGTGGAGTAGAGGCCATCTGATGAATGAAGAGCTACTTCTCTTTCTTTCAGGTTAAAAGCTTGGGAAGATACTGTCTTGTAGCCTCACCTTGTTCTTACTCTAAAAATATTTTACCAGCCTGAGCTCTTTTGGCATTGGAAGTAATATTCAAATGATCTGTACAAAGTATACCAACCAAATTGTGTATTGAAATAATAATATGGAACAAATTAAAGGAGCCCATCTAAAATGGGACTGACTGCCAATGAATGTTCTTTGGTTTCTACATCTGATTTTGAGACATATAAATTACAGTAAGATTTTTTGACAATTGAGCCTTCCATCCATACATCTCAACCAGTCACCTTCCTCATTATCCTTTATTTACTCAATAGGAAGACTCCAGCATTGCCCACTACTCAAACTGAGTATTTCGTATACTGTTATTGGGAAACATAACTACTAAATTTCATCCACAGTAACCACCAATCTGTGTCCTGGATAACTCTTGTTCTAGAACAATTACCCTTAGCTCAAATAGAGAAGAATGTAATGCCCAATAAAGTCAGAAAGCTCTCAGCACAATAAATCTTCTCTACAGATTATTATGGCTAGTTTATTATGAAGCGGCACAGGTTTCAATGGAAGACTATTCTCATGGAGGGCCAACTAGAAAACTGAAGTTTATCTGTTCAAGAGAGTTAAATTTCTTTGATATGTTTTTTTTTTTTTGTTTGAGTAAACTTATATAAATGCCAGGTTTAATATTTTTTTTATATTTCATTATGTCTGTATTCTTTGAACAAAGGAGTTGCTTTCCCAAGAGACCCAGAACTGAGAAAGTTCATGGCCATGAAGTATAGTAGCACTACTCTCTGTCCCATCCACAATTTCCATCAATTACTTATTTTCACATTGCAACAATCCTGAAATGTGGAGGGATTGAATTGCATTTTCACGTAGTCTAGAAAGTTGCTAAACAGGCTGAAAAACTTTGCTTAGCATTCTTTTAAGCACATTTCTCTGTGATTGCTTCAGTCTTCTCCTGTTCACTGTGATAAGTTGTTTAACTCCATGTTGCTTATTCAGCATACTACCATTTGCATTTTCTAGTTCTAAACACCAGAAACACAATCCAAACACTTTTTGAAATAACTGCTCTTTCTTGTGCGTGCTCTGGCACAATGCTATGAGTAATAAATTCTTTGTCTTCTTAACTTTATGAGTAAAATTTCTACCAGATCTTAAGAATGCATACTGAATTCCAGTACCTCAGAGTTCAGTAAAAAAAGCAACAATTGCCAGTTGTGACATTGCTAATGTATGTCTCTTCCTTTTAGTTTCCCTTGCTATGTTTTAACTATTTAGTATTCCACATAATGTTCATCAAGGCTAGTATTTTTCTTCTGGTTCCTGTACCTATAAGTGATCTTGCAGTATGTCAGACAATCTGCTCCAAGCTAAGGTAGCTCAGAATTAGGAAGTAAAGCAAGGGATTTTCTTCGGTTTTGGAGTAAAACTCAAATTGTGTTTCCATACAAAAGAGAAAAAAATACTTTAAAAGAAACAGAATATTTCTTTCCATACAACTCCCAACTAAAATGATGATGAGGGGAGAGGATACAGAGTATCAGCTTACTCAGGGCTTCTAAAGATCCAGTCCAATTAGACTGACTGGTTTCAGGTATCTAGGAACCACAGCTAAGCTGAACAGATTTGACCCTCTAGTGGTGTAGTCATTAAAGTCCTAAAAGTGCATAAGAAATTCCTGAGATCTGTTGGCACAGAGAGAGATTAGTAATGATGCTGTTTAATTGTTAGCATACTCCCTGACACGGTTTTGGGTTGTGACTGAAAATGTTTTAAGTGATAGCATGGGCCAAGTAATGTGATATGTCATTATGGATGTGTATCCTCTATTTAGGGAACAGAATTAACTATTTTAATTAACTATATGGCTGTGAGCCTTGCCATTCTGACTTCCGGGTTTCAGGGCCAGAGGACAAGTTTTGTTTTCCCATTAAGATGTAATACAGTTTCTTTCCTTTCCCCTTTCCCTTTCCCTTCTTCTTCCCCTTCCCCTTCCCCTCTTATCTAACAGGCTAGACTATCACAGTAAGGGCGAGAGTTGAATTGTTTTTGAGGCTTCTTACTGCACAGCATAGAGTCTTAAGGCTTAGGACAGGTTACTGAAGCTTAGCTTGCATAGATGCCTTCCATAGAGTCACTGGAAATCACCTTGTGCTTCATCAGAAATTTGCTTGAATTTATGTTGTTTTTTTTCTTAATTCATGCTACTTTGCTTTCATAATTACATTTTCAATGGAATTTCTCCTTAATTTTGTAATTCCAGGCAACATCATTGCTAATATCATGAGACTTATGTTAGGAGTAAGATGTTAGTGAAGTCTATGCTCTTTCAGTTCTTGATTTTTTGAACAGAGTGCCAGCAAGCAAGGTGACTTCACAGACGATGCTTGTTTGCCTGCTGGAGATCTAGACCACCAGCTTTTTTGCCTGAGCTGTGGGAAAGTCCATCTGCTGGTAGGAAATAATTTCCACTGTTTTATAGACAAGATCAAATGGGTGAGAAGAAGGAACAGAACAAATTTGGCCTCACTCCACATTGTGGAGGTAGACCCATGTTTAATACTAAGCCCAGTAGTAAATATGAGCTTATTTAGTCTAACCTAATAGTATTGCTGTAGCATTGTATATGGCATTGTAACAGAAACTGAATATTTTTTTCTGAAATGCCACAAGACCTGAGTCAGTCTGTTTTTCAAAAAAATACATGAATTGCAGCCAAATATCTTCCCAAAGTAGTGGGAAAAAGAAAAACATCCACTCCTCTTCTATGATCATCTCCTTCCTGTGAGGAAAGGATAAGAAATATCAGCATACGTTAAAAATAATAATTAAATAAGAAAGAAAAAAGCAAACAAACCCCTCAAATCTGCAAAACATTTTAAACATCAAGGTTGAAAGTTAGTTACAGACAGCTTAAATAACTGTTTGATTTTCTGAGATGCTGACCACCCACAGCTCCTAAAAGTTTTTAATCAGCACTTTGACTCAAATTAAGTGATTTCCAGTTGCTTTTTAAGTTTAGGCGGTACAGTTTTAAATATGCTCTGTGAAGCCTTAATCAAGTTCTCAAATTTCATAAATATGTTTCCATAATGCGGCAAAACTCTGTACCCAAATGTTGATTATTTGCAGTAGCCTTTTAAAAAGTCTGTTGTAAGATACCTTACAAAAGACAGTGATGCTATTAAAGCAATGTTTAAAGTTCCATGAATTTCATAAAAGACTGAACGTTGCAAACATATATATAACTCTGCAACCAGTAAACAAATTCCTTTGCTTTGGAAAGATCACACACACACACACACACACACACACACACACACACACACACACACACACACACACACACACACACATATGCTAAACTTGGTGTGTAAAGAAAATTTCCTTCTGTTTTTCTAAACATGGAGGCCAGACTATCAAGGTTTAACCATAGTTAGCTTTTTCTTACAGTTGCCTATGTAAATATAGAATTAGGACCTCTGATGATGTCAATGACATTTAAATGTGTTTGTTCAAGAGAAGACTTATACCCAGGAAGTCTCATGTTTATGTTAGCTAACAGAATTGAAAAGATTTTGTGGGTTTTTGTGTCCAGACCAAGCTGCCACGGGAATTAAGTTGGCAAACTTGATATAAATGGATCTGCACTGATTTTTATTATGTTAGGATGTGACCCATTGCATTTTTTATTTGTTCAACTTGCTTTCCGTTACAGCAGTTGTCTTCTTACTCATGTGGCTGTACTCAGAGTACTTTTACATAAATTTTGATTTCAACTTTGCCCTGAAACAGACAATAAATGTTCAAATTCAGATTCATCATTTGGAAGGACATGATCAGTAGAGGAACCTGGAACTTTATTTCCATGTTGAAGCCTACATTGTTTCATTGTTCCTGTATGCACAACCTGAGCGTATACTACTATGACTTGTGTGTACCTGCAGGGTCTGTAAGTTCAGCTAACATCCACAATAGATTTATCCATGTCCTCTCATCATACTTCAGGTTTTACGTTAACTTTTTTTGCCAGCAGTTAACTGCATCTGAATTGGCCAGCTATTTTTTGGCCCCACCTTGCTGCCTTATTCTGTGTAATTCCTTAAACTGGACATAACACCCAGGAGTAATTTATAGATGCTGTTTTGAGGTATACTTCTGCAATGTTTTCTATATAGAATGTCTTGATGAATAAGGAGGAGAATGAACGGAGCTATTTAGGTTAGTTTCTTAAAGATCCAATAAAAAACAAAACAAAGCCCTTGCAGATTTTGAAGGTAGCCACCTGTGATTTATGGCGTCTTTTCTTTCCTGCTACAGTTTCAGTCCATATACTTTCATAAGAGAGTCTTGTTTCAAATCAGATATAATCTCTTCCTATGTGATCCTATTCCTTCACATCTCTGTCACTTTGCTTTTTACCAGCAAAGGAACATTCTGCTCTTCATTTTACCTTAGTGAGGTTTTGATACTGAGTGAACATTTCCTTTAAATGCTTTCTAAATGTTTTCTATTAGTGCTTTTCTCTAAACCGAATTAGATCTACCATAAATTTAAAGTGGCCCAGTATCTGCACTGCATTTTGAAATTCAGAGTAAAACCAATATTTTGAGCTCTGTGTATTAATATGTAGCTATGACAAACTAACACTGTCTCTAAGTTAATTTTAAAAGTAAACTATATAACAAATTGGAGATGGCTCCGAGCTCTCTTAAACCTTGACTTCAGTTCATAGCAACCCTTGCACAACTTGGAATGTGTCAATCTCCAGTAGAAGAAATGGATCACAAATTACTGTGATTTCATTTTCCAGATTTGTTTCTAGTAGCACTCACTTTTATTTAAACCTTAACTTGCTGTTCATATCACTTCTGTTTCCTTAGAAATCTTTATTTATTCTCTCTCCCTTTTTTTTTCTCTCACCCTTCAGGGCCACAGAATAGCTCATGTGCTGAAGAACATTCTGCCTTGGCTATCTCAATCTTAAAACAATTTGTCTGATTAAAGTTTGAGGACTTGTTTGTAAATTCTAAGGTCTCTGAATAATTCTGAAGAATTCATCCTATCCTGGGAAAAGTGTGTAACAGCAAAATTTACCTAAAATTTTATTGGATTAATTTTCATTGCAAATGAATAAAATGATGTTTACATGTTTGTTTCAGATGAATTAACATATTGCCTAAGTGGCATCATGGGTTCAATTGCATGAATTGAAATTATAGGATTATAAGGGATGTTGCTCTTGATTTCAGATTTGTGCTTGTTTCATCCATTAAGTCTGAAAATAAATCTAAAAACTGGAAATTGGTAAAAAATCTTCTGTAACTTTACAGGAAAATATAAAAGTACTTGACTGAAAGTTCATTGCAACTGATGATAATTTTATCATAGATGTATAATGCAATAGACCTTGAAAGGGACCTCCTGAGATCAGTTAGTCTAACTGTCTGCTCAAAGCAAGCCAAATTCCTTCAATTCAAGACAAACTCAGAATCTTTCTATGAAAAATATTTTTCAACAGATTAAAAAGGATTCCTGATAATGTTCTACCACAGATCAAGGTTAGAATAAGAATTTTCGAATATGACTAGCTTCTTCTGTAATGAAGGAATTCAAAACAATTGCATATATTTTGGAGGCTTCTTGTTATTGTGGGTTAAATGAACACAGTCCATTGTTAGAATCACATCTACCATTCATCTTTTGATAATAGGTGTTATTAAATAAGGTAGACATTTTCATCTGTAGTTTTATTTTAAAATGCTTTGTCTACTCTCAAGGAGAGAATTATATTGCAGATATACCAAAATGCAGAACAACCAATGTTGGAGTTGAGTACTTCCTTTATTTGCAACGAGTAATCCTTTGCTCTTCAATAAGCTCATACTGGCTCATACCTAACTAGGGGCAAGGTAAAGCTTTTACACAGACATTTAGGTCTTCCTGTACGGTGAAATGTCTTTACAGATTGCTTCAAATGTTAAGGAAAGAACATTTGGTGAAACACTGGAATGAGTTGCCAAGAGTGGTTAAGAGTCCCCAACCCTGGAAGCATTCAAGGCCAGGATGGATGGGGCTCTGAGCAACCTAATTGAGTTAAAGATGTCCCTGCTTATCAGCGTGGGGGTGGACTGGTTGACCTTTAAAGGTCCTTTCCAACCCAAACTAATGAATGATTCCATGATTTTATTATTTCAATCCAAAAAGACACTTAAGGTTTTTTGTGCCTAGGTGTTCTACTTGTCTCTTTCAGAAGACAATGTATTATGAGTAGTTTCTAACTCTTTCAGACAAAGTAGGTTTCAGAACCATTCCCAACGTAACACTCTTGTAGGGTTTAGGATTGTTTTCACAAGATTAGTGAAAATACAAACTTGTCTGTATCCAGCAGTCTGAATAAGAAATGATGGCTATATTATTTAACCACACATGGAGTAAATTATACCATTAGGCATTTGTTAGTAGATAGATCCTTTGCTGTACTTATAAAAAGTGTACAATAATCTCTGAATAAATTCTTTTCCACTGGTAGTAACCTGAATTTATTCTTTCCCATTCTTGATTTCAGTGTAATCCATGAAAACTTTATTTGTCTTCTTTTAGGTATTCACTCTAGTTCATTCAAAAGGAAGATCAGCTTGCAATACCTCTTGAAACTTTAACTCTATGGGTTCCATTAAGTTCTTTTTACTTTTAGCTTTTAATTTTGTTTATTTATTTTACAAAGGTTGGGTATGGTGTGAAAGACAAATGGAAAATGAGATTTTTAAGGTACTCCCTAGATGGAATTTAGAACAACGTTCATAGTTACACAAACCAATTGCTGCTAAAGGCTAGCAGTTCTTATTCAGTTAAGCCCATTAAGACTTCAATTCCTGACTTCCTGCATGAGCTGTCGTTTCAAGTAAAATATCTTTAATTTCTCAGGTAAAACCAGTAGACAGTATGTAATGAAACAGGTTCATAAAATTCATGCAGTGGTACCAGTAGCTGTGAGATTTTGAAATATCTTTCCCTTTCAAAAGGTAGCTTATTTTTAATTAAATTGGCAAGACTTCAATTATCTTAAGTAACTAAATATATTATGTATTCATTTAGTGTGTCTATAGTGAGATTTAGTACCAGTTGCACTCATTTTGACAAATTTTAGGGAGAAAATTTCTCAGGGGAGTCCTGCTTTCTGCCATTTAAAAAGCTTTTATAATCACTTAGTCCAAAATGGTGATGTAGGCCGAAGTTTGAATTCCTGGCATATTGCTATAATGCTGCATTAGCTTAATCCTTCATTTTCTTGTCAATTAAGGACTTATCTTTATTCACAGATTCACTTATCTGTTATTCTTAGTGTATTTTAATGCTAGTAGTTAAAATCCCTTTGTTTATGGCAATAAGGCACCATTCAGTTTGTGAACTTTATAAAACCAGCGTCTGCCAATTTTGCTGTTTGAGAATTGCTGTAAAGAAGTGTTCCCACAGTAATTACTTATTCCAGAGATGTTCACTAAAGAATGAAGTAAGGGGAAAGTGTATAAAACAATTGTACACCAACTGAGGCAAGTTTTACCAAGCACCTTCCCAGCAACTACAGGGCATTGAAAAAAAAAATCCTTGCAAAACAGTACACAAAAATCTGTTGTCTTTAATGCAGTTGCATATACTGACTTTACAAATATTGGCAATTACTTAAGGTATTCATATTTAAATTAGATCTGGCCAAAAGGTTGGGAAAAAGTGAGGGAGGAAAATCAGGGGGGGTTGGCAATAGCTTTTCAACATGGGGCTCAGCTGCCCATCATTACTTGCTTTCAATGGTTTGGGTCATGGGTAGTGTCACTCATTTTAAGACCCACTTAGTCACATTGAAGTAGGAATGGTGATGAAGAAATATGTGATAAACAAAAACCTTAGCAAAATCTTTCTAATTGGGTATTTCTAATGGCACAGAGGTTTTGGGTGCTTTTTTTTTTTTACTTTATTTTTGAAAATGTATTTTAAGTTAGAGTGTGAGGTTGGAAAGAAGAAAGTGTGCTAGTAATATTCAACGATGATTGTGGAAAACAGCCATGAGGTTGCACTTTGAGCATTTTATTTTAGCATTACTCATAGAACGTGCTTAGACCAGCAAACTGTTAGTGAAAACTTTAATGAGGCCATTAATTTACCCATGGCAACTGCCCTGGTCACTTAAAGCATCAGTTCTGAGAAACACCTAGCAAATTTGGAAGCTTCTATTTATATTCTACCTGAGCACATCTGATCAATGTTAAAAATGGAGTAAATTCTCCCTTGGAGACCTTCAGTGGAAATATGTCACTTACACTGTGACATAGGAAAGAGGAAAAGGAAAAAAACCCATGTAACTATTTATTCATACATAACTTTTAGTATTAATAATATAAGAGTTATATTTTTTTCTGCTTCTCAGACTTCAAGGGCCATATTTCTTCATAGGCCATAAAGAAAATGTTGATTTGACAGAGAAGAGTTCTTAAAGAATGTTTCTTCAGCTTTCTAAGAAGAGGTATGGCCCATTTTCCAGATTCCAGAACTATTAGGAGCATAATGCTATTTTCAGATAACTTCACTTGAATGGATGAGATTTACTTTGACAGGACCTTGCTCTGTGGTTTGATTTGGGATGCTAAGTAGGTTTTCTTTTCTGAAGACAAAAAAACGGTTCAAGTTGTAATATTTCTGGCCTTGCATGCATACAAGTTGGTGTTTTACTTACAAAAGTAGAGAAGATTTGGATTCCTTTGAGGTCAGTTGTGAATCAGTCAGGGAGAATTTGGGTGGTAAATGATCTGTGCTCAGTCATTCTACTGGTGCAGAATGTCTCTGGCAGAGGTGATCAACATCCTGCCACAAATAGGAACATAAACCCCCCCCCTATATCAATTCAACTGTTAGAAATATTGTAAACCTCTCTAGCATTTAAAACATAATTTTCATTCTTGTACAATATAAATTATTTATCATTGGCTTAATTAATTAATTTCAATTCCTATAGCAAAATAAATGAGTGATTTTGTGGAGAGAGTGAAGCAACACAGGAGTTATTGAATTCAGTGGAGAATGATGAGAAGAAACTAAGGCTGAAATGTTGATCCCCCAAGTTTTACCACAATCAAGTAGCAGCCATTAAATAAGGAGCCTGCCTTTCAGACTCTGAGGAGATTCAATCCTCTTGCTTTTAGCAAGTAGTACAGAAAAAAAGAAGTATGCCTGTTCTAGTGACCTTATTCAGTTGAAGATGTTGATGAAGATTTCTCCTGACAAAATGCAATAGTCATCTGTAGGGTTGTTTTTATCCTTTCATTCATTAGGGCTGTTTCAGGAATAAAACCAGAATAATTGACTAAGAAAAAAAATTACTTTGTAAATATTTAAATGTTATCCTGAAGACTTACAAGAAAGGTTCCAAAGATACCTTTTCATAGTAACTTTTTTCAGGGAAAAGCTTTGTGTACCTAGTTTTAAAGATCAAGCTTAATAGATGTCTCCTACTTTTCAAAATATTTCAGCACTGGGTTAGTAATTGGACTTTAGCCTAGAAAACTGTGTGCTCTCACTGTTGGTCTTTGCAGATGATGAAACATTATTCTGCCATTCACATTTTTGCCCACAGCTTAATGGCACAGGATGACCTGATGCTACATGTTGTGCACAATGGCAATTATCTGCAGAAAGATCACAATTTAAAACTGATTCTTTCTGTCTGTCTGTCTGTCTGATATGCTTCACTAAACTAAATTAGTATATTTTAGAGTGCCTGGTTTTGAGAACTGATATATACCTGTCATACAAGACAGACAAATGTCTTTGTTGTGAACCACAGAGATCTCTCTAGTAAATAGAGATTACCAAGAAAACTTATAACTCCTGGTTCCAACTGACCTGTATGCTAAACCCTGAGCCCTGTGCTCATCTTCCTGCATGAACTCTGACTCTGCATTCCTTCTGTGCTATTTTAAAATTACATTTGGCTGCCAGAAGCAGGGCATCCGCAATAGCTGTACAATGTTGCCTAAGGATGGAAACGCTACTGAGATAGTTTCACATTTGGGTTAACTTTTCTCTTGCAAGGGAAATACTTAGCATAGCATTTGCTTGAAAACAGGCACTGTCTGTTTCCACTGCCCTTGCCTGTTTTTTATTTTTAACTGCTTTTATAAAACTTGGATTCATGTGAACTGTTCTCCTATTTTAATTACTGAATGTCTTAGTATGTATGTGGTTTCACAGGTTCTAATCCATGGCTTGTGTTGGAAGGCAATAACGGACATTTGGTTTAGATTACATAATGCCAGTACTGAGTAAAAGCAGGTGATCTTGTACATATGCAACTATATCTTTCTTCAGTATTTTCTATGCCATTACTTCTGTGGAATACTACGGTAAAATGCTATTCTAGTAATGAAAGTGTAAATTGAACACTATAATCTCCTCAGCCATGTCATACTTTGGATTCAATTAAATGATCCCCATCTTATCTTTTAAACAATCAGCACAGCAAATACTTAACTCTAAACTTCTGGATGATTTGGTTGTCATAAACAATCACTTATAAACTGATTCTTCTGTAGCCTGCTGCCAGATTGTGGAGCAGTGAATTCAGCTGTATCCTGGTATTAAGCTCTTTGCTGTAATCCAAATGATGGGACAGGAGACAACCCAAGCTAAACAAGATAAGTTAATTCACCAACAGTGCATCTTAACGCCCTGTATTAAAAATGTTTTCAATTTCTTGAATGAATGGTAAGTGGTCAGTAAAAAAAGTTTACCTTTAATGAAATTTACTTTTGACAAGGTAAGTGGTGTATGTACTAAGCATTCATATTTTTTGTCTGTTAGATCACCCAAGAATCTGTATCACCCATGGCAAAAGTTAAATGAACAATAACTATATCCAGGTGCTGATGTCAGTGAGAGGGAAGAAGAATCAGTTTATGCAGTACAGTCAAACAATAGCTGTGTGGAAGGCATAAGCATCAGGCCTTGGTACTTGACTAATGAGAGGACTTGCAGTTTGGAAGTTCCATTACTGAACAGTTTTCAGCAAGTTGCAGAGACAGCTGTGGATGAAACCTACCTGCCTGAAACTGGAAGGTGCATGTTATCTCAGGATTGTAGTATCTCTTCCCTTGGAAATCTTGTAGTAGAAGTGCAAATCTTGTAGTAGAAGTGCAAATCTTGTAGTAGAAGTAGATATTTTAATAATTTTTCTTTCTCCGCTCTGGATCTCACAAACTGAACTCTGTTAAATAGGTGCAACAGTTCTGACAAATTAGGTAAGATCATCTGATGTATCCTAGTTGTCTCTCACAACACCTATCTGCTAAGTAGTTTCCAATAGCTCTAGTAGAGTAAGTGAACTGTTAAAAAAACACTTAGTGATTTTAAATTTCCTATTAAAAATAATTTTGGAGGTATATTCTCAGTGATTTTTAGTAAAAATTGTAGAACCTGAACTTGAGAGAATGTTATTGATGCTTTGAATGACTTTTAAATACATACTCTTCAAACTCATAAATATGCTCTTCTGTGCTTCTCTGACTCGTCTGCATCTTCTGAATTTTAAGTAGCCACAAGGATCATATATCCCTGATGAAAGTATCTGAAGGCTCTCGGTATTGTTGACTGAAACTGGATGATGCATTTTTAAACTAATTTATGGCCAACCAACACTGCCTTTCTTCTGTATAACTTATTTTTTTTTGCCTCCCCACCCAAGAATTTTAAAGAATACAATTTTCAGTCATCTTCTATTCTCCTCCATTTTCCCATTTGTAGAATGACCTGAATTTGAAATATAGCAGTCTAGAACATAAATCTGAGATTTTCAAATCTCTTTCTCCATTCTCTTTTCTCATCACACTTAATGAAGTCTTCTGCATTCCATGGTAATAAGTTCCTGGATTTAGATATGATCTATGTGAAAACATACTTCTCTTGTATGTTTCAATGCTGCTGCCTGCTAATTGTATTTGAGGCTCCCTAACAAAAAAAAAAAGAATGAATAATCATTACTCTTCGCAGTCTCAATCTCAGTAGTGATTTTACAGCTTTCTAATTTATCATGGTACAGAAATGTTCTTATGTCATATGTCATCCTCTTTGGTGGTTCTTTTTTTTTTGCAAGGCTGTGCCTGAACTTTATCATAATAAGTTTCTTTAAAAGTATCTTTATCATAGTAAGTTTCTAATATTTGTCCCTTTGACTTTCACTGAACTTAAAATTGATATTCTTACATGGTTACAGACAATAACCCTCCTAAATGCAATTAAGATTGCATCATGTATGTGTATGTTCAGTTAGGTACATAGAGTATGTGTAGACTTGCATGCAGACATATATGCAAAAATACGAACAGATATTTGAGTTAATTTTTCTCAAACACACTACATTAATCAACAATTAATTTCACTTGCTGTTTTGAAAGCTGATGATTTGATATGATGATCTTCTATAACTCTCCTTGACCTTTTGGCTACACATATCATTTTCTATTCCTGACAGTCTTTTCACTATTTCTTCTGCTTTTATTGTTTCCTATAACAAAAACTGTATCATGAAAAACAAGGCCTGGCATAGTTCTGGCATGGCGTTGTTCCAGGATATTTCCCAAACTTTAATTTCCTACTCTCTGTTTCCTTAATTTTAACAAGCTCGTAACTGTTTTGTTTTATTCCAAGAACTGTGATGGAAGCCAAAGTAACCAATATGAGAGGAAACAGTGCTGATCTGTCCTCAGCTCTTCTCTTTATCTAATAAAAGTTGAATTTTCCCTAATTTTGCTTTTCTTATGCCACAAATATTTAAACAAACTTAAAAGCTTCAGAACAGTTTTGTGTAACTTTGCAATACAGAGTAGCAGAGTGCAAACTAATATAACATTATTTTTCTGTATAGTTGATTTGGATCTATTGCTTCTTAAATGCATAATTTGAACAACATTTGGGTAATTTTAATGAAAACTTTTAAAATCAAAGCAAGAGAAAATGAAAAGGGTTGGCATAATTTCCTCATTAAGAAGATCTACAAAGTAATTAGCTATTAAATTGTCAGCATTATCTTTGTACTACAGACAAAAAATCGTACCTTCTCAAATGTTGCTGAGTGATTATCTCAGTACATTTTAAGTAGCTGCATGTTTAGTAAGAGACTTTAGGTTTCTTTAGGTGTTTGACCTATAAACCACACCAGGGCTGAGGACAGTTAATTTTCCTATTTGTACACTGACTTCTTTAAGGACATCTCTATGTTACTTTGGTCCCTGTTTCTCTGTTGGATCAAACACGATACTTTTATAGGTCAATGTGACTTTCAGAAGTCCTGATTTAATGTCATCACAGCAAGAGAAGAGTTTTGAATCATCTTATCACCTGCCTGTATTTTGTTTTTAATTAAACCTAAATTTACATTGGCCCAGCCAGGTTCCAGGACAGGAAGGAGAGGGAGCAGAGCAATGCTTCATCAGTCAGCATTCTTTAATATTTTTACAAAAACATAAAAACTAGAAAGGACTGGCAAATTTGCTACTTGCCTTGCATATATCTGTGCCATGCCATGACCGGATTTGAAGTCTGATTTAAATTTAAGAATGGATATTTTGTCCCCTACTACATTGTGTTACAAATGTAAGACTGCATCAGCAATGCAAACAGGCTGTATCGTGTGCTTAAATATTAGTCACCAGGATCCCTTGATAGACGCTCAGATTAAGTACCTGAAGGATAGTTATCACTGACAGAGGCTCTTTTGTTTGTTTCCCTGTGAATTTTTTTGCTTGTTCAATCTACAGCAGAGTTGCAGACATACTTAGTGTAAGTCTTGCAAGTCTAGTAGACATCAGGAATACTTACATTTCTTTATTTGTTTCTCTTTGGTGGTGTGTATGTTAGGACCAGCGCCCTTGGGCAGCAGAGCCTGGTTGAGATTGCTGGAGAGCAGGTTACGTAGGCACCACTCATGGTGCCCAGGTAGTTGCTAATCCACAAAGACACATGGTGGCTTAGTGGTTGCCCCTGGCATGGTGCCATCCCCTGCCCCTAACCACATCCAGTCAGAAATGGGAAAAAAAAAATGAAGTCATACTTTCATTTTGTGAGAAGACAGACAAATACAGTCTCCTTTAAAACATGTCAAAGTTTCACTGAAATGACCCTCAGTAGAGACTTAAGTTTATTTTGAATTATTGCCCATTAGCACGCAACTAATTTTAAGCTCTGCCTGGAAGTCAGACATAGCAATTTTTATAAATATGCTGTTTGCAGTAGTCCATGTTGCCATCTCACCTGTATGTTCTCTGTTTCCCTAATTCAGGGATGGCTGAAATGTGTTAGAAAACTAAGAGTAGTCCAGGTGAATGTGATGGGTTTGGGTGTGTTTGGAAGGCAGATGCTGCCTGAAAGAAAGCAACTGATCAAAGGAGAAAAGCTGCTCAAAGAGAAAAAGGCACAGTTGTGAGGCTGGGAGCCTCATGACAGCCAGTGTTGCTACCAAACCCCAGTGGGCTCTTGGACCTGTTCCTCACCCTGCAGCCCTTGAGGTGGCCATTTCAGATCCCAGATGGAGTCCTTGTGACTTGTAAGATATTGGGCAGTTGTGTTTTCCCTTCTAGTTGCTTGACCTTGCTCTGGGATTTATGCCCTAACAAACTAGTTTATATTTCCAGCCAGTGTGTGCCTACTGTAGGCTTTTTACTTGCCTTAATCCTATATCATAATACCACTACAGAGAGCCAAACTTCAGTCTACATCTGTGCCAGAATCTGTTAAGCTCCCAAGTAGTTAAACTGGGGAAGTCTTACTAGGCAATTTCTTATTTTTACTTATTTTTAACCACAATGAGATTATTTTATGGGCTGGGAAAATAGCAAGCACGTGTGATTGCTCTTTTTTTCTTTCATGTTTAGTCACTATTTTGCTGATACGCTGATTAAATGCTAATGTGGCTGTTGTTTAAGTGAGGTGGCTACAAAATTAGTGCAAATGTAGCACAGAACGCATCATTTTGTACACAATTCCCACATACATCTCTTAGCACATTTCTTGTCTTCAGTCTTATAGGACTTTAAAAGTGGTTCTATTTGTGGGGTGGTTTGGCTTGATTTGGAGATTTTTTGTGGGAGGGGTGGGGGTTTATTTTTTTCCTTTTTATTTTTCTTTTGTTGTTGTTTTTCTCTTACATGCCAAAGCGCTGCTGAGCTGATGCCTTGATGATGAGGTTTTTCCAGAGCGGAAAGGTAAAGGATTCTGTGGTACCCAGGGCACAGAAGAGAGCTGTTTCTCGTTTAGTCTGACATCAGGGCAAGAATGACACCAGGAAAAATATCCTTCATCCTGTGAGTATCCTTTTGGTTTCTATCCATTTCACTCAGTTGCTGATTTCTGTATTCCAGAAGGTTCTTGTTTCTGGGGAATGCAGGGTCTTCCCGAGACACTGGCCGCTAGAGGATGCTCCTGGTCCGGTGTTGGAGAGCATCCTCCTCCCCGACACAGCCCAACCCAACTCCCCGAAGAGGAAATCGCTTCTCAGGCATTGCCCACGTGCAATGGGATACATAAAATGCAAGTTTGTGCTGGGGAGAGCCCGGATATTTTTTCACCGCCTAAATGGAAAAGAAATTGCATCCAATTTACAGATAAAAATGCAGAATGTTAATGACAATAAGGGAAAAACATTATAGGAATTTGAATGTGATTCTTCTGGTGAGATCCTTGGGCTTATTTAGCTAGAGCTTGGGCTTATTTTTTTGTAGTTTTATTGGCATATTTCAATGTGCCCCACAGTATCAGGATCCTGCGGTGCATGGTCATACCTTGGTTATGCAGCTTTCATTTTTTGTGTGATCTTTTTAGTGATCAAAAAGTGCTTAAGTTAGACTTCAGTTTTATTATTCAATAAATATTATATAATGGAAAAGACATTCTTAATTAAATAAGCGTCTATTTATCGTGCCTCATTTTTCATAAAAGGCACACATGGTATTAGTTTCATATTTTAAACGAAACCCACACCTCCTATGCTCCCCCCCTCAAAAAAAACCCTAAACCCCACCAAAACAAACAAACCTAAACAACTAATACCTAAAGTGAAATGTAGAACATAAAGTGGAGAAAATTTACATATAGAAATATCCTTCTTTGTAGTCCTGTTGCCTTTCCTAAATTCTGTTGTGGCATAAGCAGGTTTTCTGACATGTAAATCATAGGTTTTCCTAAGGCAATAGCAGGAGAAAATAATGTGGAAAGAGTATTTTTAAGATAGCAGAGTGGAGTAATCCAGAGTTATAAAATGGTAGATCTGACGTCATTTAAGATAGGTAAGTAGTTCATGTGCATTTGAACATTTTAAACTGTGTAATCATGTTTTGCCTCTTTCTCTCTCTCCGTGTCCTTACGACCTGTGGGATCTCTGCCTTATCCAGACTATAAGTTAGAGTTGCCCAGAGATATGCAGGCATAAGCAGTGGAAGAGACTGTGCATTTCTTGCAGTTGATGTGTAGTAGATAAATCAAAGATTATAGGAAAGGAAATGTATAGTTAAGAAGTTAGACAAGACTCTGAAAAATAGGACTGTACTCTTGTCTCTACCACTGATGTTTAGTAAAGTCGGTGACGTTTTCATATCATGCATGTATTTCCCCAGCAAAAGCTGGGGAATAGTGCTGACTATGAGATCCTACACTCTGATTAATCAGAAGTGTTGAACACCCACATCTACCCCTGAAGTCACTGGAGAGCTGTGTTTTGAGTCTACAGAATAATGAATAGTGCTATCTCCTTTTCCAGCTCATGTGCCAGATGTGTTAGATATTGTGTATCTGTATCTCTCTAACTGTAATCATGTCTTTTGTCATCTGTAGAAGTCAGATGCAGCCTTTTTCAAGGCTACAGTAAAAATAATACATCTGAATCACTTGTATCCTCTAGTGATGAGCACCAAACAAATGCCTGGACAAAGTAAATAAATTTGTCTTCAGAGAGGGTTTTGAACTACATATAGGAATTAAAGTCCACTACAAAGGATTACATTATGAGCAATGGAACTGCGGAGTAAGGTGCTCATAAAACGAGCATTGTCTAACTTGTGCATTAAATAAAGCAAGATTGGTGCCATGTAGTAACAGACTGTATCGTAAACTATTTATTAATCAAGCCTACATTTAGGCTGGGTTCAGATTGCATATGAATTTTTTTTTTTTTTTAACACATATGTACTGGATTGCGTAACCTGACTGATATTCCTAAAAGTGTGTGCATACACAGTAACTAAAAGTGAAACAATTTCAGTACCTTCAATAATATCAGGATAGGACCTTTTAGTAGGGAAGATTGTACAGCTCCAGATAAGATTCTAAAACATGATTTAATTCTGATTTTTTCCTCTTCTATTTCATTCTTAGTTCCTTGAGTAATTTCTATAGAAGTGAAATCCAACTCCTGCCACAAGGAGCAAAGACTTTAGCTGTTTGAGAGCAAAAACTCATGTAGGAATGGGTCTGTTTTCTCTGGTTGGAGGTTTGTATTCCTACTACAGTCACTCTTCTTAACATAATCCCCCCTTTCTTGTGAAGAAGAACAGAATTCCTGTGTTTCTGTCCCTTATTTTTGCATTTCACTGCATGTAAACAAAACAATTCTATGGCATATGCTGAGTAAGTTTGCTTTGAGATTGCTCAGGAAGTGTCAGACTTACCACACATGCTTTGCAAAGCCAGATGGGGTGATGAACTGTATCTTTTCAGAAGCCTTAGGCTCAGCAGCAAGTACAGTGATGCTGTATGTATAGCTACTCCACCTTTACCCTTTTGCCTTTCGATGTGAATTGTATTGTGTGCAGAATTTTGTGAGCTTGCAGTTAAGCAAATTGCTCTCTAAACTATTGAGAAGAGACACTGGAAGAATTTTAGATAGTGTTATGTGGTTTTGATAAGCTAATAAACTTCCTTCAGATCAGCCAGTGAACTCAGCTGCCTTCTTACCTTTCCAGCTTGTTTTCCTGCTTGATGGATGTTTGAACATCCAAATCCAACAAAGTAACCCAGAAAAAAGGTTGAATATGTAATTCATAAAACAGAATAATTCACTTCATTTGTATGTGCTTGAAAGCAAAAAAAAGTTTATTATTTACTTTGTAATTTGGCCTGGAATATAATTGCAGGATGCAGAATACAAGCTGTGATTTTTATCTGTAGCCTCCTTTTTTATCACTCTTAAACTGTGTTTGGTTTTCTCTCTTGTATAGCTGGAACAGGAGTGTGAGAGAAAGGTAACCTCAGAAATACCAATTTTTAAATGTGTTCTGGATTCTGCATTAGTCTTTTGCTATGAAAATTAACTGCCGTATACCCTCAATAAAAGTAGAGGTAGGGAGATAAATAAAAATGTTAAGAGAAGAAATGACCAAGAAACTGAATTTATATTCTCAAGTGATTCAGGAATCATACTCTAATTCACTGCTCAAATTGTGTTTACAAGGGTAGAATTGTAAATTTTCACTCCCACATGTCAGGAAACCTTCCTAAGAGGGCTAAAAGAATGATGGCAGCTGTAGAAGTTACTAAGGTATTGTCATTATTTAAGGTGATTTTTCAACAAAGGATAGATTAATTTCTTGAACTTTGTGTTGGAATGAGAAAGAATATTGGTGGCTTTTGAAATTTCATGTCACAGAGCAGAACAGATTTCTTAAAATAGGTTAGAAAATTTCCATCAGTACCTAACACTTTGAAAGCTACTAAGGTAGAAGTTACTTTTATTACTTGTTTTTTTTCTGCAGGGATAGCATTTTGTTACTCTATTGAGTGAGTTACAGTGTATTTTCCTGGTCTTTAATGTTTGGTTTGATTTCAGTGCCTTGGCATAAAGATGACAATCTCTTTAATAATGTCTTTTATAATATGTCCAGATTTATGAGTAAATGTATTTGAGCAATCTTAATTCTAATCAAGTGAAACTTCTTGTGAAAGAATCTATAAAACTGACATTTGGTCCTGTTTATATAGTCTAGGAGGTTGTGCTGTGAGAGATAGTGAGGCAAGAGATGATCATGGAGCCTTGCTTTGCACCCTGAAGGAATGAAGGCACATTTCCTGGATGTACCCTCTACTGGTGCAGGTGGCAGGGAAACTCACACTGCTGTGGACACCAAATTTCTGTAGTCACATCAAGTCCTGCATGATGCGTCCTGACACAGCATTCCTGATCCAAAGTGTCCTTGGTCTCTTGTTCCTGAAATCCCTTCTTTTCCTGTGGGGTCAAACACAGTCACTACCTTCTTAAGGGTCTCAGTCTGTAAGTCAATCTGGTGTTAGTGCTGATGCTTCACAAATGAGTTGTTTGTGGAACTCAATCAACGTGATTTTGAAAACCTGGGAAGATAGCTCCATCTCATTGGTGGATAGGCAGGTTGAATGGGCAACCTGCACCTCTATCTAGCAGATCGAAACACGATGAACCAACAAGCCGCTTGTCTGTGCAGCAGTGGCTGAGCTGGCAGAAGTGAACAACTGCTCCTAAGGACAGAGCCCTGGCTAGGGGCATGGGAGCATGAGACCATTGTGGTGATGTCTATTGATAGGCAGTGGTTACAGTGGGAACACTGTTTCCTCATTTTTTCTCAGTTTGTTTCAGTGAAAATTTTTGGGTCAAGAGTAGTCCTGTTGGTAATTTATGATGTGACGTTCAACCAGATATGAACTTTGACCATTTTTCATGCATCTTGCTAATGATGGGTCACACAGTTTCACTGGAAGGTTTCAAAGATTAAAGCCATCAGAAAATGCAGCACTGCTGACTGATATTCTCTGACCCCATGACCTACCAAAGGTCATAGTGCCACATTAAATAAGGCTGTCTCAAGCTCATCACTTCTTTTGGATTTCAACACAGATTTTAAAAAGATGATAAGGCTTGATTTAAGGACGTTCAGGATTTGTCTGCTGTGTCCATAAAGCAGGCAATTTTAATTAACATTTATTCTTTGTGTTAAAAATGTCATTCTTTTAATAGAAATTTGTCTAGCTTCCTCTTACAACAAATTATTTTCTATAAGTAGTCTTTTGCCACCTACGTACCAGAAGGTACTGGTTGACTTTATTTAATTTATTTTTAATAGATACAGCTCTGGATTATACATAGAATGTGATCTGGTAGCAAGAGGCCCCTCTTTTATGATATTGTGTAGTTGTCCTTGTAAAGTATCCAACAACATAGGTGGATGTTCTCCCATCCATGCAAGTAAACATCAGTCTTTAAGTCTGCAATTCAGCATGAAAATTACTTTGTCTTCTTTCTGTGTAGAGGGCATTGGAACAGCTCAGGGCATTGGAACAGCTCTCCTCAGCTCAGTCTGAAACAGAAGCATAAACAAGAGAGAAAATACTTTTGATTTTTGTGCTTTGTTGTCTGATGCTTTACTGTACGCATTTGGACTCCGGTAAAGTAGATATAAAATGCTGGGATAGCAGCATGAGTCATTAGCAAGGTGGTTATGTTAGGTGCCGCGAAGTGTAAACTTGGCTCCACTTTCAATGTCCAGGAATTCCAGCAGTAGTGTCATGCTGAAATAGACATGATTACAGTAAAGGTAATGTTGCAATTTCCATGTGTCCCTTTGAGTTGTTTGTAACCTGGCCCAAATGCACATAAGGAGCAGCTTCCATTTTCACTTAGCTGTGGGGTGCTCTGAGTGCTGGGAGCAAAGGGAGCGTGAAAGTCACTAACTGCTTTCTTATGTCTTTCTGCGTTTGGCATGCACTATAGAAAACTGGATTTTTTTTACTAGCTTAGCCAACTTAACCTTTGATATAAAGCTTTACTGAACAGCACTTCTCCAGTAGGAGATCCACTATATTGTGACTCTTGATACAATATACTGTATATATTTAGCCCTGAAACTGCACTTCTTGTTATACTAGTATTTTAATTTACTGTGTTTCTTCCTACTATTGCCTTTGAAACTCAGTGGAGCTCTGCAGGGGTGTCTCAGTCTCCAGTTTCATATCTCCTTTGAGCTATTGCATTACAATCATTTGTCAAACATAAGCAGGAGTCAAGGAAATGGAGCACCTCAAGTGGCTGGCACTGTTTAGCAGATATCCTTCTATTTTTGCTGAATGTTTACATACCTCAAGAGTACTGATATGTCTGAGCAAGATAAGATACACAGAAAGTTTGTAACACCTTCATTTTATTATGGCAGCTCTGATTGCATATAAAAATTGTACATTATTAGCATCTGCTATGGCAGTTGTTAAAACACAGTTCCTTTGTGTGCAGCCTTTGACTGGGATAGAGTTAATTTTTTTTTTTTCGTAGTAGCTAATGTGTTTTGGATTTGTGCTGAAAATAGCGTAAATAATAGAGAGATGTTTTCAATATTGCTAACCAGTGCTTACAAAGCCTCTTCTGCTTCTCACAGCACTCCTCCAATGAGCAGGCCAGGAGTACACAAGAAGCTGGGCAGGGACACAGGTGGAACAGCTACTCCAACTGATCAAAGAGATATCCCATACCATACGACATCATGCTCAGCATATGAACCTCAGGGGAAGAAAAAGAAAGGGGGGACATCTGGAGTGATAGTGTTTACCTTCCCAAGTAACTGTCATGTGTGACGGAGCCCTGCTTTTCTGGAGAAGGCTGAACACCTGCCTGTCAACGCGAAATGCTGGAACAGGTGGACCTCAAAGTGACTGTAGCTGTGGATAAGTCTATGCCAAAGCAGCTATACCACTGGAAAGACTGTGGCTCATAGATAAGGCTCTACCTGGGGCACGTATGCCCCTAAGAGACTGCAGTCTGAGAATAAGTCCAAGCCAGAGCAGGGGCAAGGGAAAGAGTTCATTGCAACTGGTCCAAAGAGACTAGGGTGGATTGTAATGAAGATACCTTTAATCATGTAACCCATAATTAGAATTACATGTTTTAGGAATTGCTGTAGTAGGAATCACCTGAACCATGGATGCAGTCATGATGTTGCCTTATCTAGGCATAATTGCATGTACACTGCTGTTGTAAGCATTTCATGTTGTGGTTAAAAAAACTATAGCACCTCTTGCAAATTGGCTAAGGCAGTGAAGTCCTTGGAAGAAAACAGTCGAAGATTTCCACTGGACTGGAGGCTGGCTGATGTAGTGCCCATCTGCAAGAAGGGTTGCAGGGAGGATCCAGGGAACTACAGGCCAGTCAGTCTGACCTCAGTGCCAGGGAAAGTCATGGAACAGGTGATCTTGACTGCTATCATGAAGCACATGCAAGAGAACTGGGTGATCAGGCCCAACCAACATGGGTTCACAAAAGGCAGGTCCTGCCAAACTAACCTGATTGCCTTCTATGACCCTGGCTTGTATCGGGGGCGGTGTGACCCGCAGGTCCAGGGAGGTGATTCTCCCTCTGTATTCAGCACTGGTGGGGCCACTCCTTGAGTATTGTGTCCAGTTCTGGGCCCCTCAGCACAAGAAGGATATTGAGGCTCTGGAGCAAGTCCAGAGAAGAGCAACAAGGCTGGTGAAGGGGCTGGAGAACAGACCCTGTGAGGGGCAGCTGAGAGAGCTGGGGTTGTTTAGCCTGGAGAAGAGGAGGCTGAGAGGAGACCTCAGTGCTCTCTACAAGTACCTGAAAGGAGGTTGTGGAGAGGAGGGAGCTGGCCTCTTCTCCCTAGTGACAGGGGACAGGACAAGAGGGAATGGCCTCAAGCTCCACCAGAGGAGATTTAGGCTGGAGATTAGGAGGAGGTTTTTCACACAGAGGGTCATTGGGCATTGGAATAGGCTGCCCAGGGAGGTGGTTGAGTCACCTTCCCTGGAGGTGTTTAAGGCACGGGTGGATGAGGTCTTGAGGGACTTGGTTTAGTGTTAGATAGGAATGGTTGGACTAGAAGATCCGATGGGTCCCTTCCAACCTGGCTGTTCTGTGATTCTGTGATTCTATGACAAAGTGACTCAGCTACTGGACGAGGGAAAGGCTGTGGATGTGGTCTTCCTGGACTTCAGTAAAACCTTTGACACAGTTTCTCACAGCATTCTGCTGCGGAAACTGTCAGCCTCTGGCCTGGACAGGCGCACACTCTCTTGGGTAGAATACTGGTTGAGTGGTCGGGCCCAGAGAGTCGTAGTAAATGGTGTTAAATCCAGCTGGAGACCAGTGACAAGTGGGGTTCCCCAGGGCTCAGTGCTGGGTCCAACCCTGTTCAATGTCTTCATCTATGACCTAGATGAAGGCATTGAGTGTACCCTTAGCAAATTTGTGGATGACACTAAGCTGTGTGCAAGTGTCAATCTGCTGGAGGGTAGGGAGGCTCTGCAAAGGGACCTAAACAGGCTGGACCACTGGGCTGAGTCTGATGGCATGAGGTTTAACGTGGCCAAATGCCGGGTCCTGCACTTGGGGCACAACAACCCTATGCAGAGCTACAGACTGCGAGAAGTCTGGCTGGAAAGCTGCCTGGAGGAGAGGGACCTGGGGGTGTTGGTTGACAGCCGACTGAACATGGGCCAGCCGTGTGCCCAGGTGGCCAAGAAGGCCAATGGCATCTTGGTTTGTATCAGAAATGGCGTGACCAGCAGGTCCAGGGAGGTTATTCTCCCCCTGTACTGGTGAGACTGCTCCTCAAATCCTATCTTCAGTTCTGAACCCCTCAGCACAAGAAGGATGTTGAGGCTCTGGAGCGAGTCCAGAGAAGAACGACAAAGCTGGTGAAGGGTCTGGAGAACAGGCCTTATGAGGAGTGGCTGAGAGAGCTGGGGTTGTTTAGCCTGGAGAAGAGGAGGCTGAGAGGAGACCTCATTACTCTCTACAACTACCTGAAAGGAGATTGTGGAGAGGAGGGAGATGGCACTTTCTTCCAAGTGACAGGGGACAGGACAAGAGGGAATGGCCTTAAGCTGCACCAAGGGAGATTTAGGCTAGAGATTAGGGGGAAGTTTTTAATGGAAAGGGTTATTGGGCATTGGGATAGGCTGTCCAGGGAGGTGGTTGATTCACCTTCCCTGGAGGTGTTTAAGGCACTGGTGGATGAGGTCCTGAGGGACATGGTTTAGTGTTTGATAGGAATGGTTGGACTTGATGATCCGACGGGTCTCTTCCAACCTGGTGATTCTATGATTCTAGATGGAGACCTTTGTTTATGGTGTGATTTTCTTCTCCATCCTTAAGACTCCAGACTGTACATGCTGTCTGCATCCCATTTCCATTCCACAGTAGTGTTATGAACCATCACAGGATGGTTGTCCCAGTGACTGGCAGTGGAATAAACTATGTAGAATCTATTATATGTATTTGGCATAAGTTTATCTAGTAAAATTGGTGATTGCAGGTACATATGCATTGTGTATACTACAGATTACATTTTATAATATGAATAGCAGTGAATGTTTAACTACTGTAGGTATCCCATGGTCTAAATGAATGTGTACTTTTCAAACAAGACTCTCCCACTCCTTTTTCTTACAGTTTTGTGGAAGTGGGTTTGTAACAATACAATGTATATAGCTATGATGTATTTTTTCTTATTCTAAAACAAACCACAAGTTTCCCATTCATGTTTTAAAAATTTTGAAGTGGCTAAATCTTTGTTGACTCCCTGATTATAAATCTAGTATTTGATTTGAATCCTCAATTGAACCAATTTCTTCCATGATTTATTTCACTTAACAACACAAATGTAAAGTGTGGCCTCTGGCCCTAATGAAATCCTTTAAATGCAGTCCTTGTAGCAAAAGGTTAAGGGGGAAAAGCACAGTTTAATTTAATTTCCCAATAATGCTTTACAGGAGTCTTTGTGAATGGACTTGCTTCTGGAGTTTTCTAACACCCCTGTGTCTGAAACTGTAGTCAATTTGCAGCCTAGAATCTGCTATATGAAGATTACATACATGAGAGAGGTTGGAGGGCAGTGGGATACAGGACCTTCCCGCTAAATTACTAATCCAAATTGGGCCTTAGTCAATCTTTTATAAAGTTGTCAACATCCAATGACCTATATGAAATAAGTTAGTAGCTTCAGTCTGGTTCCTAGAGAGGTGCGCGCATCAGAAGAGCAATCAACCGGCACTAATTGGCACCCTGGCTAGCAGCCTCAGCAGAGAGCCAAAGGTCCGTAGAGAAACGGAGACTGAGGTTCTCTCTCAAGCTTAAAGATGCTCCCTCTGGGTTGGAGTTTAGGGCATGTTTGTAATGTCACATGTGGAATATTCTGTGCATCTTGCAATGCTAAACTGGAGCTGTGGCTAGGGCGCTGCAATCCTAAGGGCTTTCATAGGGCATTTTGAATGCCACAGAGTATGTTAAACCCAAAATCACTCCAGGTTTCCTTCAGACATAAACTTGAAGAGAACATTCACTAAGCAATAACCTGAAATTCTGAGATGTCAGATGACAAATAATCACTCCAGTTGAGGGACTGCACTAGGAAAGGGAAAGAGAGGCACTGGGTACTCCTTAAAGACAAAACTTTCTCAGGTCCATGACCAACGTGCATAAGTAACTTTGCTCTGCCAATTTTTCCACCTGCTGGGCTCAGAAAGGTTATAAATTAATGCTACTTAAATATTGATAATATACTATTTTGTGAGTAGGTTTGTGAAATTCTGCTCATTATAAAAACATAGTAACACATGATCTTCCTACACTTGGAATTCTTACCAGATCATAACAATTTCAGATAGTTTATTATGGGTTATTATCTTCCCCAAAGCCTTACATTTAAGAAGCTTATTCCTTGTTTTGTTGTTCTGTTTGCAAAGTTTCAGTCATTCAAGCAGGTTGGAAATGTCATGAACTTGAAACTGTCAGCCCACTCAGCATGAATAGAGCTAGTGAAGTAGTTCTAAATTAAAATATGAATAATGTACCTACCTAGTATTTTAAGCCAGGTAGTCAAAGGTGATAAAATATTGTTTCCAAATTAGAAGTTGAGTAAATTATCTTTACCTCAATTTAGCCTTGAACATATGAAGGAATAATGAGCAGCAATGACATGTTTGTTTGTCTGTGGTTTTCTACTAAGCAGAAAAAAAGAGGTTAATTTGATGGAAGTTAGTCTGTTTCACAAAATATTTAGTTTCAGAAAGCAATTTTTGTCCCCTTAGGTATTGTCCTTACAGATAAAGATGAAATGAAGATCCTGCATAGAGCGCACACACTTCCAGAAATCAGATCACACTTTTTTCTCCAAGACTGCATTACTGGAGTTACCAAAGACCTGCTGCAATTCCTCGCTTTCCCTTCCCCCACTCCCCAAATGACAGAGTTCTGAAAATAACACGCTTTTCCAGTCGTACAACAGACTTTTTTCACTGTCTCTGTTCTCTCTCACTGGGTGATGTGGAGCACTTTTATCTAACAGACTAAAATTGGAATAGCACAGAAAGTAAGACAGTATTTACATCTCTAAGTCTGGGATCATCAGCTGCTGTGAAAAAAAAAAGGGGGAGTTTGAAGGTAGACCCTACTCTCAACATTCCTATGGCCCAATGCTGAAAAAGTCACTCTGAATATTGCTGTATGCTTGTGTTTTAATAGTTTGCACTGAAACACAGTGGGGTCCTAAGTGTTACCATTTGCAAATTCCCACCTGTCATTTGTGTTTCCGGAAACTCTATCCCTCTGCAGTCTGGACATTGCCCCAGGTGGTGTCTGACTCTTAACCCAAATCAAACAGTAATTGTTCAGACACTGTCTGGCTCTCGTGCAGTGGAGGCACAACTGCCTTCTAGCTACCTCTTAGTGAGCCTAGGCAAGGATTTCCTTCAGGAACTCTGCAGCTTGTTTTCCACAGAGGCCTTTAGGATAAGGTTTTGGGGTTCCAGTCCCCATTGCCCCCCTGGCTTTGTTTGCAGTAGGGTGCAGCACACTTTATGAGAAGACTGCACACTGTAAAAGTGTGTGATGTAAGAGTGGTAACGTGCTAAAGGGCAAGCATAGGCTTTCATTTTTCCTTTTACTTGTATTTTGCTAATATAGCTTAACCTATGTGTGGCCAGACCACAGCTACAGAACTGTAAGTGGTTTGCCAGCAGCTGAGATGTGGTTGCCAAACCAGCTTTTAAGACCACTGACAGGAGTCAGTTATTGCAGGGTAACTCAGATATCTGTCTGCTGAAACAAAAATCCCTGCAGGTTCCTCTGAGGCTGCCATCTGAATGGCTGTAGGTCACAGCTATACAACCCCCTTGGCTGTCTCTACAGTGATATTCCTACAAGTTGTGTAGACATGAGCTGTGCCCAGAGTTCCCCATCTCATCAGTTCCTCAAGGCATGGGGCATAGATTCAGACTAGCCTGCAGAATCAGAAATTCTCCAAAGGGATTAAAACAAAACTGTTGAACACTGATAAATCCTTGTGAACTGGGCTTAACCATAGTAACCCTATGTTTAGGACTGCAGCTCCTGATACTGCAAGAGGTGACAGACTCCTTGGTTATAAAATCAGAGGGGTTCTAGATCAAATGTGAAGAAAGGACTGAAAGTAAGACAGTGTTTGAAGATATATGCAGACAGCCACAAACACTTTGGGAAGTGAGGATTACCCTGCTTGACTTAGCCAAAATGGCAGGATGTCATATGGGTTTATGCCCAAGACCCCAGATTATTTGATCCAATTTGAACCTATTTATTTGGCCTCTTAGCTTGAACTTCCACTGTTGTCATCTCTGGATCCAATGGAAGCAGCATCACATATATTCTGGACCTGGAAACAACCAGTGTCTTCAGTGACAGGGACAGAGAAGTAACTTAAGTTTTACACAATAAATAAATGATTCAATGTTATGAAAACTAGTCAGCAATAATGGCTTAATGTTCTAGTTCCCTTTCTTTAATGACTAAACTAAAAAGTATGACTTTGCACTTCCAGATTTTAATATGAATCCCATGCCATCTCTGGTAACTCATGTTAATCCTAGGGAGGACCAAAAGAATCTAATAACATATGCACACTACTATAATAAATGATGGCTGGATTCCAGATAAAATATTTACCTTTTATCTCATGTATCAGAAAATTTATTTGGTAAAGTAGTGATGAGCTCGCAGAAAATATTATAAAAGCATAGTAATGACATATGGTCACGTCTTTCTTGCAGTGGATCTCCATCATGGGACTTGATCTGTTTTTTTTTCTACATTCTTCACAAAGGAGCCCTCAAAATAGCACTGTTAGTGCCCTGTTCATTACTTATTTTGCTTTGATTGTTACCCCACTTGTGTTTTTGTTGTATGGACCATTCCTTTTCTTCCATTGTCCATTCACTTCGTATTTTCAAATATTTTTGTGGTTTTATATTTCAACTGATTTTTCATGGATTTTTCAGTACCGCAGAACATGGCCTTCCATTTTTAACACACATTCAAGTTTTACTGTAACTGCAGAAAATGGTGAAAGTTAATCTTTGAGTCTGTGCTAGATCCTTTCTGAGGATCTGAGTTCTTTTTTTTTTTTTAGCCGTTGCAGGGCTTTTTTTTTTTAGGTAAAATACAGTCTACTTTTTGCAAAACACCTATTACTTTACACCAAGTAGCACTTCCTTGTTTCAGGACTTTCTGATGTTTACAGCCACATGTGAGAACAAAACTAAGGTTTTTACTTGTTACTGAGTAAAACCTGTATGATAACGAAGTCTGTGTTTGAAACAGTCTATGTTTTAAATAGAAATTTTACAGATTAGAAACTGAGGTACAGAGCAATTAAGTTGTTTCATTGAAGATAAGGGAGATCTGTGGTAGAGCTCTGCTCATGTTTTGAACATGTTTCAAGACTTTTCTTCTTGCTTACAAGTGAGATTCTTGTGACCTCATTTACTAGCATAGGAAACAGTATTGGAATTGGTCCAGAGGAGGGCTATGCATATAATCAGAGGGCTGGAGCACCTCTGCTGTGAAGACAGGCTGAGAGAGAGGGGATTGTTCAACTTGGAGAAGAAAAGGCTTCGAGAAGAACTTATAGTAGCCTTCCAGTACCTAAATGGCACATACAAGAAAACTGAGGAGAGACTTTTTACAAGGGCATATAGTGATAGGAAGAGAGGGAATGGCTTTAAATTGGAGAGGGGAAGATGAGACATTAGGAAAAAATTCTTCACTATGAGAGTGGTGCAGCACAGGAACAGGTTGCCCAGGGAAGCTGTGGCTGCCCCATCCCTGGAGTTGTTCAAGGCCAGGTTGGATGCGGCCTTTGAGGAGCCTGATCTAGTGGGTGGTATCCCTGCCCATGTCAGGAAAGTTGGAACTGGATGACATTTAAGGTCCTTTCCAACCCAAATTGTTCTATGATTCTGTGATGTATAGAAGGAAAAGTTACAGCTCTCTTTATCTTGAGGAGATGGGGAGAATTCATTATAATAGTTATCAACTCCTGTATTATTCCTTCTGTTAGTATGTTCTGTCTCTGTTCTGTTTGGATCAGTGGCATCTGGGAATGTGGTATAGGTCTGAACTAAACTATCTCCAGAGATGGAGGAGTGACTGTAGACAGAATGGCCTGATGGGGAAGATCGTCTTGCCTGCCCACATGCTGCTCAGACAGATCTGTACCTTATCTTTGCACCGTTGTGGTTGTAGAGGCAGTTCCCAGTATTTCAGGAAGCTGCCATACGGAGGCAGAGACACCTTAGGAAGGCACAAGGGTGCTAGTGGTTTCCATGGGTACCACGAAGTGCAGAAGAGAAGGCAAGAAATTCCAGCCATGTTTTCCAACCTTGACCAGGCCTCAAGAGAAGAAGAGGGCATGCCTGCTGTGTATCTGTAGCCCACAATGGCCTGAGATTTTTGTGCAGTTGTTACAGTTTGAGATGATGTCTCCAAGCTGGGAAAACAATTTCCTTGTCGCTGAGCGTGGATCACCTTCAGACTGCAAATCTGAGTTGATGGAGTCCCAGATTGCTGCTTGTTGTAAAAATTTAAGGAGAAGGTATGCTTTTGCATGCACTTGAACACAACAATAATGAAAATATTTAAAAAAAATAATAATTAAAATAATATTGAGCATAATCAGTAATCTATTAGTAAAGAATGGGGTTTTATTTCTTCTGTGTCAGTTTTCTTGAGAGATATCAGGTGGATAAAATATATGTGCTTGTGGTGTCTTTGTCACTTTTCTAGATTTTTCATTTAGTTCATGATTTTATTTAATGGAAGAGTCACTTCTCATGTATTGGCTTGACAATTTACAAGCATTTGTTTGTGCTGAATTAAGCACATTTCTAAACTTTGTATGTTGCTGCTGACAGTTTGGGGATTGATTTTTATCCCTAGAGAGATGCCATTTTGTCTTTAAGGCAAATTGAAGCTGACTGCTGAAGCATTCCTTGATAAGAGAGAGAACCTACTTTAGGGAGATTTTTCTACTAAGAATTCATTTTAAACTGAGGAGCTTCAGCAAGGTCATGTTTTTCATGACACCAAAAAACCAGTTCACAGACAAAGAAGTAGCATTAACTTCAGAGAAAATAAATCAGAGCAAATATTCTTAAGCTTTTTTTCCTGTCTAGTTCACTGACAGGGAGAAATGCCTAGATATGCAGTAGGTAACAATTTTCCAGACTTTTATTCTGAAAGCACATGTTAAATGCTGGTGTGGGCTGTGGCAGAAGAACATTTAATCCATCCATGTTTTTTCATGTGTGAGTTTAAATTTTAACACTTCTGTAACATTTACAGGACATTCAGATTCTTTCAGGGACAGATTCACTGCTTGTCCACATTGACAACGTGGGGCAGGGTTTGCAGGCATCTGTGGATTAATCTAACAGAGCTATCTGTGAGGATGTAGAATCTCCACTAAACAGGTGCTTTAGGAAGTCTTCTTTCACATTAAGTAGAGCTAGAAACCTTCTTTTTTTATAGTAGGCTCTGTGACTGGACATACAGGGTTAGGGTTACCTTATAAACTTTCTCCAACTTACGTTCACCAACCCCTCACTCCCTTCCCCCAGGTCAGTCTGGCATAGATTTCAGATACATTAAGGTAGAAAAGGTACAGTTTGCAACACCAACATGTGGCTGATCTGGCTGCCACAAAAAGTAGGAGGAGAAAGTGAAATATTGTTCCTATATTAATGGGAATGCTGGTATTCAGTTGTGTATCTCTTCTTTCAAGTCTTTTTGGCTCTAGGTTTGTTCAATAGCTATATTTTTTTTACAAATATAATTAGCTATAACATAAAACAGTGCCTGTGTATGTATCTGGTCTATTTAATGTAGCCAAAATGAATGCAACCTTACACCTGAACAACAAAGATGAATCCAACCATCCTAGCCAATGGGCCAGCATAATGGTTTTTTGTGGTGGTACCTAGTATTTTGCTGATGAGGTGATGGACAGACAGTATTAAACTGTCATTTCATGGTTTTCCCTGGAATGACTGCATTCTCTTCAATCTCCATCTTCGTGTTTACTCATACTTTTAAGACCAAAGTGACTTAAAAAAAAGTAAATAACAAGCCTAGTCTTTCAATAAGGTACTAGATGGCAAACTTGAACCCACTTATCTTCATTTCCTGGAAATTATACCAGATGAGCTGAGTTTTTCACCTAAACAAGTTGTAAGAAACATTTTCTTGAGGAGAGTCCTATTCTGCTGGTAATAATATCTTCGTCAGAGAAGTTGCAGGTCTCTGCAGTCTTCCGTTAAACCTTCTTTGGGATCTTCTCATTCAATTTTTCACATGTTTGAGTCCTAAAAATATGATTTGTCTCAGTGTGTTGCTGGAGATTTAGCTATCATTTGATAGAATTTTCATTTGCCTCTTTGGTCTTTGTTTTCTCAGGTTCTTCCTGTAACACTTGTGACATTTCTCTCTTAGTAACTATTGGACTAAGACCCTTGCAAACACCAGGAAACAAAACTTAAAATATTAATCATACTGAAATGAAAAAAAAAACATTGTCAAATTTCAAATGTCATGTAAACCCAAAAGAAAACATTTGGCTGGTGTTTAGGATGGTGTATATGAGGCGTGAGAGGAAGCAGGGACTGACATTGTTTAGTTGCAGCTGATGAGCAATATTTCAGACCTACCACACTAACAGATACCAGGGGTAATCCAAACAGCAAAGAACCCAAATTCTCTACCATGTTCTTAATTCTAACAGTGTTGTTAATTAATTGTTAAGATTTTTAGTCAACTTCACTTTGGTACTTGGATCTTTTATTGAAATGGAGTTATCTTTAAATGATACCATAGAATTTATTAATAGTATGAAAGTCCAGGTAATCATATTGTCTCACTTTATCCTCCTACTTTTTGAAGCAGCTAGACCAGTTAGATGTTGACTTTTATGAACTGTACGTTTTCTGCTTTAACAAAGCTTGTTTCTATTTCATCCTTTTGTCTGAAGACTTCTGGTGTTTAGAATAAATGTTGTTCTCAGTGATTTTCCATTTTATGTATGAATATGTGCCTAATTAGAGGTAATTGTTTCCTTGTTCTTACAGCATCAGCCAAACAAGCAGATTTCATTTGCGTTTGCCTTTATGAGAGGGGGAGGATATCCATCCTAGGAAAAGTTTAACAGGGACTTTGGTAATATAGTATTTCTCTCTAACTCTTTCATTGTTCTGTAACTGTAACATATGTGCCTTCAATGTGTTTCAGCTACTTCACTAAGCTGTGGAAATCCTGGACACCTGTATATTCTGAGTGGTCAGGGAATGCAGGCATAATGTTATAATGTTATCACAAAGGCTGTCAATCATCAGGATTATTTTTTTTATAACAAGGCTTTAACATTTATTAGCATTACACTGGATTCTCATTTTTTTATTTGTAATTAAGAATGAATGCTTAATTTTACTGACTTTACTACAACTCGCTGAAACTATAGAGGTCCAAGAGTGAATTCTTATATATTTTTCTGGGACTCATACAAGATATTTAAATTGTTCTAATAATGACAGTATGCAAATTTTTATTAAGTTTGTAATTGTGAAGCAGGAGGGAGAACAATTTATAGAGGCAGGAGCAGGGGAAAACTTTAAGTAGCAGTGCATGGTGAATGAGGTGTACAACTTCCATTATCAATAGGAGCTGCATGTCTAATCCACCAGACTCAGTTCTGAAGAAAATGTACCCTGGGATGTCAGGTGTTAAGGGGAAGAATGGGCCTCTCACGTTCTTTGCACTTACAAGCCGGCTGTAACCTTTTGACTCTCTCTCTCTTTCTCTTCTTGAGTTTTGTTTCCTGAAAGGAAAAGGGGGTGGGGGAAGGCAGGGCAAGAAAGCTGAAAGAGTGGAAGGTCTATTTCAAAGTACTGTAGTATATTTGCAAGATTTTCCTTTTTTCCCCCCTGGAATTAGTTCTGCTTAGAAATGTTAAAGAAGCAGTAGCTTTTAACGTTGAGTATTTAGAGCACAACTTCAAGTATTAATATCTTACAGAGTACCACTGTCAACTCTATAAACTTTACATATTCTATCACAAGTGTTTTGCACATAGCTTTTTTATCTAACCAAAATGAATATAATTTCATTTAAGAGCATAACAGAGGGGGAGAGCTAGTTCTGTGAATTAATGTTGTAGGTATTGCTTTTTATATTGACCAGAGATATGCAGAAAAACAATCCCCCCAAATAACAAGAAATCCCTTTCATCCTCAAAGGATCCCTTAATGTAGCATGATCATATATTGATCACGTTGAACTTTGGGTGTACTCAGGCATGAAGACCTACATATGCAGAGAAAAATTTTATATAATACTCACACATTTCTTCTCCTTGCTATCTCTGAGTTGGTAAGGGTGAAAATATCTTGGTGCAATGAGGATGATGTATGTATCCTGGGTGAGCATTTACTTGTAAGTGTGAGAGAACGTGTGACAGATATAAGGGGAAGTAAGGGGTGGCTAATAAAGGTAGATCTTTTAAAAATTCATTGTTTCTGAGAAGAGCAGAATCTGGAAAAATATGTGAAAATATAAATTATCATTTCTTGAAATGCTGTTCGTTCTAGGCTGATCTTTATTAGAATGTAAAAATGGAAACACTAAAGCGGTGTTTGCTTTCATTCATGAAAAAGAGTCTAACTCATAGGGGTGCACCTTGAAAATGCTAAAGGAGTTTTATATATTTCTGTCTATCATCTTTGGTCTGAGGACCTCTACCTTTGTGTCTCTTTTCATTAGAGATTATTTTGAAATAAACCTTTGCTTGACTGAAATGTGGCAGCAATGGATTGGAGCCAATGGAGGGGTAATTTTACAGCCAGCAATCAGGAAAAGGAAGAGCCATTAGCCAGGGGACTCCACAGTGCCAAGAGGAGCCATTATTCTATTATTATTTCCAGTGTGGAAGCATTGTTTTAAGTTACCTTAAAAACATCCTTTCAAATTCTTTGTTATTTGTGTTGCAAATTTTCCATATCGACCTTTTGAAAAGTAAGTTGTGTGAATCGATAGTATATATCCAAATGGAGTGCCTGGGGTTTATTTTGCTTTAGAAATTGTAGGTTAAAGGGAAGCCTGAAATTAACTATAGTTCTTTGACTTAACCTGGAAGTTCACAGAGACTGTCCCGACATGGGGTGACTTTTCCATTTCTTAACACTTGCTGGGACCAAGACTCCAGGTAGCTTGTCTCCAGACAGGCACTATCTTCCTTTTTTTTTTTTCCTACTGTTAGGGACTCCAGCTCCTTGTGATTTAAGGATCCAGGCCTGTAAGCTTTCCAGGAACTTTACATTTAGATGGTTAAAGGAGAGAGTATGAAGTGTATATCATTATTCACGTATATGGATTTGCATTTATCTCCTGGAGACTGTAGGTATGATGAAGCCCACAATGGTTTGGGGTGATGTTTTGGTGGATTTGATGTAGATAGATTCCTTATTTTCAGTTACTCAGAAGTCCTGTGGCAGTAACTATTTTATGTTCACTGCTGCTTTAATTCCACTATGTAGAACATGTGTTGTGAAGTAGTATTGAAATGATCCATATAGTAAAGTTATTATCACTTTTTTTTTATTGATAGACTCTGGAGAGGTCAAAGCCTTACACTTGTAACACAAGGGATATTTGACATAATGTAAAAGATGAAACAATTTCTCCCAAATCATTTGAGCAGTACATTACAAGAATTGGAACAGAACCCAAATATGCTAAATCTCAGCCCATCATTTTGGTTACAAACCTGTCTTTTTTCCTTCAAAATTAAAATTTCCATGATTATTATTATTTCTACTGCCAGGTCTTTCTAAGGATTTAAATGTGACCTAATTTATTAAATGCTCTTATGTGCAAGAGAGAAGTAAAATCCTTTCCTCAGGGCTCTTACTCAGTGGCCCTGATCCTGCAATCTGATCTCTGGATGAATGTTTGAACTAACACAAGCCATGCTGCCAGTTCAGAGAGTTTGACTGTGTTTTTATTGAAGAAGAAACGTGTAGATTGAGGGTTGTCTACAACATCCTCAATGAATTTCAATACATTATACTACTTTCTTCTATTATTGTGTGTTTCCCTGACTCCTCTATGAGCTTTTGTGCAGCTGTTGCTCAGTTACCTTAAGTAGAGAGTGAAGTTTAGGATGATCTGGTTTTTTTTTTTTTTTTTCTACTATGTATAAGCCTTGGTCTGTGGCACTGCTTAAAGATGCTTTGCGATGCACCTTGAGATTAAAGTGGATCGCCCCTGCAGTGCATTGATCTTGTCTGGCCCAGAAAGGGGTTGTCATAGATCTGCTTTTGAAATCAGGGCTCCCTCATGGGTTTTTCCAAGGCATCATCTCCATGTCATTGGGTTGGCAGGATATGCTGAGGCTCTTTTTGAAGTTTTCGTTCACACCAAGGGGTGTATACTTGTCGTGTGGGAATTGTGCTAAGTCACACCCTCTTCTCCCTGTGTGTTCAATGCAGGATAACTTACTGCAGCATTTAAAAGTTGCAGACGTTTTTTGAAAGTAAATTGTTGGATTTGTTATATTGGAATACTAAAATGACAAGTACTATCCAAATGCTCTGAACTCATTTCTTGCAGATGACTGAAATATGTGGGCTGAACTTCATAAATTAATAAAACAATCCTATAAACATCTATTCCTTTTCAGCTACAGACAATAGTCTAATTTTAGGAAACACAACCATGTGCTTTGTCGAATATCACTCATGCTGGTATTATTTAGTTTTTGCATAATTGTGAAGCGAATATTGCTTTAAAGTCTGCTTCTATATCTCACATTTCAATTTCTATTTTTTCCTTAAGTACAAAAAAGTTTGTTTCCTATTTGTTATTGGAAAAGCAAAGTAACATTTCTTTACTCAAAACTTCTTCCTGCAAAACTGTAGTTCATGGAAAATATTTTCCAGCTTTCAGAGTTTGTTTGATTTTTGAACAGTTTTGGTTATGTAAGTTTTAATAAGTAGCTTTGGTGTACCCCTAATGGCACACCCCACACACTTATGTTGTGTGACCTAGGGTCACAAGTAATGGCTGCAAGCTAATTGATTGAGAAAGGCTTGTCTGACTGGGCCCCTTTGAGTCCTCCCTTTACATTCCTAAATTTCTGTAAAGGAGGCACTGGCAGCTTCGCCTGGTGAGAGGAGGGGTGGGGGAAAGGGAGGAAGTTTCTCAGTTTCTGATTATGCGCACAGTTTCCTTTTACTGAGCTTATGTTCTCCACCCACTACTTAGTAAGAACTCCTTAACAACCTAAAGCTTTATCCCTGTTAGTACCAGAAAAGTGATCTGAGTATTTATTGAGCAGAGAGAACAAACTGCTTGCTCCAGGCAGGGAGGAAGCTTATGGAAATGATATTAGACCTTTAGCAAAGTGCACAGCTGCATCATACAGAAGCTGAGACTCAAACTGACAGGCAAATAAGCCAGATCACGGAAAGGCCCTCTGTGTGGCAGCTCTGAGCTACCAAGTGTTGGACAACTAGGCAAAAAGTGCAATGGAGCAGGGCAGAAAATAACACACTAACTTCAGGCAACTGTTGCTCTTTCATGGTGAGTCCAGATTTGAAATACCATTTGAAATGTAGCTATTTTTGTTGTTTGTAAAAACCTTTTTGTTTTACCACAGCAATTCTTTTGCAAAGTTAATTGTGTTACAGGTTATTTGTCTGGATATGCACTTCAATTCTGAATGATACAGAAATGTACAGGGTTAGTTCTTTCCTTGCTACTTGCTCTCTCTCTTGCTTTTGCTTGCTTCGTGAGACAGGTCCCATTTCTAAAAGCATGCTGCATGTCTTATGATTGGGAAAGAAATCATTTTGCAGCTAGCACTTGATGTGCAGCTGCATGGAGGTGAACAAGTGAACATAATTTCTATGCAGTTTTGTGCAGTTTGAGCATTGTGGCACCTCTCCATTGCTCCTTATTTCACTGCCTTATCTTGAGAATGTACAGCACGGTCACTATGAAAAGAGCTTTGTGTTTGAATTCCTGGTGAGTCGAAGGGTCAGGGCCTATGAGTTATCTGCCTGCCAGCAAGACTCATTGCTGTGTCCCTTTATTTTTCAAGCTGAAATAGAAAAAACATGTGTCCTCATCCCTTTTTGATAAAAGTATTTTGAATTCAGTTTTTACATGCTGTTTATGTGTGCTTTGGTCTTCTGACAAACTCAGGTTTTGGGGGGAAGCCAGTTTTATTCTAGCCATACTTATTTTATTTATGCAAGCTTTCCTGCAGATTTTTGCACTCCTTTGTTGTGATACACACAAATCTTTCTTAAACCAAAATTCTGTGATTCTGATTTCTGCTAAGAGAAAAAACATTTGTACTTGGATACACGTTAGTGCAAAAATACCAGGGAGCTATTTAAGTTTTAGATAAGTTGTAAAACTATATAGAAGATAAAGCTTCAGTAAGTTTTGTCTCACTTATGGAGGGAAAAAAATACTTCTGGATAAGTTCTTGAACAGATTGTGTTAGATACACCAGTCATCTATTCTAATGGTAATAAATATGATCTGAGTATAACATTGTTTCAGTTAATGACTTTAGTTTGAAAAACCTGCTTTATTAGCACAGCAGAAAAATTAAACATTGCATCTTGACAGCAGCATTAGAAATATATTTGCAAAAAACTGCTGAGTGGGTGAAATTTAGAGCAATAAATCATCAAGGCATGCCAAAGTTACTCTATATATGATGCTTTAAGATGTCTCTGATTTAGAAGAGAAATGAGTTCTGATTTTCCTCCAGCAGAAATGTGATTCTGTACAAAATTATCTTCGTTATATTCTTCTTTAAATCAACAGTTTTCTTTTCAAGAAATAAATAAGCAATGTCAGAAGGTGTAAGAAATTCTCAGAATTATGTAGCAGTTAGTTGAGCTAAGGGGAAAAAGCTCATTCAGTAGAATAATTCTAATACGCAATATAAGTTGGTCAGATGAGCTCTACACAGAGGGTATGTTACTCCTTGGTTTTTGACCTAAGTTTGTCTGTTCATCTGAAACTTACTAAGCAGGATGCCTGTTTTAAAAAATACAATGATTCCTTCAGATTTGAGTTGATCTGACAGTACAGTCCCTTTCAAATGCAGAATTTCATGTTGTTCACTTATTTTGTCAAATTCTCATTTGACAGTTTGAGGTCTTTAGTTTGCCCATGAATTTTGAAAGGGGGAGAGAAAATTTTTTCAAAGAAATGCTAACAAATACAGATTTTGAAGGTGGTGCTGCAATGTGAGATGAAGTAAATGGACTCCATACTTCTTGTTTTCTTATTGTGAATTTAATTCCTATCCATCTTGCCTTGGGCTAAACCTTAGGCTTTCTACAAAAAAATTCTTGGCTGTGTCCTCAGTGCAGTTAAGGGTGTGTTTTTCTTTTAAGAGTTTCAGGGTTTGCTTTGAGGGAAAGAAATATGCCCTCTCATGTAACATAAATGTATGATTTTTTTTCTCTGGAGTACTGTTTACACCCTTAAAAACCGAAAGTAATAGAAACTTTGAGGCGGTGGTCTCCTTCAAGCTTTGGTGGTCCACTTGGAGAGCAAGGGATGGGGGGTGCTCTCATGCAACCACCTCCTCCATAGGTATACAAGCAGAAGACCAGCCCCTTTTGTCCTGTGCGGTTTCCATTGGCAAAATAAGGCATCGGTAATGTTGTGACACCAGATTAGGGGATTATGAAATATTTCTTCATGCTCTGATGACCAGCCTGGTGAAGAGGAAAGGTCTTAATGAGGAAAAGAATTTACTGAGTATTTTATGCCTGTATCTATCATTAAAAGGAGAATATCTGCTCCTAGTAGCTATGTTCAGAAACTCCTACAATAATGATGTGAATTAGGATTAAGTGTGTTCTTACTGACAGTCTGAGGACTGACACAAAATAACATGTCTGGCAGGAAGTTTAAACATCAATAGCATATCTCCAAATACTGCTATTTTCTCTTAGAGAAGAATCATGACCTCAGACTAAGATAATTATACTGACTTTTACGTGCTCTATGACACCAGTTAGAAAAAAACCCCTAGTTTTGAAAAGTTTAAAACACAGTTGCTTTATAGCTTTCATATCTTTGAAAGGTTTGTATTTAACATCTTTAATATTTTGACAAGCAGAAACTAGATTTGTTTTTTAAGTTACATGTAAAAATTACTCTGGAGGTTCACTTTTAGGTTTGTTCTGTTGTTCTGTGTGGAAGAAGGGATAGCTTTATTTACTAGACATATTCATTTTTTTGACACCTGTACAAGTCACAGAAACTAGTCTCCATGGTACCTGTGAGTATCTTTACTGTCACATGTCACATGTAGCTTCAAGACTAGCTGTTGATTTTCCTGTCAAAGAAAGGAACTAGTTTGTGCTGTCACAACAAGGTGATGTCTATACTGAGAGATGAAGGAAAATTGACAGGAACAGGAGAATTCTAGCACTTGTGGTGTCAGGGAATTGCAGGGCTGGTAAGACAAATTAAAAAAAAGAAAACCCCACATGTGTTATATTCTAGTGATTTTGAAGCTTATTTTTTAAAAGAATTTAAAAGAAGACAAAGAAAAAATTATTCTTCTCAGCTACAATTCATGGCTACATTTTAAAGTTCTTTTGTGACTACAATTACTTGGGCCTTAAACTTCTTTGATCTCCAAGATTTATGGATCCAGAAAACATAGATCTCTTAAAAAAAAAAAAAAAAAAAGACAGAGAGAGAAAGAAGGAGGGAGAAAGTGAGAATTGCCAGCATTGGAGTTTTGGAGTTCTGTAAATACTTGAGAGGGCAGGAAACAGAAGATGTACGCATGTTTGTCCATGAAAAACAAAGCAAGAGAGAGGAGACCTGGTCTTCGGAATACCCAAGTTGGTTTTCAGTTCATTTTTACTTTCCTGCAACATATTCAAAGCATCAGCAGAAGACAGTCCCAAGAGGTGATGATGAAGGTGAAAGGACAGATAAAAGGAGAAATGTATGTCTTGCAAGGAGATTTAAGTGATTATAATATGTGAGTTAAAACAAATGGATGCAGAGAAGCAGAAGTAATCAGGTATGAGGATAGCAGCAGTGATAAGAGATCATAAAGAGCAAAACAAAGGAGATGATATAAAAGTAGAGAACATGGCATGAGAGAGGAAACCCACCCTATCTGAAATGATCTGTCAGTTACTGATAAGATCCTGTGCTTTGGGAATTTTCAACTGATATTCAGTCTTCTGGCTTCTGTAAAGCAAGAGACAAAATACTTAGGAAAAACAATGGCAAAAGTGATTTCTTTCTCCTGGTTTCTTGAGAAGTATTTCCACTGCTGGCATTCAGGTTCATACCTGATGTAATAAATTCACCCAAGAAAAGGACTGTTCCTTCCAAAATTATGGTCACAACATTTCAGAGGCAGGGGGATGTGGGAGGGAGGGAACCTCTCTTTTCACCTAACATCCTCTATCTAGCAGTGAAGGTTTAGGTGAGGAAATCTTTCCAAGAGCAGCTCTTTGTGGCAGAGTTGCTTGAAGGTGTGCCAGAGCCCTTGCACTGCCTTTTCTTCCGCTTCTCTGCAGTCTCTGCATTGGTTTACATCTGTGGAAGATGCTTCCAAGAAATGGATTGGAATTGTCTCCATTATAAATAATGCTGAAAAAAAGATTATTTTTAACCTGGATAATCTGGTTCACCGTGTACACCACTGGCAGTTTTACTAGATCCAAGGCTGTGCAACTTGACTTTGCTAAGAGTGAGTATCAGTATCCTCTGAGAATATCATCTCTGGTTTAAATATATATATTAAATATATATATTAAAATTACTGTAAGCAACAGAAGTAGAAATAAATTATGCTGAAAGAGAAGTATACAAAAAAACCCCCCAAACCAGAAGTCTTTGAACAACAATTTTTGAAACAATGTGATCAACAGGTGGTTTGTGGAGTATTTTTAATTTAAAGTGTGTGAGGCAAAAAGTGTTCTAAATTGTTACATACAGGAGCTGTTAAAATATAGCTATTTCTTACATGTCTTTTGGTAGGAAGTGTTAGAGTACTTTTTTAATTTGTTATGAGGACTGTCTGACAATCTGGACATTGCATATGTATAGCACTGAGTGTCCTGTCCTTTGAGACCATGATGCTGAAAGAGCTTTGGAAGGAGCACATATCCAAGGTTAACTTTGCTGTATACTGAGAAGTAAAAGCACAGGATACAAAATATTGCCATCTTGGGGCATCTCACACCTGAAGAATGAATGAACCCCCTTTCTACCTTCCAGTTTCTTCAATCATTATTAATACTCAGTTTTGATGTAGATTATTTTTTTTTAACACTGCAGTTTGCTCTATTTCCTATAATTGTTTTGATTTCATAACTGAACCAGAAGTTAAGAATTGTGACCACTTTTTACTAGAGGTTTTTTTTGGTTTTTTTTCACAACGAGAATGAATGCCAGTATGAGGCATTCTGAGTGAACATCACTTGTTCAAATTTCATATGGATGTTGCCAGATGTATATTTGTATGGCTAATAGTATGAGATGATACTTTTTTTTCCCCATGAAGCCGTCATAGAGTGTAATTTGAGCAACAGAAGGCTGTATTAATTCAAAATCCACAGAGGTGTCTGGTTTTTTTTCCCCTCCCTATCTCATGCACCTTATACATGATTGCAATAATTCAACATTGTCTTCATTTCTGCTGGTGTTAACACCAATCCATTGACAACATTGCTGAGACTAGTTGGTAGACAAAACTTAGTTACTTGGCCATCTGGCTGTCACTGGCAGTACAGGTAGTGGCTACCTCCCCATCTTACCTCAAGGCTTGAACTATTTTAAGTTTCTTTCTTTTATTCAGACATTTGTATTTGAAACCTTGTTATTTTCAAAATAGAATCTCGCCATATACTACTGTACTATGGAGTATATATGCATTTTATTTTTGGCATATTGGCAGGTCACATTGAAGATAGCTTTTAAAATGTTTTTTTTTTTTAAATGCAAATATAGAAAATTCCATAGAAAATCACTGAAAAAATGTTTAATTATTCTGGTTAATATTTAAGTATCAGGGAATGGCAAGATTGTAACATACACGATCTTGACTTTATTGCATCTATTACATGTTTTATTTTATATTATTAAGTCAATTGAGTTATACATTTTTTTAATGGCATTCTTTATTTCACGTATTGAATCCACACAACTTTTGTCTAAAATTTGGTCATAACTGGCCCCCCTTCAATGTATATTTTATGTGTGTGTGTAAGATAAGTAAAAGCAATACATGACAGTCTATAGGGAAATATGAATGTTTTTAGAGGAAATGGATTTTAATCACTTACCTTATGTTATATTTAGTAATTATCTACTAAACCAAGTGATGCTATTACTGTAAACCCAATTTCTTTGTGTCTCAGTGATGAATTGACATCAGTAAACTGTTTCATACATGGCCTGAGATTGTGCCTGCAAAGAAATATTCAGTTGTTGCAGATGGGCTGCGAAAGGGAAAACTGATAGCAGACTTTTTTTGACCAGGACAAAACTGAATCATCAAAAATTTTAGATGGACATTTGACTGTTAAGCCTTAATTGAGAAGTCTGAATTGAGATACCTATGTATAGTTGCACATCAGCCTAATTTTCATGTGAGGGGGTTTGTACTTATGAAAGCTCTCCTGCTATGAACTGTTGCAAAGAACTTCCAGCTTCAGACGTGGGCTTGGTTGAACACCTTGAGAAAAAACGATATCTCAAGGTGCCATCTAACTTCTTTGTACCTTTGGACAAATCACTTTAAACATGCAATTTCTTGCTACTAAAATATTTTTAAGTATTTCTATTTATTTTTAAATTAATATGTTCCTTTTCAGCTCCAAGTACATTGATTTGACATCTATGTAGAATAATAGAAATATTGAATGGTGCATTTCTTTTAACTTTGCAGGTCTGATTTTCTGTGTTCTGTGTGTAATCATTGGTATCTGGCTGGATGTGCTTGTGGGTGTTCATTGCCATGTCTAAAATTAGGATGTTAGAGTCCTGTGTTTTGAAGTGTTAAGTATGGTGCATGTCAGACTTAAAGTAAGGTGCCAGATTCCTACCATTGTGAGAGCAGGGTCACTCATCACAGTTCCTAAAAGTGGATTTAAGAGCATAATCTTAAAATATATTAAAAAATCCCCAATATTTTTTTTTATAAACCAAAATAATATATTAAACCCAACCCATGTCCTGGCATTTCACAGAGCTGGTGAACTGTCACATTATTGAGAGTAGTATTCTTAAATATTTGTTATTACTCTCTTTCTAAGAAAGTGAAACTTCTACTAAGGTTTGTCTGTTGCCTTTTTTTCTCTTCCTCCTCCATGGGTTTTGAAACTTTTGTCTCTCAGTTAAATTTGAAAGTTGATATTCTCAATGAATATCATCTTTTATGAAAATCTTTGGCTCTAAGGAGGAAAGAAACCAAGATTGATGCCAATTTTGAGGAAAAGGCAGGCAGAACATAGCTGTTACACATTCTGTTTGGCAGTGGCTCACTGGCCAAACAAAATATATGCAGTCCCAAGCTAGTCACAGCACAGTTGTTCCTGCCAGGTGACAGCATAATAGGCAATGGGGAGAGATCTGGCCATTTGCAGAGAGAAGAAAGAATATGAAATTACACAGCATAGAGGATAAATCTGTAGAAAAGCAGGTTTCATTCAATCTGGTGCTTACAGGACACCTTGGGTTTGCTATTGCAAAAGAATAAAGGATCAAATGCCAGAAGATCGTAAAAGGATGTAAATTACTTACTACAAACAAACATGAACATCTTGTTTGCTGTTTTTTTTTCTATTTACTGAACATTTTATCCTGTGTGGAAAAAAACCCACAAACTATTTCAGTCATCACAAGCTGTACTAAACATGCAATATGTGTACTAATCTTTCATATGAGATGCCCAGCTGCAGTTTAGTTCTGTGTAAGTAATAACATAGGGGTACTGAGATACTAAACATACTTGTAAAAGTTAAGTTAGAGAAAAGCTATTTTTTCCAACTGGGAATTTAGCCAGAACTTGATTCTTGGTTCTGTTGAAGTCGGCATAGACATGTTTAGATGAGGATGAAATATTGATTTCTAAGCAGTTCAGTATTTTCTGTTTGCTTACATTTGAAATGCCTTTGTATTCAAACTTACCTTGGGTGGATTGCCTGATTCTGTAGACCTGGATTAGCTTTTTACAGATGAGAATGATAATACCAAAAATATTATTGCTTGCCTATTTTTTAATTCAAATAATGTTTATAAAGAGTTTTTTAATTCTCAGTCAAACAAGCTGCTTCAATGGCAATGAATGACCATTACCTTTTATGATTTAATTGATTACATGGAAAACATTAGAGATAATTGTCCTTCTCCTAAAATTGCGCAAGCTAAGGGAAAACACCAAATGATTCTTTGTTAATATGCTTTTAATTTATAAGCTGAATGAGTACCAGGTGGTGTTCATCAGCAATCACTAGTTCATTTATTAAAGGAAAATAAAGCTGTGACATTTGAATACCAGTTGTCTTTATTTATTTATTTTGTCTCATTTAGAAAGATAGTAAATTCTCAATATTCTCCTAGATACTTCTTAAGGTAGGAATGTTACCATTAGCAACAGGAAACCTTAATGGTTTAGGTCACTGCAGGCAGAATTCCATTCAGCAACAAATCTTGGATAGGATTTGTAACTTAGTTTAAAAAGTTATTAGGGTCTACTCTGTATTTTGACGTGATGAACAACAGAGGGAACATGCTTTTTAAAGCAAAAAATACCATGAAGTGTTAATAAAACCCTACAAAATATTTCAGCATTAGTGCAGGTTTGTATGTGTTTAAAATAGTGAGAAGTTTATCCTGGACCATTTTTTTGCCCCAGTAGTTCTCTTCTTTGTATTCTGTCTTTTGTGCAGATATGATCCTGAAGGCTGTCTCATGATTTTGTTTTTAAGGAATCCTGCTTCTAATTTGATGCAAATTCTTTGTGGTAGGGCCAATAGACATGAAAGTTCATGCTTCTCTGCATTAGTTTTGGTTCTGTTTAGGAGCAAGTTTTGCAGAAATCTCCTTGTCCATCACAGTGTATATTATGGGCACCACAATGAAGGAAGAAATCCCTGAGTTTCAAGCAAACAAAACCACTCTTGCTGACCACAGTAATGTTATTTTAAATTATTGATAAGAGAATCACAGGATCATTTAGATAGGATAAGACTTTTATAATCACTGCGTCCAAATGTAAACTTAACACGGCCAAGTCCACCACTAAACTGTATCACCAAGTGTGATAAGCTGACAGAACAATAATGTGAGAAACAAAATTAAAAAATGTTGTTTAGATGATGGAAAATTTCATGTCATTCTTTTGAAGTAAGATTTAATTGTGTACTTAGTTAGGTTTTAACTATGTGTTTAGTTAGATATCACAAGATGTAAGCATGTGTGAATAAAGATAGGGTTTCCTAATAGCTCAGTGTGGAGTAAGACATGAACTCATTCAGTTAAATTTTAAAAAGCACTTGGTTCTCTTTAATATGCAGCAAATAATATATAAACTATGTTTTAAAATAGCTGTTCCATCTCTTCATGGCAAGTGTTAAGGACATAGTGCTTCTGGAAATGGCTGTTTCATAGTTGTCCAAGATTACCATTTGGCAACATATCTGCAAACTCTTGTGCATCTGAACCTAACTGCCGGCAAGTGACTTCTCTGGCATTTAGACACTGCCTGTTCTTTGATATCTACTGTGCATACAAGTTCAATGTTCAGGATACCAGTCTCTTAAACTCTTCAGGGCATTTAGAGTTTGAGGGACTTCCTTAAAGCCGTTTTCCATTATTGCAGCTGATAAAGCAGACCATGCAGGCTACCGTGAAGTGGCATACGAAGATCATTGTTGCTCCTTTTTGTGTACTTTTGAACACCCTCATTCTCTGAAAGAAGATTCTTCTGTACATTTAATAACAAATTATTGCTTCCAAGTAAGAGGGTTTTTGCCCTGGCTCTCCAATTTCATGTCTGTTTAGTCACCAGGGACCCAGACCAGCAGTGTGATTTTCCTTTTAGCAGTATGTTGTGGTGTTAGAACTTCCTGAAAAATCCTATGTTTCACATGGCTTTTACATTTTAATCACATTTTTTAAAGTGCTTCCAGATGTAGGCATAGATTTGGTTACAGTTTACTGCACATGCTTATTCACTGGTAAACTGGTAAGTTCTGCATACAACAGCCTTTAAATCAATACATGGCTTATTATTGATTTCCAAAAGCTCTGGTTTGGGCTGTTGGACTCGTTGGCATAGTCAATGGATTAAAGTTGCCGGTTTTCTTAGAGGAGTTCAGTATTAGTACAATAGTTACAATCACAATAGCTTATAATGTGAAGTGTCCTAGTGTAAGAGGTAATGCTTTTCCTTTTCCTTCCTCTTCTGTGAATCAGACATCTACTCATGATTCAACTGGTTCTTGCCAAGAACAAATGAAACAGTCAAACTAAGAGACTGGCTATGTGGTTAGGGCTCCCATACACCTCAGGAAATAATAATGCATATATAGGAAGACTAATGTGTTCTGGACGTAGGAAGTCCTCAGGCAAATGCACTGTATGTGCTAATATAAGGGGTAAAATTATTGTACTGATTTTTCTTCTTCCCCTTCTCTAATTGGGAAATTCAAATCTGTTCATGGCTTCCTTTCACCAGAAGCCCTTGCTGCTTTGCCATCAGGTAGTCATTCTGGGAATAGGGAGTGCCCCTAAGGGAAGCAGGTTACAGGAAAAAGAATAGATGAATTTCCACTGTATTGTAGTAAGTGACTGCATGTGCCTGTGAGTCTTTGTAGAAGGCTTAGTCCTACTTGTCCTTAGCCCATATTTCCTTTCCAAACAGGAATCTTTAGCAAAATCAAACTCCAGGATGTCCCCTGTTGCTATATCAGGTTCTGCAGAAGCTTAAGACAACATGTATGGTAAGCTGAAAAACATAAAGAAGCTCTAGGTAGACATGGTGGTAGGTAGATGAAACTGCTTATTTCATTGCATGGAACCTCTCTTGAAAGTCTACTGTCCTCAAAAAAAATAATAAAAATCTGGTGTGCTAAATAAGAGGAAAACCATGAGATGGTACCTAACGACCAAGGAATAGATTTCCTGGAAAAACTGGGCCTTTAGGACAAATAGAAGCACTCAGCTCACAGACAGAAAAATCAAGAACCTGGAAACTTATTGCAAAGTTAAAACTGGAGTACTTTGCAAACACTTACTGAGTAAAAGCTAAGAAAAAACCCCCACAACTTTAGTTGATATGTTTATTCATAGTCAACAATAAATTGGAAGAATTGAGAAGAGATTGATACTGAAGTCTATTCAGGTCATGCCATCCAAAGGCATTGACAGTGGCTTGAGGAAAATCTTCCAAAAAAAGATTCTGTGAGAGATGGACAGAGGCATTGGAGATTTATCTGAATTGCTTCGAAGGTAGGAAGGTGAACATGGTCTTTCTTTAGAGGCTGCATTCTGCTGTAGTGGTACAAAACCCAGATTTAATTTGGCTTGCTTGGGACATACCAAATGTTGATAAACTGGAAAGGATTGTGCCAGTTTTTCTGTCATATAGTGATAGAGAAAAACATGTGCAACAGAAATGTACTGTGCAATCAATCAAGTAATAGTTTGTATTCAAATCACAGCACTGGGGGTATATTATATATAGAGTAATTTTAGCCCTTTCAGAAGTGTGTTTCTGGAATTGCTTTATAAGCAGGAGAAATAACAGAAGCCTCGTAATTAAACACACTGAATTAAAACAAAATTTGGAGGGAAAATATTTACTGCAGTAGGATTGAAATCTTTTCTGTCAGAGTATCACATTAGCCTTTGTGCCCTGGTGGCATTTAAATTAAAACCAGTACATTTCCATAAATAGAAAAATTGGTTTTGATGAAGGAAGAATTTTTTTATGAAAACCACTTCCATTTGAAATCACCGATTGCATCTATAAAGCAATTCCTTTGAACAATATCCTGCTGGCCTACTGTTGATGACAATAAAGCTAAATATAAGTACAGAGAGATATCTGAAAATATATGCGTGTGTTTATAAATTTTTATAAGTAACTGAAAATTGAAACTATTTAGGAAACTCTACTTATCTAATTTAAATACAGAGATGACCTTGTGATCCCTGCCCCCCAAATCTGATCAAACAGATAAATTTACAGTTTCCTGACAGTGTAGAGAAGAAGCAGTGTCCACTGTATTATGATCAGATTATAAATGCAACCCTGCCTCAAAATACACATGCTTGTATGAAAACCTACACACAGTTGCTGAGAATGGTCATCTCGGATGATATGTGGTGCTAACATATGCTGGAAAACATGGGGTAGAAATACAAAATCTTCACAAGAAGAGTTTAGCTTTTAAACATTTTTTTTATCCTTTTTTTCTGTTTCTTGTAAGAAGTATGCCTTGAAGTAATTGTTTTACAATAGCTGCCTTTAAAAAAAGAAAAACTACTGCTATATTTTACTATATATTTATTCACTACTTTTTGTGCTATTCATATAACTAAGACTATGGTTGTTTCAATCCATTAAATCATTCTTGCTATATCTGTTTTTTAAATTCTGCAGTGAGGAAGTACAGTTGATTTGCTTATGTGCATTTAAAATGAATGTTGAGGCAATCTTCCATCAATATACATGTAATAAGAAAGGAACAATTGCTGTATGAAATTTCATCTTTTTCTAAAGGTGAGTAGTGGTAAAATAACAGAGACAAACATAAACTGCAAGTCTGAATCCATACTAATATTATGCATTTGTTTAGTATGTATTCAGAAAAAAATGTGCATTCATTCAGTTGTAGTTGATGGTAAGATCCATTAGAGGCTATATTTTCAGATTATTTTTTTCCCATTATTTTGCTTTCAATATCCTGTACTTCTGAACATATTTTATTGAGTATTCATAAAGAATGCGAATTTTAGTCCAATGCGTGTTGGCTTTGATAGAATCCATATAGCATCTACTATTCTGCTGTTCACAAAGGCTTGTAGTGATAGGACTAGGGGGAACTGGGTGTAAATTGGAGAGGGGAAGATTTAGGCTGGGGACAAGGAAAAATTTCTTCATCATGGGAGTGGTGAGTCACTGGCACACGTTGCCCAGGGAAGTTGTGGATGCTTCATCCCTGGAGGTGTTCAAGGCCAGGCTGGATGGAGCCTTGGGCATCCCTTGGGTATCCCTGTCCATGGCAGGGGAATTAGAACTAGATAATCTTTAAGGTCCCTTCCAACTCTATCTATTCTATGATTCTATTCTACATTTGGGCTGTATTTCTTCTGAGAAAACAAGTGTTTACTGTTGCTTATCTTGTATGTTTTTATGCATGTTAGTATTTTCTATGATTCTGAACTTGGAAGAAAAATATAACTTGAGCCAAAGAAGTTTTGCTTACCTTCTGTTTACTTTATCTTATAATAAAAATAGTAATTTTCTAAATCTTACATACTTTAATTATTAAGCTTTTTTTTTTTTTTTGTGATTTACTCTCTGCAGCAAATGGGTAAATGTTCTCTTGCATCTTACACCATTGCAGGCATATAGCATGTGGGAAACATCCTGACGAACCAGCACTAGGAATCACTGGATAGATCTCTCTAATGCAAGGGACTACAAGGGTAGCACTGGCAACTTAGAGGGTGCATTGAGGTTTTAAAGTTTGAAGTCATGAGATTAGGTAAAAAAAACTTCATTAAAAAAAAAAAAGGTGCATAGTCCAAATTATTATAGAAAGAACTATAACGTGACTTTTTAGCATGAATTCATCAGGAGAGAGAGTAAAGTCTAAAATCCACCATGAGTTTTAATAATTTTTAATATCGCAGTCCTTTTACATCTTACTCTGAGTTTGTACATGCCAGAGTTTTAGGTTCTGCAGAGGCATACAGTATGTATTTGTATATATATATAGAAAAGGAAGAGATCACCTCAAAATGTTGTGGTCCTTGCCAGCTGAAGGTAGCTAAACATATGATAAATGGAGCAGAATTCAGAGAGCAGAAATGGTAATTGACAATTTGATAAGTAGATATACCACAATGTAAATATCTGTTGATGTTTATAGTGTCTAGGATAACAAGGAAAATGCTCAGTTCCTCATCTGCTTTGTAATGCTAAAACAATGCTTGTAGCCATAAACCTGCCTTAAAACACCAGTTAAATAGGGTTTATTACTATTTCATGTTACTGAAGTGTTGCAACAGATCAACATGTATCAATGAAACTAGCCTATATTGCCTATTTAGAAAAACAAACCTAGACAACAAAGTAATCTGAATGCCTTGTGTCCAAAAGCAACACTTCCCACTTCTTGGATGGTCTTCTCCCTCCCTGTAAATAAACTGCAAAAGATGTTATTTTATATTGGATATAAGCTGTTTGGTCCATACGGTCCATTTGAATAATTTTTCACCTGGAATGTGGAGATGTTTGAGTTTCAGACCACTGTCCTAGCCAGGATGAGAAGTAGTGCACAGCTGGAGAAGGCTTGAGCTGAGGGCTGGAGAGGAAGGTAGGCAGCAGCTAGAAGGTAGAAGGATTAAGGACCTTAGAGTGAAGATTTAGATGAGGAGAAAACCTGCAGTCTGGAACAGTTTTATGAAGATTTACCTTTGTGATAGCTGCTCGTATAAAGAGCTTTTCCCCAATTTTTTTTTTATTTGATCACTTTAAAATATAATCCACTGTACATAACAATCAAAACTGTGCAGTGCATGCTGTAATTTTACTATGTATGTTATTCTTCATTATTCCATTAATTTAAAATGTAAGAAGAAAAACTGTAGTAAGTAACTCACCAATATGGGAATCACATCACATTAAGAAACCAGTATTTCCATGAACAGTATTTTGCAACTGTGACTTCTCCTCAAAGCTTTTAAGACTGTTTTATGAAGTCTGTTGAATCACATAAGCCTAAATCATTGTTACATGTAGTGGCTGCCTGTAAATTATAACGAAAAAACAGAACTAAAATATTTATCATTCAGGTTAACATTATGCTTGCAATCTAAATTAATTCCCATTTGAAGTATGATTTTTCAGAATGCAAGATCCAATGTTGACTTAAAAAGGTCAAGGATAAGCAACCAGTCATCACCCTTGGGAAGGTGTTCCAGTGGTGAAGTACTGTTCCTTGTATACCTAGGTCATATGTCTGATCTGAACTGGTCTGCTGGACCTTGTTTGTAGTGTTGCCTTTTACCTGTGAGAGCCTACTGTCAAAACTCTTCTAGACAATGGTAAAGTCAGTCATAATTTTCATAGGATAAATGGAATTGCATGAAAGAGTTTCTGCCAGTCCTTTATTTACAAGATTCTTTAGTAAGTTGCTTGCATTGTACGTGCCAGGTGTTGATAAAGCATTCCAATACTAGATGCTTAAGTGCCAAGTAAGCAGTTAATCCATGTTCTCCAGTCCTATTCAGTCTTCTTTCAAAGAGGCCTCTGGGGATGCATTTTCCCTTTGGCCCCAACAGCACATAGGGGACTCATGTTCGATGGAGTCGAGTCCAGCTCTTAGTGCCAGATCTTTCTAGGAATTGTTGCCCCCAACATAAACTCTCTTGGTCTGCCAAGAGGACCCTACTCTCTTGTTTAATTTATAAATACATAAATTACTTCTCAGGGTGAAGTGACTTGCCCAGAGTCTTACAGTAGCAGAACCTAGGAAGAACAATCAGACTCCTAAATATCATACCATGTCCTTGCCAAAGGACGTATTAATTTACTTTTTTCTTCCCCTGTACTTTATGTTGTGTATGACTGAGTATTTTCCTGGTTTCCCTGCTTGGCTTTACGCTGTACACACTCTTCCTTTTAGACTTGGTCTAGTTTATGCTGATGAAGAGAGTATACTTAAGGGATTACAAGGTGATAATGCTATTTCTAATCATGTTTATTATTACTACAAAATCTTATCTATAGGGTTAATTATTTCCTGCAGTTGTCTGATGAATAAAATAGTCATCTGAAGTATATTATGAAATGCCTTCCATCTCATTTAACTCAGGATTATATTTCTTTCATTGCTGCTGGGTCCTATTCAGGGCGGTACCCTTCCCCTGCTTCCTCCGGAGACCTGATATCATGCTGGTTTGTAATATTCATCAACAGCCCAACCCTTTTTCCAGGGATAACGTCTGGTTATGCCTATGTCAAATGCTTCTGCTTTTAAAAAGTGAATCAAGAGACAAATTATTTCAAGAAAAAGGAGCTTGAACCTGAAATCTGATTCATGGGCTGAATACAGAGGAGGAAGAAGGAGCCTGTCTTCTTAAAATTAATTGAAGTTACCAGCATGAGATCCTTGTGCAAAGGGCAGAAGCTATTTTTTCCCTTCTCACATGGTAAAGACTATTCCATGATGCTAAACAGAAGAATAAGATTGTGTTTTCTTAGGAATACTCTGTCTTTAAATGCTTCTGTTGGAATACGACAAGTACTTTCTTGGTGAAAAAAAAACCCCAACTTGATTCCCGTTTTCAGTACACGATGAGGGATGATGTGATTGAGAGCTGCACTGCCCAGAAGGATTTAGAGATGCTGATCAATGAGAAGCTCAACATGAGCACGCAACCTGTGCTTGCAATCCAAAAGGCCAACTGTATCCTGGGCTTCATGAAACAAAGTGTGGCCAGCAGATCAGGGGAAGTGATTCTGCCCCTCTATTCCTCTCTTGTGAGACCTACCTGGAGTACTGTGTCCAGTTCTGGAATCCTCTACATAAGAAGGATATGGAGCTGTTGGAACAGGTCCAGAGGAGGGCTACAAGGATGATCCAAGGGCTGGAGCACCTTCCATACGAGGACAGACTGAGTTGGGTTTGTTCAGCCTGGAGAAGAGAAAGCTCCAAGAAGACCTTATAGCGACCTTCCAGTACCTGAAAGGAGCCTACAGGAAAGCTGGAGAGGGACTATTCATAAAGGCTTGTGGTGATAGGACAAGGGGGAATGGTATAAAATGGAGAGGGACAGATTTAGGCTTAATGTAAGGAAGAATTTCTTCACCATGACTGTGGTGAGACATTACCAAGGGAAGTTGTGGATGCCCCATCTCTGGAGGTGTTCAAGGCCAGGTTGGATGGGGCCTTGGGCAGCCTGATCTAGTGAGATGTCCCTGCCTATGGCAGGGGGGGTTATAACTAGATGACCTTTAAGGTCCCTTCCAACCCTAACTATTGTACAATTCTATGATTCCTTACGATATCAAACTGTATATGAATATAAGAATGAATCCCATGAAAAGGTGAACAAGCTTGCAGTTTGTAGGCATTCTTAACAATTAATTGAACAGTTATTCATCTGCCTGCTATGAAGGAGGCCTCCTTTATTTTTAGTTATCTTTTTATCTTGAAATCCTTTATTAAAGCAATTGCCTAGTGTAAGTTATACAAATTGTAGGTCTGCAGTCCTACGAAAGCCCAGTGGTGCCAGGGAGCTTTACCTCCTTCATGGCAGGGAGCAATGTGTTTGATGTGGTATGGGTAGAGATGGAAGTGGCTACCTGTTTCTGGTAACCTGGCATCCCTGGTGAGCTTTCACATCTCCCATGGTTACCCCTGTCTGGTGGTAAGTGGGTTAAAACATCACCCCACAACCCCTAGCTTGTGTTGTGAAGGAGTATATCAGCATGGACAGGGAACCAGACAGTACAGACAAGTCTTCAGGGATGGGAGTCAACTGAGGCATCGTGCAGTGCCCTGGAGTGGTGTGGCATGGATGCCCATCATCTGGAGTTCTGATCATTCACTCTGTGGTTTTAGGTGGTGACTGGCAGGGACAGTGGAGAGGTGACAGTGCTCTCTTGGAGCTAAAAGCACAGCCATGCAGAGTTTGGAGAAGACTCCTTGGGACCAGGCCCAGTGCAAACTGCTGCACCCCCGTGCTGTGTTCACTCCAGGAGGAGCAGTCTTTAAGGGATGAAAAGGCAGCCCTCAGCCTTGTGATGAACATCAGGTATGTGGCACCATGGGTCAGACCATAAACAGCTTCAGCAACCTCAATGATGGCCATAGGTGGACACAACACATACCAGTTTACTTGGCCACAATGCAGGGAGCAGAATCTTGACAAGGTCTCCCTCCCCTCCCTGCAAAGCAAAGGTCCATCCCCCCATGTCCTTCCCCTACTCTGATGTAGACTTCTTTCAAGAGGGATTCAGCAGACAGACTCTTCTTCTAAAATTCCTCTCAGTGTCCAGGCTGGCTGGTGTGAAATGCTTTTTTGTGGCAGTTCTTGTGTTAAAAAGCAGGTGGTATCTATGTGCTACAACATAAATGTAGTACTTGGAGGATTAAAATGATGACTTATTGGAGCAAAGCAGGATGAGGAGTTGAACAATGAGAAGAGAAGTCTTTAGTCAATACAAAGTAGTTTGCTTTTTGGAGGTATGTTAGAAAGGTATTTTACTCAGACGTGCTAAGTTTTCAAAGCTGTAAATCTGCTCTCAAGTTTATGTTACACTAAGTAAAAGGCAACCTCAATTATCTGTATACTTTAGCTTTTTGTTATGTTTTTCACCCTACCAAGAAGAGTCCTTATGAAATCAGAAAAGCAATCCTTGTCTAGCTTGGGTAAATAGAAAGTTTGGCTGGTCCTTAAGTGATTGATTACTTTTGAATTTGTGTGAAAGCTACTTTTAAGTAGGTCAGCATAAATGGCAAAGTGAGCAGAGCTACTTTTTTCCCCATCTTTGTTAGGAGTAGGTTTAAAATTTTCAGCATGCATTTACTGTGTGGAACTTAAGATAAGGCACCTCTAACACACTTTATGAATGATACACAGTTGCTGGGAATGGAGTAGAAGTGGTACCTGCAATGAAGTTTAACAAGTTTTCCAGTTTTCCTCTTAGATACATTTTTCGGAGAGGTTTGTAACCTCTGTGAAACTCAGAAGCTGAAGTGCTTTCTGCTTTGGGAAGTGGTTTGGTTGGTTGGTTGTGTTTTTTTTGTGTGTTTTTTTTTTTTTTTTTAATTTTGGTTTGGTTTTAGGGAGGAAAGTAGATGATAATTTTGAGACAAGGGAGAAAAATACAATACTTTAACAACATTTTATTTTTTCCCTACTTTTGGAAAATTTCTGCAGTTGCAACTGAGAGAGAAGTTAATTTTGACAGGGAATTCTGTAACAGTTCACAAAGAGGCTGGCTTTGATTTTAGTGCATTGTAAATTATTATTAAGTACAGGCAGTACAGTTTAATAATAAGCATTCAAACTGCTCAATTAAGAAGTCTGCTGAACATGCTTGTATAATAAGTTAGATGCATGTTTGGAAGTCAGAATATAAGAAATGAGTAGGAATTAGAAAGATAACTGAAAGGAGACATCAGCAGATAATGTAAAGCATACCAGGACTCAACCTGGTTATTCTATGATTCAAGTATTAAAACTCAGCATTGGTCTTCTCGGTTTATCCTAGAATAGTAAGTGGTCATATTGCACTGCCTGTGAGCAAGGTCCTAACTCTGTAGGACAACCTTTGTAGTGATTTGATTTATGAAGCCAGCATTCAATAGAAGAGTCATGTATATTTATTCATACAACCTGATGTTCCTTCACCATTTGACTATATATTGTTCACATTTTGTAACCGAGATTTGCTTCTAGGGAATAATTTACACTGCTTAAAGTAATCTGTATAGTAACGTGTGCTTCTGTTTAAGGATAGAACAAAGTTACTGCTTTAAATCTAAAGAAAAGTATTTTCTAGAATGAGAGGTCTGAGGCCTGTTTTCTGAGATTGTGTTTCAAAATGCCTATGATGTAGAGGAATTAGGTCCACCCATAGACCTCATCATATGAAAGCAAATGTTTCTTTGCTAGTATACTATAAAAGTTTGATATCTTTGGAGAAGAACTCTCTGACAAGTCTAATGTAGTAGAAAACATACATGTACTGCCAATAATCAGAAATGTGATGGGAGCTAAAACCAATGAGACTGGAAGAAAAATCAATACACTTGGTTAATCTCACTGTAGGACCGAGTTTTGAGTTGTCCGGTATCTTTGCAGAAAAGAGGTACAGTGATGGAGGGAATTTGTACAGCTTGCATCTTTACTTGTTGCTGTGAACAGCAGCTTAAATCCGTGCTGTAGAAGCACTTACAAAGCATATAGATTGGGACAACTCAGCCAAAAATTGGAAGACAGTTTATCAGTACAATAGGAAAATAAAGCATCTGCAGCTTGTGCAAGCCTCCCAAAGGCAGCTGAGGTGTGACGTCTTTGGCCTTGCAGCTTGCCAAAGAGTAATTGGATACAGAAGGAGGGTTTAGGAGAATCATAGAATAATTTTTTTGGGAATACAAGAGTGGAATGAATCTGCTTTACTGTGTGACTTTTTTAAAGGATGCACTTTATCAACCAGAAATATTTGCAGGTCAATTGGATGCCCAGTGGGGAGTCCAAGGCACCTATCAATGCATTTAGTAATTTTCTGCCTGCCTGAAATCTCAGGTTTGTTATAGATGTTTGATATATAGATATTTTTACAAATTACTGATATAAAGTTTAAGCTGTAATGATGGCTAGCAGAAGAGAAACCTTCGATAAAATGTTTGTAAAAAGCTAGGAAACCAATGATTATTAGTTTCAAAAATCTCACATCTGTACAGTTTGACTTGCATAGCTGATAGTCCCAAGTTTTTTGTTTGTATTCTTGTGGCTGATGTTGTAGTGGACTGTGCCAGAAGCTTGATGGCTGCCCACACCAAGTACCACCACTGGATCCCGATGATGGTTCAGGTTGACTAAACAGTAGTAGAAGTCTATTAGTTTGAAACTCTTATATTTGCTTCATATGCCTGAAAGCAAACTAAATATTTGGCAGTACAGTTTCATTACATCTTCATGAGATCACCTGCCCTATGCTGAAAGCTTCTCAAGATCTTAAAACTTCAAATGTAACTCTTCAGATTTAATCATAGGTAGAATTTAATGCATCAGTTTGCTTGTTTACATTAGCAAATACTAGGGTGCAAGAGAAACAAATCTGAAAAGTAAAACATTTGGTGCTGAGGACCTCATATCCACAATCGGGGTCATTTCCAGGGCTTTTACTTCAGACTAGGTCCAGTCAGGTTATGTGGATTGAATGTTCATTTATATCTGCAAACAACCCCACTGTTTTTTACCCTTATTGTTATTTCGTATGTGGGATTTTTTCCTCTGCTAGTAGATGCATATGATGTCCTGATATAGGTTTGGGTTATGTGCCTGACATACAGTAAGTGGCTCAACGAGTTGCAAATTAAACATATGTTGATTCAAGAGGGTTTTAAAATGAGATCCTACTTTCCAAATACCACACATTTTGATGAGGTTTCACTACATATTTTACTGAAATTAATGTTTTAGGTCCATGAAGATTGCAAGCTGAAACAGGTTGCAGGCCATCTGCTCAATATGTTCTCTGTGATGGCAGCCAGTTCCAGGTGCTTTGGAGTCCCTATATTAGATGGCTGCCGAATAAAATAGCCCCAGGGCAATGTCTTTGAGGTCTGTATCACGTTCTCTGTTTGTTATATTACCTTAACAAAATATTCCAAAACATTTTAGTTTGAAAACAAATATGATTTACTTCATACAAATCAAGACACTGGCAATACAAAGGCCCAATCTGTGTCCGAGCTTACAAGATTCACCACAATACCATCAAATGGTTTAGAGCATTCTCTACAGACATCTTACATGTTATAAGTTTGCTGAAATTGATTGGTAAATTCTGTATATATTTTGAATTGATTTGGAAGCTGCCTTGTCTAATTAAAATATTTGTATTTTGTTAATGATGAAACAAGTTTCTATTAATCTATTTTCTTTCATTTTGCAAGTAAAAGTCTCCTTCAGCAAGTTATTTCAGCTATTGGGCCCAAACCAGCTACAGAAACACAGTATCCCTTCTTTACCTCCCCAAACAATTTCTTACTTGTAAATATTACTAAAATACAGATTTCTGCTTTATCCCCAACTAGACTTTTTGTAGCTTTCTGCTGTGTTTTTGAATCAGTAGCTGTCTTGAATCTTTCTAAAGCTGCAGCTAGGACATTTGAAAATAATATTTGAATACTTTGGGATAAAAAAATCTCGTAACTCCAGTGAGATGGTCTTGTAAACAATTTTAGTGTTAAATCTTTTCCTATTTTTTTCACAGTAAACTGAGACTTTCTGTATTTGAATGTTATTTGTGCACCTGTCTTTACCACTGACAACATCTTTTTTCTTCTGTTCGCTTCAGGATGCATTTATTAACAAGCACATTTCATTAGATTTCTCTTTCCAATTGGAGTACATTTTTCCTTCCTACTCCCTCCTCTGCCTTGTGAAAGTACTGGACAGTGTTCATAGTTAGCTTAGCTGTTGAGACAGCAAAGAGCTGTGGAAAAGTAAAGGTTTTGGAAGACTTTTTTTTGTGAAAATGGGTCTGAAGGCAAAGAGTTTATGTGTTGAGTGTATAGCATACAAACCAGAATGAGGACAAAAACTGTGTCTATGGCAGAACTGTCCACATCTCTGGCTTTCTTTCTGTTCATATTTTCCAAGCTCAACATGAGAATAACCTGTTCTACCCAAACCTTATATTTTTTCATTCTATTTGAGTCTCGTTGTTGTTTGTGCCTTCAGGAAAATACTCTGTAGGTCATCTAGCTAGGCTACTTATTTCCTTGATCTGTATTCCTTCCCACTCTTTTCCCAGTAAGTACCTTCAGATTCTCCTGAAACTGTTTTAAACTTTTACTTACTCAGAAAATCACTCCAGTGGTTCTTATTTCAATATTAACAAAGGCGTATTTGAAGAAAGGGAAAGCCTATAGTAAAAAGCAATGCCGAGAGTCTTGGTAGTTCGAGTATTGACACCAGTGTGAAAATGAAATTATTTTTCATTTTAATCAGGGAGAGGATGGAAGAATAAGACTTTGCAGTGTGAATACTTAAGTAAAATGTGAAGGAGAGAGTTCCATTTCATTCAATTGAAAAAACTATCCAAAAAGATCTACTTGACTACTTGTCAAGTAAATCTTTCAACAACTGATACTTGGAAATTCATGATAGTTGATTTTTTTCACTCGTATCTTACTAAGCATGTATATTTTGAATTCTCAAAAGCAATAATATGAAGATGAGAAATGAATAGCTTGCTTTTGGACCTTTCCTATGGGTTTCTTGCAGTGGATCTTGATTTCTTTTTGATGTATTCAGGAATGGTAGGAGGAAAGAATTGGTAGAGAGAGACCTGAGCAGAGATGAGAGGACTTGTCAGATGCTTTCTACAAACTTCTAGCCTGCATCTTTTAGGGAACTGATAGTTGATTCATACCCATGTCATGTACTGTCTAATGTCGAGCTGATGACCCTTACTGCCTCTACATCCTCCCTTTGGAGAAGACCACAGTTCTGAAGGGCAGAGTTGAATTGGAAACAACTTTATGGACTTGCTTTTTGTCATGCGAATTAACCACTTGAGTCACTTATCTTTCTACTGTGTTTATGGACTTGCCTGTTTCTTATATGAACCAGCTTAATTATCTGTTTCAGTTCTAGTGCTTACAGAAAGATTTACAAGGTTGATTTTTGCTGATATTTCCACTCCACAGTCTCCTTTACACATGGTGAAGCGAACTCTACAAGCAAACATGAGAAGCAGAGATCATGCTGGGATGATTTCTTAAGGGTGTGATTGTGTGTTGGTGTCTGTGTCATCTTTTTCCTTATAACTAGTGCTACCTATGAGTACCACAGCTACATAAGAAATACTATAGCTATTTCTGACTAATTCTTCTTATTTGGCTGTAGTTATTGCTTAAATATATCTTCTTATTTAGTGGAAATATCACCTGGTGAATCTTTCAGATTGTGCTTTTTTGCTGATTTAAGAAATACACAGCAGATTTAGGCTTGATGTAAGGATGAATTTCTTCACCATGACTGAAGCACTGGCACAGGTTGCCAAGGGAAGTCGTGGATGAGCCATACCTGGAGGTGTTCAAGGCCAGGCTGGATGGGGCCTTGGGTAACCTGATCCAGTAGGATGTTCCTGCCCATTGCAGGGGGACTGAAACTAGATGACTTTTAAGGTCCCTTCCAACTCTAAGTATTCTATGAATCTATGATTTTTTTGTGTTAATTGAGCAAGTAGATATGGGATATGTTACTATTCAAGTTAATTTTGCTTTAGTAGCTTTAAAACTATCTCTACTATAAGAAGTAAATAAATAGGAAGCAGTATTATTAGTGCCTTCTCAAACAAAAGGAAATTGAAGCCAGGTCAAAATGCTTCAGTCCTAAAAAGCAAGGACAGGTGATTCAACCCAAGGACTTGAAGGTAGCTATGAACACAACATTTACCATGTGATTTAATGATTCAATGTTGCCAAAATAACCTTTATGGGCACAATAGTGTTGAAAATTCAGAAAGCCACACAAAATTAACAGACCTCCAGTCAAACTCAGTAAAACACATACTTTTGCAACTTCTGTTTATTGCCTTCCTTTTCTAGGTCTTTAGGGATTTTACACTATGTATCTGGAAAACCAAATCACTATTTAACACTAAGTCTACTTGAATGGTGAGAGATAACTGCATTACTGTGTATGTATTAGTCAGTGTGGAGTTGATGACCTGGATAAAGCTAGGGCAATTCTAGTTTCTTTGCTTGGAACTTCGATGTTTTAAATCAATATGCACCTGAAAACTATTTTTTTAAAAGTCGCAAAGCAAAGCACGGTTTCGAAACCATTTCACAATTATAACTGTGCACTTCCTGATAAAAGCTGTAGGTCCTTCAGGTCCTACTGACATCGTTGCTATTCCTTGAACTTTGTACATAAGCCTTCTGTTGTGTAGATTTGGAAAGGGTCATTGGGCATTGGAATAGGCTGCCCAGGGAGGTGGTTGATTCACCTTCCCTGGAGGTGTTTAAGGCATGGGTAGATAAGGTCCTGAGGGACATTCTTTAGTGTTTCGTAGGAATGGTTGGACTCGATGATCCGATGGGTCTCTTCCAACCTGGTGATTCTATGATTCTATGATTTCCATTTTTTAACATTCATAATGTTTTAAAATATTCAATATATGATGGCTTAGAATTCTTGTTTTATATTGCCTGGCTTTACAGTGGTTTTGCCTTAAGGCTGGCAAGTGTTGTCTATGAATAGTGCCTAGCATTTTCCACTTCTGCTTTCAATCAATTTTCGACAAGCCACAATTTTTAAAGTTAAAATTATCTATCTTTTTCACTTTTGCTTTTCCCTTTCTGCTAAAAGGATTCAGAAATTTAGAGGAAAACCTTTCTCCTACTAATATTCAGACAATGATTTCCAGAAAGCATCGTAAGCTCTTCAGTTAATATAGCAGGGCAGAAGGAAAGGTATGAAAAGGTACTTTTTATGGTACTAGAAAAATTGTTTGGATTTGGCCAGGTTGCAAGCTTACAAAATGCTTCAGTTTTGATATGTTAAGTGGAGTGCTCTAGACCTTCACAGATGAAGAATTTGCATTCTTGCCACATTAAATAAACACCAACTTAGGACTGAGCAGAATATATTTGCTGCTTCAGTCAGGAACTGCTTCAGGCTTGGAAAATTTGGGTTTTGATACCGAAACCCCAAACCAAAAGCAGGGTGACTGTATGTTTCCTGGGCTCTCAGTAACTGTTCTTCTGGGCCTAACTCAAGTGCAAGGTAGGCAGAGAAGGAGGTTACGTTGGTGTACTTTGTGAGATATTTATACATGGAAAACAGGCCCAGAACTGGAAGTATGTTTGAGAACTTGACAAGTACAAGAGTGCATCAAATTAAGGTTGCCCTTAGAAAAATAAATTGATATTTATTACTGTTATTCTGAACCAAAAATCAGGTTTTCTGCAACATTTATTGTAATTTTTTGTAGCAGATCTTGTATATTTTTGTTTTGGCATGTTGATAACTAATTACAATATTGGAATAAAATAGTATAGCCTCAATACCCTGAAGTCTGAAAAACTGAAAAAGCAATAATATCCATGAGGAGTACAGATTATTCCTCACTGTGTTCTAGATCCATCTGCAATTCACTGAAGGAAGACTAGTCCCTTGATTACCAATGAGGTCGACTCCAGTGTTTCATAGAAGTGGTGTAGGCTTTTTTATTTCACATTTCAGTAGGTTTTGCAAAGGCTCAGTTAGTCTTTAAGGCTTTACTTTTATGTTTCAGTGGGTTTCTGAAGACTGACATTCTTTATATCCACTTTTTTACCTGTGCATTCTAATGGTGAACTCTGACACTGGTCTTCTAATCTTTCTAGCCTACCCAGTACACTGGTGTAAAACAGAAGAAACAAAGTTCAGAACCTTCAACTATTTGTTGAACTTATGCCTAAGTGAAAGGATGAGCAAAAGACAGACTAGAAAGGACAGCAGAGATCGGCAATGGCACAACTGGTTGCATAAGTGATCACAGTAGATTTATTCACATTTGTTACTGCATAAATTAGCAGAATGAATATGTGACCGTATTAGAGGTTTAAAGTCAAATAAGGCAAATTAGAAAACTTTGCGAAAGTATCCAAAAATATTATAAAACATCCACAGCTAGTAGATGCTTTCAATTTATTTTTAAGAATAAAAATGTGACCTTCTTCTTTGGGTGTTTGTATATGAACCCACTGGTTACACAATTTATCTTTGGATCTTGTCTTAGAACAGTCTGGCTGTTTCAAAGCATGCTTTTGAGATATTAAAGATAATCTGAAACATGCAGTTTCTTAGAGAAGTGGTAAGGGAATACAAGCCCAGCAGAAAGCAAACAAGGAACACTAGAAATTAATCTTTTTGAGGAAATGCCCAGTAGGAAAGAATGAGGATTCCCATCTTAACTCCTTAGTAAAAGATGTGCAGGATAAAGCCTGCAAGGGATTGCTAGGCAGAGGAAAGCACATGAGTGACATTTGGAATGTATTTCTCTCAAACAAAAATGTAACCTAAAACTCATGCCCTGAAGAAAATTAACTGAACTCCTATGGCTCATAGGAACTAAAAAACACTAGGTAGTGAATTAAACCACTGATTTAAAGTTTTCTCAGGTAGCTAAAAAAAAAATGAAGTCTTCAGTTCAGGAAAATATTTTCTAATATATTTGTATGTCATTCAGCAGAGTGCCAAGAAGTGCTGATTCTATTTATGCCAGTAAGAGTGTTATATGAAAACTGCTTTCGAAGTCTGACTTTTCTTTTAGGAAAGTTCACGATGGTAGCACCAGAGTAACAGTTTGTATAGTTCAACAATCCAGTGTAAAGAGATATGACATTTTTGTCTGTCTGACATCCAGAGCAGAAAGGATCAGTAAACAGTTAACAATCCTTTTTGAATGGAAGACTGTTCATTGCCAATATTTGTCTAGGGACAGGACCTGGAACAGACAGGGGGGTTCAAGGAATGATGAACTTCAAGGAAAAATAAGGAAGCAAGTGAATCTATTCTCAGATCTGTTTGCTCCATTTATTTTTCTTTTTACCTTTTTGATCAAATAGCTGAGCACTCTGAGCGGTTTGTTCTGGTCACTGACTTCTTTGTTGTCATTTCCAGTGGGGGAAAAACTGAACATAAGTTGAACCAGTTGAGGTACTTCTGGAGACACTAATCTTGGACCTGGTGTGAGGAGAGGAGGGCCAATGACATCCAGCCAGTGGTAGATGTCAATTTGAGGTATAAATCCTGGGGGCCCAGGACATATCTTTACTGTAGAATTTGTTAACGAGGCAAAGGAGTTACTGCTGTCATCATATTATCCACCCAGCACAGTAATGTATCAGTTTCCTAGCATGCTTGCAGGAGATAGGAATCTCCGTTTCTACAGTGTCATGGCTGAAGGGAGGAAAGCTTTTCTTGCATTGGCACTGTACATATGAACAGAGCCATAGCACATCAACAACTGAGCTGAATTTAAATGTCTGCCCAGCACATCCCCTCATCCTTTGGGTTCTGCCATTATTGATGGTGGCCAGCACAGTGCTGTACCGGCTGGGGCTGGCATGCTTACTTGGAACAAGTGTTAGGAGTACACTGCAATGACCAACTTCTGTACCTCTCCCCATGCTGCCAACACAAACATATGTCTGCTAAATATTTTCATGATTCTTCTTTACTTTGTTTATTTGGCTTTGATTTAATTTGCTTTGTTGGTGTAGATTCTCTTAATATTACTTATGTATCTTGTCATCCAAGAATCTTGGGAAACACTTGGTTCTGTACAAATATATGAGACCCCCTCCCCATCCCATCTTGAGAGGGTAGCAGTCAAAGTTGTAAATGACAAGTCAAAAGCTTGCCATCATCTTTGTGTGGTTTGTTATGTACTTAGTAAAATAAATGTATAGGAAGTGTCTGTTATGTAAATCTTCCAAACCTTTGTCTTTGATGACAAAGGTAACTTCTTGCTGATAGTTTTGTGGAGATAAACCTCAGTAACCAGTATGAAAGAAGGAGAGGTTCATCATCTTTTATGACATGCATTTTTTCCGTCTTTTAACTTTCATCAAGAGCAAAGCAGTTCCAAGCTCTTGTGTGTAGTCCACATACTTACGCTTGTAAAGCTGCCTACTTACATACTCATTGTTTGTGCAATCATGATGATCACAGCATCACAGTGTAAATAATGGAATCATGGAATAATTGAGGTTGGAAAAGACCTCTAAGATCATCCAGTCCAACTGTCAGATCAATATCACTGTGCCTACTAAACCATGTCATGAAGTGCCAATTCCAAATGAACAACACAGAAGGAATAAAATGAAGAACATATAAGAAACAGATATCACAGAAGAAGAAACTGTTATAAGCAACTTTTCATGACCACGTGTGAACCAAAACCTGTCCAGAAAAAAAAAAAAAAAAAGAGCAACCACAACTTGTCTTGGAGTCAAAACCGTTCTCTGATTTCTTATTGTTCCTTTCCTGATAAACTTTACCTCCCTCAAAGGCCGCAGTGAATCCCAGAGACACAGGGTCCTCCTTACATGATTGGGCTACATCCTCAGAGCAAACTGAGAATTTTTCACATAATAAAATGTGATCTCACGATGCTTGAGAAACAACACTGTCTGTGCTTGACACTGCAATCCTAAAAAATATTATTTAGATTTTCTTGTTCCACAAAAACCAGGGAGAAGTGAAAAAAAAAATTCCGCAACGTGCCTGTTACTAAATACTGCTATTCCAGTGCAATCACCACATGGGCATTGAACCAAGCAAGACTTCAAATATGTCTGTTTTCTGTTTCTAAAAACAATCAGCAAAATTCAAAATTTTGTCACTTTAATCATTGTTTCATTCATTTTCCATAGCTCCTGCTATTCAGACCCATCTCACATTCTCCAGATTCCTCTTGCTGCAATAAACCACCATATGCAAGCCAACACAAGGTTATTAAACAAAGGAATAACATCATTGATAGCTCCAGTTCCTGTAAACTGAACTCAGGGAACCCTCTAAATTAAGGAATATGGTACAGCTTTAACCATTTACATATCATAGAAAGGAATGGAGACAAAGTAAATCCCTTGCTGTTCTTGTCAGAGATACAAATATCAAATTTTCTCGCTATATTTTGTTCTTTTATTCTCTTAGCTGCTTGTTTTCAAGTATCCCTTCTCTTCTTTACTGTTGCTACCTAGAGCTCCAGACAGAGGTAGGAGAAGGTAGCAGGTACTCCTGGAGGGGACACAGCTTGACTTGACAGGAGATAATTTTTATTTTAACACCACCTCTCTCACTATATAGAATCATAGAATAACTAGATTGGAAGCAACCCACTGGATCATCAAGTCCAACCATTCCCATCAATCACTAAACCATGTCCCTCAGCACCTCGTCCACCCGTGCCTTAAACACCTCCAGGAAAAGTGAATCAACCACCTCCCTGGGTAGCCTATTCTAGTACCCAATGACCCTTTCTGTGAAAAACTCTTTCCTAATGTCCAGCCTAAATCTACCCTGGCAGAGCTTGAGGCCATTTCCTCTTGTCCTATCCCCTGTCACTTGGGAGAAAAGCCCAGCTCCCTTCTTTCTACATCCTCCCCTCAGGTAGTTATAGAAAGCAATGAGGTCTCCCCTCAGCCTCCTCCTCTCAAGGCTAAACAACCCCAGCTCTCTCAGCCATTCCTCATAGGGCCTGTTCTCCATCCCCTTCACCAGCTTTGTTGCTCTTCTCTGGACTTGCCCCAGAGCCTCAACATCCCTCCTGTGGTGAGGGGTCCAGAACTGTCTGTAGTTTCTGTATTCTGATTTATGCTTATTGCCATTTGTTGTTCCACTGTGGAGATGCCAAGAAGAGCCTGGCTCTGTAGCCTCTGGTCAGGCAGTTGTAGACAGCAATATTGTCACCCTTGAGCCTTCTTTTCTGTGGGCTAAAGAGGCCAAGAGGCCAGGCTCCCTCAGCCTCTCATTCTTTATCCTGGGCTTCAGTATTTCAGCAGCTTTGTGGCCTCTGATGGATTTGCTCCAGTCTGTGGTTCAGATCAGAAATCTACTTCCTTTACTGCCAAGTCTGTCTTCAATTTACTGTTTTTGCTTGTAGCTATGTATCTACTTGTCTAACTCCAAATTTGTTTTGATTTCTCTTTTTTTTTTTTTTTCCCTTCCCTCCAGGCTGGACAATTTAATAGAAATAGTTCTGGTAGCTGGAAAAAATGGACATGCAACTGCATTGTGTTCTACCATGAAGCTTATCATAGTGTCTAACACATGCAAGACTGACTGAGGCAGGAAGGAGTCTCTAGAGATCACTTGGTCCAACTCCCTGCACAGAGCAGAATCAGCCACAGAAGGCTGCTCAGGTCTGTGTCCAGTTGTCTTTTAATTGATTCCTAGGATGAAGAGTCAAGAAACTTTATGGGCAGACCACCAGTGTTCAATCACCCTCATATTAACGGAGTATTCTCTTACATTGGTTGAACTTTCCAGTATTTCAGCATGTGCCTGCTGCCTCTTGCCTTGTCAAGAAGATTTTGACTCTGTCTTTACTTCCTGCATCAGGTATTTATACCTACTGATAAGATGTCCTGATCCTGCTCTGCTCCAGGCTGAACAGTTCATGCTCTCTCAGAAACTGCTTATATTACAGATGCTTCAGTCCCTTAATCATCTTTGTGGTCCTTTCCTGGACTGAGTCCATTGTGTTCCTATCTCTCTTGTACTGGGGAGCCCAGCTTGGGACCCAAAACTCCAGATGTCTCATCAGGCTTCTCAGAGGGGAAGGATTGCCTCTCTTGACCTGCTAGCAATGTTTATCCTAATGCAGCCCAGAATGTCAATATGTTGCAAGGATACATTGCTGGCTCATGATCAGCTTGGTGTCCATCTGGACTCAAGTTCCTTTACTTCAGAGCTGCTTTAAAGCTGATCATCCCCTGACATATGTGATGCCTGGGGTTATTCATCCCCAGCCTCAGAACTTTACATTTCCCATTGTTGAAGCTTATTCTGGCCAATTGAACTGTGTCTGAATGGCACAAATCTTTGGCATATCAGCCGCTCTTCCCAGTTTTGCATCAGCAGCAAGTTTGCTGAGTGTGCATTCTGTCCTGTCACCTATGTCTTTAAGAAAGGTAATTAAAAAAATATCCTTGGTATCAACTTCAGGTGTAGATCACTAGGGACTGGCCTCCAGATGAACTTTGTGCTGATCAGAACTCTTTGAGACTAGTTTTCAGTCCACCTCACTGTCTACTTATGTAGTCCATGTTTCATTATTTGTCTATGAGGATCTTATGGAAAATGGAAATGTTCAGTGCTTATTTGATCTTAGAAGACTCTCGAGTTTGTCCAGCTTGATTTTCCATTTGCAGTTCCTGTGCTGACTACTCCTCTAATTTCCTTGTCTTTAATATGTATGAGATATTTTTCTGGGGGAGATGAGGCTGACTGACCTGTAGTTCTGTGGATCTTCCTTCTGACCATTCCTGAATATTGGAGTGACACTTGCTTTTTCCAGTCCTCAAGAACCCATCCCTGTCACCACAAACTTTGAGAGACTATTGAGAGTGGCCTTGCAGTGACATCAGCCCACTCCCTCAGTATTCGTGGTTAGATCCCATCAGGTCCCAGGGACTTGTTTATGTCCATTTAAATGTTCCCTAACCTGATCCTCCTCTACCAAAGTTAAGATTTCCTTGCTCCAGATTTTCTCTCTTATCTCAGGGGCCTAGAATTCCTATCTTACCAGCAAGGACAGAGGTGAAGAAGGCATTGAACACCTTGGTATTTTCCATGTCCCCTTTCATCATGTGCCCCTCTCCATTTCCACAGTACACTCACATTTTACTTTGTTTTTTGAAATATCTGTAGGAGCCCTTCTTGTTACCCTTTACTTTCCCCACCAAATTTAGCTACAGGCAGGTTTAGGATTTCCCTACCCATTCTCTGCACACTCAGTTTCTCTATGTATATCTCCAATCAGAAAATGTAAACTTGGACAAAAGGGAATATATTATATGAACAGATGATTTAGGTTAAAAATAAGCACCCAAATCCCTCAATATTATAAATATGCAATACAGCAAACGTAACAATAACAACTGTGATGAAAAAGAGAGGTCCTTTTTCTTTGGAAAAAATTTATATAAATATTTTTTCTGTTCTGTACGGAATATGCCTGACCTGTCAGTGATAGGTAGCATGTTTTGTTTGTTACATATTTGCTTTTGTTTCCTTCTTTGTCCCTCTGAGTTGTTAAAGATAAGTTAACTTCTGATCCATAGCTTCTTAAGTAAAGCTTCTAGCTTTCCTTGATTATTAACGGTTCATGATTTTTAGTCATGTTTTATTCAAACAATGGCCAGATAATGGTGTAGGTACTAAGTGCAATTCATTATTTCTTAAATATATTTGAACCACATACAAATAGTCTTACCACATTTTGTTTGATAAATAAAACCATCTTTTCTCTGGTCCCAGACTTTTTAGGCAAAAATATTACCCAGATGACCTTTGGAAAAGGCTTTATCTCACTTCTCTAGAGTATAAGTGTATGATAAGAAGTGTATTCCTAGCCTACTGAAGTAGTCTCAAGTTTACAGCTATATTTATCTGTCCTGCTTATATAAACAGAAGTTGAAACATAGGTAGGTCTCTTGGTGGTCCTTCTGTAAGTGACAGAAGCTTTTAATCTTTATCTTAGTTTAGTTTGTGTCCAGTATTCCATGTGGTTGTTTGATATTGTAAGTCCAATGCTGATGTTGAAGTTAGGTAATTCTTATTTACTCATTATCCTTGTGAACACTCTTACGTGAATGTGATTTCATTGTACTTTTGGAGAGGACCAATTAAGATAATCTTGGATTAATCCCATTACACTCTTTGGTCTTGCTTGTCGATTTTGTTGTCACAAAATTTGCACAAACTGAAAAGACAGTGTTCTGTTTGTTATACTTTCATTATTTATTGCAGAATTTCCTCCCCTATAAAAATGTACATGTAGCCTTCATTGCATCCTACTGCTCATCGATATACAACTCAGGAACATATCAGTAATTTTGCATTATGTTGCTTTTTAAATAGTACCTTTTAACCACCAATCTTAGAAACATTAATATACATAGGGTCACCTTGATATGTTCCTATCAATTTTGTGGTGCTGCTAATAAAACTAAAATTAGTTTCACATTTAAGTTTTAGGAAGTACAACATTTCTAGTGGGGCATTCAATTCAAAACTTTTCACTTCTATTGGATGTTAAAATAATGGTGCTCTTATTCATCAGCTACTAGAAAGCTTATAAAATGAGTCTATGCAAAGCAGTCAACATAAGAGGCTTTTACCTTTCTACGTTCAGAAATATTAGGACAACATTTATGGGATCATAAAGACCACTTCTTGTTGAATGTGTACTTTACTGATAAAACCTGTTAAGAGCATAGAGCTGTATTCTACCATAATTTCAAGCTGAGCTGTAATCATTTTTTTTTTGATGCATCAATATGTAGGTGAGTAATCTGTTTCATTTAAAAAAAAAGAGTCTGATTCATTTTCATTGGGTCAATTGTTGTTGCTAACCTAGACTTTGTCAGCTTACAGGCTTTATTGTGCTGTGTTTTTTACACTTTTGCTTAAAAGGCAGGTAAGATGATGCTGTTAGCACTTTCTGTTCTTCTTTTACTGGAAACAATAACGGGATAGACTTCTAAACCAGCTGCTTTTAGCAAATTCTGTTTATTGCATGTGTATTTATGGGGAGACAGATGGCTGAAGAAGAAAAAAATGACTTTGATTTATTTACATTAACTATTTTGTTTTGTTTTGTTTTGTTCTGTTTATGGTGTTGTCTTTAGTGTCACACAATTAATAAGTCTTGAAAGTCATTCATGCAATAAAATCTTTGATATTCCTGGATTAAAAAATATATGAAATATGGTACAAGTGTTAAAGAATGTGATTTATTATACTAAGGTTTGAATCTAAAAAGTGCAACTTTGTGCCGAGAACTGAACTAAAGGAAAATCTCTCAGGACTGTGTCATGTCCACAGCATGAGCTCATCTCCTGTATTTTATATTTGGATTGCTGGATTCTTTCTCCCAACTTTGTGGATATTTCTTAGTTGAGTATCTTTGCTGCATACCTTCTTATTCATATCACATGTTTTTAAAGTTTGCATTCTAATTCTTGCTATTTCAGAATAGTATCTTCGTTGATACTTCTTTGGAAATGTTTTAGACAGACTGTAGTAATAAGTTTGTGGTCGTAAGTGGGTGTGTCGTCCTGAGGTACACAGGGAGGTAGCTGTTGAGTGACTTAGACTTACAGTGAATCGATATTTAACAATATTGTTTAAGTTCCTAGCAGCCAGGAATATTGCAGGATTGGGTCCTGGAGGCAGTCAACATGATGTGGCCTCTCTGTTGTGTGTAAACACATTATAATGATTTTGTTTCCTATATTTTCTTCTGAGTATTTCAAACTAATACAGCAGTTGGAAATATTTTGTAAATTCTAACTCCACTGTATAAAATAGGTGAAGTCATCAAAGAACAAATATTGCTAAGTCTGCACAGGGAAGGGTTTACTGTTGATATTTTAAAAACAAATAAAACTAGTCATTTTCTTCATTTTGGTTAGAAGATTTTGATGTTTCTGTGAAGCTTAAATTGTGATGAAGGGCAACTCACAAATGGTACATTACTTTTAAAAGGATTAAAATAAAAAAGTGTAGTGTGAAGAGCAACTCTATGTAATCCTGCAGGGTGGGATGAGGGGAGACAGGGCCATGGACCCCAAACCCTAATCCCCTTGTCAAGGAGGGAAACCTGAAAACACAAACCCAACAAAACCTAACCCAAGAAATACGTTTTCCTCTCCTTCTCCCTTGCCAGCTACAGCAAGCCGAAGCATTATGGTTGGACTCGATGATCCAATGGATCCCTTCCAACCTGGATGTTCTATGATTCTATAATTCTATAATTCTATGATCTCCTCTCGGGATTTTCCTGGTTTGCGGCACTGGGGACTGCTCTGAGATGCTGCAATGAGTATGGTGCAGGGCAGGATTCCTGCCTCTCTGCTCTGCCCCTCCCCAGCTCTCCCTGCCCCTCTCCACCTCCCCTGTCCCTTCTCCATCTCCTCCTGCTCCTCTCCATCTTCCCTGCCCCTCTCCATCTCCATCTCCCCTTGCTCCTCTCCATCTCCCCCTGCCCCTCTCCATCTCCCCTTGCTCCCCTCCATCTCCCCCTGCCCCTCTCCATCTCCCCTTGCTCCCCTCCATCTCCCCCTGCCCCTCTCCATCTCCCCTTGCTCCCCTCCATCTCCCCCTGCCCCTCCATCTCCCCCTGCCCCTCCATCTCCCCTTGCTCCTCTCCATCTCCCCCTGCCCCTCCATCTCCCCCTGCCCCTCTCCATCTCCCCTTGCTCCTCTCCATCTCCCGCTGCCCCTCTCCATCTCCCGCTGCCCCTCTCCATCTCCCCTGCACCTCCTCTCAGCCAGGGGGTGCCTTCTCCCCTTTTCCCCTTTCACTCCTTTTTTCCCTCGGCGAGCAGGGGCGGGGGGCGCTAGGAAATCGGAAATGATGTTAATTAAATGTTTTCTATAGGGAAACAACCGGGGCCTTTTTTGTGTGAAGGGAAGGCAGCAGAGCTTATCAGAAAAGACAAAGGCAAATATTTATCGGGGAACAAAAGATGTCCACGGTAGCTCGCAATGAGGGCTGGAGAGGGAAGATTTTTCTTTCTCTCTTGCTGAAGATGTTTAACACTGGAAGATGTTTATCGGGACTCCTTGTTTAAGTTCTTTGTTTTCCTGTAAGATCTACAAATGAAACTATTTTTCTTTCTCTGAAGAACACAATGAAATCCATGAGGATTGCTGCAAACACCTGCTTGTCCCTCTGTTGACTTTGGGTTTCAAGATGATTTTTTTCCATTTTGCTTGATAATGGTTTGATGATTTGATTTTTTTTTTCAATTTATTTTGTGAGGAGAGAAATGATCGTTTTGTCTGTCCTTTACGTTGCTTCTAATGCAGCATTTGTCTTGGTTAAAGACCTATCAGGTTGTTAAATAAAAGAATGGTTTGTGTCATCGAGTGAATAAGCTATTAGATTTTACTGCTTTTCCTGTCTGGTGACTGCTTATTTTTGTATACTTGTTTTTTTTAAAGTGCTCTGGTTAATAAGCTACGTATTTGACAACTGTAAGCTTTAAGTTTTGAGCAAGAGGGAGGAAACATTAGAATCTTTTTAACTTTTTAGAGCATTTCTCTTCTTCCCCTTAACTGCTTCGTATGTGGAAACACAGTATTTCAGATCCATTTGAAAGCAAATTAGCTAGTGATTTCACCTATGTGTATCTTTAATACGAAATTATTATAGCTGCTATTTGAAATGATCAAACACTTGCTTTTATGAGTATTCATCCCCAAAAGCCTAGTCATCAGTTACCTATGAAATCTTCTCCAAGTTGTGAAGAGAATAGTTTTGATTAAATTCATTCTCATAACAAATGTTCACCTTCATAATAAGTATTATAAGCTAATGCTATTGCACAGGTTTTTGGCACTAAGCAGCATAATTTGTAGCAGTATTTGTGTTCCAAAATTTTATTATAGTTCACAGGATTTGAGGAATACTTTAAAATATGTTTCCAAGGGAAATTACAATAGAGCTTTACAATAAAGTAGCCATTCAAGTACAATGCTATAGAGTAAACACACTGCCTCCTAGCAGAAATGTTATACCCAGTCGGGCTTGTCTGTGGTTGTAATATAGTTCATAAATATTTGCAGGGGCTGTTCATCTGGTTCTTCAAATGACTCTACTTGTAGATATTCCTACTTATCTGAGAAAATGTATTTAACCTGGTGGGACTTCTTCAAGCACTTCCAGAATTGCTACCTATCTATTTCATAATCATCACAAAATATTAAATTAATAAAGTAAAATAATTTTTTTAATGTGACACAGATTGAAGTATTATTTGTTGTTTCTTAATTCATGACAGTAATATTTTTCTCAAACTTCTCCATCTCTGAAACTTGACTGAACTGCCTACTTTTAAAGAACAGTTCCTGAGTGTAAATGATTTGCCTTTATATTGATCTTAAATGTATCTGTTTCAATGCAATTAAATTCTTGTACTTCAAATTTAATAGAAAAATTCTATGATAAATAGGCTCTACGATTCTGTGTTTTCATACACCTATTTTTATTCTGATTATAGAATTTGCATTCTTTTTTTGATGAATTACTGAGTGCAGAGTTTGACACAGTTTCTCTTTCCTTAAAGTTGCATAGAGAAGCAGTAAATTAGATGGTCTTAAGATGTCTTAAAACAGATTAAATTACCGCATTTCTTTTTGCTTGGCTTTCTCAATTCAGTTTATTTTTTGTTTTCCCACAGGTAAAACTTATTCTACAATAACTTGTAAAATTTCTCAGTTATACTAAAGCTTTTTGTATTTCTGGTAATATTAGAGTGTGTTTCTGTAATTTAACACATAAATATAACAAAATATACAGTATTATGACTTTTTCCATTTAATTGCCTAAAGTGAACAGGCTACATTGGCTTGAACCACTATAGTTTTCTGAAGCTCCCTGAGAAGACACAAGTATTTTAGATTTATTCTTCAGAAATGCAGAAGTTATTCTGTATAATATGAAATGGTATACACTTTTGGATTGCCTTGGCCCTCAATATAAGTTTTCTTGTTAAAAAATAACTGGAGGCTGCACCAGCTTTCTTTTCTAGGAATATACGCATTATTTGAGGATTTTATTATTTTGAGTTTTATTAATATTGTGGGAATTAGTATTACAGAAGCAGGAGAGTAAAAAAGAAGGTAGAGGGTAATGCAAGAAGAAAAAATTCAGAGAGTATGCCCAAGTTCAGGGAAAATCTCATCTTTTAAGATAACTTACCTTCCTGCTTACTTCTGTCCAATTTCAGATTCATAGTATCTCTTTCATCCATATACAGAAAAATTCATAATGCTTAACATGGTCAGCAAATCAAAAATTATGAAAACCGTACAGCTGATGAGATGAATTCATTCCAGCTTTAGGAAATTATTCATATTGCACTAATGCATTGTTGCTTGTGATGGCAATGCTGACCATTCTATGGGGTGGTTGGTGGTGAAGCACCAGCTTTTAATTAAATGATAATAATTTTAATTTTAATGCAAGCAAAGTATTTAGAGATGAAAAAGAAAGAGATTATAATATGAATATTTTTGGTACAATTTTGTACAGATGGAAGTGTAATTGGTGACATGGGAATAGTATATAAACTGAAATATTTGAAACGCTAATTCATTTTTGCTTCAGTTTTCTGTCAGCTGTAATTACAGATCTCATTTAACAGATGCTAACACAGGGAGTAACTTCACTACTGGAGTAATTCCACTGAGACATGGAAGTAAAGTTAAGGCTCAGGTACTTAAGCACTTATGTAGATGCAGTTCTAGGAATTTTCTGGGTACTACTAATAATGGCTTTCTAGTGACTAGGTCATAATCAATTTGGATTTTGATTATGATTTGTTATAAATAAGCTGGGTTATTGTATTGATTTTTTTTTTTTTAAATAGGGTTAATGCAATACTTTAGATTTAAATGTACCACTGGTTTTAGTCCCTAAAATTTCATTATTTGAGAGAAGGTGATGCATCTGAAATCCTTTTGAGCTCCATAGAGTATGCAAAATGGTTCAGGAAACTATTTCAATTAGTGACTCTAAAATGACTCTAAAATACCTCAAATGTTCTTTTTGAATTTTTTTAAAACACCTGAATAATGCAGCTGTTTAAAATAAGTTCTATACAGGCAAGGTTTCACTTGGCAAAATGACCTGAAATGATAGCTTAAGGCTTCTGTCAGCATCATCTTTCTGTGAAAATGATACAAACCTATCAAAAAAGACAATCTATTTTAGCCTATCATTATTCATTGTTAAAAGATAAGATGAACTAAACATATAGAATAAATTTTTTCTTTAATGAATATTTATCTACCATTTATAGTTCCATTTCTATTCATTTGAAAAATTGCAATTTCTTTCAATAAGAAACACTATATTTTTCAATCCAATTTGGATACTTAATGCTGAACTTTCAGGTCAAATGAAATGTCTTTGTAATTGTAGAATTAAATATTACTAATATCCTGAATGACTTTTTCCCAGTCCCATAGGACTTTCTACAAGGATGTAGTAAGAATGGATCCAAAAATGTTTTTTATAACATTAATGGAAATAGCTTTAAATTCCTTGTCTTGTAACAAGAAATATAGTGTTATTGTAGCACTTTGTGGCTATTGAACAATTCTATAATATTTCATAACAGAGATATGATTGTATTTTAGCTTCAGAAATTCTGGGACAGGGTAATGTTTTCCCACACTTATAGACAGGAAATCCTTTCAGGACAAAGAAATAAATGTAAATGAGAAGACAGAAAGCATAGTTTGAATGTTTCAGAACAAATCAAAGAACAGCCCAATTCTGTGCTTACTTTTGAAACTTAAATTTGAACAAAAATGTTTTGTGTTTCTTCAGATGCCTTTTCTTCCCCTTGATTTTAAAGTGATTTGTTTGTAGTGATTTGTTTTGATAGGACCTAATCTAAGTAAAATTATAAAAGGGTGAGTAGAAAGGACAAAAGATTGTATTGTTTCAGATTTTCTAAAATATTGAATCATTGTTTTCTTTACATTTATCCTATCCTTATGGCAACAAAAAACCCCATGGATGTGATTAATGCAGTACTTAAAAGGTTAAGATGAAGTTTCAGACTGGATTCAAAAGCAATAAAAAGTGTAACTGGAAACTTCATATTGCTTCACATTAATGTTCAGAGCCAGATCATAACTACTGGAAGAATAAGAGAGCATGAAGTCATTTACTGTCTTCTTTTATGTAGGTTTTTTTGAAAGTACTGTGGAAGAAACAACATTCTGTTGTTTAGGAATTAAATAGGGATTGATTTTAAGAAAAAACAAACAAAGCAACTCCCTGCTTTGTCAAGAAATACAATTTATTTTCTTAATTTTTGATGCATTTTTCAAGATTGTTTCCTATGCAAATTCAAAGATGGAGGCTGCAACTGAGGTGACTGAGTACTTACTTACAAGGTTTTAGGAAAGATAAAACCCCCTGATTTTCAGCCCTGTTTTCCTTACATCTCTTACTATTGCGTGTTCTTATTTTGATACTTAGTTATTAGAGCCATACATATACATGAGAGGTATCCATCTTGTCACAAATGTACTGAGCTTTACTTTATACAGTCATGTTTGTTTTCCTGATGTGAGGGGAAGATGGCAGCAGTTTAATCAAATAAGTGTATGATGGATTCTGAGAGGTTTTGACCTTACACTTTTTGCTTGAACAGGGGTACCATTCATATCTCTGTGTGATGCATGAAGTGGTTAATGGAATACCTGCACTGAGTACACTGTGCAGATGTCTGGAGACTCTCTGGAGCAGAGTAGATTTTTTGTCAGGCTTATCATAAACTTAACAGGATAAAACAAGAGTAATAGCTGTGTGTACACAGTGTGTATATGATGGAGGGTGATAACATTTAAAAATAATGACAAGGGAGATATTACTTTAATAAAGCATACATGTGTATATATGTGGATTTATGTATAAACATACTGATTGCTAGGTTAAAAAGCTGTTAAAAATAAGACTACAATTCTGTTTTCCATTACAATTAATACCTAAGGAACCAGGCTGCATTGAAGATTCTGTGACTCTTTCTTGGGCTGCCCTGTGTCCTGGTTGTGTGGGCTTCCTTTCAGCTACCTTCAGTCAGTTTCAGCAACTGTCTCCCTCTTCCTTCCCACCCTGTATCTGCAGTATCTGGATACAAACCACAAGAGAATACATGTATTTGCTGAGATTTCATACTAATTTTGACCTATTTGGGATGGAACGAAAGGGACTGTTTGCAGAGCCTTGGTGTGACCCCAAAACTGCAGCTGAGAGAAAAGACGGTTTTGATGAATAGGCAAGAAACCAGGACAGGAGAAACTCCACTGTGTTTGCCTAGCTGTGAGGTGTTCTTAATGATGAAATGAGACAATTAAAGAGGAATGATTCAGATATTTCAATTTTGTCTAAGACATTGAGCATTTCTAGATAACTTTTTCCTGAATATCACTACAGATTTTTTTTGGCATTATACCCAAATTAACTGTGTCATTAAAAAATAAAAGGGCTGCAATTTTTTCTTGGTGTAAATTTCTGCAAAGTGATAAAATTTCCCTGTGTTGACTACCATATTCTTAGATGTTTGCTTTGCTCTATAAATCTGGGGCATTTCATGCTTGGGTATGTTATTTGACACCTCTTTAGAACTTTTTTATTTTTCTGCATGTATCTTGTTTGACCAGAGTTTTGGTTCTTTTCAAGAGAGACTTTTGAAGAAAAAAAAATGTATCCTGTAGACAGGGCAAAGGCAATGAAGCCAGTTTTAGGCAGGATACGTGCTAGTTAGGAATCCTGGATTTAGTTAACACCTACTCTTTTACTGATGGAATGTTGCACAGTTTCCCAGTGCCCTTATTTCTCCATATTTAAAACAGGAATAAGATTGACCTGGCATGAAAACAAGTAATGCTGTTCTTTATTTCTGCACTGGAATACTAGGATCTCTTTGCTATTAGATATTTGTTTGTTATTGCACCAAACAGAAGTTTCTCTTTCTTCTGTTTTAATGCAGAGAAATTACTAAGCCTCATACATTATAGATGTTCCCAACTCTTAGAATTATCAGCTGAAGAACCATGTGCAACTTCTCAGTGAGGTCTGTGCACTTCAACTCTCTTCCTGTGTAATTCTATATGAGAACAAACCTTCTCAATCAGGAACTGCAGTCTTCAGATTTTATGAACTGTATAAAAGGATTACAGCTGGCTGAAAGCTTCTCAGAAATGTTGATAAAACTGTATTTTGCTGTCCCTGTAAAAAGAGTCAAGGATGGTCTACTTCTGCCTTGGGCAGGGGAGGAGCTGTCATTGGACTTCTCCTGTGGGACAGTGCAGGGAGATATTTCTCAAGTATTAGACTTTAGCTGCTCATGGGATTTCAGGTCATGTTCTAGTCCCTAGAGCTGTCTGAAGGCCAAGAATTTGGTTTCATAAAACAGTTTTATGTTGTTTATTTTTACTTTTACATTTTATTGCAACAAAACGATGGCTTTTCACGTGTTTTGGTGTCACATGTGAATAGGAGAACCCTTCCTGAAATAGCTGGTAGACTGTAATCTTAAATGCCTCTTGCTGTGCTTGAACAGAACGCAGATGGAAATCTGAATCTCCAGCTTTGTTTTTTTTTCTGGAAATGAAGAAGTTCTACTCTATAAAACAGGTTCTTATGAAAGGCTCATATTTCTCCCTATCTAGTTTTTTACTGTTTCCTTGTTAGTAGCATTCAGTGGATATGTTTATGCCATGCCTATTACTATGCAGGATTATTTTCTAAATATCTTTCATGTTGAATAACACAATGTCAGACAGAATTGACATTTATGAAAAATAAAAATGTGAGTGCTAATGTTCCTACTGTGAAATTCTGGAGGCAATTAATAAGAAATTTTAACCAGCCATTAAATAATCAGTAGTTACTAGTTCACAGAAGGTTTTCAAAATTTTAATTTCTGCGGTTTCAGGGTATTGTAAATTACAGATATTATTTTCAACAGGCCTTAAGGAATTAGAAGTCTGACTCCTCTTGAATTCAAAAATAATTTGAACATTTTATTGCTTGAGGCTTCTTTTAAAATCCCAGCATATGTGGGCTTTATCAATGGTTCCCTTATGACTGAAAGCGGTGAATTACAGATTCTACCTTTTTAGTCTTTCAGAATTGTATGGATTTGGATAAAGAGAAATTAAACAACTTCAGTTAAACTTTGAGCTCTTAGAAGACTTTGTAGAGGAACTTCTAAATACCTCATAATAAGTGAATTCAGTTTCATTTTTCTTCTTGTTCATCTTTAGTGTCCATCTAATTCTGTGAAAAAAACTACATATTCTCAAAGATTTCATAACCTGTTCCTTTTTGTTAGTTGCAAAATTTAAATACTAGAGCTTCTCTCTGTAGGGAAAGATTTGTGATGTGAAGACTGTTTTCTTCACTGAAAAGCAGTTTTTCACTATTCATAATTCGAACAGAAAAAACCCATACCATACTTCCATTTCTTCCTGTCTATAGATACCTAAATTTATCTTGTCACTGTTATCTTGAATTGCTCTGGAAAATGTTCAGACTAACTTATTAGCCAGTTAATCTCCAGGTTTTTTTTATAATTTTGAGTTAATAAACCTAAATTTTCAGTGGAAACTGTTTTCTGCGGATAAACTTTTCTGAGTATACTTGTTACCTTCTGTTCTAGCATCATCTGAGCAATAATTGAACCACCCATCTCACTCAACTCCTTAGCTCAAACAGCTTCTAGGTTATATATAGTCTACATTGACTTCAGAAGCAGTTTATATGGATGCACATGAAAAGCTATTACAGAAAATAAATAATCTCTATTGTACATTGGATCGTGGATCCCATCAACCAGTTTAATTTCAGTTAAAGACAATGTGGGATTTGAATGCCCAGTCAGGTATTCAAACTGCAGAAGCAAACTGAAGCTGAAATTACCATAGTGTGGTCCTCAGAATCAAGATGTAGACAGAATCACCTCTAGCCTGGCACTTAGGACTTTTTCTTGAATTGAATACAGTTCTCATACTGACCCTTTCATGCACAGAAAAAGAAATGGCTCAACATTCATACTGTCTGAGCAGCTAGTCTAATAATTATATTGCTCTATTTAATATAAGAAGAAAGAGTTGAAGGAACTAACCAACAGTGTTGTCTTTCCTCTTCCATGGATGGTGTGACTTTTAAAGGAAAAAAAAAAGGTAAGCAGGAAGGGAACACTGCTGAAATCAAGCCTCAAGAGAGCTCTCTTCTGCAGACATCATCTCCTTGATAAAAGTGCCCTCCTACAGTTCTGAATAAAACATATGAGAAGTGGGATTTAGTCCTGTCTTTGGTCTTCCAGGTGGCCTAACTTGAGATGGCGGCCTGATAAGCAGGACTTCCATATTGTCTTTTTACCTCCCTCATACCTCTCCTTCCATCTTTTACTTCAGTTTAGGAAGAGATGAAGGAGGAGATGAAGGAGGAGGACAAGAAGGAGGAGGAGGAGGAGAAGTAGAATCATAGAATCATAGAATCATAGAACAACCAGGTTGGAAGGGACCCATCGGATCTTCTAGTCCAACCATTCCTATCAAACACTAAACCAAGTCCCTCAAGACCTCATCCACCCGTGTCTTAAACACCTCCAGGGAAGGTGAATCAACCACCTCCCTGGGCAGCCTATTCCAAAGCCTTCTCTGTGTGAAGAACTTCCTCCTAATCTCCAGCCTAAATCTCCCCTGGCGGAACCTGAGGCCATTCCCTCTTGTCCTGTCCCCTGTCACTTGGGAGAAGAGCCCAGCACCCTCCTCTCTACAACCTCCCTTCAGGTAGTTGTAGAGAGTAATGAGCCTCCTCTTCTGCAGGCTAAACAACCCCAGCTCTCTCAGCCGTTCCTCATAGGGCCTGTTCTCCAGCCCCTTCACCAGCCTCGTTGCTCTTCTCTGGACTTGCTCCAGAGCCTCAGTCTTCCTTTCCCCTGGGTAGATAAGATGTCTTCTGTCCCCGGACTTGGGAGCATTTGAGCTAGTGGCTACCATTTGCTGTACAGTGGCCTCCCAGCTCTGGCTTGCCTGACCTCCTGCTGTGCAGAGAGGGCCTGAGATTTCAGGATGTTTGTGCAGAGTAACTCCTCCAGATTGAGTGGGAGGCAAATTAATGGTTAAACTCTAGATTTAGAAATATATAGCCCTAGGCTGGACATACCCTTTATATCTGTACAGTAAAAACTCTCCTTGCTAACGGTGAAAGAAGAACCATCCTTTATTACAGGGTAGTAGGGTGAGATCTGCAGGGAGGGCACGTGAGGGGTGTATGTGAGCAAGATCATCCTGTGAGATGTTGACCTGATCATGGTCTACTGCTCTGAAATTTGTTTAAGTAATCCATCTAATATGTCTAAGGAGTAGCATATTGGAATCAATCTATCCAAATGCCTCAGGAAGATCCATAAAAAGATATTAAATCAAATAATTCTCTGTGATCTGCTCTGGCATAAAGCTACTGGCAAAGCCATGTATAATATGAGGATTAGTTCTGGTACACATTTGTTAGGTTGACAAATGCTCTGTGCCAGACCTGTGGCTGGGGAAAAGATGTCAGTTAAAATTTATTTTCAAAATTTATTTTTTGTAGTAGTCTGCTGTCAGGACACTGAATCTCAACAAATGGTTTGAGTTGAAAGCGATTTTAAAGATCATCTGATTCCAAACCCCCTGTCATGGGCAGAGACACCTACTAGGTCAAGTTGCTCAAAGCCTCATCCAGCCTGGCTTTGAACACCTTCATATTGTCAAAGTTGTCTCCAGAAACACCAACACAGCAATAATTTTAGAGATTATATCGGAGTACTTTAATCATTTTTGGTACAAAATTGTCAGGATTAAGGAGGAAGTGCTTCAGGTTCTGGATTCTAGTATTTCTTACTGTTGGGACAGAAAAAAAAGACAATGGCAAAATAATACATAAAAAAGAGAAGTTAGGACTTAGGCTATTGTCACTTGAAAGGAGAAGGGGCAAGACAACACCTTGGTTCACTTTCTGTGTTTCATAAGCTCTCAGCTCTTGTTTGCACCCTTACTTTCATCACCAGACTGTAAATTATCTGCTGTCAAGGCATTGAAATCTGAAGGAGTATTTTATCAAAATGATACATCAAAGAAGCTGTAATGGTAGCACAAAAAGCAAGGATAGGAATATTTCCTTTCATCCAATGAAGAGACGCTGATTTAAGATGCTTGAAATATTAGCATAGCTACTTTTTGAAATAACCAGAGATGGTTCATAAAATATTAATTTAGTTTGTCAAGAGCAAATTTAGATGTGCATCTATTATAGCGCGAGGACAAAACTAGTGCTCTAGGAACCTTTTTGGATGCTGTGCTTTTATTAGGCCACAGATACACTCAGGTCATTAGAATTTAACTTATCTAAACAGATCTCTTGGAAAAAGGTGAGATAGCACTAATACAAACAAAATTAATCCATTTATGGCAGTGTAGAAATGCAAGTTTTTTTCGGGTTAGTGGAACAATGTTTCATTTCTGCCCATCCCCTGCCTATGAGAGTTATTTCCTAATTGTCAAGTAGAACTTAATAGACAAATTCAGCTCCTGGGTTGCCTGATAATGAAAAATAGTGCAAAATGGAGATTATATATTTGAGGGCTCATGGGTGTGCGCAATATGTTTTTGATGTTCATAGGAAATACCAATGGATAAGTAAACAAATAATGAGGCTGGAAGAAGAGATATCATCACAAATGGATATTCGGGATTGTCATCCCAAGTGGGCAAAGATTAGGGATCAAGCAGACTAAACGAATGTTGTCATTTTCTATCAACTTGTCCTGAAGCTGCAATGGAAACACATTGTAACGTGGTGGTGTATTGACACCCCAAGGTACATTAAGAGCACAGAAAGCTTTTGGACTGTGTATGAATAAAAAGCTCATTTCTACTTCTAACACCTTGGCATTTTTCTTTTCCAAGTAAGTTCTCCCTTACTGGAGACTTACAGTTTATAATTTTGAACATATCTTATGGTACCTTATTTTATGGGCTTTGATATTTTGTCTTCATCATTTATATATTAAATGCCAAGGTTTTTTCAGCTATGAAAAAGAGCGCTGGTAGGACCCTGTTTCAGCATATTGAAAGTGAATCTGGCCAGAGTTCCTTAATACATATGAATTTGTATCAAGCATTCTGTGTAAATGTTTATTCCCCTGAAAGCTCTGGGTTTTTTAGGGCAGTAGTACCTGTTTTTGGTTATTCTCCTGTGCTTGTTACTAAGATTGACTGTCACTGAAAAAATGAATAGGTCATTGTGTTATGCAAAGTAGTTGTAGAGATATTATTTATGTGGTTTTTTTTACTTTATGGTATGTGATTATATACCTTTTTTTCAGCAGGTTGGAACTATATGAAGTGAAGGAATATGTCATACTGTAATAAAACCATTGAGTTTTGTATTGAATATATACCAGTTCAGGGACTGAAATTTCAGTTTATTCCCTAAGCCTCCTAACAAAACCAACAATGCCTGATTGCATTAAAATCTATGTTTCAAGGGTTAAGAATGTTATGCAAAAAGTAGACACCTCATCATTTGACCTCTGCATGGCTTTACCTATGGAGATTTCTGCGTATGTTAACAGAGAAAATCAGTTAGAAGCATGCGAGGTTTTTTTCTTTCGTTTTGGACCTACTCATCTACAGTATGTGTGTGGCTGAAATGTTCAGCCATGGGTCTCTTGAGGTTTAGTTTTGTAATCTTATATGTATAAAAATAAGTAGATACCCGAACATGACAATCACATAGACACAATTCAACACTTGAGGTTAATTAAAGGGATGTATACTGTATTTGGGTCAACTGCTTTGTATTTTTGCATACCTAAAATATGTATTGCTTTCAATCAAACAAAAAATTCACCTCAGAGGAAAAAAAAATGCATAATTATCAGATATATCATAGAAAGGAAATTATTTTATTTGCATTCTGCAAGTAGGCACTTCCTTTACAAACTTCTTAGAATAAAATATTGAAAGCATTTATTTTCTGTCTTCAGTCACTAGAAGAACTTCCAATTCAAAAGACACTTTGTAGCAAGGCATCTTTCTATTGCTTTAAAACTATATACTTTTAACTAATGACATGCAAACCAGTTCAACAGAGTGTTAGTTAGGTTCTGCTACTCCAAAGACGGCAAGGGATATATGAAGTCACTGGTACTTTCTACAATTAATGATTAAATTAGTCTCCTGTAAACTTGATTGTCACTCTACTGGTCATACATGTTTAAAAACTATCTTGAATTTGGCCCAAAATCTGTTAATGACTGTGAGAATACTTGAAAATAGTATTTATTAATTTTGTATATTTTTTAAATCTTTTTTTATTCCATTGATCTCAGCTTGTTCTTTAACAATCAATTACTCCTTTTCCATTTTCCCTTTCTGTAAGTGTTCATATTGGTTGTATACAAGTCCATGTGGGTTTAGGAGCAGAACTCAGTTTCCACTTCAGTTAATGCATTATCAGAAAAATGAGTGAAGTTCCAATAATATGACCTTCAACTTGACACACATAGACCTATTTAGTTTAGTTATGTTTAAATCTATAATGCTTGTCTCCACACTTCTACAATTCCTGCATATTTTATACTTATTACCATGTTAGTCAACATTTTATTGTATTCTGGTTACTGGGCCAATACAGGAAAGTTTATAAACCAAAGTAACGGTGTTTTTTACTTCGAAATTATAAATTCAAAGAAAAGCAATTTATTATATTTATCAAGTGGATCAAGTTTACTGATGATGCATAACCCATAAAAACATGGCTTGAACTCTAGATGTCAAGTTGACGAGTTGAGGAGTGGTGACCTAGTCCTTTTGATTTATTTTTCCTCCCTTGTAAGACATCAGACTTGATAGGGAACAACAATAATCTTGGAATTACACGTTGCAATGTTGTTGAAGAGTCATTGTTTCTGAAAGAACTGTGTGTTGTCTTTATGTTACAGACCTGAAAAATAACACTTTCTGTAGATGTCAGCTTCTGTCTGGTGTGATGTCCCATTCTTCTGGTGATACCACATACAGCATCAAACAGCAGCTGAAAGAGGTCTTTTGGAATAAGGTAGGTTTCTTTCTTTACCACAAGGGCATGACTTGATAAAGTGCTTCATAATTACTTTTCTATTCAGTATAAATTAAGTCAAACAGGTAATTTAAGTCATCTAATGTTTAGAGAAATGTTACTCATCTTACAGCTGTTGGTGATATTACTTGGTTGCATCTCTCAAATTATGACAGTGAAGTGGGGTAGCTGTGAAAAGAAAGTATTGTGCTGGATCCATGTTTCACTTTATCTTGACTTGTCATTGATTTTGGTGGCCTCCTCTGTTGGTATCTGTTGAGCAGAGCTCTTAATGCATCCACGTGTTATGCTGGGCTGCAGTGTTCTATGGGCTTTAGCCTCACAGTTTTGTTCCAAAGCATTCCTGGGTTGTTGTGACTAGTACCTGTGACTACAAGTATGCTCTGTAGTCACTGTGCACGTGTTGTCAGAAGTAGCATATCTTAATCAGTGTTCTGTAGCTGAGGTTGTTTCCTAATAGAATGGTTTAATGAGAGTGATTCTGAGAAGCTTTTGCATAATATTTATGCACATATTCTCTGGTCAAAGCATAGTGCAATGATTAGATACTGCCCAAAGAAAATAGTTTACTATTTTCTTACTGGTGAAAGACATATTGAGGTGAGAGATTGTTGCTTAAACATGGGACTGGTACACATGACACAAAACTTGCAGTAGACCCACAACCATCTGGAATGGCAGCTGAGCCCTTGGCAGGATACCACAGGGTATGCAAAAGACACTCATTGCCTATGCTCAGCAGTCCTATCCTATATATTAGAATTCTATTGCAAGGAGTCATACTATTTGACTTTGTTCAGTCTGGGTTGTGAAAGATTATAATCCCAGATTCAGAGGTTATGTAAGTGGGCATAGCTGTAGACCTGCGAGTAAAGAAGGGTTGAGAAGAAACAGGTAAAATAACAACTGGGAAGATGTATGACAGCAGAGGGGCTTTATTTATCTAATTTTCCGTTGATTGCTTTTCCTGCTACTCTTCATGGGCTACCAACTCACCACTTTCAAATGAGTGACATCTTTTCTGACTTGTTTTGCCATACATTATTTCACGAAAAGAAATGTATTACTTGCTTTGTGCTGTACTGCATCTCCTCATTGTGCACAAACTTTAAGGGAAAATATTACAGTTGGTATCTGACATGTGGAACTAATTTGGCTCTGTTGGAGTTCAGGGAGAGGTCTTGGTTATTACAGCAGAAGAAAATATTACGAATTATAGTCACCTTGGTTCGTGATGCTTCACTTGTAGTTTCCACTTGTGGTGATATACTACGAATAAAATATGGGGATGATATCCTAGCCCCATTGAAATCAGTAGGAGCTTTTCTTTTAAATTGAGCTGGGCCATGACCCTGGGAATCTCTGCTGGCTCCTAGTGAAGGATTTATTCTATTCAGACCTCCTCTGAGGACTTTATTTTTAATATTACTACCAAATCTGCTACTTAGGTAATAATTCTCTCTTATTGAAGTTTATTTGTATTTGATTTGGGAGATCATATGCTCAAAGAAAAACATGTTTCTACACCTATATTTTTATATCCTTAAATATGATCGTCTTGTTAGAGGTAATTATAGACTGACTTTCAGGATATACTATCTGATAAAAAGAAAGAAAGGACTTCAGAATAATTTCCCAAAGGAAGGAATGGTACTCCTGTGGGTAAGATACGATGTAAAACTATTCTGCTTGTTGAGTTTATAAAATGAACTGCAGGAAGAAAAGACTTAACTTCGAGAGGAAAGAGTAGATCACTTAATAGCTCTTTAATATTACCAATTTCTATGATCACAAACTCTTTCCTTGAGAATATGGTGGATTTTTCTTTACCAACAGTTTTGATTTGATAAGCTTACTTTTGTCCATGAGTGAAAACTTGTTCTTACATGTTATTCTTGCTTTGCTAATAGGCTCTTTTGTTCTCACACATTTGAATCATAGAATCATAAAATGGCTTGTACTGGAAAGGACCTTAAAGATCATCCAATTCCAACCTCCCTACCATGGGCAGGGACACCTCCCACTAGATTAGACTGCATTTGGAAAATGTATAATCCACAGGTCTTTCATAATTTACAAAACTTTCTATTAAAAGGCAACAGAACCCTTATTTTGTACATATTTTTTCTTTCCTATCAGCTACTGTCTTACTCTTTGCTCTACCAGTGTTCAACTCATTGTATAAAGCAAGCATAAGAATGTATGCACTGATATATGACATGTGGAGCTAAATTCTGATTTTCAAAAAAATGAATGCTACATCAAAGCATTTTCTGACTGGGATATTTTCTTAATACAAGTATTAATTGCTTTGGAAGAAGGAACACATGTAAAATGCTGAGTGTGCTTTCATCTGATATTTTATTCTCTGTTTTGGTCTCACAGGTTCATTAAGTTCATTCATCTACTACTGTTATCAGTTCCATTCTATCTTGTTTTAGGAAAATTACATTTCTTGGCATTAAAAATTCCTCCCAGATAAGGCTGTATCTTTAGAATTACAGACTTAAAATGTTTGGGCAGTGTATGTGTGCATACATGTGCAGTTGTTTGTTTATATTGGAGGTTTCAATCTAGGTGGTACGGAGGTTTGAATCTAGGTGGTACAGAGGTTTAAAAAAAATCTTTTCTTCTACATGTTCAGGCCAAAGTTTCCTATAGAATGCTCTTGTTATTCTTTGTTATACAAAGTTATGCTAGGAGGGAAGGCCATGAAAGTATTAAACCATTTTTTTCCCTAGTCCTGCTGTGCAAATTTACCATTTACCATGAGGTATAGCGCTTTATTCCTTTAAAACTATGTATAAACCATACATTCTGTCTTGAACATCCTTGTTGAGGTATTACCCTCATAGATAAAGATCATTGTATTGACACTTCCTCTTTTTTAAAATAATTATCATTGCAGAAAGGGTCAGGGAAGTGGGATTATATTCACCAGAGAGGAAACATGATGTTTGTCTACCATAGATATTGTTGCCTATAATTCATGTGTTGTAGTTTGTTACCTTCTCTACTGAGTTCTTAGAGATCTAGGACAGTGATCTTATATGCATCTATATTGTATAAGTATTTAACCAAAATATTTTACTTTGCTACTTCCTGTTACTTTTTGGTCATCCCACTGAATCAGTAGTAAACCTTTGCTTTGATAGTTAACTTGCCAACACATACCACTTATTTGACTGGAAAAACACCAAGAAAACAAGATACTAGTTTTATTCTCATCACAGTTTTCCCAGATTTTCGAAGTATTTGAAGTACCCCAGAGGAAGATAATTCTAAAGTAATTTCTGAAGGAGCTAATATAAATAAAACTATTTTTTTATACAAGATTTCATAGTGATAACAGTGTTTGGTGCAAGGAAAATTATTAAGTACAATTTGTAACTTGGAGAACATGATACATTTGACTCCTTTTTCTATATAATACAAAGATTTCATATGTTGCACAATGTTCATTTTTAATTAAACTTTTTATCATCACACAGTCTTTTATTGACATTCCTCATAATGGAACTGATAAAATCTTGACCTACTCTGCAATAAAGCAATGTATAATTCAATATTCTGGTACACAGTGTTCCCTTCAGAATTAAATACGTGATTTTCTGATTTAATTTAAAAATCTTATTATTATATTCACATTTATTTACTTTAAATTCTTAGATTTATGCACCTGTTTTATTTATGTAATTTAGCTGCAACCATTTCTTGGACAATTCATTCTTTTTGTTTGAGTTTTTAGCTAGCTGAATCATTTTAATGCATTTCTCCCCCTTTCTGTTCCTTTTTAAAATTTACAATAAAAATTGATTTATCACCTGATTTGTTTCCTACTGTACCTTTTGAGTCCAGTTTTGACTAGGTGTACTAAATTCACTTTCTGCTACTTTAATCATAGGTTTTATAGAGTTTCTGCTATCACAGAAATGCCTTCAGATACTTCATGAGAAAAGATTCCCAAATATGTCCCCAAAGATTTATTGCAAAATCCTTTTCAGTAACCTGAAAGAGCCCTGTGGTCTAAAGCTTCCTAGGATTATGCATTTCGCCGAACTGATAAGCATTCCTGTAGCCTTGAAGGACTTTGTCACCTGCAGTGGATCTGCAGCAAGAGAATGGGAATCAATCCCTTTAGTTGTTAGTAGCTACTGTGGTGGCAAACCAGAAGCTGGCTGTAGAGCATCCAGAAGGCCTGAGCCTGAGTCTCTTTTCCAGGGTTTTGCTGTCTCCTCTGGTAGGTTCATTACGCCAGAAACTGCAGTAATCCTCTACATGTGAAAACCAGGATTGTCAAAGATTTTGCTGCAGCAAGTCCACCTTGACTCAGCATACTCACCTAGGAGTTATTTGTAGAAGGTGACATCTACCTGCTTGCTGACCATCAGGTGTTGCAGGACCAACTTTCTCAGTAACCTCCTAACCTCTTGCTATATCAGTTGCCTGTTAATAATATAATATTATCAATATAACAACTACTCAACTACCCTGTGCTTCTCATTCATACTTCAGAAAAACAGTTCTGGGATTTTGCTGTTTATCTTATCTTTGTATCTCAGATTTGTCACTGTTCACTGTAAGTGTATGCTGATTTTAGCTGGCAATTTTGAGATAATTTAATGAACTAATTAGAAAATACTTTATGTAATATATCACAGAAAATACAGAACTACCTTGCACTTTGGAAGGAGTTTTAAAAACTGAGGAACACTAAGCTCAACTCTTGAGAGTATGTTCCTCACACTTTCACAGATTTCCAATCTTCTTTTTGTCAGCAGAGCAGAATTTAAAAATCAAATAGGGCCTCTGAGAGTAGGAAGTTACCATGTGCTAGATGTGTATTTTTGAAAATTAAACTTTTCAAAATTTTTTGTCAGCATCTGTGTCCAAACCTTTCAGGATAAAGGATAAATAGGTATGTAATATATTGAACTAAGTAACTAAGTAGTTATTAGAAATTTGAACTAAAATTAAGTTGCTTATTTTCTTCTGTTTTCTCTTTTTTGGTTTTTTGTGGTTTTTTTTTTTTTTTTTTTGTTGTTGTTTTGGTTTACTTTGCTTTTTTTTGATTTCTTTCTTTGGTATGTTCTCCCTTCAAAACCTCCAGGGAAATGTACTGACACGTTACAGCAAACATAGAGGTTTGGATTCAGCTTTTTGAGCTATAGGAAGACAAAAGTATTGGAGAGCCTGGAAAATGTGGAAAATGTGTGATTTGAAAGAAACAGTGCATTGTGTTTTGTTAATTGTTCTAGCAGCTAATTGTTTAGAAAAAAAAAGGAGTAAATCTAACAGTATATATAGCAAATCCATGTCTGTCTACAGCTAGCCAAGCTGGAGAATATCATCAAGGGAAACAAAATCAAGGTATGACTGGGGTACCTAGGAATCCATCAACAGAGGGACCAAAAGCCACACCTTTCTGCCTTTTCTGTCACTGCCACCCATACTTGGTAGATTGAGCTTAATCAGGTAAATGCCAGCAGAAGCTTGTGACATTGTTGGCTGTGCAAATGTCATACATTAGAGTTGCAGGGCCTGACCATCCACCGTACAAGCTAGGATGATGACTGACATATTCTCAGATGCACTGGTGTTGATTTTCCCCAAGATTTTCACCACAAACTGTCCTCTATATATTTTAAAGGGTTTCTAGGATTAATAAAATAAAATCTTAGGTTTTATACATACTTAAAACATATTAGGAAAAAAAACCCCCAACCTGTGTTTGCTGTTGCATGTCTGTCTACATGCCCCCTAGTACACAGGGAACTATGAGGAAGATCTTTATCCTTCTATAAATATTCTACTTTACTTGCTGTTTAAAGACAGGAAAAACCCCTAAAATCTAATCTTGAAGTCATAAATGTAATTTTTTATAAATGAAATATTTTAACATGCATCATGTACTAGTATGCAGAGGTTTGTTTTCATGAGCACCACTTTAAAAGCAAAAATTAGATGGTGTTTTTAGTGCTGGAACAGATGTTATTTCTCCAACGGAAAATATTTTATATTGGTTAATTAAATTATAAAGAAATCCAACTTGTGTAGCTGTGGTTTTGATATTCAAAGATACACCCTTGCCAGAGGGAAGGTGAAAGTGTGGCTTAACTAATTCTGTAATCTCATTTCAAGAGGTCTGTGTTCAAATTTAGGTAAATTAGTATTTTAAACCCACTTCCTCAATCACATTGTTTTCGTTATATCTGCAGCATATAATCTAGCACAGAAAGCCCATGTAAATACAAGTCATCAATGGGCCACACCAGTTAAGATGACCTAGACAGGTAGTTCTGGCTTTGTTACATTCTGGATTATCAGCTCTCTAAAACTCATTAAAATTCTCAGCCACTTCATGCAAAGTGTAGTTTGCTTCTGTATACAACTTGAGAGAGGAAAAATCTGTGCTTTAAGAAAAGAGGAGTTATGTATCATTGTTGTTTCTGTGTCTATTTCTTTAGTGCTTTAGATTTTGTTGAAGATGTTGTCTGTTGAGTATGGATTTTGGTTAGATTCAGTTCCTTAAAATAGATTTGTATTGTTCATTAACTTATTACCTGACAAAATAGCAGTTAATGTTAAGTTCAGAGGAAGATATTGGAATATTATAAATGCATTATTTAAAATGAGTGAATAAGCCTTATCTTGTTGATTTTTTATTAGGGCATAACCATTGCAAATCTCACTACTTTATAGCAAACAGTTTAATGATTCATGAAATACTAAAGTTAATAGTTAATATACTGATATCAATATCTTATAAATTAATAAGAAATCTATTAACTCTAATAATTTCATTCTATTACTTTACAAATATGGACATTTAGAGTGTTCTATTAACTTTTTTAAAAAACAACAAAACCATCTCAGATTTCAGACCAATTTAAGTTCACAGACTGTCATGTAGAGGACACAAACAGTATGTAGAACATATATACGTAAGGCAAAGTAGGAAATAGGTAGGTAGAGAAATCAAATAAAGTAGGGAATACGTAGACTGGATGTAAAATTAAAGCTTTTAGCTGGAACTTGGAAGATAAAAGTTTAGTTCTTGAATTTTACAATGCTTTTTCTTGATCTGCCATACCAGGTGGAATCTTTAATGTTCTAGGAGAAAATAAGTGAGAATTTTACCAGATCATTTGGAGGAACTTACATTTTATTTCACCTTCCCTTTTTCAATAGGATGAGGGTAATTTTCTATCAATTTTTCTTCTCCTTTTCTCTTAGCTTAATTTTATGGCAAATGACTATTAGATTTGTTAAGATGTTATCTCAGATTGGATTAAGACAACAGAATAACGATGACAGTATCTCAAAATAGATGAGAATATTTATGTTTACTGATGGGGCTTCATATTCTTAACTAGTTCCAAAATACATATATTATATTTACAAAAGAATTGTTCAAAATATACAGGTAAAAGAAAACCTCATGAGAGGACTCTACTACTTTCACTATTCTATTCCATTGATCTTGTTAGATGTTCCCACAGAGTTCAAAAGATTAAGTTAAGGTTATAGTTGACCTTTATTTTAAAAGGATACAGATAAAGAAAGTAATGATACATGTACTATACATTGTACTATACATTGTACTATACACTGATATATATATATGATACATAATATTTTTGCAACTTCCTGCTGTGCTGTTCTCCTTTCTTCTCTACCCATACACACACTGAACTGAAATTCTAGTCTAGATTTAGTGAAAGAACATTCTTCTGCTCTACTGATGCTCTCAGTCGTTGTATTTAGTGCTCTGATATGGCAGCTTTCACTGTATCCATAAAATATGAGTCAATATCAACATGTTATACAAGAGAAAGGAGTTTTAGGGAGGCATTTGAATGAGGAGGGGATGACTAAAAAAGGTAAGAAGAGTTCTCTGCGTTTATACCAAGGCACTAGAGAGAAAAGGAGGTCATTTGGGCAAGAAACCCTGTAAGCATTCTGTCACATGGTTAGGTGATAAGCTGAAAATTCCATGCAACTGTCAGCATGTTCTGTGAGTGTACACATATTGGTGCACTGAAGCTATCCACTCATCCTCTGCTTCCTCTGCAGCTATCCAGGTATTCATGGCATGAAGTCAAAGCCACATTCACTACTCATAGTTTCTGTGGGGAGAAAAAAAAAAAATCAACAAATAAGTATTTCCAAGAGCAGTTGCAGTGAAAGTACCATTTGAACAAAGCATTTTAACTGATATGAAAGCAGATTCCTTAAGCAGTTGCAAACATTTGTGGAGGATTAGCTAAGAGAAAGAGTGTTCTTATCTGCATGGCTTGGGCTGCCCAGTCAGGAAAAGAGCACAATTTTGTGAATTAAGTGACCAGTCACATATCATGAATAACGAGTAGTGATTGTTTATATTGGCCAGTTAAAAACTGTGTCATAAGGGCAAATATGTTTGCACACATTGCTCAAGGACTTGTGACTAATGAATTAATTAATAACACCATGACCTATTTTCAGACATCTGATGAACAGATTTAAGGACTCAATCCACTGGTTACATTTCCCAAGGACCAATTCCACCATCTCTGGTTAAAAAATGTGTAAAGTGAAGCTTTGAACAGAAATAGTATCATCAGGTACTAGCAATGTTCATTCTTAACACCTGCTGTAATATATCCTTTATTGATATGAATAAACATACTATGGATTCTGTGTCTGAGTGTGTGATTCCCCTCAATACAAACCAGCAGCCCTTGTGGTCTCCAGAACCTTCAAATACCTGTATTGTTTAATTAGCTTTTAAGTACAAGATACTGTTACAGCAATGATGTTCTTCTACTGATAATATTTAATAATGATTCAGTCAAGCTCAGTTCAGAGGTAGGCAAAGGAGCAATCTCTTTTTGCAGGAGTTTGTATTTACTCCAAGGAGCAAGTCCTTTGAGGTCACCAGGCAGAAAAGGAACCTTGGTGAGCAAAGTGCTGGGTGGTGTAGGGTGCTCGGCAGGAGTGGTCCCAGAGACAGCTTCCCTAAAGTTTTTCTCATGCCAGTGACTACTGCAAACAGAAACATGTTCCCCGTCAAGGAGGAGAAGGGAGTAGTGTCCAGGACTGGGAGCATGCAAAGCTGAGAACCAAAAGATTTTAAATTCCATTGTATATTTAGTGCGGTTATTGTTCATCTGGAACTGATGTGCTACTCTAAAGAATGAGTAAAAACTGTATCATCCTATGAGATGTTGTATTTCACACAGGTTTTACTTGAATACTGTATTATACTTTGTCCCTACAGAAATAAAATGTTTTTGAGGAAGTAATAAAGGGGGATACTTTGGTTAAAAAACAGATTGTAAACTGTAAGACATCTGTTTGTCAAATCTTTAGTCTCTCTTTTGCTTTTTATACTGTAATTGATTACTAGCACCCCCTTTAACCCACCTAAAAAGGCAAGAAGGAAATTCATGTATTTATTCATCAGCCCATCCCTCTGAAAAGCGTTCAATATTAAAATGGTTTGCAAGGAGCAAAGGCAGGAGAAACAAGAGGCCCAGTTAGGCCATGACAAGGTTAGGAGGTGCGTGTCTGATGCCTGCAGCAAATATTGGCCCTTGTTCTTGTAAAATTTTTGCATGGGGAGACCAAGTTAATTGGGGTATGGCTCTGTTCTTTCCTTTATGTATGACCTTTTATTATCTCTGTGGCCCTGTAGTTCATCCAGTGTCATAAAGCTGTGGGAAAGTCTTGCAGCTAGTGTTATCAGCTGTTGGAAATTAACGTAAAAAATGAAATATCAGTGTTTCCTTTTGCCTGAAGGTGTCTCGGAGACTGTAAACTTCTATGAAGTTGCAATTATTGTGGTTGTGATTTTGCTGTAGCTAAGCTTTGCTTCTTCATCTTTTTCCCTTCTTTGCCTCCTGTTTTTTTCTTCCTTGTTTCTTAGTGCAAGCTGCTGGTTGGCAATCAGGTGTTGTGCTAGGGTAGGGAGATACTTTAGGAGGGGTGTTATATGGCATAATTCCCACGAATAGAGGAGGAGGATGAAAAAGATAAAGAAATTTTGTTTTTTCTGAGCTAGAGGATTCTCTGCATGACTTCCCCACTGATGGGATCATGTGCTTTCAGGCTGAGATTTTATTAACAATTCAAATGGAAATTGAGGGCACAGGAGGAGCAGATTCTCACATAAACTTGATCTGTCCATGAATGCAGTTCTCTGTTTGCCCTGACCCTGCATGGCTTAAGACACTGCCTGTGAGGCCTGAGTGCCAGACACAAAGACTGAAATGAAAAGCAAGCACATTCCAGTAGTCTGCACAAAGGCAATGGAGCAGTTTCTAGCCATCTCCCCAGAGAGAGATCTTATCTCCTTGCAGCTAAAACCCTTTAGTGTGTTTATTTGTATTCTAGCACCCGAGGTTTATAAATTGATATGGATGCTGAATAAATGCTTTAAGTTACCTCGGCAAGTCTTTCTGGAGGACATGGAAGTGCTCTGCGTGTATTTTATTTCCCAGATACTTACCGATATTTATTGAAGTGTTGCTCTGGTTTCCTGATGAGCAAATGCAGATGACTGCCAAGGGAGAATGCACTCCCGAAAATACACTCAGTAACAGTCACCAGCCTTAGAAGAGTTTTGCAAAACTTTAGCTGTAGTACACATGGGCTGTTTTTAACTTTTCAAACATCAGTACAGATTGTCGCTGATGCTGGACTCTTGTGCTTGTCAGCATACAGGAAGGTTGCTTCTGAGTAGCTGTACTGATTAAATGTTGTGTACACTTGGTTGACCTTGTGCTATGAAGCCAGCAGCACACAGCGCTGGGGTAGAGAAAGGATGCATGAGGGAAGGCTGCTGTGGCCACATCTGCACAGCCATTGCTTTCCGCCAATCGCAGTTGGTGGGTGATGATGCCTGTCAGGGAAATTCTGCCTCAGATGAGAGCTGGAGGGGGTGAATACTAGGGATTTGTTGATAGGTTTTGCTATTTTCTTGAGACTAGGGGTAGGAAAGGATAAGAACGTATCCTAGAGCAAAAATATAATTCATATGCCCCGTCACTACCTGAAGTTAATATTGGCAGTGTGGGTAATCGTAGAGATTGCTTAATCCAAATATTAAGCATTGATATTCCTGGATTTCCTAATCAGGCTTCCTTTTATAAAAGCTCTCTAAAACAACAAGAAAAAAAGTAAGTAAACAAGTGTTTTGACTGCAGTAATTTCAAAGAGTTACAATTTTAATTGCCCAAGTTTCCCTTTTTGCCAAGAAAAAAAAGAGGAAAAAACACCCCAAAGCAAAAGCCAGCAGCTTATAGATAGGATACCATAATCACATGTTTTTCCATTTTTCTAAGGGTGTTTAAAGGTTTCAAAACTTTTGATACTCTTTAAAGTAGTTAAATAAGCAGAAAGAAACTAGAAAGGGGTATTTATTCAAATAGGTTTTGTTCCCCTAATTTTATGGCGGTTATATTATCTAAAATTAATGGTTCTGCTTAGGCAAATTGTCAGTAATTGGTGACAAAATTGCTTTATTGCTTTTCTTTCATTTGATGCTAATTAATGGCCTTCTCTTATTAAGTTCAAGCTTCTTCTGCATTTCTCCTTGTCCATAAATATTCTTAGTGGCAATGTGTCAGAGTAAACTTTTTTCTTCAGTGTATAAAATCATTGCTTTGTAAAAATGTGATAACAAACAGATTTTTGGCATATTTTTTCCTGAAATAACATAAATGTTATTTGTTCAAGAGCTTGAAGTCATTTTGATATGAAGGAATACATTACAAACATAATGTATTAATTGATTCTTGTGGTAAAACATTAGTTTTTTGTATCAAAGTACTTCCTAGCAAGTTAGCCAGCAGTTACTTTACAAAAGTGACTTTTGTCCTGGATGAAGGCATTGAGTGTACCCTTAGCAAGTTTGCAGATGGCACTAAGCTGGGTGGAAGTGTAGATCTGCTGGAGGGTAGGGAGGCTCTGTAAAGGGATCTGAACAGGCTGGACCACTGGGCTGAATCAAATGGCATGAGGTTTAACACGGCTGAATGCGGCGTCCTGCACGTGGGACACAACAACCCTATGCAGAGCTACAGACTGGGAGAAGTCTGTCTAGAAAGCTGCCTGGAGGAGAGAGACCTAGGGGTGTTGGTTGACAGCTGACTGAACATGAGCCAGCAGTGTGCCCAGGTGGCCAAGAAGGCCAATGGCATCCTGGCTTGGATCAGAAACTGTGTGACCGGCAGGTCCAGGGAGGTTCTTCTCCCTCTGTATTCAGCACTGGTGAGGCAGCTCCTTGAATACTGTGTGCAGTTCTGGGCCCCTCACCACAAGAAGGATGTTGAGGCTCTGGAGCGAGTCCAGAGAAGAGCGATGAAATTGGTGAAGGGGCTAGAGAACAGACCTTATGAGGAACAGCTGAGAGAGCTGGGGTTGTTTAGCCTGGAGAAGAGGAGGCTGAGAGGAGACCTCATTACTCTCTACAACTACCTGAAAGGTGGTTGTGGAGAGGAGGGAGCTGGCCTCTTCTCCCAAGTGACAGGGGACAGGACAAGAGGGAATGGCCTCAAGCTCCACCAGGGGAGATTTAGGCTGGACATTAGGAAAAAAATTTCCAAGACATTGTCATTGGGCATTGGAACAGGCTGTCCAGGAAGGTGGTTTATTCACCTTCCCTGGAGGTATTTAAGGCACGGGTAGATGAGGTCCTGAGGGACATGGTTTAGTGTTTGATAGGAATGGTTGGACTCAGTGATCGGATGGTTCTCTTCCAACCTGGTGATTCTATGATTCTATGAAAATCTAGCCTTTGCTTGGTTTTACTGATTGAAAACACCTTACCTTCTTTCCTAATCTTTTACTGTGCATTCAACAGCACAGTTCTATTTCAGTGGACTAGAAAAACACCACAGAATTTGTCATCATATTTTCTACCATTTAGTGAAGCTGGTATTTTGTACAGGGTAGTGTATATCTTTTTTCCAAATTATATTATTTTAATGTTATATAAATATTTTAATTCCAGAATAAATGCAGTTGGTTAAAACCACTTCTAGTCTTCCATACAAACACTGCAAAAAAAACCAGCTTATGAGTGTTGTTTTTTAGTTTACTGAGAACTTTTTATAAAATAGTAATGAATATATGTCACAAAATTTGATATATTGAACTTCTTATACCAAAGTAGAACAGAGAAGGTAGGAACTAAATATTAAATTACTATTAAAAGGGGGTTTTGATAACCTTGCAAGAATAATTTAGTAAAAACAAAATAGGAGGAAATATTTTATAACCTTTTATATCTTTCACAAGTCGTACTTATTTTCTCTGTTGTCTAATCATGTAAATTAAAACTCAGAAAACTGTATTTTTCATTTCACAGGTACATGATTGTGCCAATGATAAAAATATTGTCTCTATGATTGTTGTTCAAGTCCTGTTGTTTGGTAATCTTGGTTATACTCAGTAGGTCTTCAAAATTATGATTTCTCAGTCCTTGAAGTGCTTGTTTTCATCTTTTATCAGGAATTAGGTTTAAAAATGATATTTAAAACATGATTTTGAAGTTTATAAATGTTTCAATCACTATAAGGTTGCATGTTAATTAAGTAAATTACAAAATCTTACAAGCAAATTCATACCTCTTTTTGATATGATTTTTTTCTATAATTTGTCCCCACCAAGAGTAGTTTTTGAGGAGAAAGAGGGAAAATTGACATTTGGGGTATAGAAATCTTTAGTGTCATGTAAATGTTAAAGAAAAAGACTGAAGTAAGATTCCTGGCAAGTTTAATTATTTACAATTTATTGAAGGATTTTTTTTAAACAGGTTTCACTTACAAAAACTTTAACTTTGTAGTGGAGTCAAAATGCACAAGTAATTCTGAACTCTGTCCCATCCCCCGTTTCTACTGAAGGTCCAGTACCGTCATGTGTTTAGAATGAAATACGTGTAAATGTCTGTATTACAAAGACAGGTAAGAGAAGCTGTAGCTCTTTAGTGTACCAGCAGAGACTGATATTTTGCAGATCATCTTGAGCTGGTTTTGGTGAGGTATTTGCTGTTCCAGCAAAAGACAGGTTAGCACTTGCCTGTATCTCCACGTACAACGTATCACTGCAAGGTGTCTTGCACACTCCCCTGAATCTGTAGTGATACAACTGCACCATCTCAGATCACACAATGCAAAGGCTCTTAGCCTATCAACAGTGAGCCTTGCTTGATTTCAGGCATGGCAAAGCTTTGGACTGTCACAGGTGAGGAGAGGTGGCTGTGGTAGAGGAGCATTAAAACACTATGGTGACTTGGATTCACACAGTTCAGTGTGGGATAGGTGGAGCTGGTCCTTCCTAGTCAGCTGCACAGGCTGCTTCATGCAGTGCAACCTCTGTGCTCCAATGCTGTGATGATGGCTTCTTCTCCCAAGCGACAAGGGACAAGACAAGAGGGAATGGCCTCAAGCTCCACCAGGGGAGATTTAGGCTTGAGGTTAGGAGGAAGTTTTTCACACAGAGGGTCATTGAGCATTGGAATAGACTGCCCAGGGAGGTGGTTGATTCACCTTCCCTGGAGGTGTTTAAGGCACAGGTAGATGAGGTCCTGAGGGACATGGTTTAGTGTTTGATAGGAATGGTTGGACTTGATGATCCGATGGGTCTCTTCCAACCTGGTGATTCTATGATTATATGATCTTGGAAGGGAAGGGGTTGAAGTAGTGGCCGCCTCCCAAATTATTATCTCCTGTCCTTGAAGGGAACTTCATGGCTCTCACATACAGTGATGTAACTGAAGGATGGTAGCCCATAACTTCATCCCATGTACACTTGAAAGTCCCTTCACTTCTCTCTGTGTGTGTGTGTGTGTGAGAAAAGTCTGAAGTCTTTCACACAGTAACACAGATTGCTTTTACCTTGACTCCTGCATTCAAAAGAGACTAGAGATGAATAATTTACCAATACAGCTAAGAGTTTATTGCCACTTTAAATGTGGGATGTTTCCACTATAAGCGAGTTTGCAGATCTGGGGAGATTCCTCTCCTCTGAACATCAGGGGATACCCACTATCCAGGAAGCCCTGCTTTCACTACTTGCAATGTCCCTTTATGTTTAAACATATCTGAGGAAGAGCATGGATATCTGGCAAGTTATCTCCTCTGCATGTGTGTATCTATGCTTTAGGTTTGCTTTAATGTGAACATGACAATATTGCTGGACTTGAAAGATCTATCTAGTTTATGTACTCTGAATTTGACCTCTGGAGGCAGGAGCATACTTCTTTGCAGTGCCTGCACAGAGAATTTATCTCCTGACTCAGAGTGGTTTAGTGTTTGATAGGAATGGTTGGACTCGATGATCCTACAGGTATCTTCCAACCTGGTGATTCTATGATTCTATGATTCTATATTTTGCTCACAGATACATAAGTTAGCCTCAGGTAAGAGGTATGAACTCCCCTTAGAGGTAAATGAAAGGAAAGGCAAATAACTAGAATTATGGCAGTCCACATTGTAAAAATTGGATTTTAATCTTTCTAGAGAATCTGAGTCTGTGACTTTCACTTCTCAGTATCTGAAGTAATATAGCCTTTTTCAAACTGTCTTTCAAGCAGTGCTTTGTGGAATTAAATCCAATGAAAACCAATCAAGAAGAAGGGATAGTTCTTTAAAGATGGGGATGATCTGTAGGACCCTTTTCACAGAAAGGGTCATTGGGCATTGGAATAGGCTGCCCAGGGAGGTGATTGATTCACCTTCCCTGGAGGTGTTTAAGGCACGGGTGGATGAGGTCTTGAGGGACTTGGTTTAGTGTTAGATAGGAATCGTTGGACTTGATGATCCGATAGGTCTCTTCCAACCTGGTGATTCTATGATTCTATGATCAGCTTTCCTGACAAAGATGACCTTTGAATAACAGAGTTGGGAGCTTATACATGAAGGTCATTAGGAAGCAATACCTAGACCTCTGTAGATTGGTGTTAATGATGGGTTAAATTAAAAGACTTTTATGTGTGTGAACAAACACATAAGTTTGGTTTGTATTTCACCACATATATTGATGGTGAAATACAGACTCAGTTGATAAAATTTTTTTGTGAACCAAATTTGTCATGTGAATGGAATTGGTTGAGGAGAAGGCTCTGTTTTCATTTGGAAACCTGCTGAAATTTGCATATGTTCTTGGAAATTCGTAATCTTCTAAATGTAATTTAAAGGAGACATGAAGTAAAAACTAGAGCCTGGATTTGCCTTTTATTTCTTTTAGCATCCTGAGGAGCGATCGTAAGTGATGCAAGTTGCATTCTTCATAAATGGAATATAGTTTGTACTTGGTTTGTTACTTCAGCATTAGTCAATAGTTCTCATCCACTGCTACAGCAAAGGAAGAGTAGAGGAAGAGGCTATTGCTCTTGACCCACAGCTTGTCCCATCTCTTTTATGCATCAAAGATGTTGCTTTCCCTGTCTCCATAGAGTGGGCACTAGATTAAAACCTGTTCTGTCAGCTCTGTCTGCCCTTTGTAACAATGAAAGCACTTCCAGAGGGACATTCACACAGTCCCACTTCAGTTAGAAAAACTGGGATCTGAAACTGTCTCTATATGCTTTCTCTGTTCTTGTGCTTTTCCCAAAGACAGTTTTAGCATCCTTCTTTTGACTCTCTGTTTCAGAGTAGTCTCTTTTCCTGACTGACTGTGTAGGCACTCTGAAGTTGCAATGTTATGCCATCATTGAAATGGTGTCATTGAGACATTCCCAACTTACCTCCCTTCAATAACTGTTGCTAGCTTTTCTGTCAAACAATATGATGTTGCCTGGTGTTTAATATTAGCCATATTTTAATGAGACATTATCTGCAGAGGGTGTAAAATATTTAATCTCTGTGACTGGAAGGTTTTTAAAATATCCTAGTTATTTTCTGCTTATCAGCAGTAATTCTATAAGAAAAAAAGTATATATCTTCAATTCCAATTGGTCTCAGTGAGCCTTGCATAAGGAGGCAATCATCAGAACAGAAAAACTCTTTAATTTCATTTTTTTTATGAAACTCAGGATTAAATAGTATTTTTAAAGATAAGGAGAATATATAAAAAATCACTATGCTTTCAATAATAATGTCAATTTTGTGAACATAAGAGTAATGTAATTTTGTGTACTTGCTATAACTTTGGTATAATATTGAAAGCTAGTTCCTTTTGGGTCTGCTATGCAAATAAGCTTTCTAAGCAAAACAATATCATGGAAACTAAAGCCGTTACATGTTTAAATGTGCTAAATAGGGATGCATTGAGGATACTTCCTAATTTGAGAAGTCTTGGTTGTCTCAGCGTTGTACCTCTAGCCAGGTCGTATTTGATTATTGGTACAGTTAAAAAAGATAAGAAAAACAAATTGCTCCAAAGCTAAGCAAGAACATAATAATGAAGAAACAATGCAACACAGTGAACCGGGCATGAAGAATTATCTACTAAAGCAAGAGGCGAAATGCCTCATCAGTTGGATTTTAATAATGCCTGGCAGAAGTGTTGTACTTGTACAGCAATTGTTTTAATACCTAATTGATTTTCAAGTTGAAATATGACAATCTGTCTTGAAACATCAAGAGAGCATTCCTTGTGGTGCAATGTCTAAGCATTTCTTTATGCACTAAACTGAGACTAGAAAATTGGTAATAGTTGCATTTTCCGATTCCAGGAGCCTTCTAATGCATAACTAAAGCTGTATTCTGTGCAGTTTTGCTATTGTTAACTCTATCCTTTTCATGTCTTTGTTATGATTTTTTTTTTACTGTATTCACTTGATACAGCATATGTATATATGTATGCGTGTGTGTATATATATATATGTATATAATGCTGTTAGCTATTAGCTGTTTGCACTGGGCACTTTTACTTGCTTTGTGGTTAGCTGAATACCTAGTAGAATGTGCTAGATGCAACAGAATTATAGACTTTAAACATAAATGTGACTCCAAAGCTGACATACTAATTATGCTCCCAATAATATAGCGTTACCCTTACATGGTCAGAAGTACAAGATCATTATAACTGAAGGCTCTAAACAAAGAAGAGTGCAAAAAAGCTTTAATTTTTACTTAGCATGCATACTGACATGAATGCAATACACAAAATGTAGCCTTGTTGTTTTTCAATGGGTCTTTTGTTCATTTTATTTCTTATAGTCAATTGGCAAGTGAAGCTAGAGCTTTTCAGGAAAAGTCTGGGATTATAAATTTGTCAGTCTCTGCTTTTAGCACAGCAATGAGATTATCAATAATGCATTGAAGATCCCAGAATCCTTGAACGTAGGGAAACCACAGCTGGTCTGGGTTTATTGTCAAAATTGCAGATTTGCACCAAGAGGTCACGACTACTGCATGTCAGACAGTCACACACGCACTCACACAGACATCTCTTGGGGGAATGAGGAGAATTACATCTGAAGAATTACCACTGCTCATGTTATTTAGAAACTCTTCATATGTTTCTGTACTACAGCTTTAAAAGCAGTATACTTAATGCTACTTGCAGCAGCCTTTTGAGATTTTAGCCTTTCCTAGTATTATAAGTTTTATTATTTTCCTGACAAGTTTGTTTGTATACTAACAGCTTGCTTGGTAGCAATGTTCGAACTCAATACTTGGGCTTTCTGGTCACGGTGATGGTTAGAAGTAATAGAGAGGGAGAATAAGTGAGTGTGGAAATGCAAAGCTGTCTCTTGTTACATTTTATCGATCTCATTCTGGTGTCATTCAATTAAGACAGAAATGTGATGGATAGTGTCTGCTTAGATTCCTACTTTGCTTTCTAGCCACTCTGTATAAAGCTTTTTAGAGGAGGGAGGAGGAGAGAAGGGCGAGGGGAGGAGGGGGGTAGCAAATCAAAGATACAAAGTGATTTGAATTACAGATCAAACTTATCTTTAAAAAAAATCATTGTTCTAAACTTAGATTGAAAAGCAATATTAGCAGAGCTAGCATTCTGTGTTGTTCTACTTATAAGCATCTGTAATTGTCTGGCCCATTTTCATTGTAGTAACGTTTTGGGGCTTTTTTTTTGGTCCAGATCTTGTCTGTGATTTATGAATAAACACTCGATTCTTCTGAATTTAGTACACAGATAGAAAAGGCTCAAGAAATGAAAGGATTTACTTGCCTAAGAGACTTGCCTGCATGCTGTAGGGCAGTAATTCCAGATAAACATCTGAAGATAAGAGTTGTTCATTTCAGTCTGTTGTTTACTTTAAATATGGGAAAAAAAAAATCATTGAGCAGTTCTGTCAATGCAATACAGATCATGCAGAGTTTAGCTCCACAGGCTTAAGCAGACCTACATCAATTGACATCTGAGCTTCTGACCCAGTCTTCAGACTGTGGTAATTTCAGAACAAATAAACTACTTGCAATCTAACTCACAGTTTTCTGTCTAAAATATGAAGGAGACAGCCCTAAAATCTATTGGCAATTTCCAAAAACATGTCTTGTCATTAGTTAGACCTGGGGCAGGATCCTTAGTGAGACAGAAGTACCCTAGGAGAAATACTTTGGTAACTATTACCTCCTGGTTTTCCTTCCCATTTTCTGGACTTAGAGACATCAGAGCTGTATGTCCAGATTTCCTCTGTTCCCAGGGTACTTACAGGGAAAGGGCTTGCAACTCAAATGGTAAAGTCTGGGGAGGATTTGGAATTCTCGAATGAAATGAAGTTACATGGGAAAAGGTCAGTCCATCAGAACCAAAGTACTTCATAGATTTATATTGGTTATTGCAACTATAATAAATGAATAAACAACCAACCAAGCAGAAAAAATCCCACCAGCTAATTTGACGAGCTTCTGTGATACCTGCATTTCCAGGTTCTTCATCTGTGCCACATGTAGTATGTGGGGCTGGTACCTCTGGCTTTCCAGGCTCCTAATTTTGTGGCTGGTGGTGATATCCCACCCTTTGCAACTCAGTTTTGTCTCCCAAAGTCTCTTTTCCTGCATTAGAGACCATTGAATTCCTAGGAGACACATTTTAACTAAGAGTCTTGGGGCTTTGATGCATAGGACCATATTTACCTTGTAACTGCCATTATTGGATTCACAGTTACAGCTTTGGAAGACATTAATTACTCTGAAAGCTAATTAAATTTTCAGATTTTTTAAGTTTTAAGAACAATAAGTTTCAAGTCTTATTTTAAATATGATAAGATTTTAGAAACTAAAGAACACATTTTTAGGTCTGCTATTCAGAGAAGGATTCTAAATTCTTGTTTGTTATTTCTGCATCTCTGGTTAGCAGTAGTTACTTTGTGCTCTGTAGAGCCAACAAGAGAGTTAGGAGCCTGAGTACCAGATTTGTGAACCTGAAAACCAAACATCAACTTGGATTTCAGTTGTCAGAATTATACAAGTTCACATGAGACGTTGAGACTGAGATGAACCAAGATTGCTCAGAGTAGTTTGATCTCCCTTGTGCTGTTAATTAGATGCTTTTGCTAGACAGATCAGCAATGTTTATACTGCCATTAGGATAGTACCTACCTTTGTGAGGGAGTTCCTGAGAGGATCTGTAACTTGTCTTCTGAGAACTCTAGGAAAGGAATCATATGATCTAGGTGTGGCCTCCCAGGCATGAGGATGCAAGAAGGTCCTTGAGCTATTCCAGTCATCTCTGGGATTTTTGTCTAGTATTGAAGGAATGCACATTCAGGCCGCTTTGAATGATTACTGGGAATACTCTTTATGAACTGATCTAGAAAAGGAAGGCTGCTTAGATGAATCTTAAGTATTTAATTCCTGCTTCCTTTGATATGGTACTCAAAGGTACTAAATATATAATTTGAATACTCTCTCCATTGCCAGTATCTTTGTAAATAACTTCTAATAAAGACTGAGGTGGGCTCTTCTTTTGTTCCTGTCCCCCAAAAGTGTTTTTCCTGCTAAAGTTGTGTCATGGTATAATATGTTATAGCAAAGACAGCATTGTTTGAGCAACATCCCCTCTTTATTGAGGTGAATTTCAGTGCTAATTTCATCTCTTCTGAATTTGCCACTCAGGTATGGAATTAAACATGTTAGTATGTATGTAGGGCAAAGAGCATTTCATAGATTTTATGGGCAGTCACACAGGAGGTGGTTTGGGTGTCAGTGCTGTTGATATAGCTTCTTAACATAAAGCAGTTAAAGTGATTTCCCTAGTTAACATTCTGAAGAGGTATAGGTTTCTGGTTTTTATTATGATCTATACAGAAGGTTTGCGTTGCTGCTTCTTCGCTTTGCTGGCTCATGTGATGCTACATATAACATCATTTTACATTTTTAAATAATCTTCATTTCACTGCAGGATAGAAAAAAAGTTGCACTTTAAAAAAGAACTAAAGTAAGTGACTTTGAGGGAGAAGATTAAGATTTCTGTGACTATGTGGAAAATTCATAACTGATGTAAAAGTTGACTATGATTTGTTCTGGATGTTCCGCAATGGGACATTTATGTATACCAAGTTCTAAGAGCCACACATAAACTAATGTTAGGAAAAAGAAAGCTAACTAGTCTCCAAATTAAGACCTACCTAATAAACTCTACAAACTTCTGTTTCCCCTCATCTGATGAAAGCCCATTGAGGTGTACTTTTGGATATATCTAGCTCACCTACAGCTAAAACTTGGGTTGAAACTGAATAAACAGTAAGTTCATAACAAGTTTAGTTGAATTATTTTGTGTTCATTTTCAGACTCTTTGCAGATGTCTGTATTTCATAGTGCCAGAAGTAGTACCACAAGAACAAGTTGGTTTTTATGTTAATTTAGTCTCAGAAGAGAACAGTTGTAACAGCACAATACAAACTTGCTGTCTTAACATGTCCACTTGAATTTCCAATTTTGTTTTTAGATTTTAGAAATTCACAGAAGGTTGGAGAGAGGAGCGAGTAAGGGTTGCCTAAGCATAGACACATAAGTGGTTATGGCCTATTGTACTTGTTATAGAATTTAAATGTTTCACTAGCATGAAAATGAGCCAGGCAGCCTGTGTATTATGAAAAGGGGGGTAAAAAATGATAAAAATAAATAAAGAGCAGCTGCAGTTTTGTTAGCAAAGCAACAGAGTTAAAAGGGACCTGAAAAATTACAGCCAACATTGTGTATACAAATCTAGGAGGAAAGAACTCTGAAGCATATATATGTATATCTATCTTGTCATGTTCTGTTGTGTTCTGAGGACTTTGGGTTCAGTGCTTAATTTATGAACAATAATTTCTTTCCTCTTTCAAGTACTTATGGAGAATTAGGGTTAAATATGTTAGGCAAACAACAAAGTGGAGCTTTAAACAGATTGCCTTAAACCTGAAAAAAAAAGTTTTTTCAATGTCTAAGTTATTTTTCTGTCTGTTAGCAGGTGTTGCTGTTACTCATGAATTCTCTAGCAAAATTAGGGAAGAATAAATAATGCTGCCTAAGATAAATGACTTTAGGCATTGCTTTTCGGTTTCTCAGATTCCTGGGTTTTACTACTTCTTCTTTACTACTACTATTTATTTCTTTACTACTACTACCCTGGCAGGGGGTTGGAACTAGGTAATCTCCAAGGTCCCTTCCAACCCTAACTATTCTATGATTCTAATTAAGGTGGATTCACAGACAATCACATTTTTCCCTTGTGGAATTCCCCTTTATTATTTCCATGTGCAAAGAACATTTGAAGTATTTTTACATTATTTGATAAGTAGATGTCTTTTAGTGAGAAAAAGAGTGAAACTGTCTATGTCTGATTGATTTTGAGACATTCAATTCCAGAGCATGACTAACACTCATTCACAATCTCTGTGTGAAGGTGGAAGAATAAATACTACTTTTCATCATTGCACTTTATCCAATAAACTGAAGCTAGTAGCACAGCCCTGGTTTTGTCTTTAAGTTTATCAATATTGAGTGTTACTTCTTGCTTGAACACCTCCAGGGGTGGGACATCCATGACTTCTCTGGAAGGCCTGTTCCAGTGCCTCACCGCCCACACAGTCAAAAAATTCTTCCTAAATCTCCTCTCTTTCAGTTTAAAGAATTTAAACTCTTTCATCCTATCACTATTTCCCAATAAAAAGTCACTTTCCAACTTTCCTGTAAGCCCCCTTTAAGGGTTGGAAGGCTGCTATAAGATCTCCCTGGAGCCTTCTCTTCTGCAGGTTGAACCCCAACTCTCTCAGGCTGCCCTCAAATGGGAGGTACTTCAGCCCTATGATCATTTTGTGACCCTCCTCTGGACTCACTCTAGAAGATTCATGTCCTTCCTGTGCTGAGGACTCCAGAACTGAATGGAGTAATCCAGATGAGGTCTCTCAAGAGGGGAGTAGAGGGGAAATATTACCACCCTTGACCTGTTGCTCACACTTCTTTTGATGCAGCCCAGGATACAGCTGGCTTTCTGAGGTGTAAGTGCACACTGCCAGCTCATGTTCTTCTCATCCACCAGCACCCCCAAGTACTTCTCTTCAGGTCTGCTCTCAATCCACTCTCCGCCCAGTCTGTAGCTCTGCTTGGGATTGTCCCAAACCAGGTGCAGGATCTTGCATTTGGCCTTTTTGAACTTGATGAACTTCTCACAGGTCCACCTCCCAAGCCTGTTAAGGTCCCTCTGGATGGTATTCTTTCCCTCCAGTGTATCAACTGCAGTTGGTATTGCTGGCAAACTTGCTGAGAGTATACTCAGTCTCATGTAAGGCGACTTCTGCAGGTTAGAACTCCTGTTGCTTCCAGCCCTACCTCATTTGCTGGAGCCTTCTAAACAAGGAGCATGCTGCTAATTCACCTAAGTTGGGAAATAGCAGTGTTTCATGTTTCATCTCTGTGCAAGAATCCTCTTTACTTGTGGTGTATAGATGCAACACTTGTCCACTGGTGCTACTTTCATTAAAGGTGGTATCCACTTTAAAAACTACAGGAAAATTCTTTCTTGTAAAAAGCAAGGATAGACTTTTTTGGGAGTTTTCTTTTTTGTTGGCAGCTCTCTTCTTGCACTAGGGATTCCAAAAAAAGATTTGTATCTTCCCAGGAAATATAAAGATGCAGATAGTGAATTGGAAACCAAGATAGATAAAGATATTTATATATAAATAACGTTTATTTTCTACTGAAATGAATAAGAATTTTCCTGTCAAGATCCATTTTCTTGGAAAAAAAAATTCAAACCTACTTGCCCAGAATATGTATCACTATGCTTTACTTCTTAGAATCATAGAATCATAGAATAACCTGGTTGGAAGAGACCTATCGGATCATTGAGTCCAATCATTCCTATCAAACACTAAACCATGCCCCTCAGCACCTCATCCACTAGTGCTTTAAACACCTCCAGGAAAGGTGAATCAACCACCTCCCTGGACAGACTGTTCCAATGCCCAATGACCCTGTCTGTGAAAAACTTTTTCCTAATGTCCAGCCTAAATCTACCCTGGTGGAGCTTGAGGCCATTCCCTCTTGTCCTGTCCCCTATCACTTGGAAGAAGAGGCCAGCTCCCTTCTCTCTACAACCTCCCTTCAGGGAGTTATAGAGAGCAATGAGGTCTCCCCTCAACCTCCTCTTCTCCAGGCTAAACAACCCCAGCTCTCTCAGCCGTTCCTCATAAAGCCTATTCTCCAGCCCATTCAACAGCTTTCTCGCTCTTCTCTGGACTTGTTCCAGAGCCTCAACATCCTTCTTGTGGTGAGGGGTCCAGAACTGAACACAGGATTCGAGCTGTGGTCTCACCAGTGCTGAGTCCAGAGGAAGAATAACCTCCCTGGACCTGCTGGTCATACCGTTTCTGATACAAGCCAGGATGCTATGGGCACACTGCTGGCTAATGTTCAGTCAGCTGTCAACCAGCATCCCCAGATGCCTCTCCTCCAGGCAGCTTTCTAGACAGGCTTCTCCCAGTCTGTAGCTCTGCATAGGGTTGTTGTGCCCAAAGTGCAGGACCTGGCATTTGGCCTTGTTAAACCTCATCCCATTAGGCTCTGCCCAGTGGTCTGGCCTGTCCAGATCCCTTTGCAGAGCCTCCCTACCCTCCAGCAGATCGACACTTCCACCCAGCTTAATGTCGTCTGCAAATTTGCTAAGGGTGCACTTGATACATTTATCCAGGTCATTGATAAAGACATCTTTTAAAGAACTTCAGGAATGGTGACTAAACCACTTCCCCGGGTAGTCTGTTCCTGTACTCTTAATACAGTTTCACATCTGTATATTATCTACATCCGCTTATATTTTATGTAAAGGCAATAAAATTAATTTGCAAAACTCTATTAGAAAAGCAGTCATAGATCTGTCTGTATATGTACATGAGAATATTATAATTTCCTCAAATTAGAGAAGTACTTCACATCTGCTCGACAGGAGTATTCCCTTTGATAAAGGTACAGGGATGGCAAAGGCTCTATGGACCATCTCCAGATGAAGGTCAGCTTGGGTAAATTCGTGTCCGTCATTATAGGTACCAAGGTTCTGTCTCCTTAGACCTTTACTCCTTTCTTTTACTATATTTATATACTTTCAATGCTCACACCTAATTGATAATCAGCTTTCTTTACTGCCAACCTGAAAAATCCTTAACTAGTTGTATTTAGACGTAAATTAATGGGCTAAAATCTCTTACAGTGTGGTTGATCTATAGTATTCATGTTCAAAACCTGCTTATTCTAGTCCTTGGAAAAAGGGAAGTCAGGAATTTTATACAACAATGAAATATAATTCATGACTCTCCCCAGGAGGTGGGTAGTGGAATCAGAATACAAACGTGGCATAATCAGGTGTTCCAAGTGACATGGATATCGGAACTCTAGTCCTCTTGTCTAGTGAAAACAAATTTAAATCTGAGACTCTTAAGTGTTGATCCATGCTTTCTTTTGTTTCTTTCTATTTTCTTCATTAATTTTATGTATGAAAAAGATCTTGACTCCCAGTGTAAGTCCAAAAAAAAAAAAAGAATAAAGCCGTGGGTAGGAATTTTCTAGATTACCATAGTCCCATAGTGTAATGTAATTTAATATTGTGATCCAGGTTTGTTATACCTTGTCCCTACATTTAATCAAATAAATACTAGTAAGTCATGTCTAAAAAATTTTTTTTTGAGTTTTGAAATGGCTGTATACAGTCAAAGACCTTTAATATGCCAAGAAGCCAAATAATCCTGGAAAGTAAATACTAAATGACAGACAGAGCAGTACATGAATAATAGCTATATAATACTGTTTTTAACAGTCTACAAAAATGACATATGAATAGATGAGATCAGAACAGTAGTTTAAATGCCCAGGGTTCTAGCAAATGTCTGTCTTTGTGGATTTCTGTCTGAATTCAGAGCTGGCTGAATGAATATAGAAATGCACAATCAAATGCTGCTCTACAGCTGCTCTGTTTAAGTGACTCAAGAGCATATCTTTTCTGACTTTAATTGGGTAGTAAATAATTTTCAATAACTCCAGCTCCAGTTGTTTCTATAGGCAGCACAGGAGGAATATGTAGCTGTTTGATCGTTTTTTACCAGCTTACATAAGCCAGTGATTACTGAAATGACCTTTTAATCGAATACAAAACCAAAGTGGACTTCAACATCTTTGTGGCAGTGATGTTCAGACACCGAAGAATTCATAGGTAAACAGAAATGGCTTTTTACCAGAGACATGTATTTCAATTGTTGGATATGGTAGTGATCAGAGAAGGGGTTTTCTTCTACCGTGGTAGTTTTATGGCTGCTACAAATTCTTTTTTTTTTTTTATTTGCAAAAAAAAAATGTCCAGCTGCACATGCAGGCTTACACTTCTGTTTTTGTCCTGCAATATTTTAACAAATGTATTGACAGAGAAAGAAAAAAAAGGTGATTTATTAGAAGGGACCTTTGAACAGTTTCTGTAGTGTTGAGCCATCAAAATACAGTAGAAAGTTATTGAATGATAATTGTTAACTTTGTTTGAGGGTTAATGTGTATCAGTCTTGCTGCCTTTTGATACCCGCTTGTTGTCTTACCTCAACAAACTTCTAAAACATGGGCTGTAGTCTGCTACAAATGAATTACTGGGCATGTGTAAAGAGAAAGGACTATAAAGATTTGAACATGGTTTCTAACCTAGAAGGATAACTAATGGACGTAGAATAAAATGGAACTTGCTTTCACATTTATTTTTAAAATACTTCAGAGTGCATTAGAATAATGAGCTAGTTACTGATAATGGAATGAGAATAAACAAGACTCGTTTGTATGGTATGGCAAATTAGACATCAATTATGTGGCAAAGCAACACTGAAGAATGTAGCAGACTGGGAATTAAGCTTTAGTGTTAATTGATTATGAAATCATTTGATAGCCTTTGGTTTTATTGAAATGATTCTGAGAGTGCATTACGAGCTTAAAATCCATTACAGGAGATGTACAAAGCTCTGTACCAAGGGTAACCTTAGTATTAGACTGACCTCAGTCAATGGTGAAAACCAGCTCAGTTTTTGCAGCTAGTTTGCATAAAATAATTAGAAGATTTTTTATCTTTCTGACTGTTAACTATAAGTACAATTAGGATCTACATCACCTAGTTTTGCATGTGTTATCTATGTTTCATCTGGTATAACCAGTTAAATGACAAATGTGTTCTTAATCTTTAATAGATATATATTTTATTCCTTGAATTAGGGGCAAGCATGCCAAGTGCTTCTACTTGAAGAGGCTTGATGCTCCAGCATTAGCTAATTTAATACTATCCAACCTTTGTGCAAGGTGACAACTCCTAACTTCTTTTGGATTTGGAGAACACTATAGCTTTGGTGTGGTTTTATACTCTTCTTAAGGTTTTTGCCCCTGTTCTCTGTGGGAAAGCACCAAATAGTAATATGTGCCAGTGGCAATCTGTACCTTTGATTGTTTTAAAATCTATACTTATGCCCAATTTGGTGCCTACCTTGCCATCCTAATCTCTCTTTTTTTTTTTCACTATGTTTTGGTGGGTCTCACTTTCTCCTCTGCTCCAGTTCAGTTTCCTAAATCACCTTATCAGCTGTAACTCTTAAATTTTGGAGTTAGATCAATTTCCATAAATTCATAACAGGCTCTAAATGGTTTGTAACCTTCCAACATTGCTGCTCTTAGTGCAGGACTCCCTGTCTTTTCTTAAGAGAAGGTCTAGGCAGTTTGGCAGCCATACTCATTTTGACTGCCTCTCTTCTTCCTTGGATATGATCTCTTTTTGTTGCTTCCCACTTTCTTCTTCTAAGGGCAGGGGACCCATGTCTGTGGAGAAAATGGAATGTAAAGATAAAAGGAAGATGAAACTGGGAAAATGTAGTATGAAGTGCAAAAAGCATAAAGGGGCAGACTATAAATCTGTGGCACAGGTTGAGGAAGACATAGGCATTTTATGTGGCCATTCAGGATGACTGCACAGTTGTGTTCTGTGCATTCAGAGTTTTAGTCTCCCTGGTGACCTTTGACATTCAGTTTTATTTCTCTTTGAGAACAAATGTTGTCCTAGGCACTAGGGGTAACCTCCATTTTGCTGGGATCTATCGAGGGGTTTTAAGTTCTCAGACAGCTGCTGAGGTTCGGCAGAAAGGATCTCATTTAATGACTAACTTGAAGAAAACAAAGAAACTCTACCAAAAATCCCACCACTGAAACCTTTTGTCCCCCACATTCTAGTGAATAATGTAACCTTTGCATATGAACTTATAGATGGAAGGCAGTTGAGCCAGTCTGATATTATTTATTTATTGGTGCATATAAATACTGTTCTGGTACCACTTATACATAGGTACCATACATATCTTTAATGATGTTTAATTGAGGTTAAAGAAGCTGTTGGAGTGGATGATGTGAATGCATATTAGTAATATTACTTAAAACCATAAGCCTTGATATGATTAACCATAACAAGTCTGAAGGACTCATAATGGCTTATCATGTCAATAAAATGCACTTAAAAATCCCCAAGTGATTAGAAGGAGCCATTTCAGTCTATTATATCAACTGAGAGCATGAGAGATTTATTTTTCTTTTCCATCCTCTGTTTAAAAAAAAGACAGAAGGAAATTAAATCATAATAATCTATGTTCAAATAGAATCGAAGTACTAAAATAAACCCGCAGAAGGAGATATACAAATTAAGGAAGGCAGTGAAAAGTTCTCTCCAAGCAGAGAATACTCTCATGTTACACTCAGTCTCTCACTCCCGAACATTGCACGATGGTACAAGGGTGGAGTGTGTCCTTGCATCAATGCTGTTTCTGTTGAACTGTTTAGAAGCATGAATTGAACATTTCGTGGCAAGAAATCAGAATAATTATGGGTCCTTGTACCAGTGATGACCTCCAGCACTTGCACATAGGGAAAACTGAACTGCCTTTACTACCCCATGTGATACTAAACATTCAACATGGACTCTAGCAGAAAAGAGAGTGGTGATGTTTTCCTGCTGCTGTGCTTTTGCTGACTGATTTTTATAAGTGTCTTCTTCAGGGGACAGGCCATGAGTAAGGAAGTAGAATCCAAGCTCATGGGAGTGTCAGGGGCCCTGATTCTCCTGATTCCCCTTGTATTTGGTGCAGGTGAAGCTGCACCTTGAATACTATATTTAGGTTTCAGCCCCTCACTACAAGAAAGACATTGAGGTGCTGGGGCGTGTCCAGAGAAGGGCCAAGAAGCTGGTGAGGGGTCCAGAGTACAACTGAGGTGTTTAACTCTGATGAAAAGGAGCCTGAAGGGAGACTTTATAACTCTTTACAACTACCTGATAGGAGGTTGTAGTGAGGCAGGTGTTGGTCTCTTCTTCCAGAGAACAAGGGATAGGAGGAGAGGAAATGGTGTCAAGTTGTGCCAGGAGATATTTAGATTGGATATTAGGAAAAATTTCTTCGCTGAAAATATTGTCAAGTGCTGGAACAGGCTGCCCGGGGAAGTGGTTTAGTCAACATTCCTGAAGTTCTTTAAAAAATGTCTTTATCAACGACCTGGATGAAGGCATCAAGTGCACCCTTAGCAAGTTTGCAGACGACTCTAAGATGGGTGGAAGTGTCAATCTGCTGGAGGGTAGGGAGTCTCTGCAAAGGGACCTAAGCAGGCTGGAGCACTGAGCCAAGACCAATGGCATGAGGTTTAACAAAGCCAAATACCGGGTCCTGCTCTTGGGGCACAACAACCCTATGCAGAGCTACAGGCTAGGAGAAGCCTGTCTAGAAAGCTGCCTGGAGGAGAGGGATCTGGGAGTATTGGTTGACAACCAACTAAACGTGAGCCAGCAGTGTGCCCAGGTGACCAAGAAGGCCAATGACATCCTGGCTTGTATCAGAAATGGTGTGACGAGCAGGTCCAGGGAGGTTATTCTCCCTCTGGACTTCACACTGGTGAGACTACTACTCAAATCCTGCGTTCAGTTCTGGATTCCTCACCACAAGAAGGATGTTGAGGCTCTGGAGCGAGTCCAGAGAAGAGCAATGAAACTGGTGAAGGGTCTGGAGAACAGACCTTATGAGGAACGGCTGAGAGGGCTGGGATTGTTTAGCCTGGAGAAGAGGAGGTTGAGGGTAGACTTCATTGCTCTCTGCAACTCCCTGAAAGGAGGTTGTGGAGAGGAGGGAGCTGGTCTCTTCTTTCAAGTGACAGGGGACAGGACAAGAGGGAATGGCCTCAAGCTCCACTAGGGGAGATTTAGGCTAGACATCAGGAAAAAAAAATTTGCAGAAAGGGTTATTGGGCATTGGAACAGGCTGTCCAGTGAGGTAGTTAATTCACCTTCCCTGGGGGTGCTTAAGGCACTGGTGGATGAGGTGCTGAGGGGCATGGTTTAGTGTTTGATAGGAATGGTTGGACTCAATGATCCAGGTGTCTCTTCTGACCTGGTTATTCTATGATTCTATGTGTAGATGTGGCACTTAATGGTATAGTTTAGTGGTAGATTTTGCAGTGTTAGGTTAACAGTTGGACTCAATGATCTTAAAGATTTTTTCCCACCTAAAAGATTCCATGATGTTTGTTGGTTTCACACTGACAGAATTTCAACTGTGGGCAACTGCTCTAAAGCAGCTGTTTGATGCTATGTTTCTGTATTGGAAATGATCACTTGACCTGTGTTTTCTCTACATGTTTCTCTATTGTCTGTTTGCTTTTTGTCACCTTCAGGGCTCATGCAGATCCAACAGGCTTTGGGAGACGGCACAAGGGGTTGCTATAAGAGATGTCCTTTGGTGTGAGTGAGGAAGGATCTTACTTTGGAGGTGATTGCTGCCTTGGTCCAGTGTGCATTTTAGCAAGGTTAAAACTTCTCTTGCTGATTTACACAGCTGAGTCGGGAAAATGTGGAATTGTCTTCTGCTGCTAGTAAGCAAAGATATTACATTTTCCTGTTGCAAGGAAAGGTAACTCTCCTCTAAAAGGTGGACTGTGGTATTTTCTGATGTATATTTTAACTGTACTAGCATCCCACATTTTCACTTCCATGCTGCCACCAAAATTTGTATAAGGTGAAGGAGCATCTATCCCTTATATTGCTTATTTATAGGTTCTGAACTGGATGACATAGTTGGTCTACAACATTTCAAACAGATCTGTGCTGGCTCTCTGGGACCGGCTTTGCAGATGGGTCTGATATGGTACAGGCCCTATGAGGAACGACTGAGAGAACTGGGGTTGTTTAGCCTGGAGAAAAGGAGGCTGAGGGGAGACCTCATAACTCTCTACAACTACCTGAAAGGAGGTTGTAGAGAAGAGGGAGCTGGCCTCTTTTCCCAAGTGACAGGGGACAGGACAAGAGGGAATGGCCTCAAGCTCCACCAGGGGAGATTTAGGCTAAACATTAGGAGGAAGTTTTTCACACAAAGGGTCATTGGGCATTGGAATAGGCTGCCCAGGGAGGTGGTTGATTCACCTTCGCTAGAGGTGTTTAAGTCATGGGTAGACGAGGTCCTGACGGACATGGTTTAGTGTTTGATAGGAATGGTTGGACTTGATGATCCGATGGGTCTCTTCCAACCTGGTTATTCTGTGATTCTGTGATTCTAAAATAGTCCCTGGGGGCAGATCGCTGGTAAAATTGGTGTTGTGGCTCCCCAGGCTGGTGTGATAGAGGGAGAGGCAAGAGCTGCTGAGCAGCTCAGTGTCCTGCTTCCAACTGGCAAGCTTAACCTCTGTGGCGCCCACGTATCAGCTGTTTAATGTCTGACTAGATGGAAAATATTCTGGGAAAGTGATATTTTTTTTGTCTCTCTCAACAATATCCCTGCTATCTTACTTGCGGATATTCCATCTTGTATTTAATGCAGTCCTTCCAGATAGTCCAGCTTCATCCTTTTTAAGGTCTGAGTCATGCCTGCTCCTGCCTGTATGAAATTAACCTATTAATTTCTGTGCCCTTTACAAATGCTCAGGGTGCCCCTGGGATGGGTATGCGTGGGGCTGCAGCTTTTAGGGGATTCTTCTGCACCGTTCCTTGCAGACAGGCAGGAGAGACAAAATAAACACATTCAGGAGGTGGGGAAAAATGAGCTGGTGAAAGCTAGAGAAGAGAGGCAGTGGCAAGTAAACACAGCTGAACAAAAGATAGAAAGATGTTTATGTATGCTTATTTAACGTTTGAGGTGGGGATAAATGCAAGTCTGTCAGGACAGTTTCTCTCCTCACAGTGCTGTGAACCCTTTGTCTATTCACATGCTGTTATATTTGAGTAAGAAATTAGGTATTATGCAATTTTCTTTGTGGATGGAATGTATACAGTGAAATTCGGCAGAGATAAATTTAACTGGTGAATGAGAGACCCAGTTTGAGACTCAGCTGAAATAACAAGACAGAATACACACATTCACACGCGTACATATACACACATGTATGTGTATGCCTGCATGACATCATTACCCGAGAGACAGTGCTGTTAATTGGTTGACCACTTGGCAGAAACAACAATTTCAAAGTGACTTGAAAACATGCATCAGATTGAAAAGGGGATGGCACCCTAAGAAACACTCAGAGATTTTCTATCAGTGCCATTTCCAATTATCAAACTTGGGGAAACCTGGAACATCAAAAAGCAGCCTCAGCACTGTCAGCAGACAGCTGACTGCGTGTTCTGGAGCAATATTGCAAGATTAATTTTTCATTTTCTCTGATATGCTATTGGCGAGGGAGGCGTCACTGAACAAAGTGATCAATAAAAGAACAAATAAAGAATATATGCTAAGAATATTCAAGATGTGGTTTTTACTTGAAAAATCACAGGCAACTTTGTTCTGTAGAATATTCTATATAATATTTTTCAGTCTAATCTATTCATTTTACAGCAATATTCATTTGACAGGCTTGTGTTTCAAGCACACATAAGGAAAAAATATTATCAAACACCCCTGCAAATACTAAGATACAGGAGAAAATAAGTTGTAAAAAATAGGCTGAGAACAAAACCAACCCAGAAAAATAAATCTGCATAAACATACAATAAATAAAAATACAATCTGGAGTTTTATTGTTTTAAAATCTGATATTATATCTAGATACTAGTATGTTGACCTAGGACTATGTAAATAGTTATGGAAATTTAAAAAACGGATAAAAATGGCTAAAATACATCAGTCCAAATAATCATACTAAATTCTTTGAGTGTGCAGGGAGAGACATTGAAAATGTTTTGCAGTTTTTAAACATCTTGGCTTTGTGTCCTTCAGAAACCTCTGAATAACATTTTGAGGAATGGAAAAAGGAGAGAGACATATTTAAAGACAGCATTGTTATATAGTTATATATGTTATCTGCATTCCTAATGCATGTCTGCATGTATGTACTACATATGGTTTATCTAGCACTTAGTTCTATCTTATTACAGTTTTAGAAATCATTGTGACTCGGTGTGGTTTAGTTTCCTTTGTAAAATTGTTCTGTAACAATATTTCTTTTATTTACTGAAGAGCAATACTTATGCATTGGTGCATACCAGTAAATTAGTGTATACTTTTTTTGGTTTATTCTGCTTTGAACTAAAACTAGGTGAAGCCAGGATAGGTTTATTTGTGAAAGCTTGTTGCATACCAATGAGAAGAAAAATCATCCTAATCACACTGAATAAATTCTGTAGATAGTGTGAAGGATTTTCACCAATCCATATTGTCCTTGGACTTGGCTGTTGCATTGTACTTTAAATGGAATTGATTGCGCGGTTGTAATGAAAGTAACAGATTGATTTCTATACAGAGTTACACAGAGTAAATAGAAAAATGTTCTTGTCTTGACCTGTGTTCATAAACTAAAAATCAGTGGCTTTTGACATAATCCTTAATAAAAAACGTAAATACAATATAGGAAATCGGGATTTTTCTTTAATTCTTAGAAAATTTACTCTTTAGTAGGTTTTGTGGTCCTGCATCCTTGGATTTTAATTGAATTTGTTTGGGAATTCTAATAACTATATTGCATTTTCTCTTCAAGGATCTTGCACTTTTTGCTATTTACATGTCTTGGGAAAATATATTTAACTGTTTCCTTTTTTATTATTTCTTGTACCTTGACTACACAGCATTTTCCTTCAGATAGAATATTTATGATTTTCAGTACTTTCACTGTTAAACATTGTTAGCTTAGCATCTTTGTGTGTTTATGAAACACACATATTTTCTCCTGCTACTGCTCCCTTTCATAGATTGTTTCTAAAATATAGCGTTTTCTGATCTATACAGATTAATAGATTTATCTTGTAATAAGAGGAGGAAAGCTGTCAATTGAAATAACTTGAAACATTCTTTCTATTTAAATAAACTACTCCGAATGTTTATATTGTTGCAAGTATTATCTCAGCAACAGGCCACAGAGATATTTAGGAGCAATGTTTTTCATATGTGTGAGACTGTGGTTCAGGCACCAGTAAAATGAACAATCTAGCTGATAAATTCTCTCACTGAGCTGTAAACTAGGACTACAATAAGAAAGATCAGACTTACTGCATTCATGGGTTTCTCAGTGAATTTTGTGACTTTATTTTTGGTGCTTAGATTTTAATTTCTCTCTGAAGTAAAAGCAGTGCATTGTAATGATGCACAAACAAGAAGATCAAAACAATAGAAACCTTAACGCACCGACGGCCACGGCTACTCCATTGTAGCTTCCAAAGGCACTCTATTCTTCCCAGCCCACTTGATATCCTGCAGGTTGTGGCAGTACAATTCACAGGAAAAGCTTAGACATTGAGCTTGCATGCTTCTTGACTCCATTTTAAACCCTTTGTTCACACCGGGGTGGCATTTTTTCACACTACATGTGGCAGCTTTGACTCCTATCCAGCTTGTCGTATAGAATCAAAGTCTATGATTTCTTTCATTCCCAGTGTTGTCTCCTGAGCCACTCTATTCTTTGTAGATCCCAAAATATTACAAATCTTAATTTCATTCAGGGATTTTTAAAGCTTTATAGAGAATGGTGGGATAAGAAAACTATAACTGCACTCTATGATTTGGTTAAAAACTAAGCTCTTTGCAGGAGGGGGGAAAGAGCTCTTTTTTCCTTCTTCTCTTTTACATAAACTTCAACACTGTCTATTTATAATCATGTAGTCAAATTGATATATATTCAGTAAGCCTGATGTATGTTTTACAAAAAAAGGAATTAAAATACTGGATAAAACTAATATTTCTATATTAGTAAAAGACATGGGTGCTCTTAGTGTGATTCAGTATTAAAGCATCATCTGTTCATCATAAGAGACTGATTTTTTTTTCTGCATGAAGGTGTAAGCTGAGATTCTCTCTTTTTCCTGCTTTTCCAGAGATAATCATTATCTGCAATTTTGCTGAAAGTTTTATGTGCCATAATGCTAACAATAAATTCTACTTCAAACTAACTTTAAAAAGAACAAAATCCAATTTATTAATATGAATACCGCTAAAATATACGTTGTTTGAAAGTTTATTATTAGAAGATATATTATTTAAATTAATACCATTCGGTGTAGCTAAAAGTGCCACTCAAACCCTTAAACAATTGCTTACAATTATATTCCTTATGAAGAAACTTTACAATGGATGGTAAGTGCAGTGTGATATGGCAACAATAATGTTGGGATAAAAATTGTAACAGGAATTAAAGTAACTTGTACTTTACACTTTTGGATATATTTTTAAATGAACAGTTAAATGATTGTATGATTTGAATGAAACATACTTAGTTCTATATATATTTATAAATCTTTATGTTCATTGTTACTACTTCACTCAGCTGAAGATAATAGAATATTTCCTCATAGCACATATGCTAGCCTGTACATTAACATAACACCCTAATAAATATTTTGACTTCAGAGCTGTTGTTTGTTGCTGTTTGTCAGGTGGTTATAACGGTCTTTTGGCTGCTGCTCCCTTTGTGAGCTAAAATATTAAAATGTATGCTTTCCATCTAGCAGTTTTATTATTGTATTTTGATACGCTTTCTGACTGTTCATTCTTTCTTTAAGAGTACAGTACCGAGGCGTGCTTAATGCATGCAGCTTATACAACAAAAATCTAACTGCTTGCTTTTGGTGTTTATGGAATGCTTGTATTCGGTTTATGCTTACTTTTAAAAATGGCATGAAATCATATAATATAGAGAACAGTTAATTAACATAGCCTATAGAAAGACAAAATTTCAGTGTTCTTTGTTGGTTTAGTAAATATAATTAATAATAAATTCAGACACATATTTTAACGCTGTTTCCTTGTCATTTTTTATGTAAAATTTGGTCTTAAATTGTTGAATAATCCTAACTGGTCTGAAATATAGCAGCATTTGAATAACAAAAAGTCTGTTCCAAATAATCTTTTTTTTATATATATTTCAGCCCAAAGTCAGAAAGGTATGAACTAGCACCTAGACATGATTTATTTTCAATTAGCAGCATGGCTTTATTAGATCTGACTGCTAAGCAGTATCTGTGTAATAAAAAAATATAAAATGTATGAAAATAAACATTTAACTCATTGTTTTGGGCTTTCTTTTTTGCGATATTCAAGCAAGACAAGCACTTCAAAAACATGTTTAGAACCTGTATCTAAATATGGTTTTATTTATCATAATAAATTATATGAAATTAATAGAAACATTCTTCAAGAAGATCAATGATTATTTTATTAAAATTTGCATTAAAATGGATGTTTTTAAAAGTTACTTGTTGCTTAAAAAATTAATTGCTCTAAATTAACATTTCCATGGGTAAAATGAGATAATGTTTATTCTTTTTGCCAAGCAGCATAGCAGTTTCTCCCGTTTGACTAGCTATCATATCCAGGCATTCTGAATGTAATTTTAGATCATAAAAAGATATTTTTTATATGAAAATTGAAACAATAACAAGACAAGTCCTTTCGGAATACAACACAGTAATTTATGCTAAGCAAGTCCTTTCCAAAGCACACTCTAAGGAAATAAACGTATACAATACACATGCAAGCTTACTTATTTACTGTTTAAATATTAAAACAGTGACTTAGAAAAGAAATGTACACAGGCTTAGCAGAAAGTTGTTTTACTCACAGCTATCTACATCTAAACTTTGTATTATACAGTATTTTTAGAAGACTGAAGTATGAATTTCTCTGAAGCAATACAAGTTCAGTAAGTGTATCAAAATTAGTTTACCTACTTTCACAGTGCATATTTACTGAAGAAGATCTTATTTCATTTAAGTGTCACGAAGCAGAAATATAAAATAATCAATTATCAATATCCATTCCAGAAAAGCCCAACTTTTATTTCTTGGCATTTCTTACTTTTCCCCATGTTTCTTCAGGCCCTCTTCGCGTTAACATTTCTTCTACTTCCAGAAAAGATGAGGGGGGGACCCTCAGCAACAAAACCCCCCGAACAATCACCAAAAGCATAATTGGTTTGCATTGCCTTTCAGCTTGTGGCCTGTCCTTGTATTATTAAATCAGATCATACATACTTCCCTAAAATTCAGCTTGGAGTAATCCTCTGCTACTTAAGGCTGGATGAAAAGAGTACTCATTGTGAATTATGTTTCATCTGTCACAATAACCTTCTTTATTCTTTAGTGCACCTCCCCTTTGCCTGCGGCAATTAGAGAAAATAGGTATGCCTTGAAGTATGAGATAGTGGTATCTCAAAAATATATATACTGATGTCATATACAGACAACACTGGGTAAGCAACACCCTGAAGAATATATAAGCCCTTTTTGATGCAACTCACATTTTATTAGAACAGGGTAGATGCAGGCATATTTTACAATGAGTAGGTGCTGATAGTTCTCACTAGGTTATTGCATTTTGACAGGCAGTGGTCAGAGAGTTTGTCATTCTGTTAAAAGAAGAGTAAAAACTTGCTTACCGGCTAATTTCAAGACTGCATCATTTTCCACGTTAGCTACAATTCTTTTCTATTTGAAGATGTTAAAGCATCTTTTTCTTCACTCCCCTCTGAAATTCCTAGAGTTCTGTTGAACTCTTTGACTGAACAGTTCAGCTACGTTTTCACAGTGGCTTAACAAAATTTTCATAATTTCTTGCTATGGTTTGGATATCTATCTATTTAGGTTTTTTAAAAAAATTAAATACATCTTGAAAAATAAGCTGAATATCAAAAATGTTTGTACAATAGTACAGAAAACTAAAATGTATTTTAGATCTTTCACATTATCAGATCTTAAACTTCCAAATTATTTGTCTTTGTATCAAGGGGGAAAAAAAAGTGATAGGATTCTTTTTGGTTTTTTAGCCACCACTACCATATTATTTTATGAATTAAAATATCTCTTTCCTCACATCTCTCTACTTTTAGTTCTTTATTTATATTTATCAAAAAAACCAAAACTCCCATATTTTCTATTTTTTTACTTTCTGAAGCTTTTCCAACTTTCCACTTTTTTCCCTTTGTGTAATTTTTAAACCTTATGGTGGCAAACCTCCAGACAATGTCTTGTTTTGAAAATCCTCACAGTTCTGGGGTATTCGTATTTACTCAAAATGAGCCTTCCTTGCACTTTAAGAGGACTGATGTTCAATGACTAAAAAAGAAAGCATCTTCTAAAAAAAATTTTAAAAAATAACTGCTAGATCAAGCGGATTACAATAAAGAGATTCTGCTGTGAGGCTCGTCTAACATTAGCACACAGTTATTAAATTATGTAAGAAATTACTATAGAACAAAACCCAATAATATTTGTGAATAAAGGAAGAGTTTGGCCCACTGCACAGGTTTGGACACAAAAGTGCTTGCTAAGCTATCTATTTCACACATGCAACGACAGAAGGTTCGATATTCATTCGATCGATGACTGAAAAGGCACAATGGCAAAATCGGACGGACTTCTTTTCAAATACAGATCTCCGATGTCCCCCTACAGTCTGCAGTCGCACGGCTGGTGGTGTGGCACAGACGGAGCAAGGGTTACATCAAGGCTGTTCTCTGGACCGTGCAAACAGTCTAGACCAATGACCTGCAGCATCATGCCCTTTGAAGAAGAGGCAAGTTCGGTCACGACGAAGAAAAATCAAGGCGTACCCCTTTTAACAATAGGGAGCAGCTCGTGGCTGCAAAGAGGTAAGCAGGGGTAAGCAAAAAAGGCATCTGCTTCCATGGTTACAGGCCAAGCATGGGAACCTTGCTTTTGAAGAGGGACAGTTCTCAGGCTCCCTCACAGGCTATGTCATGCATTATAAGCAAAGGCAGGTTGAGCTGAAATCCGCAGAGTTATTTCAGAGTAAAATGATACGCGAGCACATGGCTGTTAGCAAAAAAAAAGTCACATGACTGTTTAGAAGCAGGCTTGCACTGTTTCTGAATCAAGCCTTTCGTTTGGGGCATTTTCTTATTTTCTGGTGGTTTTTTTTCCTTTTCTTCACTGCTTTTGCAGCAAACTAAGAAAACTGGGAGAATGTTTATACAAAACAAACATTTGTTTGATACACAGGATTCTGGCTGTTCTCCTTCCCTAAACTGAAAAAAAGGTCAAGGGTCAATGTTTTTTCATGACAGGGCCACAAATCCTTTTGTTAGCATAGCTTCAACCAATGCCATTTAAAATAAGATTTTGCTTTTCTTTCTAGGTGCATATTATTAGAAGTTTGGGAGAGCATGAAAGTAATAAATTTCTATCTCTCTGCGATAACTTTTTTCCCCAAGATTTTGCCAGTTATTTTTCTTTCTGTTTTTGATTCTACAATACTAATTTCCAAGATATGCACTCCTGGGCAAGACGATTAAAAATGCACACAAACGTCAATACATAATAGCTTTTTCAAGGGGGGGGAAATATTATGTGGAGGCTACGGGTGGTGAAAATGTAATCAGTGAATATAAGCCAGTGGTGTAACCATTAACCTTGAAGAATCGTATTTGTACTTTGTTTCTTTTTGCTTTGTTGTTCTTTTAGCTGCAGCATATTACGTTTCCTCTTGAAAAATTAAAATGTGCGGGTTATTTGCTCTGGCATAACAGTGACTGTTTTATTAATTGTAGTTATTAAATCTGTACTGTGAAATTTTAACTGTTTGTGGTAGTGTGGAAATTCTGATGACTAACTACTTTATTACAATTTTACTGTTATGGTGTTTGATTTGGGACTAGTAGCTTCTGTTATGTACTTACTGTATTTTATTCTGTTTTATAACCAGCTACAGTATTTGTGTTCTTGTTTTCAGTACAAGATTAGTTTTATTCTACATATTCTTGTTAAAATTGAAGTGGAGGGGGTCAAATATCTGGTGAACTGTTGAGCAGGGTTTGAAGTTTCAGAAACGTTAATAATTACTCCAGCCATTTCCATTAGTATTTTTTTTTTTGCTGCTCTTTAATAACTGCAGGATCTTACGGTGCTGGTAGAATTTGTATTGCTCTCTGATAAATGTAATTCATATTCATGAGTGTATCAAAGGGAGTAGTTTCTCAGGGTGCATTCTGAAGTTCTGTTGATCTACAGGATGGCTTGATTTAAACTTAGGCTGAGGATTGCGTATTCAAAATGAAAGTATGTATTTGAGACAAGTCCAAGTTTTCTCTAAATAGTGATAGGGCTTTTTTTAAAAAAAGTACTTGGCCTACCCTGCATATTGATGGGCAAAAAATATTTAAGGAAACAACAAAAAACGCATAGGACAATATAAACATGCAATGTAAGCAATTAAATATTAGTAACAAAAGTAGGAATCCCATTATCTTAAAATGTTCATGATCTGGATTCATTGGAATTATTCTGGATAATTTATATCCTGCATATTAATGCAATTTTCAGATAGTCTTTGATACGATTACAAATTGTATCTTTTCTCCAGAAGGTCCATTAACTAATTCCATTAGCTTAAGAGAAAAATGTATTTGCTTGTCTTTTGTATAGGCTGCTACATGTAATATGACATTTTGGTATTCCTGCTGAACTATAGATGCATGCTAACGATGACAAACATGTTCATATACTGACTGCAGTTTAGAAGTTCATACATCGTGTGGATGTGTTGTGCAGTAAGCTTTACTTAGGCTAGGTGAGGTTCTTCTTAATTTTTGTTTATTACCTTCATCAGTAAATTAAAATATTAAGTACTCAATCTTATGTGCATGACATAAATAGTGCAAAAACCAGTGCTCTTGTATTTGGTATCCAAATGTTGCTTGAAGTTCAGCAATGAAATCACTTGTTCTCTTGTTAATTACAGGTTGAGTTTTAATAAAAAAAAAAAAAAAAAAACAAAAAACCACAAACGGTGTGGAAGAGAGAGTGCTCCTGGAAGGAAGATTTTTTTTAAAAAATAAAAAGTCTGCCCCTAGTTCATTTTAATGTAATTGATAAGAAAGTCATATCTATGTTCACAGCAGCCAGCATAGTGTACCAAGGGGAAGGATCAGATCTTAATTATATTAATGATCATTCCGTGAAATAATTAGTTCTACCCTGTAAGGAGCTGAGGATGGAACATTGCAATGAAAGGTGTGACTTGGTGTTGAAGGGAAAAGATTCATCTCTATTAGCAATGGAAATATGTTTGTGAAACCATTAAGTTTAATTTCTGTTGTTGTTGTAGGGTGGATTTTACCATGTGTTGATGTATTGCCCCAAAGTATGTACACTCCTGGCCCTCATCTGATGTGACACTGAAGTTCTGAGAAAATGTTGGGTTATACTGGGCTGTTCCTTGACTGACGTGGAAGCTTTGCACCTAGTTAGTTGGAGCGGAAGTTCAGGCTGCCAGTTGGAGGCATTTTACTCTGCTACTCAGTGATGACTGTTAGACTGATACTTCCCTTCACTCTTCCCCTTTTGAGCCATTAATTTAGATGAAGAAGTAAATAACCTAAACATCTTATTCCCCTTCATAAATACCAGGGTTCTAAAGGGCTTCAAGAAGCAGCACTGTCCTCTAACCTCCACTGCTATACAGAAGCCGATTCAACTTCTCTGAACAAAGGGAATGCTTCACTATTCTGAGAGCAGGAAGGAGGAGGTCTTGGTTTTGGTACTGGAGTTGCCTCCTGGATGTTGAGATTTTTGTGGTTTGTATTGCAAAAGATATCAGATACAATTTCCTTCATAATCAATTTAATTCATGCCACTGTTTTCTTCAGAACTAACTCCTTTGTTTTCACAAGAGAGGTGAAACACAGTATGATACAGACAAGGTTCACTGTGTCATCAGTTCATTTTAGAGAATTTTGGACTGAATTGCTTGTTTGAATTAAGAGAGGCACCAATACTACCAGCATAGTTTATCTATCCTTTTTTCCTTCCATTTGTTATTCCCTGAAGAAATACAAAGAATCGTGGAAATCTGTTAAGACAGCTGAAACAGCATGAAACATCTTGCTTATGAAAACTTGAGCAATTGAGAAGAAGCTTTTATAACAGAGTTATTTATTTCACCAGAAGTCTCTTCATTTGAGTCACCGAAGTGATAGTGTCAGTTCTATCATAGCATGCTGAACCAAAACAAGGCAAATACTTTGAAGAGAACGTGATCCTCTTGGTCTGTGAAGATAAGGTTTCTACAGTTTGGTACCATCTTTAAGTAATTTGGCACTTTGTTTTGATATGCAGCAATGTTGAAAGTCATCATGTCAAGGACAGGAATTTATTGTGTTGCACATCCTAATAATCTACTGGATAAAGTAATGAAAATGGAAGACAGATCAAGTTTTAGTCTGGTTGATACAGAGGATTTATAGTTATCTGAAATTTAACTGAAAAGACACCTTTTTGATTCAAGGTTGCTAAATGTGCTGCCAATTTTCATCCCCACCAAAATCCTTTAGTTTGTTTCTACAGGATCATCCTTTCTACCTTTCCTTAATAACAGAGAATGTTGAAGCTTGAGTGTGGACTTGCTAAGAGCAAGGACTTGGAAAAGCCCATTTAGCAAAGAATCATCAAAACTTAAAACTGTGTTGTTTGGATTTTGTTTGTCTGTGGAGCTCTCCAGGTTTTTCCTCTCAAAAGCAATCTACCTGACAGATGAATTAAGTCAATAACAGATACAGCTTTAGATACTGCATGTGGATTTGTTTTGTAATAAACTTGGGAATTATTAACAGTAACAGCTTCAAATTAATAAATAAAACAGGTTAATTCCCTCTGGCTCTTAAATATTTTTCTTGTTCTATAGTCATCACAATGAAAAACCTTAGAAAGTCAACTTCAGTCCTTGCTCCTTATTCTAGTCTCCTTCCAAATTATTTGAATATGACTAACAGATGCTGGATGAGGTCTGAGTCAAATGACCAAAAAGATATATTTTCTCACTCAGTGACATAGTAGTCTGGTTCCATGAGCATCTGAAACATATGTAGTTCATTTCAGTACAGTCATTTTTGAAGTCTCTGATACTGAATAAGCAGAAGACCCTTTAATGCTGATATTCTATTTATAGAAAAGGAAGTTTTAGCATTACTGAAATAATGTTAATCCAAAATAACCTGGTGTTTCTTGTGCCATTTTAACAGAGACACGGAGAACAACAACCAGAACAACTTGGCTCTCGTGTAGACTAATTTAAGATCACAATCTTTGTGATATGATGCCATGGCAAAAGTATTCTCTGCAAATAGCTACTCATGCCGAACAGCCATAGAGATGTAGAATCACAGAATAGTCTGGGTTGAAAAGGACCTTTAAAGCTCATCTAGTCCAATCCTTCTGCTGTAGCCAGGGTTATCTATCACTAGCCAAGTTCGCTCAAAGCCCTGTACAACTTGGCCTTGAAAATTTTCAGGGATGGAGTGTCCACAGTGTCTCTCGACAACCTATTCCAGTGTCTCAACACCCTCATCATAAAAATAAATTAATAAATCAATAAATCGCCCTTATATCTATTATAACTCTACCCTCTTGTCCTGTAGTAAAGTCTCTCTCCATCTTTCTTACAAACTCCTTCAAGTACTGAACAGCAACAATAAGGTGTCCCTGCAGCCTTCTCTTCCACTGGCTGAACAACCTTGACTCTTCTCTTCATAGGAGAGGAATTCCAGTGCTTTGATTGTTTGTATGACCCTCCTTTGGACCTGCTCGATCAGGACCATGCATTTCTTGTGCTGGGGTTCATAAAGTCAGATGCACAACTCCTGATGGGTTGTCATGAGAGCAAAGTAGAGAAAAAGAGTTGCCTCCCTCGACCTGCTGGCCATGCTGCTTTTTATGAAGCCCAGGTTATGATTGGCCTTTTGGGTTGCAAGAAGATTCATCATCCTAATGTTGAAAACAAGTTTTTTCTAAAAAGGGGTTTCTTTTACTTTTCTGATGTTTTCAGAAGAGCATCAAAGAGATCCTTCTTATGCAAAACATGCTGCCTTTTCACCATTTGCCTCCTCTTGTGTGCTACATAATGTTTTTAGGGAAAATCAAGCAAGACTTGTGAGGGACCAGAGTGTGTCTAAGCTATTGTTGGTCTTGATTTTACAATGTTGTGCTGTTCGGAGTGAGACTACCTTTTTTATTACTATGATTTCATTTCTTCTAAAGAGATAAGACATGAGAGAGTTCTCTAGGATAAATATTATCTGGTTTATATATAGATATATCTTAGGTAGAATTATTACATCCTGTTTCAGAAACAATGGTGGAAATGTCCCCCGTGTTTGTATCTGTTGAAGAGCTCTGGAAGTTTTACATTGCTGACAAGAAATACTGGTAATAAAATCTTGTAATACTTGTAAAGAACCTTGCAAACTAGGGCAAACATATGAAGTTTGCACTTAGCAGTATGTTAAAGAATATGTAACAGAATGCAAAATGAGAACAGTCCTTTCAAAAAAGAGAAAGGTCAGCATATGCGCTTAAAAAATCCCACTGTCGAGGGTGTGTTTATGAGAGCTCTGGCCTAAGAAAATAGAATTTTTGTAGAGAATGGAAAATCTGAATATTTTGATTTATGAGAGGCATGATGGCTGAAAGTCTGAAATAAAAAATAATCTGAAATTACATCCTAAACAAAATCGTTCATATTTCTGTGAAGCAACATAACTTTTATCCTGCTGTGACTGGTATTTTGGGTCTAACACGTGTTGTGTGAAAACCCTAATGACATTTCTTCTCTCATTATTTCTGACTAGCTGAACTCACTTTTAGGCTGCAGTGTTAGATAATTTAAACTAATATCTTTTTCCCATAATTTTATTTGTGTTTCCTCAAGGTGATACTGAAATCTACCTGCCTTTTTTTCATGGAACAAGATAATTCAAGAAAGCCTCTTGTGAACCAGACTAATCATCCATCTGTCCTGGTACTTATTCTATGATAGTGACAACAGGGTATGCAATTTAGGAAGAGTGCATGGGCCTCTCTGCTTTCTATAATCTGTTTACTTTATAATTCTGTGACATTCATTGGGTTTGGATCCCTTATTTTGGGGGGAATATCCTTACCTGTACTCTGTTTATGGGCCTTGTGTCCATGAATTTGTCCTTGATCATGAATTATTTGGAAGTTATTCCTTCTGTATTGTTGTTCAGGGAATTAAGTTGTCAGGTGTTTGCATTTCTTAAGAATTTCCTGAGTTTTGGGTTCTGAGCATCAAGTAAAATGAAAGTATATATAATGACCTCTGATATGGTAAATAACTCGATTTTGAACTATTCATGTATGTGTGTTCCATACTCGTCCAAATAGTCTGTAACATGTATTTAGCTTGGGGTTAATAGTGGTTTGGATGGAAAATTTCGCCAGTAATCCCCTTTCGTAAGGAATTTTGTCTTAACAGTTGTGTCGCACAAAGAGTTGATCATATACAGAATTGGTGAGATGTGAGGGAAACCTTCATGAATATGTATTGGCCAAAACCAGAACTCTTCAGATATTCAGTCCAGGCTGTTTCTTGTTGCAAAAAAAAGAATAAACTGGGATAAACTTAGTTATCTGTGCTAGCACTTCCTGCACAAAGTAAAGAAACTCTGGTCTGGTGGTAACACTTTTTTCCACTGTGTAGCTTATATTTAGAGGATACAAGGTAAATTCTTGAGATTCAGCAGGAGTCACTTTTTAAATATTAATTGATTATGAGGTCATGCAATATGGTACTTACATTGATTTATCTATGGAGGTGAGAGAGAGCACAGAGTTCTGTGCTTTTCATTTTTATTTTGTGAAGAAAATTCCATCAGAGAAGAAGGCAGTAGATATATTTGTTCTTGTTTGTTTGATTTCAGTGTTTGACTTTTACTATTCAAATATTTCAGACTTCTTGCTTAGAAGGTGTAATTAAGGAACTTTGACAGAGATAGGTTGCCAAACCCCATCCTACCTACTTCTCCAAGTCTACATCCTTTTAGTTATGATCGAGTGAAGTTCAGCATCTTGATTTAACTTCTGAATGTTATGACAGTCTGATTTCCTAAAATAGCTGTTGCTGTTTCTCATTTTCTAGTCTAGAATATCATTGTCAAACTGTAATCCTGTCAAATTATTACGCAAGCACTTGTTTTTTGAGGGGAAATCGTACTGTAGTTATTGTGAGTTTTAAAGTTGTACTAGAAAATCCTTCTTTAATATGCAATCCAAAAGTACTGTTAGTCTGGAATTACCCAGAGAAAACTCTACAGACTGGAGACTATAAGGAATAGAAACAAGATGGAATTCTGAAAACATAAAGTTATATCTGTGGTTATGATTATTTCTACTATTATCCAATATGTTGTGATTTTTAAGAAGGAAATTAAGGAGTTGATCATATAAATAATTTATAAACTAAGCTGTTCATTTGATCAGTATCTCTTTCCATCTGAAGTGTTTACTTAGACATGGTCAGTGAAGAGTATTTCTCAGGCACAACAGATTTAATTAAGTCAGAATCTCTAAAAATAGGTTAGATTAATCATGCTGTGAAATGTTTCCCTAAACTGTCTGTGGTGACTAGCTCAGAGGTGCTGGTTAAAAGTAGGTAAGGTAATTTCACCCAAAAAACCTGAGACATCAATATGATATGTCCATAAACAAGGTTGACACCATTTTAAAACATACTAAGTTAGACTTTTCAGGTACTGAAAAGAAATTATTAATGCCTTCGTGTAAAGCAGTGCAACAGCCACCGCAGGAATACTGCCTGGTGTGCAGAGCACTCAGGTGTAGGAAAAAGGAACTTAGTTTCAACAAACAGGGTAAGGCTAGTAAAATGAATGGTGCGGAGGGAGAGATTATGCATGCTTACTAAAAGCTTTATTTCTCCTCAGCAAAACAAAGGTCAAAAGAAAAAATACACTACATGGAGAGGAGGATTGCAAGTGCAGGAGAACAACCATTTAATCTGAAAAACAGAGCTGGGACAGAAATAACTGCCAGAAAATCAGACTGAAATTTAGAAGATTTTGACCCATCAAAGCTGTACGGTTTTAGAAAAATCTTCCAGTAAAGCAGCCAGATTTTGGTTTTCCAGACACATCTAACTGTTTGTAAAGTGGAAAATGATACATTTATGAAAGGGAATGTGAAACATGGTTTTCTCTGATAGCAAGAGCCTGGACTTGGTGTGCCACTACTTTGATCTTAGAAGGGGATGAGTCTGCATGACTGCACTTATTGAAGTGAGAGTAATTATGCTGCAGATATGCCTATACTATCAATGTGAATATATTGTGGTGCTTCTTTAAACTTGTAATTAATACTAATTGAGCTCTCAGAAACTAAATGGTTCCCCATTTAAAAATTCTGCGCATCTGCTGAATGTAGCAACAGTTTACTAACTTATTGTACTTCTTGGAAAACGCCATGTTAATGAAAGGAAGGCATTATATGCGATCTGTTGGTAACAATCAACTCAGAGGATTTCTTACTGCATAAACTAAACATCTTTTGACAGGATAGTGCTTCTGCTACATGTATATTCCCTTGATATTATATTTATTGTACTAATAATGTGGTTATAGATTAATACCTTTCCTCATAAAATCAACTAAACATGACTTTGTGTTTGCTATAAAAGTGTTGGTACAAATGAGAAAAAATATGGGATTTGTGCATACAAAACTATACGTTTTCTACCAAAATACAAATAGAAAAATGATTTTTCAACTGCTAAAGTTCAGTCTAAAAAGATGGAGTTTGTTGCCACTTTATATAAAGTAATACAAATAATAAAATCATGACTTTACTTGCACACATAGCTTAGCAGGCGACTGAATGTGTGGCCAGCAAGAGTGTCCCCATGATGAAAGACTGTGGGACCTGCGAGAGAGAAGATGGAGGGGAAAGTAAAATCATTTACCTTCCTTGTGGTCCACCTTGTGGTACCAGCTCATTTTCTTGCTTAAGCTGCTGGTGCACGACCATTCCCATGGAGTGTTAACCTGCTGAAGTTCATTGAACCTTGCGAAAAAAAAGGTTCCTTCTTTTTGTCAGCATATTTTGTAACAGTGGGATATAGCATTATGGGTTTCTTTGAAACAAGGTTAATTTTAAGATGATCAGGTGAAACTCAGAGACTCAGCTACTTGGTTGTGCGAGTTCCGTATCCTTGTTCTGATGCACTGTGTCTCTTTTAGGTGTACAACAACCTCTCCATTTTGCAGCAGGATCATGTTTACCGCTTCACAATCTGCAGGTAAGCCCTGAAACCATTACCCAAAGTTTCAGTTGCCAAGTTGCTGTGAACAACCCCTGCCACATAGTACTTGAAGCAGCGATGTTGCTACTCAACCCACAATGGTTTTCCTGAGACAGTTACAAGACACTCCCCCTTGTATAAAAGGGAGCACAATCATGGCACTTATCCTCATGACACTTATCTGCTGGGATGGGGGGACACTACACCAACTGGACATCCCTCAGGCCAGACACTGGGCCCCACAGCAAGACCAGGCTGGAATCTACTATGAGAAAGGCAGGGTCAGACCCGCTGTGGTAGTTGGCACCCACAGCCTCAGCCTGGCATGAGGCTCCAAATCTCGCTGTGATGCAGAAGTACCTCAGCACCAGTAATGCCAGAATTTGGTCTAAAACCTCAGTGCCATTATATTTGAAAACTTGCACATGAGTTTCTGAGGAAGGTTAAATGGCAACCCACTCACTCGTGGGAAGGCTGGATTACCTTCATGTGAGTAAAAATGAGGTTTTTTTACAGATATGTCTAATTACTTAATTCCTCTTGTGAAGACTGATAATGATTCAAAATGGAATGTGCCATTGGACTATGTAGTTTTGTCCCATTATTCTCTTGTATTTCATCTTTAAAGTAGGAAAGGATTTATTTTTTTTATTTAATCCACGATTTATTTTCATAGCAAGAGTGATTAATGCTTGAAACAAGTTGTCAAAAATTGTGCCTACTATCTGATTTAAATTGGGCTATCTTCATCTTGGAGTCATTGGTTCCTGCTGGCACTTATATATGGTAGTTGTTTTCCTATAATCACTTCTACAAATTTGTTCACAACAGCTAAAATAGATCAGATATCTCGTAAGACTTTCTCTGTAACACATATTGTCCTGTATTCAGTTTTTGTTGCTCTTCCTTTGTCCATTTTTTGCATATCCTTTTCAAAATATACAGGAATTTCTAAATATTGCTGTAGGGTTACTAGTGTTACTGCATCTGGAGGAAAAGGCATTATCTGTAACTCCTACTTTACTGGACCTTTGAATGTTTCAAACTCTTTATGCTGGGAAATTCTATTGGATAGAAGAATATCAAACCATAATGGAAAGTTCATTAAAAGGCCTTTTGAATTATGCTAGATCTATAGATTATGTTCAGCTCAAATGACATTGGTTTGGGATGCCGGTCCATGTAAATGGGACTTACATTTTTGGTTTATGTAGAGGAGCTGGTTATAAAAAGTGAAATATTTGGGAATAGTAACCACAAGTGAAATGGGCAAGTATGTGTGGCTGCTTAATATTCAATTTGTAGAAAGAATTCGTATCATTGTATTCTTGAAAAGTGGTTACTCACCAGTGTGTTTTAACCAGAGCAGGTAATATAAACCTAAAATATATTAAGCTCCTGAATATGTTTCCTCCTTTGACTGTGAATCTTTTGTTAGATCTTGGTTCCTTTCTTTCATTTTTAATGTTTCTCAGGTCAGTTTTTCTTTTGCTGTCTTTGTTTTCTCATAAACTTCTGTTTTTCCATAAAATCCAGGTAATGTTTTTTGCTTTATTTTGGTGGTCTTTTCTTTCTGTCACTGTACTCATTAGTTTTGTATAGTTAGAGAAAAATTTACGCTACTTTGTCTTTCTACCTAAAAACTTAAAACCAGGAAACAAAAAGGGATCTGAATCTGTGCTTATAAGATAGTGGAAGACAGCTGTCCAAACAGACTGCGCATTTGGTAATAAATTTATTGAAAGATGAGTGTTTTTTATTAATAAGAATGTGCATTCTTGATATTTTCTTTGCAGTCAGCATGGAACTGAATATGAACCCACTTAATCATTCTGAATATTAATGCTAGTAGAATTGGAGTGAGGTCCTCTTTTTATAATATATGGCATTTTCTTCTGTAAAATTTCTTTAAAAAAATGTGAAGTTAAAGAAATTAAATGTGAACAATAATCTTTTGGCTAGAATCTATAGATGAGTCACTCTTGAAGCTCTACAGAGCAGTCTCCATCCATAAGATTACATCATTTTTACTGTACTTGGACTAAGGTGACAAAACCCTTTCAACCATTGCCAGTAGAAGCAATTGTTAGCTTGCATATTAAAGACAATTTATCCCATATTTAATACAGCATATGCTGCCTGCAATATTTTTTACTGTAGGTGATATATGGAATTTTTCATAATAAAAGAAGTCTGAATACTGTGCATTTTTGTTAAATAATTATACAGAAGATATTTTACGTTTCCGCCTTCGTTTGAATCCTTTAACATTTTTTAATTATTAACAAATATTGTAAAGATTTAAGCTTATTATGCAATTGAAAGTTATCCAGTAATTTCTGTCTGGGAATTGTTCTTCGAAAAAGACAATGACTGGAAATAACACCCACATTTATCAATTTTGATGAAATTACAGTCTGAAAAAAACCCCAATATGGAATTATATGTTTTCTTAAAAAAAAAACCAACTTGTATGATACTCTGATCAAAGTTGAGCTTAGCTCTTAGTACCAAAATTTATCCTCTAAGTTGTCATTAAACACAAGGGAACTGGAATAGCTCTACATGTTGAAAAAAGCCCAGTATTTCCTCTTAGGGAAAAAAACAATCATAAAGAATGTCATTGTTTGCTGGACATGTGGCAACCAGTCTGGTTTATATTAAGTTGAAGTTACTGCCATCTGGTGGGGAAAATAGTGTTACACCAGTGCGGTTGGAAACCCTTCTAGTAACAGTCACTTTCCCTAGTTGTATGTGAATGTTGTGTGTGCCTCTGTGTGTGTGTGTGTGTGTGTGTGTATACACACTTATATAGAGGTATATATCGATATGGCTATACATAATATTAGCATATGGGGCTTGTGTGAAAAGATTTTGAAAACATTCAATGATACAGAATGACCTGCTGAACCAGGGAACAGTTGAGTATGAACACGTGTGAAAGAAAACAAAGAAAATGTAAAAGGTACAGCAAGAAGACATGCAAAATGTTTAATGTGGTACTGACATTGCACCAATACTTCTGACATAGATTAAGCATGTACAAAACTTGTCCCCAGAAGATTCCTTTGTATTTTGCACAGCTGATGATTTTACATTTTTCAGTGTTATTTGCACACCTTCCTATATTAAAGATGATGACTGGTTGCTGCAAAAAATATCTGGGCTAGATCTGCCTTAGTTATGGGTTCTTTACTTAAATTTTCTCTTTGATATAGCAAATCTGCTCTCCTTGAGTCTTGACATACACTTGTGTTATCTGTTGTCTACTTCTTGAAGGATCAGACCAATAGGGATGGTTTTGTTTGACTTAGGAGAGTTTGGGGGACATCATAGACATATAAAATTAATCATGTTTTTTTTTTCTCAAAGACCTAAACACTCTCATGTTAGATGTAACAATGCAATGAATGATAGGCAAACTGGTGACATAAAAAGAGAGATTCAGTTGTGAGAGACAGTGTCAGACACCTATTTTTAGCAATAAATTGCTTGGTAACAGTATGAGAATGGTGAACTCTCCAGAACTTGTTCTTCCACTGTTACAGTATCTAAGACTCTAAATAAGATTAGCTCTTCTTTATGTACAAATACTAGATATGTTTTGTCCTTGTTTTATGCCATTTTTACTTCTGATAGAGGATAGTAGAAGTGGTCCTTTGCTTTTAATCTACAGAATAAATTGCCATTTTCTCTACTAAGATGTCATACCTTATTAGGTTTATATCATGAGTGTACCTTTCAGCTGGCACTTTCTAATGCTAAGAGTCAAGAAACAGGGGGATTCAGGAGTCTCACGGTGTGCATAGTGGCATGGTCATATTCCCAGAGCTGCTGTGTTGTTCAAAGCCCACCAGATGCATGGTTAACTAATGATGGCAGCTCAGCTTTTATCGGTATGCAAGTATTGAGGTTGGCTGATGTAAAGCTAGAAGTGGCATACATGACTTCAGCACTGCTCCAGCTTGAGCATCTCCAGGCCACAGTGGCACACGGTTAATGATTAACATTAGGCACAAGACCTGACTGGAATTGAGGCCCCTGGACTCCGAGTCTTGGTAATTTCATGTCACTGTAGAGGCTTGCTTCAGGCCCTTGTGAACATCATACCTTATGCTGAGCTGTGCAAGCAGAAGTCACTGACAGAGTAACATTAGATTCCTCTTTAAAGGGATAGTTAAATGCTGCCACCCTGTTCTTTATTACAAGACATGTATTTTTCTGATGACGTTCTCTCCCTCATCTTTTTTTCTTTTTTTTTTTTTTTTTTTCCTGGGGGTGAGGGTGCATTTCTTGTCTTTGGAAAATCTTATTTTGCTTGGTTTTGTAATGCTATAGTCTACAGCAACATTTTATTTCTTTGATGGCTTGTTGACCTTAATAGTGGCATCCCAAAGAGGCCTGCTGAATGCTTGTCTGATTGCATGTTACGTTCCTGTAGACCAGCTGGTGTGAACTGAAGGAACTCACTTGGTCAATAAGATTTGGGATTCTGATTCCTATACTGATGGAATTTCCATTCCTGTCCTCTACAGAGCAGTTTATGAGATTATTGGTTTATACATTTACATTGTGCTTGGTCAAGTGTGGTTTCAGTGGAAACCATAATGTTCTTGCACTCACAGTCATGAAAACTCTGTTTTCAAACAAAAGGTGAAGGAACCCTACAGTTTTGTGGATTCCTCTATCCTTGAATCTAACTAACCAAAAAACCCCAGTGGTAGAGACTTTGTGTGCACAACTTAGATGTTATTAAATCGGTTAAGTGTAGTTGCAGAAAAAGATATTTCTCATCTCTCATCATTGTTATTTTGTTTGAAGTTCTTTTTCACTTGGTTGGGCTTTGCTGTTTGTTGTATTTTTTTGTTTGTATTTTGTCTTTTTCCTTTTTCTTAACTCTCTAGGAGTCAGAATCCTGCCCAGATAACATGTCTCAAAACGAAAATCATTGACCTTGTAATCCTGTCATTCTGCTTTTAAGATTATATTGCATGTACAGGTGTCTGATTTCTTCATAGGTCTTAAAGGAAGTACTTTTTAATGACTTTGCAATGTAATTGCTTAATTGTTTTTCAAGGAGACAGACACTTTTCCCACAGTAAGACTCTTACTGGAAAGGTTTAACAGTAAGAGTTAGAATGCTGAGTGGTACATGGCCTCATGTTAAGAAAGTCCTTCAAACCCAAGCCTGCAACTTAAACCATAAAGTGGTTCAAGAGCTCTCTCTGACTCGGTCTAGTTTGTACAGTACAGAGAAGTAGAACAACTTTCCAAAAGAAAATTCCTCATTCTCTCTTCCAACCTTCAACTCTCAACATGAAGTTTACTTTGTGCTGCATGACAGAAGTATCTAAATTGATTAGCTCTCGATTACAGAACTGGCTGCTTTTTCTTTTCAGTACTGCTGATAAAATGACTAGCCTTTCTAAGGACTGTTCAGGGTGGTGGGAGCTACCTTCTGTGGAACTGTGGAAGCAAGGAACAATCCTTTTACAGGGATTTTACACAAACATAGAAGTATGTGTATGCATTTATTAAAACAATAAAATAGAAAGAAACTTTATAAAAGCATTGTATTTTACACTTAATTTCCCCCTTAGGGAAAGAGGAAATGAACCAGCTACAACAGACACTACTTCTAGCTCTTAATATACTGCTGAGGGTACTTTGATAACCTGATGCTAAAGGCAGTGAAAAGACTATAACTTTAATAGAATACTAAATATTTTTAATGGTGCTTTATTTATTTTTTAAAACAAAATATTTTAAATATTTTACAATTTTCAGACTATCAGTACTATGTTTTAAAATCGTGTATTTTAACAGTCTCAAGATCAGTGAAATGTGAGCAATACTTTCTGAAATTCTTGTGTTGTCATCTCTGGCTTTAAGGGCACACCCTCTCTCTGGGGTGGAAAAGTAATTTAGTTTAGGACACTAAGCAATTTTGGCTGCTCTTGAAAAAATATCTCAACTAAAATAAACTTTTATGAACTTCATATCATTCCTATTCCTTTTATTAGGGGAGCTTTGGAACTCAAGTTATTTGGAAGTGCTGGTTAGTTGAATTCAAGGAGCCCTTTGTAATGTGACATCATGTTTGCTACAAATGTGATGAGATTACATTTTGGTAAAAATCAGTTTCAATCATATACCATCATGTTGATATTCCCTTTCCTAGTGTGTTGTCCTTCAACTTAGAGAGGAAAGTACAACTGATCCATGAGAAATCTGACCTATCACGTCTTTGAATTTAGTCTTGACTGATAATAAGCAAAGAAACTCCAATAAGCTGAGTAGTGCTTAATTTATGTATATCATCATTTGATCAGCTAAAATACAAGTAACTTTTGCAGTGAGTAGCCAAGATACACCACTGAGCTACAATTATTGTTCACTATTTTGTTGTCATTCAGGTTTTGGATTAATCAAAATCAAACAAATGTGGAGCCAGTTTGGTACCATGTTTTAATATCTTAGTGTTGTATTGATGTGGTTGTATCAATTATAAAACCAGTTTAAGTCCACAAACAGATTAGCTACTTTCATGCTACATAGAAGTCTAACTAGTAAGCCCTGTATGGACTCAATAGACCCCACGCAGACCTAATCTGAATCTCCCTACTTGACTTCTTCCGGATATGGAATGCAGTTAATGTATGCAAAGACAAACCAAACAGCTATTACCAGTTTGGATTCAATGTTAAATGTCCAAACCCCACACTGAATTTATTTGCAGTCCCTATCACTTCCTCCTATTCCATTTCCAAAAGGTAGTATTAGGTCAGCTGTAGCAAACATACAAGCACCAAAAGGCAGCACTAGGCTAGAGCTGGTAAACTCCAGGAGATCAGACTTCACTGTAATGGTTTTTCTCTGCCCTCCCCAAACAGCACAAAAGCATTCAATAACTTTAGCACAGCACTGAACCCATGCGGGCAGAGACTGTTTGAGCTGTATGGTGCCTGGTCCTCCAGGAAGCAAAGGCTCAGAGCAGCACTGTGCTGTGATGGATGCTGAGCTTTGCTGCATCACAGCTAGCAGTATGGGGCTACATCTTGGTCTTGGCATTCTCTCTAAAACTATCTGTATTTCCTCTTGACCATTCCCCTTTCCTGTTTTAACTCTCCAGCCTCTCAATCCCCCCAGTTTCTGGGGAATCCAGGCTTCTATAATCACGGACAATAGAGAACTGACGATGCTGCAGTGAAGAGGTAACTGGGTGGCTATAGTAAGGCAGCATAATCATAAAATTCCTATATCTTTAGTATCTGTTTTTGTTAAACGATTTACTTTCATTTTGCATGAGTTTTAGTAGTTTTAGTAGTTTGTAGCTTAATCTAGAGCTGTCTTTATGCTTCATATCAGAATTTCTTCTGTGTACTGCTTTAAAACTGCTGAACAGAAGACACAGGATTGCTTGTAACATCTTTTATGCAGGGGATATTACAGCATGGCCTATACTTTCATTTTTATAGTTCTTGTTTCCTTTCAGAATACATAACTTAGTGGTGTTCAGAATGAGAACTGCCTTGATGAACATTTAAATTATGCAAATTTTACTTTCCCTTATGTTTTGTTTTGTTAAGGAGTTTTTAAAATCTTCTGCCCCTATGTTGGAGCAAATGTTATAGTTGTCTGGAATGGAGCTGCCAAAAAAATCAAAGGGAGCTAGACACCTTGTTTGGAGAGTGTCTGATATGTTGGATTCACAGCTGTATGTGCATCTGCTCAGGAGAGGGCTGGGAGCAGGGTGAGGGTCTGGATCCCTCAACATCAGCTACTGCTTCATAACTGAGCTTCTCATGGTACATCTCCCTTGTTTGGATCACTCCTGTACTTACCTGTCATTAGAATAGGTGACTGGCTCCCTGGAGAGCTGGATTCTCTTCCTGTGCCTGCCACACCATCAGGTCACGTATACACTGTTGATACATAGGACAGGTGGACAGCTATCATTTGTTCTTTATTTGCAGAGAAATTATGGGAGGTACTTGTTGCCTTCCAGTACAGCACCCGGAAACTCTCACAATTCCAGAAAAAGACAACAAGGCAGTTGTGTTCTGAATGTACAGAAACAAGTACTCCGAAAAACATTGTTCTGTAGGAATTTTGTTTTGTGTACGAAAATTGACCTTGATAATTTTCTGCCCTTTAAACTGAAACAATACTAATGGCGTTTTTCCGCACAATGGTATTATATATGTATATGTTGTGTTCTTTTAGCTAAAGTGATAAAGATCAGTGGAGTGCGTCATAGTACAGTATTTGCTAAAAAAAACAGCATTTCAGAACTAATAATGGCATGTTAAGTTTCAGATGATCTAAAAAAGTATCTTCATTAAAAGATACAAAGCATTAAGTAGCGACACCAAAATGATGTGCTGAAAGGCTTCTTAGACTTTGACTGTTGTCCTTTCTGAACATTGGATACTGTCTGTTCAGATTATTAATGACGTATTATCATATAAAGACTGTTTTGTAATGAGAACATAAACCAAAACTTACTGATCAGGATTGTTATTTATTTTAAATATCTTTTCATAGCAAAATATATTTATATATCGAATATATATACATATCAAATAACAAAATCTCATATTTGAATCTACTTTGACGTTACAAAATGGAGGGCCAGAACATAGCCTATAAATATATGCATGTGCACATTTGGAAATAAATGTCATATATTTTAATTTTTTTAATATATTGACTGTTTCAATGCATAACAATTTTTTCTTCTCATGGATATTATATGGGCACTCAAACTTGGATACACTTTCTAAATCTTCTGTGCACATAAATATTGTTACAAGATCCTTTAAAATCAGTGATTTTGATCAACTCCACAAAACAGGCCTAATTTTGAGAATGGTTTTAGAGAAATGATGGTTGAATATCATGTCAGATAAAACCCCAAGTTTTTCTGATTGTTGATTTTTTTAGAGTTTTCATGTCTTCCAGGAAGGCTAGGTTCCTTTCTGATTTTTTTTTTTATTTAATCCAGCTCGGTATAGTCGTAGTGCAGTGGATGTCAGTAAAATAGCACATAAATTATTAATTTAATTTTAAAGTGCTGTCTTCAAAGTCAGTATGATTACGCACATATATACACTGCAACATCTATTAAAACTCTACAAATAAACGCCTCATCACTTTTTATTGTGTTTTGTGCCTCATACACTGATATATATCAGAGATATCATTGTATTATTCAAGAATGATCTATGTAATTTTTATTGAGATGGCATTCCAACGTTGCAAAACCAAATTGAAGACTAATGCACAAAGTGACTTATGAATAAAAATGAGAAACCACTAAGAGATCTGGACATAAGGTGAAAAAACTAAGGAATTTTGTAATCAAAAATACTGCTAACTGGCTGTTTAACTGATGTGCCAAAGTGTGTGAATTATTGATCTTTCCCTCCTTCATTTTATTCACAAAAGGTCATAGTGCAGAACAGGGCATTTTGAATATTTGTCTGACTTTGCTGAAGTGCTGCTTTCACAAATCTAAAGGTGTACAGGCTTTAATGTAATTTAAATAAGAATTGAATGTAGATGGAAGAGGACATAGCTTACCACGGGTTAGTGTTATAAGCAGCCTGAGCATCCAATTGTTACAGTTGTTCTCATGTTTCTTGTACTTATGATAAATAAAAATTTTGAAGGAGAAACAGCCATTTTGCTGAGAGAGGCAGTGGTAGGAGATTGAGAAAGTGATAGCAGACCAAAACATCACATAGTTAAAAGTGTTTTTACAGTTTTCACTTGCTAGCACAATGAGAAGCGTGGGTAGTAGTACAGTAATGCTCATTACAGTATGTACTAGTGCAAACTGTCAATGTGCACCATTCTGAAGTCCCACATCAGTGAGACCTTGCCCATTAGAAAGATTTAAAAGCATTTTCTGGAAGGGACTTCAGTGAGACAAAGTCTCAAAGTTTTGTCTTAGCCATACTAAGCTTCAGTTGATGGCCAGATGTTCTTAAAGAGAAAACAGAACAGTAGTATAAGTTTAATTTGTATAAAAGGAATGGGACTTCTAAAAGATTAAATGTAACAGAGGATGACATGAGTATGTGAGTCGTAATCTGGCTGTCTCCATGTATAGTCTATACAGATGTAGTGGTGTGTGTGTTTGACTTTTCACTGATATGAGTGACATCTAGTTAATTTTTGATTGATCTTCTTGGAAGCCAGGTGGATTTTGAGAGACATCTGATAAAAATGGGTTCATCAATACTTGCTGTATAAGCTAAGAATTATTTACACTGACCGAAAAAAAAAATGTTGGGAAGACTAGACAAGAACATTTCAGTAAAACTGTATCCTTGAAGAGTAGGTGGTATTACAAAAGAAATTCTGCATAACTGCTAATGAGAAAGGACATTAGATAGTTTGCTTATAAACCTTATGATATTTTTTCCATTTCATTTTGCAATTATCTTCATTCAGAGCTGTTGGGGAATGGTGCGGACAGTGGGATGTGGATTAGTACTCAGTGGCAGTTTAAAGAAAGAACAGAACAGGTAAGTAGCAATCTGCTTTACAAGGCACTTTGTGCTTTCATGAAGATAGCCAGTCCTAGTTAGTAGGGGAAAATTGCCTAGTACTTACATTTATTCAGCCTTTTCAAATGAAGTAAAAAAGATGGCCGTATGGTTGGTTGTTTTGGTTTTTTTTTTTTCTTTTTCCAGACAATGTAAGTGGAAATGTTAGAGAAGAGATGCTTGTATATTTTCAGCAAAACTAATTTTCCAGATCAGAGTTCTCTTGACTTCAGTTATTGGAAGAGCGTAACAGATAACCACAAAAAGCACAAGAATTCAGTGTTTTATAAGAATTCAGTTAATATTCATTTAGCTGCATTTGGTTTCATTTAACTGTGCATGAAAACTTTGAAGATGAGGCTGATAGATCACTACCAAATTTTGAATCTTGTTAATCTATATTACACACATATAAACTATATATAAACAATTAGGCTCACTTTTTCTTTCCTTCCTTTCCCCATTCAATAATGAAGGCTAAATATCTGCCTGGCAAGAGTGGAAAGATTACTTTCCTCCTTGTTATTACTTGACTAACCAAACCACCTACACCATCTAGCCAAGGCTGATATTCCACTTAGCAATGCAAATAACAGTCTCAGTTTCTTCAGTGATATATTTTTGCTCCTTACGTTTAAAGAGATTCTCAGTGTTGTACCTTAGAAATAACTGCAGTTAATTTAAGCATGTATCCTTATCTGACTGGTCAGAAAGTAACAGAAGTAGTTAAGGCTATGAACTGCTTTTATAGCTTCCGTTTGGTTTACAGAGCAGTTCGAAGCAGTTGCCAATGCCAGTCAGGACACTCTCTGAATTTGGTAATTATGTGAAGGTTGGCTTTCAAAGGAAGGCAATATAAAGACCATGTTGAAGACACAATGCAAACTGTGAAAAGTCTATATGAGATGTCAACTGTACGCAAAACGTTTTTTAATTTGTTGTGTCACTGTGCTGTGATATGATATACAATTCAGTGGAATCACTTGCATCTTAGGTATCGGTCTTGGCATTGGTCATTACAGGGGTCAGACAACTGCAGTCATCTGCAGTAAGAAAGTGGTAAAGACTCTTGGCTGTTCTGCATGTGGAGATTAAGAACACAAATAATGTACTGACTGGTAGATGTCTTCTGGATCACTGTATTTTGTGAATATTGTATTGTTCCAGTTTTAATTTTGATGTCTTCCCTATCCTTTGTCTCTTTACCTTTTTTTTAAAATTTATTTTGTATATGTAGATGAGAAAAATTGTCCAGAGAGGCTTTGGGCACATATCTCATCTTTGAACTCTTCATTGAGTATAAGTTGGTCATCTGAGGTTGAGTATATTAAAGCTTTGAGGATATAATGTTTATAAAGTGTGGGTTTGAATATTGCTGAGGAGGCAGAAGTGAAATAAAAAATAGGAACCTTCACACAAATCAATCATAGTGAGAAATTGAAAGAGCAGTAATGATGATCATGGGAAAACTGCTGTTTAGAGATGAACAATATCAATGTGGATAACAAGGAAAAGAAATTGAAATGTAGAAGTTGCATAAATTCATGAGATTGGGGAAGAAACTAAGAGCTTTTCTCCTGTTCTTATTTTTTTTTCTTGTTGTTCTTCTTATTACTGTTTTTGTTCCTCTTTTTCTTCCTCCTCTTCTTTTTCTTCCTCCTTTTCTTGTTCTTTTTCTTAAGTCCTTGATAGATTATTGATGGAATACAGATAGAGATTACACAGGACACTAGTGACTGCCAAGACCACCCTTGAGGAAAAAGGTAGACTTGAGGCAAAAATTCTTTTTATGAAGCAAATAAAAGAGTCAGACTACCTCTTGAAATAAATGCTTTAAAGGCTTCTCAGAGGACTCTGGTAATTTGCTATGTTCCATCTTTCAGACTTTCAGTGCAGGTTGAACACCGCCAGGGATGGGGCATCCACAATTCAACTGGCAACCTGTGCCAGTGTCTCACCACTCTCATGGTGAAGAAATTCTTCCTAATATCTAGTCTAATGCTGTCTTTCTCCAGTTTATACCCTTACCCAGGCTCCCTGGATGTGTTTAAGGTGCGGGTGGATGAGGTACTGAGGGGCATAGTTTAGAGATTTGTGGGAATGGTTGGACTCGATGATCCGGTGGGTCTCTTCCAACCTGGTGATTCTATGATTCTATGAATTTACATCTGCTATTTCAAGGCTAGTGTCCTAACCATTCAGACCTCTTTTTGAGTTGTTGTTGTGTTGATCATTCAATCTTCCTACAAAATAAGTTTCAAAGTGTTGTAATTTGTATGCCAGAATGTAGCTCTTCTGTTTAGCAATCGCTTTCTAGATGTTGCCTACTATCTATGTTAGTAGATAGTAGAATTTTTTGCCAAAAGAATTAATTCAATAATATGTCCAGATATGAGTACTAAAAAAAATTTCAAATTGAGAGAATCAGTTTTCCAAAAGCACACTCTGATTTTGTCATGTTCCTAGCATTGTCCTTTTCAAATTAATTATTTTTTTTTTACAAGACAGTGTTATGTCTTGTAGCAGAACTACCTGACTTTTCAATAAAATTTTTCAATAAAATGCAACTTTTTTTATTGTTTTGGGAAATTAAAACCAACACTGCCACACCTTTGTTGTCTATGCAAAACATATCATTATGCTGTTGCATGAACATCTGAAACCTCTCTAAATTCAGCACGGGCGCTTTAGAAAAACAATGCCTTAATATTTTGTTTCCTATGTCAGTTTCTCCTGAAGCATGACCATTATGCAGAACAGTGACAATTATGAAATTTGTTACATTCGAAACACTAACTTGTACATAATACTTATTAAAATTCTTTCTGTATTATGCATGAATTATAAGGATTATTGACATAACACATAGTTGCATTTCCTAAACAATGGAACTGTCTGCAAAGGATATGTTGAATTCTAATTTTCTTAGTTCATGAAGTTTGTTGCTAGAGCAAAATAGCAGAATTACTACACTTGTATTGACGCTGTCCTACATCCCAGTTAGTCTATCTTTAATGAGAAGAGAAGGAAGGACTGAAGTAGTCTGGTAAGACTTCCTATGCAGCATATATTATTAAATTTGGAGGCCTTTATCTAACACTTTTTTCTTCATTCTCCAGCCCAAAACCTGCATAACCATCTCCAGTATGCAATGATTCAACCTGATATCTGAACTGCAAGCTTTCATTCAATCACTATAGGGCAGAGCCAAAACCAAGTGCGAGTAAATCAAATGCGCAATTTTAATTAAAATATAAAATACATTTCTGAAACCATACAGCTCAGGCTGTGGTAAGTGTACATAATTACTGAGGAGCATATAATAAAACAACATATTATATATAATATTTTCATGCCTGTACTGCACAGAAGATAGTCTTTTGCTTTCAGATAGGCATTTGACCTATCTAATGTAAGAAAACATCTCAAGAAAAATATGCCGCTGCTTGCTTTTTAAAAAATACCCATTGAAGGCATGAAAGGGTATGGAGAATGTTTTATCAGTGCAAACAAGTTTCTTGTTGCATAACTTCTCTGGATTAAAAAAAATCAAAGAAGCTCTTTGGTTCTACACTGGAATTTTGAACCTACCAACTCTGACAGCCTCACATAATAATGCAACTGTTGTTTAGCAGTATTACAGTAAACCTCTCTTCCTCTTCAAAGGTGTATCTGTCAGAAATGAATGTGCAAGAAAGAAATCTCAATGCCATTATTTTAACTTTTCCCACTTCGTAATTAACATATTTAATCTTTCCCCCATAATTTTACTTTATAGTTCATTGTACAATATATGTGTGAAACAATTGAAGACCAAGCCCATAGACTTACTTTGAAATAAACACAGGGAAAAATCCTCGTCAGGCAAAGCGCTGGGTTTTTGTGGTTTTTGTTTTGTTTTGTTTGTTTTTGGGTTTTTTTGTAGTTTTAAACTGGGTAGGTTCTTCCAATATGGGTGTGCCCCTAAATCCCTTCCAAATTGAACAGAGAGATATAAAAATAGCGTGCAAACAATAGCATTAAATGTGCATCTTATTTATCCCTTCTTGCATTTTACTCATGAAAATCCTTAAGTGTGGTATTCAAAGCTTCTATGTGAAAGAAATGTACTTTGATGCATAACCTGCTTTCTCAAGTGATCTGGATGGGTTACAGTCTTAACTGTAATCATTTAGCAACAGAAAACTGGTTCCTAATATTTATCAAAGATGTCATCTTTGGAGCAAGCCTGATTAGAAGCATATTGTATCCCATCAGTTTATTCCTCTAGTTCTCAGGAAAAAATGTAAATTTTAATTCAACCTCATTTTATAGTTCTAAACCCACATAAATGTATAGCTTTCTATCATGCTCGAAACTAGTCCTTTAAAAGCTGTTCCTCACGCATCCAGTGACTATGTTGCATATTCTATAATTATGTTTTTAAATAGAAATAATTATCTATTAATAGTGATAGGAATGTAAGTAAAACCCATTCAAAATCATATAGATCTAAACACGTAGATTCTAATGTAATTAGAATCCATGAAATTTCTAATCAACTTCAGGAGTACTTGATTAATCTAACTGTAAGTTCTCATTGCAGCAAACATCTAAGATATGCAATGGTTTGTAGTATTTCCACTACATATATTTTTGTGTGTATGTGTGCATTTGTCTGTACAAATATCCATATGGCAACTGAATTACTGTTGTTTGGTGGTTTTTCTCCTCAAATGTGGTGTGATCCAATTCCTTAATATTGAAGAATGAGAAACAATAGCCTTAGAAAATGTTGATGATCCTCTGAGAGATTGGGGAATATTTACTTCCTTACCATGACCACAATTATTTCCCGGGGTGGTATGCAAACGCAGTTTTGAAAGACTATTTTACAGTTGCCACTGGTTAAGAATAAGATCACTCAAGATGCTGAATAATCTCAAATATTGTTCTAAACCCCTAAAATGGTGTATCACTAGCCACAATATGCTGGAAGGAGAAGGTTAATGCACATTGTGTTATTGCAACTTTTTAACAGAAAGTGCCTAGACTTGACAAAACAGATTGGTGGTTTTTTTTAATGAAAGTGAATACAGTTAATCTGTGTATACTTTCATTGACAAGGTTCTGCACTTAGGAGTACAGCACAGATGGTATAAGCAATGAATACTTATGTCTGACTGTAATTGATCCTATCAACAATGACATACCTTTATCTGGGTTGTATCACTTTAAATCACATATGGTTAATTAAGTAAGAAGGGCCCAAATACACTAAGGAGATTTTTATGTTTATACTTAGGAAAACAGTCTAGACAGGTGTTAATGTAAATGAAGTTAGTACTTGTCAAAGGTGAAATTATCCATATGTGGCCCTGCTTCAGTCTCCAAATAAATACAGTTTAGCTATGTCTACATTAGCAAGTAGTGAAAAGCTATAAGGTCTGCTCTGCATAGTGGAACAGTTGGTGCTGAGGATCTCACTTTCCCACCACAGGGATCTGAGGGAGTGGAAAGGTTACTTCAGACTGTTCTGGTCCCAGTGATTAAATGCCCACAAGTGACTGGACACTGCCAGGGGCAGTCTTGTAGGGCATTATTTGGATTAGATTAATTCCTTGTATTTAAACTTTGGGAAGCTACTCTTTTCATCCACAAAACAAAGCTTGCCCTTTATTTCCAACATCTTTCAACCTTGATTACAAGACATTTACTTCCTTAGATAATGCTTTCTTGCATGTATCTTGTTCAGTCATTGTCTTTTACTATATGTGGAAGTCTGCCTCATAACAGGGTAGTAGAGTATCATATAGTAATGTTTGTGTTAAACCAGTTTTTTGCATGTGAATGTATTTGAATTGGTCCTTAGTTGCAGAGTCTGTCTCTTGTGAAAATCTCGCTGGAAATTTACATCTCCTAAATTCATTCTGTTTATGGATTGTACTTTCCATTGCAAAGTACACCTTTTCTTTCTCCGACATGGAAAATAAACAGAAGTTGATGTGGTTTTAATTTTTGTCCTGGAAGACACCACAGATATTAGTTCTCTATAATAGCTCTAATCTCAGCATTCTACCTTACCTTTTGCTCTATTTTTGAAACTTACCCCAACAGTTTTGCCTTCATGTAGGTGAATATGTAATTCTACTTGTACAGCAGAACCCAGTGACTACTAGTAGGTTCTCCAGAAGAAAATCTCCAGCATTTTCTGAGATGCACCTGCAATGCATGCTCTTGAAGGTTAAACAGGTTTAGAACTCCATATTCATCTTGGCGGATGGTTGTATCCAAAACAAGTGTTCCTACAACTGTTCTTTTATTTTGGAAAAACTTTTTATTTTTGAACCTCCATGCTCCTGGTAGATTCTTTCGACTTTCAGTGCAAAATTTTGTTTCTATCTCTTTTTGCTTAGCCGAGTTGTATGTGGTGAATTAGATCTCCATTTCATCTCATGATTTTCATCACTTTCTCCTCCTTGAAAACATTGCTGCTGCTTGAAAGTTTTAATTTTTCACTGCTGAAGCACATACTTTGTGGATGTCTTGCCTACACTTTCCTATCCATCCCAGGTGGCTGTGTAATTTCTATATTTTGATTAGCATCCTCAGTTTTGGAAACAGAAACTTTGGCATCATTTTTAAGTTAACATCACCTTAGTTGTGATAACCACTAGCCCCTGCCAATATTTGACTGGTTCAATAGTTCTTTGAACATTAACAACTTTAGAAATTATTATGAAAATGATGTGCTATAAATATTTTAGTGACACCTTGAATTTATCAGTCTGCTTATTTATAAACTGAAAACATATGTAACTGCTTGGTATGAAATTGGTTAGAATTGTGTTTGTTTTTTAAATATGCAATATGAAAAATCATTATAATTTAGGACACTCAAGAGTATTGTGTAACACGGAGCCTTGTGTATGCTAGGTGGCATCAAACAGTAACTGAATGAAAAAACCAAACTCATCCTATATTTTCAGATATTCATATTAAGTCATTATGAAGAATATTCTTGTCATGGAGAGGTTTTGTCCCAAGACAATATATTTCCTAACTAACTTAATACGTTGAAAAGTAGTTGGATGTGTATTTCTCTCTAATTTAAATATTAGTTTAAACATTATACAACACTGGAAATCAAAGAAATAAGCCCAACAAATGGTATAAAAACCTAAAGGCACACTTTTCCTTAGACAGTACATTCTACTCTTTGCATAACTCTCCTGCATTAAAAAGACTGCTACTCCCATGCAGCAGGAACATGCAATCTTCTCTTTGAAACACTCTTAATCTCACTTCTTGTGAAGCCCCCACCAAAATATATAATCTCATTGTGAACATTGTACTTCTATTTGCTGCAATGTTTGTTAATTCTTTGAGTTATTAATTCTGAAGTGGCTGCCTTTATAGTTTTGCAATTCACTGGGAATAAAATCAAATTTTAAAAGGAAACTGAAAAGCCTAAACCCCAAACTTTTCCTCAGATTCATCACTAAAATTTGAAATTACTTGCTTGTATTGGTCTTGATTCCGTCATTACCTAGTGATTATAATCTGCTATAAAGCCTACTTCACTATAGTCTACAGTGATGATCCTCCAGGTTCTTCTTTGCTAAACTTTCTAGGACAACTTCAATACAAAAAAGAGTATATCTTTTGATGAGTAATAAACTCAGGAATCCATCAGTCCTTGTGCTGCTTGTGTATTTTCTAACTGGTAAAGTAAAGAAGTTTGGCCTATAGCAATGAAAAAGGAGGGGATGTCTATAAAATTGAATACTGTGGTGGATGCCTTCTAATAAATAAGGAAACCCCTCCTCCGCCAGCTGCATTTTGTTTGAGAAGGAGATGCTTTCTGGACTTAAGCAGAAAAAAAGTAGTACACAAATCTGATACAGTTGGCTAAATCACTATGGTTGCAAAGTAAATACTTCTTTTTTTCGTGTTATGAAGAGAAGTAATTTCTTCTGTAAGGCTAATATTTCAGTCATTAATAATTTTTATTCTTTAAATTTACATGAAATAACCTTTTTTTCAGGACATTATAGTTTTCTGTCCTTTTTTATAAATACCTAAATTATGACTAATACAATGCAGTACTCGGTAGAGGAGAATACACAGTAATTCTACATTTGGAAACTGAATTTAGATTTGTTTCTTTTTATCCAGTTTCCTTCCTTCCTTACTATTCACCCCACGGTCCCAGTTACAGAAAACTATATTGTTAGATATAAACCAATTGATATTTATGACTTAAATATAAATTTGAACGAGCTAAAATAACAATAACAGTTTAGAAATTCACACTTTACGTAAGGGTTTATGGAAAACTGAAAAAATATCTTTAAGATACTTTAGGAAGAATGGTCCAAGAACTGTTTGGTGTTTTTATCTTTGTACAATTGAATCTCATGTGATAAAACTATCAGAGAATTTTTTTTTTCCTTTACAAGTAGAATCTTTGAGTCTTCTCATGTAGAGTTATTTTGATGGAGGAAGAGCAGGAAATGCTTGTTTTTTAAAAATGTATGGAAATTTCAAAGACGTTTATCTAATTTTAAAACTCAAATATAGTTCAAGTATAACTGAATCATTGAGATTGCTCTATATGAATTCTGTGACTTACAAAAGTGATGAGAAATGTTATGTTAGTTTCAGAACTAAAGTATCGTTTCTGTTTGTGATTCTGAATTTAGAGGTTTTTCTGTTTCGGCTTCCGTTATAAACCATACTTGCTGAAGTTTAAGAATTTTACTTAAAACATTAGTTTGGGGTGAAAAACTTACATGAAAGTTTGGAATGAATTTACCTTTTCCCCTCAAATTTTGAAAAAGAAAACTTTGCCAGTATGAGCTCAGGAGTTTATTTAGTGTTTCTATAACTAAATAAGAATTTATGAATGTTAATTTTACTGTTTTATCACTTGAGAGATTTCTGCCTTTTCTGCTCAGCATGTTGAACAATCATCAGTTCCAGTAATAAATCATGACAATAAAAGATTTTAGTCTAAGGGAGTTGCCTAGCTATTAAAAGACTTCAATAACAGAATTGTCTTTTTTTCACTAGATGCATGTTTGACACTACAAGCAAATGTTTTCTGGAAAATCAAGAGTAGGCTATGATCCCACAGAGTTGTCTTTGCAATTGCATTATTACAGTATGATATGATCAGCACTTTCAATATGCAGAGCATTCACTGCATGTTGGGGATGATACGTTTTTCAAATCGGTGTAAAAATGTTCAAAATTGAGTTTGGTCATATTTGAACCTCTAGGGAGGCAAAGGCAGATCCTAACTGGTTGTTCACTTACAGCACAGAGATCCAGACTTTTTGATTTTACAGCTGAATCAGACTGGATTTCCTCTCTGGGGTGAAGTGTAAACCAATGAGTGTGACAGGAGAGGAAGAAAAAGGCAGCTTTTGAAATTGCCCTATATCTTTCCATGAACTACTGTCCCTCTTCTTTATTTTAATTTGGCTGTGTTTGATGACCAAAGAATGAGGGTCATCCTGCTGTTAGGAACTATAAACCACTGTAATGGTTATATGCTACAAAAATGATAATGTGCTAGCAACACTAGCACCATAGTTTTACTGAATCAGTGCCCATGAACTCTTTCTTAGTAAATCCTCATGGAATTCCTTGAGTTTGTTTCTTCTCTGAAAAATTAACCATGAGTTATCATTGGAGGCTTACATGCTATAATGAATAGCAAATTTGTAACAGATATTAAAAATGTTTCATATATTGATTTTAAAGGAATAACCTTTAGAACAACATTTCTGAAGTTTAAAATTCATGATTGTTATGAGTTATTGATTTATTCACTGACCTTCAAAATATCATTAAAAAGAGTTCTATTAGGAGGGTAATATTCTACAGTAATCAAGGTGTCATTTGGGTTGGCTTTTTACAGTTATTGGGAGTTTTATTGAAGTCTTAACCTCACAGACTAATCTTTTTATACAAGACGCTGCCCTCAAGTGGCTATTGAATAAAACCTCTGTGTTATCTTTAATTTCAGTGATACTCTTGTTTTTAATTAACAATTTGGTTTTGAAGGAGGAAATACCCAACACTTGATAACTAACAGAGACAAATACAGTTTATTGCTCTCTGGATGAGATTTGTAGGGGTAGATACTCAAAAATACTTTGACAGATGCTCTAAAAGAATGGGATTTCAGTTATATCAAATTGTATTTGCATTGATTTTCATCAGCTTCCACAGGTGTTAGGAACCTCCTTGGTCTATGAATGATTCTGAGTGTACATTTCCATTCTCAAGCACCTAAATATGCAGGTAAATTTTCCCTTTTTAAGCCCATTTTAATCCATCCTACCAGAACTATACAATACGGATGCAAGGCTATAGAGCTGGGGAAGGATTTTAAGACACTGAATCTAAGAGGCAAGAATTGGCTAGAGGCCAGTCTCAGGTGGGGTTCCCCAGGGCTCAGTGCTGGGTCCAGCCTTGTTCAGTGTCTTCATCAATGACCTGGATGAAGGTATTGATTGTACGCTTAGCAAGTTTGCAGATGACACTAACCCAGATGGAAGTGTTGATCCGCTGGAGGGTAGGAAGGCTCTGCAAAGGGATCTGGACAGGCTGGACAGCTGGGCAGAGACCAATGGGATGAGGTGTAACACAGCCAAATGCCGAGTCCTGCACTTGGGGGACAACAACCCTGCGCAGAGCTACAGACTGGAAGAAGTCTGACTAGAAAGCTATCTGGAGGAGAAGGACATGGGGGTGTTGGTTGACAACTGACTGAACATGAGGCAGCAGTGTGCCCAGGTGGCCAAGACGGCCAATGGTATCCTGGCTTGTACCGGAAATGGTGTGACCAGCAGGTCCAGGGAGGTGATTCTCCCTCTGGACTCAGCACTGGTGAGACCGCTCCTTGAATCCTGTGTTCAGACCTGAGTACCTCACCACAAGAAGGATGTTGAGGCTCTGGAGCAAGTCCAGAGAAGAGCGATGAAACTGGTGAAGGGGCTGGAGAACAGGCCTTATGAGGAGCAGCTGAGAGAGCTGGGGTTGTTTAGCCTGGAGAAGAGGAGGCTGAGAGGAGATCTCATTGCTCTCTACAAGTACCTGAAAGGAGGTTGTAGAGAGGAGGGAGCTGGCCTCTTCTTCCAAGTGACAGGGGACAGGACAAGAGGGAATGGCCTCAAGCTCCACCAGGGGACATTTAGGCTAGATATTAGGAAAAAAAAATTCACAGAAAGAGTCACTGGGCACAGGAACAGGCTACCCAGGGAGGTGTCACGGGTAGACAAGGTCCTGAGGGACATGATTTAGTGTTTGATAGGAACGGTTGGACTTGATGATCTGGTTGGTCTCTTCCAACCCGGTTGTTCTGTGATTCTATGAATTAATATGAATCCTTGACATAAATTTTCTTTTAAATCAAGAAGTTGATGAGTAAATAAAACCATATCTTTATGACAGCCTGACAATTTTGTCTTTTAAAGTAGACAAAACCTTAAGATTTTTAGGTTTTGGGAAGGTAAAGCAAGCAGCCCAGCACTGAATGACCATTTGCATTTCCTCACAACCCAAATATTGTCACTCATCAACAACTTCCAGTTCACTTCCAGCAGTATGGGGCTTTTAACCAATTTTAGGCAAATAATGATAAACATCCTCATTCTCTTGAAGATCATTTGCCTTCTATACCCTCTAGAAATGATAATAGAAAATCATGTGCACATTTGCATTTGTATTTACTGTGTTTGAATTAAAGCTGCAAACAGCTCTGATTCACTAATAACTGATGAAAGTGTCTCATTATTGAGCTACAAAACCTTCAACAAATTAATGGAAATTGCAAATCACCTTGAAAATTGCAGGCTCTTTAGTCCTATATTGAGTGGTGAGAAAACTGCATAAATAGCCTTGCTGTTTAACTCTTTCTTCTGAAAAAAATAGCTGTTTTATTACATTTTTTAAAAAACCATGGCTTACTAATTAAGGCATGGCAAAGCAAAATTTTTCTTTTTCCTTTGTGTTTTGTTTTCAGTGTGTGAACGTTAAAGAGAATGTTACTAGTTTTTGTTCCTTCCCTTTTATATAATTTTTAGAATCATAGGCTCTCTGCCTATGATGCTAAGCAAATGTTTTGGGCACTTTTCTGTCATGCTCCACAGTACAGTAAAAGATTTATCATGTGCTGGCTCTTTTCTGTAGTGAGATAATGATTTTTAAATATATATGTATCTAATATTTTCCTCCAAAATAACAACTTAATTAGAGGAAAATATTTCACAAAAGGGAAAAAAGTAAAAGCTACACGAAGTATTTGTTTGCTCACCATTTCTTTGATTTTTGCTATTTCTGTGTAACTCTACATCCAAAACTAGCACATGTCAGTTGTCACAAAGAAATATGCATCAGAGCTGATCTCCAGTAGGTATAAAATTTCATAGCCTCATTGTCATGGAACTCCACTCAAACAGAGTACCCGAATGTTTTCTATAAAGTGCTAGATTGTCTTGTATCCCACAATTCCACATTACAGCTGAGATGAACCAGTTGATTCAAAGAAACATATTTCAGCTTAACATAGATTTGAAGTAAAAATCAAAGGTTTGTAATTTCATCAATTTTTTCTAATGTTTCAGTTATCATTAAGCTTGTCATGAGTAATTTATTATAGTTTTCTACATTTGGTAGATATTTCAAGAAATAAAAAATTATAAGGCACAGCTGCCAATAATTTTATGTGTAAAACTTCATATAGCATTTGTACTACTGCAGTGTAACCACGAAGGAGCAGAATTTGCACCCAAATACATTTTTCTGTTATACTTGAAGTTAATTTGCTTATAGGAATATCAAAAGCATTTACATGCTGACATGCCCTATTACTTCAAGACATTCCAAAATTTAACAAATACTGTGAATCTCCATTGACACAATTCTTGCTATTAGTTGGAAAGGAGTTTCTAAGGCTGAGTATGCTGTGAGACATCCATCATTAGTTCTGTCCAGCAATGGACAACTAGCAAGAAATCAAAGTTTCTCTTTGTCCTGCCCCATGGTTACAGGCTTGATGAGAGAGGAAAATAAAAGTCCCTTTCATTTGGTTTCCTCTATTAATTCCTTCTAACTCACCACCTTTTATTTTCCTTTTTGTACTTCTTTTGTGTTATAATTGTATCCACAACTATTGCTCATCATTTTCATTCCACTACCTTTAGGTCCTTATACTCATAAGCACCATACTAATGTTTGATAGCAGTTTGCTAGTTTTTCACACCAAATGTTGAAAGATGAAATAATATTCCATTTCAGCTGCTCATGTCCAAACATTATAAGTCTTCTGTTTGAGGTCTAGAAAACTATTTTGTTTCCTTCTGGTTTTGTCCTGTCTCCTGACTATGTTCTCCCCACTGCTTAGTCAGTTAAACAGTGGACACTTAAGGCTTTTAAAACAGCACTTAACCGAAGAAAGGCAGTTTGCTATCCAGAGCTTTGCATGGACTTCTCACAATTTTGAAGTAGTGTTTGTTAAATATGCTAAGCATTCACAGAAACTACATTCACCTGGAGGTACTATCATTTTCAGCATTGAGTACAGATGAATTAAAACTGATCATAGTCTACTGTCTATCTTCTCTTCTTCCTCTGTTGCTTTAGTAAGCACAATATTCAAGGAAAATTTTGGCATGCATCGAAGATTGTTGAACACATTAAATATTGTTATGCTTTAGGGATCATTACATACTGAGATTCTGCATTAAAAATGTACATAGAATAATAAAGAAAACCTATATGTTTGATTGTTCATGATACATTATTACTCACAAGATTAAGGTAATAAGCATGCTTTCCCCATCAGTACTGGCATACAGCTCTCTAATACTATACGTATTAAGTAGATGTGACAAACTATTACGATGACTCAAAACAGACTTCTGCAAGGCCTTCACCGCAACTGAGTTCCAGTTTTCTGGGTTTCATTTCAGAATGGTAATTTAACTTCATATACTGTAAATGTAAACCAACTTGTGACGATGTGACTAACTGAAAATTACTTTTCATAGCTGCTACTTTTTCAGCTGGGATGCAGAATTTGCCTTAGATTAAACTTGAAAATATTCCAGTGGCAGTAAATTGTTGTCTAAAATAACTAATAAAGTGCAGCTGGGAGTGGAATAAAAACCAGTTTTAGACATAGGGAGTCATTTTATCAAAAAAGTCTTTAGGCAGAGGGTAATGCTTGTATGAATAACTAGAAGTATTAAATAGGACCTACCCAGTTTAATCTGTTCCATTTCATGGAACTTTCACCTGACAGTTAGCAGCAGTCATGAAAATTTTGAACACCAAACCAGAATGATGAAACAAGTTAAGTATGTTCTCTAATATAGTATTTTGTTGTTGTTTTGATGAAAAAAAAAAAAGATCAAATATGTTGCTTTCCCCTAACTTGTGTTCTAAAATCTATTCTGCTGTATAGCAAACCTCTAATAGAAGCCATGTAATGTTTTGATTTTTTGCCCAAAGAAAGAGGCTGTAGCTAATGGTCTTTTCTCTTGGGCCTTCACAGATGTGCAGTAATAGCAGATAATAGCCAAGCTATTTGTTATATATTGCTTATTTTTTCAGGTAGCAGTTTGTCAAAGAATAAAGGATCCTAAAGATGTTACTTTGTGTCTTGAGTAGGGTTTGATATGAAAAAATTCCAGCCAGTCAGCTTTGCAAGAAGAATATAATAATAGTACTGTATATGTTATTCTAATTGCACATCGTGTTTTGTCTGCAGGCAATTCGTAGGTGGATCTATAACATGCAAATACAATCTTACATTTCCAAACCTTCTAGTGTAATAGTTTGGAAACCCAACCGACCCGGTTTGCTGTAGTATGCACAAAGGTCTGAAGAACTTCTGCCATATTGCCAGGTTTAGTTTTGGTTGTGCCTCAATGCACAGCAATGGAAACGGCTCCTGAGCAGGATTTTGAAATCCTCAGAGTATGCAAATCCCACCTACCTCTTTTTTCCTCTGCAGAGCTTTGATTAGGAGGAGAGCTACAAAGATGATCACAGGGCTGGAGCACCTTCCCTATGAGGACAGGCTGAGAGAACTGGGCTTATTCAGCCTGGAGAAGAGAAGGATCCGAGGAGATCTTATAGCGATCTTCCAGTACCCGAAAAGGGCTACAAGAAAGCTGTACAGGGGCTATTCACAAAGGCTTGTAGTGATAGGATGAAGGGGAATGGGTATAAACAGGAGAGGGGTAGGAATGGGTATAAACAGGCTTGATATAAGGAAGAATTTCTTCACTATGAGAGTAGTGAGACACTGGAACACGTTGCCAGGAGAAGTTGTGGATGCCCCATCCCTGGAGGTGTTCAAGATCAGGTTGGATGGGGCCTTTGGTAACCTGATCTAGTGCAATGTCCCTGCCCATGGCAGGGGAGTTGGAACTAGATGAACTAAAGGTCCCGTCCAACCCTAACTACTCTATAATTCTATGCCTAGAACCCAAGGCACATATTTTTAGTCTCCTGGTGTAACTGGTACTGTTTTCTGCTTCACATTAATAGTCAACACCATCATGATTCTTGAATAAGGCAAGAATCAACTGTCATTAAAATTTGGTAAACAGGCTATCCCCTAGAAAAGAGTAATGCATGCATCTGTGCTGTCAGCTGTACTTAAACAGGTGAGACTGAAAAAAACAGAATGCAGTAACTTCTCTGCATTTTGGTTGTGTAGGGTCCTTGTTCTCTAGGAGAAATTTTTTGCCTGAAGAGTTTATATTTAAAAGTGAAAATATTTAAAGAGTCAACACAGCATTGACTTAAAGACATATGACTTGGCAGAGTGATTGGTTATTTAAGCTTTGCAGTGAAGCAGGTAGTTTAAAACTCTAGACACTAGTGCTTAGGACCATCTTTGTGAAACATTCGGTGAAAAACTGAATCTGACTCTTTGTCTCTCTAATTTACATTAAAACAGCACTTAGACAAACTACAAACTTATTCTGGTTATTCAGTCCACACTTTTTAATATTTAGTACAACTATACATGAACATTATAGGCAATCAGAAAACATAGTTGAGTTCACGTTAATTTCTGGTGAAATGCTTTTTTTTTGATTCTTCCACCATTGATGTGAGGGTGGATCTCAAAATACTTAGCAAGAATTAGTAGTGTAGATATTATTGTATTATTAATTGCTTAAAAATTAACAGAAATATTATCTGTCCCACTTTTACAGTAACTAGAGCACAGAAGATCAAAGGCCTGACTGTGCAGATCCTTTCACATGCTTTTTGAGGCTTGTGAACTCATATCAACTGAAAATGACAGAGGAGCTTAGGTCATATATGCAAGGTTACCCATTGTGCTAAGGGCAGGGTCAGAAATAAACACCAGGAATCCTAATTTCTAGTCACCTTGAACTACTTTATCACATCCCTTCCTAGGTTTGCTAACATCTTGGTAATATGCAAGACTGCAAATAGAATTTTTTTGCTGTCCGTCTTATTTTTATATTTAGTGCTAAGCATGAAACTGTTGTTAATGCTTGCTTAATTTTTGGAGAGGTTCATTATCAAAAATCTTCTTCATTGTTTTCTTTTTCTTGGTTTTTATTTTCTCTTTCCTTATCTTCTTTAACCTCTTGTTAAAGAAAGTTATGGAATGCAATTCTCTAGAAAATATTTACTCACAAAGGAAAACCTGAAATACATCTCCCCCTTCAGTAGTCACAATTACAGTGGTGGGACAAAAAAGCTAAACTTGTGCATGAGTTCATGGAAGGGATCTTAGGTACCAGGGCTGAATTTGACTGACAAAATAGTAGGATGATGTTTGAGGCAAGAACTGGCTTTTTGTTCGGCAGTACATCCTCTTCCTGATGGGTTCTCAGAAGTACTCAGTATAATAACATGATAATTGGTCTTGAGGATGGAACGAGTAAGATTGGATGGTGGTCTTTGGGGGCCCAGTTGTGTTATATCTAATCTAATTATGTTTGATACTGACTTTTTAATACATGTGGTAGTTATTTCCTTGGCTTAGAAGTAAGGCGTATATGCCAGCTTAATATTTGCTTGGTTTCTGTTCTAAAAGCACACCAATTTATTCTTAGGAGAAACCCCAGCTATATCTGTCTCATGTCATGCAGTATTCTAATTCAAAACTAAAACTGATTTGTTCCAGAAAATGTCTTGAAGCATAAATATGTTGTGACTTGTGGAAATGTGGGAGGTGTGATTGAAAGAGCAATAGACTGTATAGATTGTACTTCAAAAAAAAACATTGCAACTTGCTGCAGAAAAGAAATAGTGAGCTATTGCTGCCTTGGAGCAATAAACTCCAGCAGGCATTTACCCCTTTGTATGGGACAATATAAATATTTTAGTGGATTTATTTGTATAAAGAAGTATGGTGAGAGGAGAGTAAAGGAGATGGTGAGATTGTGTAAGACTAATTTTAGAGCCTGAATTAAACTAATTCCATTGCTACAAAAGTCACTGCCATGTCCTATTCTCTTGTTTAAAAGATGTATATGGACTATGCCAATACCGGGTTTTCCCAACCAAATGGAACAGAAAAGTCTAATTTTCTACTGGTGGGCACTGGCGGTGTGGTGGGCACTGGTTTACTCAGTGGATTATAAAAATCCTTCATGAAAGATATGCAATCAAGTTTCTGAGGCAAGTTCCTTCTCAGCTGTTAGCATCTGGGTTCCATTTCACCATGAATAGGTGACTGTCTCTTGAATTTATTTATATTTCTTGCTTTTTAATAGAAAGTAAAGCACTTACTCCTTGTTGGGGACAGGGAGTAATTTATTTGGGATTTTTTCTTGGTTTTTTTTCCCCCTCTTATTTCACCATTACATTCTACCTTAAAATAAGTTCAATGTAAGTTAAATATATTAATAAAATTAGCAGGGTGTAATATATTGATGTAGTAAGTAGGGAAATAAAGTTGTTTGAAGTCAGTTTTTGCTTTAGAAATCTAACTTGCTCCCCTGAAGTACCTGGAATATTGAAATGCAGGTTTTGTCCTATGTTTAACGTATTTGCACTCCCTCTTTCATCTAGTGATTATTACTGGTGAAAAGCTTTCAGCCTAGCATAGAATCATAGAATCATAGAATTGTTAGGGTTGGAAGGTACCATAAAGATCATCTAGTTCCAACACCCCTCCAATGGGCAGGGACATCCCACTACATCAGGTTACCCAAGGCCCCATCCAACCTGATCTTGAACACCTCCAGGGATGGGGCATCCACAACTTCTCCTGGCAACCTGTTCCAGTGTCTCCCCACTCTCATAGTGAAAAAATTCTTCCTTATATCAAGCCTAAATCTACTCCTCTCCAGTTTATACCCATTCCCCCATTTCCTATCACCACAAGCCCTGTCCAGCTTTCCTGTAGGCTCCTTTCAGGTACTGGGAGGTTGCTATAAGATCTCCTCGGATCCTTCTCTTCTCCAGGCTGAACAAGCCCAATTCTCTCAGCCTGTCCTCATAGGCAAGGTGCTCCAGTCCTGTGATAATCCTTGTAGCCCTCCTCTGGACCCATTCAAACAGCTCCATATCCTTCTTATGTTGAGGATTCCAGAACTGGATACAGTACTCCAGATGAAGTCTCACAAGAGAGGAATAGAGGGGCAGAATCACCTCCCTTGACCTGCTGGCTGTGCTTCTTTTGATGTAGCACAGGATGTGTTTGGCCTTCTGGCCTGTGAGTAGAAATTGCTGGCTCACGTTGAGCTTCTCATTGACCAGCACCCCCAAGTCCTTCTGGGCAAGGCAACTCTCAATCGTGTCATCCCCCATCGTGTACTAAAAATGGGGATTGCTCTAACTCAGGTGTAGGACCTTGCACTTGGCCTTGTTGAAACTCATGAGGTTCTCAGAGGCCCAATTCTCCAGCTTGTCCAGGTCCCTCTGGATGACATCCCATCCTTCTAGTGTGGCAACTACACCACTTAGCTTCATGACTTTTCTATGAATTTGTTTCTTGAAATTAATTTAACTTGGATATTTATAACAGTGTGTGTGCCTGATGGAATATTTTAGTGTGAAGTAATGAAGCAGTTAGAAAGTCTTTATCTTGTACAGATAGCCAATATTTTCTCATGGGGATGCTGACAAAATTTCTCTCCTCTATTCATTTGACCTATATTTGATATGGGGTGTAGATCTCAAAATTACTATATTTCTCAAAAATGCACCTACTACTTCTGATCTTAAATTAAGTCAATATTGGGCAATGATTTGAAAAGATTTGAGTAGGCATAGATGCACACAGTGTAATCACATACATGCTCAGCTCCCTAACCTCAAAATCAAGGTAAAATGAATGAATGTATTATTTCTAAACCTTCTAGGAGCAAGTTAAGATTTTTTACAATATGAACTGCAAATATGCTTAGCTGACCTATTGCTTCAATGATAAGAATTTGAAGAAGTTTTCTAGGAGGAGATTTGTATTTGTCAGCAAAGCTCTACTAGCTACCTATTCCAGTGGTTCCTTATGTTTCTTCATGCATTGCCCAAGGCTGACAAAAGTTTGTTTAAAAGTGAAAGAAATGCCAGATACCACCTCGATCTTCCGCAGCCACCCTGGAGCAATTATGACAAAAGTATTTAACTTGCAATCAAACCGAATCTAAAAGGACCTGCCCTCACAAACTGAAACAGGAATAAATTTTCAAATACTTTTCCTAGAAGAAAAGATCGCATGAGCTTTCCAGTAATTATACAACATTAGAATGAAAAGCCTTAGTGTTCCACCTTTCAGCATATAGTCTTGTCTTTTCTATATCAGTGTTTTAAGTGCTTATCCACCATTCACATCCTGATCTTGTCCTGTCTTGGATAAGTTCCTTGCTGACTATACTGAGAACAACATCATTCCCTTCCTGTCATTCTCAAATTTTATTACTAAGTTATTTGTCTGTTGATTTGGCCATATTACCTTCTTTTCTGCCTCAAGGAACTGGCAAAGCTTCACTCACACATATATTTTGTTTCTTATCTTGTACTTTTATTCTTTCTAAGCCATGCTGAGTTCAATGTTGTCAATGTCTTTTGAGTCCTATTGCTGCACTATTGCCTTTCTTGTTTGGTGCAATGCGAGGTGTGAATTCACAGGGCACACATTTTCCTTGCTGAGAAGTCACATTTTCTTTAGGGGGCCTGTAAATTCATCTCATCATAAATGCTTGCTGTGCTCCCTAGAGAGAAATAAGAGTGATGGTAAAAACTGTTGGCTTGGTCTCACCTGTTTGTCATTTTAAGATTTCAGACTTCTCACGTGTAGGTAACAGCCTTTCTCGTAACTTCCTCCTTAGTGCAAACGTAATTGCATGTTCTTTCTTGGTGCTTCAGACATAGTGCAGGTCTCCTCTTCCAGTTCAGTTCTTATGTTGGGTAGGAACACTGGGCATTTGTAGTGCTAGCAATTACTCATTTCCTTTGTAATCCTGATTCATTTAATGGTGGATTATTTAAGATCTTTTCAGGGATCTTTTATTAAACTGTTAGTATACTTGAGGACAAGTGAGAGGGGCAGGTAGGTAGTGAGACTAGTGCTTACGCGATACAAATGACTTCCACTGATTTCTGGTAGCAGGCTGTTAAAGAGCTCATGGAAATCTGTTGTTGCACAACATCCTAAGACAGAGCAAGAGGTTCAGCTTTCACATTTTAGATTTTTCCATTTTGTTTTCTATCTTATTTCTGATTTGATTTGGTCTGTTCCCTCTCCCTCCATCATCCCTGATGAGTATACATATTGAATTTGGTGTACTCAATAATGCTTACCAAAGGCATTCAGATGTCAGAAACCGGACCCTTTCCTCATTCTTTTCTCTGTATTGAGATAAGTCACACAATTTTACGTTAAATAAACGTTAAATTGAGTTCCCTCTGCATGCTTTTTGGGTTTAGATGGAGGCATTCTTCTGAGTTTTTTACTGAACAAGGAAGTTATCATGGCATGTAGATTTTGGGAATAGCCAGCAACCCTCTGTGATGGGATGAGAGGAAATTAAGTTTGACTTAAGTACTACAACAGAGTTCAGGTGCAAATGTAGGAAAACTGTGGGTGCTGTGTTGGACTGTGCTGCATGGCTGACATTTCAGAAGCCTCCACTGGATTTTAACTTCTGTAGGTGCTTTGTTTCTGGTGCTGCAACCCTCCTTTGACTTTTTTATTTTTTTTTAATTAGAAAAGACAGACCAACCTCCATGCTGTATGTCTATTATTAATAATGCTTATGTATTTTTTTCAGTAACATATACTTCCATATGCAAATTGGCTATTAGATTCCTTCATCAGTTTTAACTTGTGATATCTTCTTTGCTTACATATATACACTGGTGTAAGATCAGAATCTGGATGCATATGTAAATGCATGCGTCTTACAGATGTGTATATATATACACACACACTTTCATTTTACAATTAAAGCTGAATATGAGGGACAATCTGTTGATTATTTGTGTACTGAATAATTTTTTAGTAACTTGCAAGAGGAAAATAAATAATTTCAGATTATAGATGGATTTTGGAGTCATGCATATATATGAACATCTTCACAAGATGTTCTGATTCTCATCAGTCCCAAGCAGTAACTTCTCTCCTTTCACCTGACTTGCAGTGCTGAGTTTTCTGCGAGCATCAAATCTTATTTTTATTTCACTTTGGGGAAAATGCAGGTAAATATGTTTAATAAAAAAAAGGGACAAAGAGAAAAAAATAGAAGAAAGAAACCCCCGAAACATCAGTCCCTCCAGCCTCCACTTCTATTCCACCAGAACATATTTTAGCAGAAATGCCCCAGCTCTATCATATGTGCTGTGCAGAGTCATCATGGCCATGGTGCATAGCTGGGAGCCGGAAAGCAAACAGCTGCTGTAGCCTGATTTGAGTTAAAATAGTGTCAGTGTTTAGTCTGGCGCAGTGCTTCAGGAGAGATTGGCAGCTGGGTCAAACAAAGTCATTCCATTGGCTCCCTTCCCAGTAAGCTTCTGCTAGTATTTAGGTACTAGTACAGCCTAGGCCCCTTTTCTCAGGGATAGCCTAACATCTGACCGCACCCTCTTTGCTTTTTAAAAAATGCCTTTTCACTCTTTAAGATAAATCCACTATTCTACAATCTGCCACTAATTGCGTATTAAGATTGTTTTTCTCTCGAAAGCTGATGCACGCTGCTCTCAACGTCGTGTAGAGAGCAGACTGTTACAGTGCTGGATTAATAAAAGGGGCCTTTATGGTTTGTGAAAGAATATCTCTGTGCTTAGGCAGGAAACTTTTTGATCCACAGAAAAGCCAGACGACATCTAGGTAAGGCCGTGTATCAAATCTGCTTTTACGGGATAGTGCTGCAGCGAGTGCTGTTAATTGCGATTGCTTAATGTTTGCATGCACGCTTTTGATAAGGCTTTTAGAAAGTTTAGGAAATAGCTGCTCCTGCAGAGTGAGCTCTCTTTCACTCTCCTCCCCCCTCCTCACTCCTCCTATGCCTTTAACGCTTGCAAAATCTTGTAATGATCTGCTTAGTTTTTGCTGAAATACGTACGGGCACCTCACTTCTTTTTGGAGAGGGCTTTCTTGCCGAGGCGTGCGGCACAAAGTTCTGCTGTTGGACCCAAATGCTGTTAGAAGTGGAGTGACTGGGGAGAATTTACAGGGGAAGCTTTCAACTGTTACAGTCTGCCTGTGCAATCATTTAAAAGTAGTTGAAAACTGCTTTGAACTAACAAGGGTTTAATTACGGAAAAGTTTAATGTGGCGATGGAAGGAATACTAAGTAAGTTGTCTTTGTCTCATACTTTTTAATTTTAGTTGTTGCTTTAGCCTGTTGGGTCACATTTTTTGTCAGTGCTGAAGGCTGCCATGAATTGGTAATGAGGGCCCCTTTTGCACATGATTTTGGCATTTGGCCAAAATCAACTTCCCAACGGCAAGCTTTCTCTAAAAGAACCTGAAGCATTTTTTTGTGATTAGGAATCATGTCTGGAAGCTGCCACAACCAGTTGTGTAGGCATGTCAAAATGACTTTATACAGTATATCTGAAGCATTTGGTGGGGGGGGAGGGAGGGTGTTTAGTTTTTTCCTCATGTACCAAAATGTTGATATTATCGTTCTAAATTTCCAAAGCTTGCACATCTCTTAAAACCAGGCTACAGGGAGCTAAGGCATAATGAGGATTGTTGGTACCTTTATATTTTTCAACATGCCAAGGCACCACTGATTGTCACATTTAAGCAGGATACAGTATAAGGGATAGCTTAAAACACTTGTGGATGTAAAGCAGATGAATCTGTAAACTTTTAATATCAGTAAATTATGGTCAGTGAACAGTAAGTAATGATATTTTTGAGAAATTTCTTTGTTTGAATTGCGTGAGTGAAGCTTTTTGATATAACTGTTTAAAAAATACATACCTATTTCCATTGGGGGGAAATGTGCAAGGAAATTCTTGGGTATGACTTTGGATTTATCCTGATCCCTTGAAATCTGGGCATGGATCCGATCTGCAAGACAGGGAACAAGAGCGGGGTTGTCCTTTGTTGATAAAAAGTGGAAAAGGGACTTAGTCTAAATGTTAATAAAGAGCTACAAAAATTGATGCTTCAAGTGTGCTGAGAGTTTCAAAACTTGTGGAGATCTTCAGTGCAATAAATGGGTGATCATTCCTTGCTGATATTATATAAACAAGCCTGGCACTGTAAGTGAATACATTATTATTGTACACTTGAACATTTTGTGAATTTAATCTGTATTTAACAAAGCAATCCCGCAACTAGAAATGGAGGAACTCCTATTACACGCTGTGTATATTCTACCCCAATGTATTTTCAATGTGGAGACAAAATTTGTTAGGCAGCATTTTTGTTGGGTATTTTTATTTTACATTGCAGCACTAGTGGCTATAGCCGAGGAGTTTCTTGTTCCTTCCTATATGTGTTATATACCTACAAGCAATACCATACTTCAGCAGCAATATCAATGTGGAACAGCCTTTATGCACCTTCCCCTGCCCCCTACTCTCCCCCACCCCCCTCCCGCCTTGATCCCTTTTGCAGTATTTCCTGCTGTTAAAATGGGCTTTACAGGTATTGTCTTTCTTCTGTTAAACTGTACATTTTTGTAAGGTGTTTGTGTGTGGGTATGTGTTTCTTTTATTACATAATGTAAGACATAGCTAGATTGGGAAAAAAACTCGAGCTTTATAGACTCTTCAGTATCAGTACTTTCATATAACTTGACTGGGAGAGTTTGCTCATTGTTATGTTGCAGGAGACTGAGTTACAATACTCAAAAGACTCCTACAAGTTTAACTGTAACATGCTGTATTTACAATGAAAGAAATGAAAGATTAGAATGCAAGATTAACATCTTGAAAGAAATAGATGGAGAACATTAGTAAAATAAAATGGATAAGATTTAATTGCATTTTTTCTGAGATTTCTACAAAGTTTTACAAAAGGGAAAAACACATCACAATTTTATCCGATTTTAATGTAAAGCATTGTCAGAAAATGAGCAGATTAGGTCTAAAAGTAAATGTTAGAGTAGACTTTTTGCAAATATTTATGGAATTTATATGCTGCTGTGTGAAAGTAATTTCTCTTGAGTTACCAAATTAGGTACAGTTGTTTTAAATATGCATATGCACATCTAGTTACTACAAAACTAATTTTAAAATGTTTTACTGTGATATTCCTAGTTTTACCTAAGAGATTTTACTGTGAAATAATGAATACATACTAGAACAGTACTTCTAGAGGTTTTTATTTCTGTTTCATTTTGTGAAAGATTGTGTTATAAATCACAGCAAATTATGTTCCAAAAACTTTCTGGGCAGTTTCTAAACCCAGAATCAATTTTCATCTAATAGCATACTTGAAGTGAAAAAACTAATATATGAAGTAAAAAGAGTTTTGCTTAAAAACTTAAACCATTATAAATTTAGCTTTGGATTTCAGCAACCAAATGAACATTTTCCTTCATGAAGAAATCTATTGTCTGTATGAACATACAAAGAAGACATGTTTCCATCAGATAAATCATCATTCTGTATTCATAAAGTTTAAAAGGGATACATACTATTCTCTGGCTTAAAATCCCAAACCAGTAGATTGATTATTTTTTTCTTTATTGTTAGTTTGATAAGTAACTGGTCAGTTACTTTTCGTAAAACAACAAAAGGTGACGGATATTGAGTTTTCTCTGTTATGCCGTTTTTATTTTTAACAACCCTCATGTCTCTAATCTTCCTACTTGGAGAACTTTATGTCTTCTGTTTGTTTGCAGCCATGTCATGAAAGAGTGCAATTATAAAGCTTGACTTTGTTGTAATTTTGTATCTTAGATTTTAGGCTGTAGAACTGTTCAACTCTGTTACACACTTCAGTGCAGTAAACCAATTTATTCGCCATTCAAAATACAAATTCTTGCTTTGTAGTTACTATTTTTAATGACCGTTAGACTTTAACATTTCTTGTTTTAGTACTGCAGTGTAAATGGTATGTATTGTTATACATTTGGATAAAAGTCACAAAACTACTTATAAACCACTTTCACTTACATGGGGAAAAACACCCCTAAAACACGTAGTAGAACACTTTGAGTTTATCAAGAAAACATGATGTCATGTAAAACTAGCTTTATTCCTCAGTAGATTCTATGACTTGTTTTAAAACTTTAGAAACCAAACGGGACTGTCTTGTTTTCTTTTGTGGGATTTTTTTTTTTTAGTAAGCATTTCATTCATATAAAGCAAGCACTTTGTTCTATATGTTCTAAATTCCCACAATTTGATAAATAAATTGCTTCATTGGATGGAACATAATTATTGAATTTTGGCCGAACTTCAGTGAACTCTGCCATGAAAGATTAATGTGCACAGTGCACTCTTAGATTCTAAAGTAACAGAGTAAGATAAGGGGAGTATATAACAGGCTCCAGCCTTTGTGGTTTAGAGAAAATAGAAAATGATAGGCAAACGTTCACTTGTTGTATAAACTGCTAATGATAATGTTTTGTCATCTTGGTGATAAAAACCAAAGCAGGAGACAAGAAAATCCAATTTAACACAAATTCTCTCCATTCCTTTCTTGCACTGCTTCCCATTTTTCTGTATTAAAATAGCCATGATTCCTCTGTATTCTTACAGACAGGAGAACGTAGCAGGCAGGGTAGTTGCAGTATCCAGTAATGTAATGTGCTAACGAAATCCCTCCATACCAGCATGTCATATGTGGGTATTCAAAGCAGTTATGATTTTGGTTTGTGATTATGCTACAGTGATTTCAGAATACGAGTAAAATTACCTTAGTTGGATAACGGCTATGTGTAGTCACAGTACTGTTTGTTATTACTCCCTCTCTCTTCTTTCTCTACCAAACCCTGATGGTTTAAAACATTTGCCTCATTTGACAAATTGTGGTTATAATCATAACATCATATTCCTCTTGGCTTTTAAATAATTACTACGCCCAAATAATGTTTTTAATTGAGAACAAAGATGCATTGTCCTGCCCAACAAGCTCTCTTGGCAGGACCAATAGGAGTGAAAAGACTTTTTAGTGTTTTCAGACACTTCACTATAGGAGATAATGTGCACCACATCAACCCCACTCTGGGGAAAACGGCTCCAGCCTTGTCCACAGTACTTGCCTCCCAGGAGTAATCATTCTGCCTACTTGGCCTTCTCAACCCCTTGTACCTAAGCCCAGGTATTTTTTTTTCCTTTTGCAGCCCTGAGTACTAGTCCCTAGCCCCAGCACTAGTTTCCAGTGGGTCATGAGGATGGCAGGGCTCAGCCAGGGTTTGGGTATGGCTCTGGTGCACTCAAAATGTCTGGAATCAGGGAATTATGCGGGGAGGATGCATCAATGGTGGGGTTTTTTTTCTCTCTGTTTGCTTGCTCCTTGTTTCCAGGTCCTTAACCTGCTGCTAAGGCTGAATACATTCAGATTGGTGTTTTAAAATGGCAGGTATCCAGGATCTTGGATATATTTCATGACTTCAAAAACATTTCTGCTCTCCTTCCCAGTCACATCCTTAAGTTCACGACGACAGCGTTATGTGTGGGATAGTTAAAGATGTATAAGGGCAAGGGGCCTATCTAAGGCCCGTTGCAACCTGCAGAGAGAATTTCCCTGACTTTGCAGCTCTTCAGATCCAGTACCCTGTGACCTGGCTGCTCCAGCATGCCAAAAAAATGCCTCTTTCCCCTTAGTTCCTGACAGCACTAGCATAACTGGCATTGCTGTTTTGCTCAAGCAGCATGGTTGACTTTACTGGCATTCCTCAAAGAGGGAGGTAAACTGAGTAAAAGACTTGAACATACATCCAAATGCTTATGTTGCCCATTTACAGTGTATACCTTTGTCCTCCCTTTCTCTTCTGGCTGACCTTTATTATATCAATTTATGGCATAATTTCAAGTAGTGTTGAAAAAGTGCAGATACCTGTCTTCATGTATATCCTTATTTAAATGCTGCATCAGACACTGTATGTCCAAGACGAAATACATTCTACATGTATTATTTTGATAATTAGACATAATTTTCTTTCAGTAAGGTTGATTACAGGGTACTTTCATATTCAAACAAAACTCAAATATTTTTATCTTTTGTAAAGCACCACAGAGTGCTTCAGTCTTTATTTGCCCTGTAAGTGTATTTAGTTGGAAATCCTTTAACAAATTATATTCAGAGTGTGTCTGTATTTTGAAGTAGACCGCAATCCCTTTTTCTTTTAGATTTAAGCAATTCACAGATGTGAACAGTTTTTTAGCGATCAGAAATTGTTGCTACAGATTATGGAATAAGAAAAGGAATATTATGCCTTCTTTGTATGGATAATGCATCTATTTGTAACGTGAAATCAGGTTATGGACTGTTAGCATATTTAAATCTCTTAAAATATTATGAACATTTTTGGCAGAAGTTATATACACAAGCAAGAGAACACCCCCTACACTACTTTAATGCATAATAATTCGGTGAACATTTAAATGCCTACCAGGTGTCATATAGGAGGCTCTGAGATGGCAAAAAAAAATGGTGCATTAGAGCAATTCTTGCTGTTTCCTATCTGCTGGCCCGGAGAGTCCTCCCTGCCGCAGAAGCAGCAGCTTTTCTGGATGGTGTGAGACAACGGCACTAGGATGCTTCTGTGCCTCTGTGCAGCTGTGCATGGTGATGGGGGAGAGTTGTGGGAGGGCAAGAGCAAAGCCAAGGTACTTGTGACTGCACAGATTGGTTGTTGTTCTCCCTAGCAGAGAGGGAGTGTAGCCGCTGTCTTGGGATCCCTGGCTGAGGTCTGCTTTAAGTCTTTCCCAAAGAGGGATGAGTTTCTTTCAGCTGCAGTCCCAGACCCCCTGGCAATTACATGTGCAGTATGCACAGGTAGAGGGCTGAATCCCATGAGGGATCCTCTGTGGCTTCATAAGTTACGACAAAACTGAATTAAAGGCAGAAAATATGAGACAGGTGAATGTGGGGTTTTTAGATGTATAACAATGTGGAAGCTTTTCTTTCAAGCAAGTAGATTAAATTATGCTAAAGTGATATTTGCGTTCTTTTTTTTAGTTACCTGCACATTGTGCAAATCAGTACAGGACCTTATTCTAAAATGTAGCATAGAAAATTGTGTACTTTACATTTTGCAAAGTTACATATACTGGAGTCCATTTTTAATGAGTCTATCCTGGGCATGCCCAGTGTCCCTAAGGTTGAGTGTTACAAATGTTCAACCTTTCCTTTCTACTTTGATATAAGAAATTTTGCATGTCAATATTGCACTCTTCAAAAATATTGGAAAAGTTTTATAAAGATGAAAAGGATACCACAGACATCTGAAACATGTTGGTTTTTGGTATTTTTTATTGATTTTTTTTTTTTTTTGGGTCAGAAATCAAGAACAGTGATGTAAAAAACCTGTCACGTTTGGGTGGGGCAGGGCGAGTAGGAAGGGAAACTTATGTTTAGAAAACCTAACCTTGTCGTGTAACTCACAATGTTTGCAACCTATGAAAATATTTACAACAGAATTGAAGTACCGTTAGACTGATAGATCACAGTCGAAATTGCTTTTTTGTAATCTCAGAGCATGGCTGAAGGAGCAGAGTATTTGACCATAATACTCCCATGTTAATAGGAGGAAAGAAATAAATATTGGAAAGGAATTCCAAACACTTCCAAGATATCTCATTTGGGGGTATAGATTAGTTTGCTAAATTCCAGTTCCCAGACTGGTAATCATGATTTTTAATGTATATCTTTTATGACTTTCAGAGCAAGAGGAGCCAACTATAGGACCATGGATATTGTGATATCCTCAGTGGTAAGTACTCTAACTGCAATCAAGTTTATTACATTTTTGTAGAGCAGAGACCTTTCCAAGACCACACTTGTTGCAGCTTAGTCACACAACAGCTTCAAATGTCGTTCTGAAATAATAGGGTAGTAATGTGATATACTCTATAATGAAAATCAGTGTAAAGCACAGGTGGTTGCTAGCATTTGTGTGGTCAGATATAAAAGCTTCACTATGGGTTCAAGCTACTGCTTTCCTGCTTGAGGAAAGTATAATTAAAAGGGGAATTAAAAGGGATTTCCAGATGTGCTGGCACACATCTGCCATTTTCAAAAGTAAATTTAGCAAACACAAATTGAACTGTGTTGCATTCATCATTACAAGGCTGTTGATGGGTTTTCAGGTAACCAAAAGGTTGGGAGCATCCACACCCGCACTGCAAAACTGAGGTGTCTTTAGACAACAGACAGTAGCATTTTATGTTCACATTGTGTTAGGATTTTCTGTGAGCAGTTCATAGCTGAACCAACATGCAACAACTGTCTGGACAAAATTTAACATGTATTTCATAAAAACATGAGAGGTGATTCTGTCTTACCAACATTTTTCTTACCAGATAGATGCAGCAATTTTGTTCTTGTTTGTTTCTGTTTGTTTTTGAGTGCAGTGAAATGAACACTAACCTAAAACATTAGTGTTCAGTTTGTTAACCCTAATTTTCAAGATGTGTAAACAGTCAGAAAACAAGAAAAATATAATGTGCTGAAAATTGATCTGTAGTTTGTCTTGGAACAAAACCGAAGAAACACTGTACTTATGGACTTACATAATACATCCTTACTACAAGAACTATCTGGAAAAAATATAGAAAAATAAATCAGAAAATCTTCTATGCTTTAAAATATTGTTGAAAAGAGATCCCAGATCTTTGATTTAGCTAATGTAGATTTTTAGGACAAACTGTTTGTCCTACTATCCACTTGATTTTGTTAGTATTTCCCAGGAAATGTTATTAAAATATGATCCCCATTTCAGAATAGACTTTTTGGAATTTCAAAAGTTTCAGTTACTGCTGCTGCATGGAACAAGCACAAGGGAAGAATGCTGTTGCATCTTAATACTAGGACCTACTAGCCTGAGAATCTTGAATTATTGACCTGTTTGCTAAGCAATAAAAGAAGAGGTTTTTTTAAGATACTATTTGTAATATGACCTGACCTTCGCATGTATTTTTTTTACATACTTCTGCTGATGTGACTCATAACATTCCTTGTCAAGTGAAAGTTTTTTAACTTTAAATTTTATTTTAGGGGAGTACTAGCTGACATCGAGTAAATGAAATGTTTTCTCTATATTTCCTCTTCATTGGGCTTTTACACATAGAAGTTGTGTTGTTTCTCCATTTAAAACTCTCTTTCTTGACTAAGCAGTATTGAAACCCTCTTTTGAAGCGTGTAAATATTGGAATACTTTGCTGAAGACTGAGTTAGTGAGAAACATAACAGCTTAGATCAAATGATTTTTAATGTAAATCTTAACATGTAGTCTATATTTTTTTTTTTATTAATTTCCCTTGTACAAAATGTTGTAACTTGCTACAAAGGCATTGACAGATTCAGTAAGCGATTAAAAATACAAACTCAATAGTAAAGACAGTAAACTGTCCTATGTGTTTGTCTTTTCTGTAATAATATAATAATTCAGTGAGGTCATTGTGCTGGTAAATGACAGTGTGTTGGCTTGAACATTTTTACATCTCTGAGATAAAAAGGTCCAGATCAGCACACAACTTCTGATCTGTGCCTGGGGCATCTTGAGGCTACAATGAAACAGCTGATAATCAATAAACTGTATTTTAATAACTTTAGAGCAAAAATGCTCATTTCAGCAATATTATCTGCTAGTACTGCAGACCATTTTTTTGATGTAGTAATGACTGAGTATATTATAAGTGTTCTATCTTGATGCAAAGACTTCAGATTTGTGCTACTGTTGACTGTTTTACAAGCATATATTTACTAACATATGAACATACATTTAATATTAAATCACATTTAAATCACTGTATGCCCAGAAGGTGGGATTTTAGCACCCAGCTGTTATAAGCCTTTTCTTTTTTTCTGGAAAAATGCCATTCAACGTCAAAATTCAAAAGGCCTACAAAAATATAGACATTCAGATCAGAAAATGTGCAATATGAATAGTACTTTAGAATGTAGCTCACAGTTGACTGCAATTAAGACTTGTTAGTGGTCAATACCCTGACCAGCTCCAGACAGACCCACAACCTAATGTGAACTTTTGTACATAACCTTTTTGTGTAGAGGGTCAGTTTTCATAGAAGCTTAGATAGGTTATACAAAATAATTAGGTTACTGGAAAAAATAGATTTAAATATTGGGGCATTTATGTTGCTGGCAACTGCTGCATTTTGAGTGTGTGTTGATGAACTGTATTCTTATTAGTTGAAAAGTAAAATGTTGACCTGACTGGGACTATGTATCAAGGGACATAAAGAAGGTAGCTTATTGGATGGCAAAGATCTTACCTCAACAGATAGAAACAGAAGACAAACCACTAATGCCATACCTTCCCTCAAGTGCAACAAACCTGTCCAGTGTACTTGAAACAGCTAAGGCAGTATTCTTCTGGGATATAAACTTCAAAAAGGCATTTCATACAATTTTATGAGGCAAATGAATTGATTACTGTGGGTGGAGAAACTGTTATGTATATAGTACCATTGCTGCCATTTATTGTGAAATTTTCAATGATACCCTTTTATGAACACATATATGGGTTTTGGTAGTATTACAGAGTTCAGCAAGTGCAGTGCAACCTATTTCACACAGAAAAAAATAATTGAAAACCCCTGCTTTACATTGCTTTTTATTTCTGATTAGAACATTTGGTTGCCTTGGGCCTTGAGTCCTAGTTTTTAATGTTTTCCTGTAAATCAGGATCATCACCAGCATTTCTCATGTCTTCCAACTCCAATTCTCCACCTTAAATTAAAAACCTCTGTTGCTTCACAATTAGTTGCTATAAGAATATAGTCTATAATAATAGAAATGTTTGAATAAGGTTTTGGGAGGTCTAAGACGCAGAAAAAGGAATATTCTTTAACATTAAGATTATTTTTTAAAAAGTATAACCCTTATGGTGAAAAAAGTCAGGGATAAGAAAGAAGGATACATTCAAAATATTCAAAAGAAATATATTCTTCAAAAATTTTTTTGCAAAATGGCTTTAGAAAACTTTAAGATGGATCAGAAATAATTATTAAGTATATAAAGTATTTTTTTGAAGTTTCAGAGCTTTCTCCTCTTTGAAACATTAAATGAAGATAGAACGTCTTTTTTAATAAATAAAGGTCAAGAAGAAGGTGAATCAGATCCACTTCAATATTTAATGTCAGTAATTTTGAAATATTTCGTTTTGTTTTATTTTTCTACTTTAAACTGGAAATTTTTCATCTTGAAATACCTAAATAGATTATTTGAGCAATTTCAAAGCACCCTCTGCTTTTGTAAATGGCAAAAGAATTGACAAATTTCCTTGCAAATAATGTTGCTTTTAAAGAACCAGACTTTTCTGAGAGAAAATAATGTAAAATATTTCCTACAAATTGTGTCATATGACAAGCATATGATATATTTATTATTCTTTTATTCCTGTACTTGTGGTTTTATACAATATTGAACATTAAAAAATTATCAATTTAAGCCATGAATGTTCTTGTTCCTTTTTAGAAAGAATGAAGTAGATGATAACAGGAATGTATAGAAAACTAAGCTGAAAGGCTTTGGCTGTGGATGAGCGTCCTTAACTCATGTAAATAAGACTACTGAAACCACAAAAAGTTGAGGGCTTGGTGATTTATTCAAGGACAGTATGTATTATGCCGTTATAAATAAAGCTTATACAAGACCTCTGTGCACATCTAAGCAGTTAAGCTTGAATACAGTTGTACACTAAGTTGCTGCCCTGACCTTTCAACTCCCCTAGGTTTTCCCCCAGTGCCTGGGAAACCTGTGCAGTACAAAGCAGAGTTACCTACTGCAGCATGACTGGCAGTGAGACAGAGTCCTTGAGAAATCAGAGGTGGTCTTCATAGAGGCCCCATATCATACTGTTTAGCTGAATGACTCTAGTAACTTGCCGTCTCCCGGCATCAACTCTCCATTTAACTGGGCTGAAATCCCTTGGTATTTTACTGTTTCCAAGCATCACCCTGTTGAAATGTTTCAGTGTTGTTTAAAGAAGGCTTCAAGACCTAGCTCTTACTAGGATTGTCATTCAAATTGATTATGTTATTGCTTTTTAGATACCTTATGAAAAAATACCTGCTCTCGGACAGAAATGTGGGCACTAAGCCTTCTATTAATTTGCAGGCCTGCCAGTTGCTACGCATTCACTGAAGACGAATATACCCTGTCTTCAACTGTTTTTTGAAGACCATTTCTGAATTCTTTTCTGATCAAATGCTTCAGAACTAAGATTATTTACGATCAATGCTAATTCAATTACTAGAGACACTGAAGAATGAGTGTGGTCTAAGTATTTATTTGCATTTTTCTGTGATGCAGACTAAGAGGGACTTCTTATTTGAGCTATCCAGTCTCTTCTTAAAACTGGTTTCCAGGTTCAGATCATTAAAGGGATTTAATATATCTCTGAAAAATGAGCTTCAACCATTGAGGAAGAGGGCGTGACTTTTTTTTTCTGTCAGTAGTTCAGTTCAAAACCACATCTGCACAGTGAATGAATTCCTGCTGACAGACACTCCCTGCTTAGTTGTGAGTGTGTTGGTATTATAGAGTGCGATATTCCCCTTTGGGCACTGTACAGCAAAAAGAATGCAAAGTACAACGATGATGATAATTAGCGGTCTTGAAGATCTGATTTACAAGAAAGTTTGAATGAAGTGGAGTCATTAGCCAAATGTGTTAGGAAAGATAAGAATAACTCATGCTGCCTTGAGGAAGCATGGTGGACTAGATGGTCCCTTGTGTTCTCTTCAGTCTATTTTGCCAATCCCTCCATCATTTCCTGCACTTTCTTTTTACTGCACTCCCAGATACAGTTTTTTAACATTTCAGAGAGAATTTGTGAACATAGCTTCTTGTATTAGGCTTGTAAAAAATTGTTCAGAAAAAATTAACTACTTTGATCATGATAATATGTTTAGCAAACTCATGTGTAAGACAAGAGCAACTTTAGTCAGTGATATTTGGGAGAAGTCACTAACTCCTTTATTGTATCTCCTTTTCACAATTGTTATTTCCTATTCCAGTGCCTGAACACCTTCATTGCTTTCTGAAACAAGGAGGAACAATCCTCCTGGAGCTCTTCATCCATGAACAAATTCCTTGTGCTTTGATTTTTCTCCATCCATAGGTCCATTGGCCTCTGAGGCATCTGAAATGTGCCACTGAAAATTCAGTGGTAAAGCTCCACTTCAGTAAAGCTTAGAAAAAGGAGAGTAATTATTAGTGAATTGTAGATAGATTAAAAAAAAATTTAAAAATCCAGAAACTGAAATCCAAAACCTTAATAAATTGTCATTTTTTTTCAGCGTCAGGATGGCAGCTTCCTAAATGGCTCAGTAAATGCCTATGGGAAGATTCTGTATATGTAGGCTGGTTGAAGGTAAATTGGGATTTGAACACAGTGATATTTTTAATTGAATTTTGCTTTAGCCTTTTTTTTGCTACTAAAAGAAACAGACATGTACCAAGCTCAGAATGTGTGTCTAATGCTAAGTAAATCCTTTTGCACGTACAACAGATGAGTACGTATCTATGTTTTGCCAATGGATCCAGTAAGATACCATGAATAAACTTGGAGAACACAGAAATGATGAAACCTTGATAAAAAGTAGTAAACTACAAAGACTTTTTATGCTAGCTAGAGCTGCAATACACTATTTTATCTTCCTTTAAAAGATGATGGAGATTGAACACGGACAAATGCATCAAATACCATTAAGGTTATATAAACAGACAAGTAATGCTCAGATTCTCTCCTTTGATATGAGCTGGGGGGTTTGTATGGCAGAATATACCTTAACACCTGTCTGGTTCCTCCTGAGCAACTAGTTATCTTACACAGTAAGGGCTCACTGTTTGCCTCAATGATCTACAAGGCAAACTTACAGCCCTTGTGTGTCAGGGAGCTCTCAAACTGGAAAGGAAACATAGACCAGGATACACCAGGACATCCAAAACGTGTGTTAGAGCAAATAGAAAACATCAACAAAAATAAATGGAGTAAGGGAGCAGAAGGTGTGCTGGAAATGTTTGTTGTCTTTGAAGAAACTTCCAGTTTGTGGTGTTCTGAGTAGGAAAGGATAAAAAAAAAAGTGAAAAAGAAAATCCAGCTTTATGGAACACTGGGAGTAAGGTGTTAAAGTGAAACAAGAATATAATTCATGATGGAGTAAAAACCCATGTAGTCTGAAAATATTGCAAGGATGTGGGCAAGGTAAGGATTCTAGAAAGTAAATTTAGGTGGAATCAGATTTCCATAATATGTCCAAGCCCACTAGGAATAGTGAGGACACTGAGTACACTGAGGACACTGGGCTGCAGACAGTGCACCCCACCCACAGCAACTCACACCTTTGGCACTGACTCCACCTGTGGAAGCTGTGCTTGGGTGGGGGAACCCCTTCATTTGGTGGAAGAGCTGAGGAAAGAAGTGGAAATGCTGAGGACCATTAGAGAATGTGAGAGGGAGATAGGTCAGTGGAGCAGGGCCCTCTCACAGGCTGCCAGAGCGAGTGAGGCTGAGCACCACCCACCGATAAACTGCAAGGCTGAGAAAGAGAAAGAGATGGGGAATGGCAGCAGGTTCCTGTATGGACAAGGAAACCCGCTCCCCCCTCCCAGACAACTAACCCCCAAATCCCCTTGGAGTGAGGAGATCTTATTGTTCTCTACGACTACCTGAAGGGAGGTTGTGGAGAGGAGGGAGCTGGCCTCTTCTCCCAAGTGACAGGGGACAGGACAAGAGGGAATGGCCTCAAGTTCAACCAAGGGAGGTTCAGGCTCGACATAAGGTAAAAATTCTTCACTGCAAGAGTCATTGGGCACTGGAACAGGCTGCCCAGGGAGGTGGGTGACTTGCCTTCCTTGGGGGTGTTTAGGGTGTGGGTGGATGAGGTACTGAGGGGCATGGTTTAGAGATTGGTGGGAATGGTTGGGCTCGATGATCCAGTGGGTCTCTTCCAACCTGGTGATTCTATGATTCTATGATTCTATGAGTAGTTGTGTACTAAAATCGTAGTTAGTGTTTTCAAAGGCACATGGACCTCATTAAAGATACATCTTGATAACATTAAAGGATGAGGAACTGATCACCATAGTTCCTGGTCCATGGTTGCAGGTAAGTTTGGTAAAATTTGTCTGGTTGTAAATACGTAGAAGTACCACAGTATGCCAAGATGATTCTTAGAAAAGACATTTTCTAGTTAGTAGCTGCTTATTTTTAAGTAATGTAATCAACCTGACTGATGTGGACTTCAAAGATCCACTCTTCATTTCATCTTCTCCAGTAGAAAAGTTTCTGATCTCTTGGATTTGGTTAAAGAAAAAGAAGGGGACAAAAAAAAGAAAAAAACCCAACAAACTAAAACATAAATCTTTGTATACATTAGAAACAGATGTACTCTTAATGTAGTGTTGATCTCATCCTCTTTTAAGTTGTAAAGTAAAGCGTAGTTGCCCACTTCCTTCCACAAACTCTTTGACCCCTTATCAGCCACAGTCTTCACAAATTTTTCCAGAGTATATCTTCAGTTTTTTACTGCTGAATTCAACAACGTTTTTTGTAGGTGTTAGACAATCATTTATGTTGTCTCTACCACAATCTTTTCTGGTGTGTGGTTGGTCTGCTGAGTTGCTGAAGAATAGCGTAAACAATGTCAAAATAATGATACAGCCAATGCAGGAATTTAGTATCTGTCCCTTCTGCTGCCCTTCCATGAAGGGCTTGTATTTCACTCAAAGTAGTACTCCTCTTCTGGGTACAAAACAATGGATTTTTCTTCTGTAGTAAACAATTATTTTTATATTCCTTTAAAAACTAAGAAACTTGCAAGAAGAATTTTTAGTGCCAAATCACACAGAGGATCAGTATCAAAGGAATCAGAATTTAGAAATCTGAGCTTGTAGTGGGAATTGAAGGAAATGTCACGAGGGTGTCTCTACAATAGATGTCAGACTTATGATGAGATTGTAGAAATCAAGAAGCAGAAAAGGAAACAAATAGGTACCTGTTATGATCTAAGTATATGAAAAAGGGAGGAAGGGACACCATAAGGAACTGGATAGTCCTTGGTAAGATTTTGGAGTTTTCAGAGCATACCCAAATCAAATCTCTGTGGTCTCTGACATTTCACATGTTACAAACCAGAGCAACATTCTAACTGAGAAGTATATGTTGAAAGATCTATTTTAAAGCTGAAATAATTTGGAACAGTGTGTTTGTGAGTAATGAACCAGTAAACAATGAGGGATCTATGTCGCAGTCTAGAAAGTGAACTCATGGTTTTATGGTCACATGGGAGGCTGCCAACATACAGCTATCAGACCAGAATAACTGATGGGTGAAATTAGAAACGAGTCTGCCGCTTTACTCCATCTGTGAGATGGCGTATCCAGAAAATGATACCAAACAAGATTTTTGATGCTAAGAATCCCAGAAATGCTCCCCTCCCACCCACTTCCTGCCATAATCTGAAGTTAAATGTCAATATTTCTTGCACACATACAAATTTTAAAATGTTCTGGAGTGAATCATGTATCATCTCACAGATTATCTTTCAGGCAGATTGAAATCCTTTTCCTCCTTATTGAGAACGTAAGTAATGAGGCACAACTGAGAACAAGAAAACCCAGCTATCAATGGTAAATATAGGAGACACTTGAAAAAAGTTTCACTGAACAGGAGGGGAAATGGCCTTTTAGAAAAGGAGGCCTCAAGGTACATTATCCTAGTATTACAGTACTACTTCAGCAGTTTTCTGTTTATTTTCCAGTCATGTACAATCCTTTATGGTTTTCTCCTTAGTAGCTATTAATCCTCAAAGCTACACAGTTAAAACAAGAAAGCAGACTTGAATTTTTTGTTCTGTTTACTCTATAACAACTAATCTCTTCCCAGAAGTTCACTGTGATATCACAAAAGTTCGCAAAATGGACTATGTCAGACCGTGTGTACCATACCCTGATAGAAAATATTCCAGAATGAAGTTCAAAGGATTTATTTCCAATGCATTACTTTAAAAGTTAGGAAGGTATAGTGATCTTATTATATAGATGTCTTTTCATTTATTTGGGTCCCCTGATGATGGAACACTTCAGTCTTTATCTCTGAGATAGCAAAGGGATTTTCACCACCTTATTAACAGCAAGCAAACAAAAATCCTAACTGAAGTTCAAATGGACTTTGTCCTGAAATTAGGAACTCAGTTTTTAAATTAAAACTTTCTTTTTTTTTTTTTTTTTTTGGTGGGGGGGTGGGTGGGTTCCCATGGTTTTATCTGGGGGGGGGGGGGGGGTTGGAGGTTTTTTTTTCTGTTTTCTTCTGTCACTTACTAGTTCAGCTACAGCACTTTCTTCTTTTATATTTTCTCTTAGAGCTCTTCCTTCCAAGCAACAGGGCACTCAGTGTGCTGCAGTATAGGCCTGTCATGCTAAAAACTCTGCAGGCATACCACGTTGGTTACTTCCATTGTCTACCTCTTCATTTTGAGATCCAGTCATAGAAACAATCATAGAATGACCCGAAATGGAAAGCACCAAAGATCATCTAATACAACTCCTGCCCCTGCATAAGACAAGCCCAAAATTCATACCATGTTTCTAATGGCATTATCCAAATGCTTCTTAAATATTGTCAGACTTGATGCCATAGCTACTTTCCTGGGAAGCCTGTTCCAGTAGTCCACTACCCTCTCTGTGAAGAACATTTTCTTCATATCCAACCTAAGCCTCCTCTCTCACATCTTCCTGTCATTTCATTAGTTCTTATCGCTAGTCCCCAGAGAGAAGAGACAGCATCTGCTCCTCTTCCATTCTTTGTGAGGAAGCAGTAAACTGAGATGAGATCTTCCTATGTCTCTTCTTTTCCAGGCTGAACAGACCATGTGACTTTAGCCACTCCTCATATGACTTCCCCTCTAAATAGCTGACTCTCTTGGTTGCCAGGGCACACTGTTGGCTCATGTTCAACTTACCATCAACCAGAAGCCCCAGTTAGGAAGTTGCTTTTCTGGATTTTGAAACTCTTCTAGTGTTTTCTGTAATACCAGTTTGGGACACCTCAGTTTTGTCCCACAGTAACTTCTGCTTTCATCTTGGTCAGTTCTACTCAGCCCCATCCTAGTGTTTATTCCTAGTGTTGGTTTTGTCTCTTTTTCCTTGTTGGAAGAAGAGTAACCTTTGCAGCACATATTCACTACATGCTTGTCTGTTTATTCACTAGCCTTTGATTATTGTTTTTGTAAATCTTTTGCTAATACTGGTTATGAGGTGTAGTTTGGGGTTTTTTTAGAAAAAGATGTGGCCTCATGTCATAAGGTTCTTCTGTTCAATTAAGCTATTCCAGGTTTACATTTGTGCGGGTGATTAGGTGAGATCCTTGTGTGGTTTTCTTACAGTGCAGTGCTTTTGCTCAGCTGGGTCTGCTTTAACCCATACAGCCCGGTATTTTTGAGCTGTTTGCATTAATTCCTTACTCTTATAGTTCATTCATAGGCTCTGAAGAATTTTCTGTGGTTTCTAGGACAGAGATAGTGTCCACTTCCCGTGCCCTCAGTGGAAGTAGACAGAAGTAGAAATTAATAATCACTTATTGGAATCCTCTGATTTTGTGATATGATTCTCAGGCACCCATTTATTAAGAGTTTAGGGACTATTTCCATCATCTAATGTAAGAAGACAGTTCAGAAAAAAGACAATTGGAATTTCCCTCCAGAAAAACCCTTCTCTCTCAATTGATGTGCATGGAAACATGTCTTCTTAGCTGAGGTAAGTTAGGCACCAGAAGTCAAGCAACAGGAAAATCATTGCCCTTTGTTTTGAGTTCTTGTAGTGTGAGTTTTTAAGCTTCAGGAAAATGTGAGTAAGAATCCCACTTCACTGTCTCTTCTGAGGTTTAAAGTAGTTCCTAGTGTTCTTATGATTAATAATCTTCATCACTTTTTCACTAAGAATGGTGCTATGTGCTTCCAAACAATGATCCTGTATTTTAAGCAGAGAAGGACAAACTCTGTCTAACAGAGAACGTATTTCTCTATGACATCTGCTGAAATTGTGTACATTGTAAAGTTCTCCCTTAGTTAGCGGGAGATAATTTTTATTACTCAAGACTAACTCTTAAATTTTTATGGCTTTTATTATAAATTTGAGAAAATGTCAATATTATATCTGAAGTATTAAGATAAATATAGAAGTTGGCTGGTGCCTTTACGCAGTGCACTGCTGCTCATAAGAAGGATGTAAACACTGCCATTTTTGTGGAGTTTGTTTCCAAAAGTAACCCAGGAATATAAAATAAGAAAGTTGAAAAGGAGATTGTACTCAAAGAATTGTCCTTTGCTCTTCACACAGTACTTAAAGTTCATTGTTGTTTTTTTCCAGCTCATTATTAATACACATATGGAATCCTGCAAAACCTGCTGTAACATATTATTCTAAATATCAGTCAAATAATATATGAAGAAATGTATTAAATATCAGAGAACTGGACTGGAGGTGAAAAACAAACGTAATCTGAAATGCCTTGTGAAGATGAAGAATAGCATTGCACAGCAAGTTGACCTCATCAGAAGCTGTGAGCACAAGCATTTACAAATCTGTATACAGCATCTCTTTCTAGGCAAAATGCTTCTCTGTTTCTTTGAAACAAGCTGTCATATTGCTTGAACAATCTAGTATTTCATTGCTGCACTATGAAAAGTTTATTTAAAAAAAGCAATTATTCTTTAAGTGTGAAGGTTGTATAAGGTGAAGACAAACAAAATTCTGATGTATGCAGGTTGAGGTAAATAATGCTTTACAAGCTACAACTGCAAAATGATAGAGCAAACCGTATAAAAATGTGGATGTGGTAAGCCAACTAAAAAAAAAAAAAATTTTTGAGCCAGGAAAATTATTGAGCCAGGAAGGTCTAGAAAATATTGCTTCAGCAGTGTTTACTTAATTTTGCCTCATGAAAGTCTGTGTTTTTGAATTAGTTTAAAATAATGGCTATCCTGAGCTTATTACATGGATTTTGTTGAAAGTAAAATCAGCATGAATTTTGAGAATTGTATTTTTACATTACAATGTCATACACCATAAGATGACTTGCAGCTTGTGCAGCGCTTATACTCTCAGGTACAGTAACTGTGTGATAGGGGAGTAGCTAGAACTTTTAGCTGCACTCTACTAAGTTTTAGGAAATCCTATAGCAATAATGAAAACTGATCTGCTCTTTCATGGCTGAACATAGTTCTGAGGTTTCAGTATGTTGAGATGTATTGGCTCCATAGGAAACTGTGTGGTTTTAATTCAGTGGTCTTAATTACAGGAAATTTAATGGTAATGAATAGTAACACAGAATAAAATAAAAAAAAAGAGAGAGACAAAAGAGAACTTAGTTTCCATCCAAAGGAAAGAATCATTATGGTAATAAATTGGTGCCTTTAAACTGGAAAATTCCTTTGTTGTACTTAGAGCGTATATGCTAACTTTTAACAGTGTAGCTTAATTTCATTTTTGTTTTTCTTTTTATTTCTCCTTTGGTTTTCTGTTTATGTCTATAATCTTTTTAATAACTGGAAAAAAAACATTATGTTATTGCATGATCCTAATAAAGGAAAGCAGTGGATGTCTTAAGAGTTTGGTAATAGGATACCAAATTCTGTAACTGCTGTAAAGTCAGTAAAAGGCAAAATTTTGGCCCTATTAAACAAGAGTTTTGCCATTGACTTCAGTAGATGTAGAATTACATTGCTGGGGTGTGACAAGCAAAACCCTGAGTCAGAGTCTGTGGCAAGCAGAGGAAAGCTGCTTGCTTGGTTTGCCTTGGTGGAAACCTGAAACCATCTACTCATGACGGCTTGGTTCTGGTCTCTCTATTCATGGTTATGAGCAAAGGTCAGGACACTAAGGATGTCTGCCATCTCTTTTTAAGATTGTATATATTGAATATTTTCCTTATTATGTTGTTCTTGATGACATCCCTCAACTATAAGCTAAAAATTAACTGGAAACATGGGAAAGTGTGTTTGTAAGCTAATGGACTTCAGCTGTTTTGATTTATGTTTAAATACAACACGTTATGTACATGATGTATAAACAAATCTAGTATGACGCATTGCAGAAAATGGAGTCAGATTCTTCTCGGTGGTATTCATTGGAAAGACAAGATGGAAGTCCATTTTAAAATGTTTTAAAAGAAACACCTTTTTTGGGGAGGGGTGGGAAGGTGGGTGGTCAATGAAACAGGATGTCCTTGGAGATATTTAAAACCCTACTGGACACAGCCCTGAGTAGTCTGTTTTGGTTCCTCTGAGAAGTGTTGGCCCAGTCAACCTCCAGAGGTGTCTTATTCCGTCATTATGAGTCTATAATATGGTCTTGGCCAATGTAAGAACTTTAAAAAATATAGTTAAAACTAATCATCTTATAGAAACACAGATTAACTAGATTTTGAAAATGTATTATGTGTATTTCTATGATGTAAATATATATAAATAATTTGTATTTAGAGTGGTATTTGAAGCCATTCTTAAGCTAGGAGTTGGTAGATCTGTTACCAAATTTGAAATCAAAGTACTTTGTTTGTCATCATAACACAGAGGATTTTGAAAGGTAAAACCATAGAAGTGTAAAAAGCAGAAAATTCACAATGTTAATACTATGTTTAAAAATGTGTCCTGGAGACAGATTTTAACTAGCTGAAAACTACTTAAGTTAGGAACTTTTAAAATGCTGAGTTGAGCGAAACATCCATAAGATCTCTCTGTGTTTACTTTCCACTCTGGTTTTGTCTTTACTTCCACTAAAACAGCATGTTCCCTTGAACACACACACACACTGGTCTTTTTGGAACTTTGCTCTGCCCCTGATTCTGAAAACTCCATAGTGTGTATTTATATGTGTCTTGGTCAGCTGGAGATTTCAGTGGGGATTAGCATGGTGATGTTGCTAACATATTTATTCCTTGTACTGTGATGGTACTCACAGGCTGAGCCCATGTCTCGTTGTGCTAGTCACTACACAGCACACCACAGGACACAGTGCCTGCGAAGGGAGCCTCTCCCCAAGCACACAATCAGCGTAAACTGCACGATGGTCTCTGTACATTATATTCGTATCCTCCACTTTCCCCAGCTTTCTAAGGGGAATTTTGGGGGATATAATTTCTTGTTTTATTTATGATTTTATAGAGAAACAGATCTCAAACATAAAAGGGGGACAGAGAGAGGAAAATAAATTAAGGAATTGGTGGTATGGCAACACTTGGAGCATCAGAATTAGCAGGTGGAGAAGTATAGCTGATGTGTAACATTTGGACAGTGTTTTTGCATGTCAAAAATATTTTAAAAAACATTAGGAGTTTTTATGTACTTGCAGTAGTTGATAATACAAAAAGTACAGCTTAATTATTTTGCTTTTCTTAATTGATTTTTTAATTTTTAGGCTGTATACACTGATAGTTGTTTGAGCAGATCTGCCTTCTAAAATGGTGCCCTTTTGACTGCACCATCACCCAATGTCTTTTCCAGTAAACAAAGAAAACACAAATTTATAACCAGTTCTTTTACTTTTAAATTAGCTTTACATTTTTATTCTTTGTTTCCCCTTAGGAAAAAAAAACAACTTTTTTTTTTCCTGAATGATAGTTTAAAACAATAAACTGAAACTTTGAATAACATGCATGGACATGCTTTAATATATTCATGAGTGATCAAAACACAGCACAGAAATCACATATGCTGCTCTGCTGCCACTTTCAAGGTTCAATCCATCATTCTGGAACCCAAGGGGATGAGATTTGACATCCTGCCTAAAAACCATACTTCAGATTGGCTGGAACTGTGCCATCTTATGTTCAGGTTAAAAGAGCAGCTGTAATTTGTCTGGCTAGCACTTTAACTATGCACAGCAAATCATAAAACCCATTTTCAGTAATAAACACGAAGATAAAATGGGTCCATTTGCTTCATTTTCTGATCCATACAAGATTTCCATCATTTCAATACAATACCACTTGGAGTTTGATCTTACAATGATCTATATATCTGTAACAATCTTTCTCAGATTAGCAGCTTTATTTAGCATATATACAGTATGTAGGAGATTTCTTTTTTGGCATTTAGTAGAAGGCTCTTTCTATTGTTCTTTGAAACTGAAAATATGAGAATAATTTCATAGTAGGAGTAAAGCTTATATGTGACTGCCACAATAAATAAAACCTGATTATAGTCTTGTTCAATTGTAAATACCAGATGTGAAAATATCCTGTTCATTTTTTTTTTCCTTCTTATATCTTATTATGGCTTGCTTATAAGGGAGTAGCAAATGCAAATATTTCTAGCGATTCAATTGTATTTATGGTTTTACATTGTAATAATTTTTAGTATTCCAGCTTTTGTCTGCAACCTTGTTTGTAAACGTGACTTTGACTGAGAAGCAAGGTCCAGCTTGACTTGGGAGGGTAAGTTTTCTGTGTGTCTTAGTAACCCAAGGAAACTCCTTTTAGATGTTGAACAAATTGAGTTCCAGCATTGGTTTTCTTCCAATACAAGTGTGCTGAACATTTGTGTGAAAGCAGGACCATACAGTGTAAGAAACAAGTTAAAATGTCATTCTAGTTCAGTAGACACTTAGTAGCTTGACAATTAAATTGACTAACTGGTCCCTCCAGAATCCTTAGTGTATTTCTTTTAGTAGCCTGCCAAGTACCACATCTCTGTTTTTTCTTTTTTCTACCTGTGTTTCCACTAGGACTTCTCTCTTTCAGCTTTACAGGCCTCTCACTTTTTTGGTGTATTCTTGACTCTTAAAGTTTGCTAAGCCAAAAGAAGAACCTCATGTCACACCTCTTAACCATTGTCCCAGATTTCTGAGCTGTGTAGTTACATTCACAAGGTACATCTTGAGCCCCTGTGTGCTGCCCATGCATCACCAGTGTAGCCAGCACAAGGGAAGGTTGGAAGGTTGCTTTTCTTACTCTTTCCTCAATACCATGGAGCTTTTTGATGCTGTTGTCGAGACAGCTTGTCTGTGTTAATATATTGTTGTAGCTCAGCCTACCCTACTGAAAATATATTCAAGATGTTTGTTTCCTTTAAATGATTAAGCCCTTTGAAAATGCCTCTGGATTAAGAATTTATGGGAGCATCATATATACTCATACTCGTTGTGTACTGTACTGGGGCAGCCTAGCTAGGGAAAATGAAATGTGTTTCTGCATATTCCATCTTCTCCTGCTGTAGTTAAGTGAGGGTAGGTTGCAGGACAGCATTGTGTGTCTTGGTGGCCCCACAAGCACTTTGTATTCACTGGAGATTTGGAGGTATGACAGCTGCATATAAATATGCATAGTTGGAGAGATTCATGATTGTGCTTCATTCTAGGGCTGATTTGCTGTAGTGCTGCCACTGCAAATCAATGAGCGTTTTCCTCATCTATCAGCTGCTTGCTTGCTTAAAAGCAGACAAAATGGTTAAAACACCAACAGCCCACAGAGGGTTCCTGAGTGAGTGAGACTTGTTTGCTACAGCACTCAAAACATTTCTCTGAATCTACAGTAGCTCTCGGTAGATGAATTTAACACTCAACAGATTAATTTAGCTCCCAGTGTGCTGGATTTAGAAAGAAAAACTAATATAGATGAATACATTCTGTTCAGCCAGCATATTTTGTTTTGCAACAATACACATGTCTTATTTGAACTGCAATCTGGTTGGAAAACATTTTGCAAATGTGCATTGGTCATAAAAATGAGTCATGCTTGCTCTTTTTAAAAAAAGCTCTCATCTAGTGCAGATTAAGGAAAAACGTATTGAGCAATCACTGGAGAAAGTATTGGAATTTTAGCCATCTCTGATGAGCTTTGGGCAGTTTTTTGAGGTAGATTTTGACATTGTGTTGCAAAAAAAGTAGTAGGTTCTTTTCACTTTGTTACCTCCATAGCCTGCTAGGTGAGTCATCCCAACCTGCTCATGGTTACTTTGCTCATTTGGTTCATGCACAAGTTTCAAGCAGAGTATTGTAGGAAGGATTTACAGACTGGAAGCTAAAGGTATGTCTAATAGCAGTTGGGAAAAGCTCTAGAGGTGGAAAAATTCAGGACACAAAATCCGTTGTTCTATTACTTTAGTATAAGCTTTATCTTCCATCCTTAACATGGAAAATGTAATACTAGATTATTTACGCATGGTAGTAGACTGACTAGCTTGCTTATGACAACAGCAGTGCTTATTAATTCAGGGGATAGAAAACGTAATAAAAAGATAAATATACAAAATAAATATTTAAAAATCTAGGAGATAAAGAGATTATTTTAAACATAATATGGTCAAGGAAATGAAAAGAAATGCTGCAAAATGACAATCTTTCTTTCTAAATTAGCATCCTGAGTAAATGAGTCTCTCCTATGAAAGACTAACTCCCAATACATCTTCCAGAGCACTTCTTGATAAAGTATTTCTGCTACCAGCAGCAGGATGATTGTTATAAAATATTCTTTCAACATTTTTTTTAAAAAAACATTAAAGAATAGATTGAAGAGCAAACAGCTTCTTTCAGCTGAGTTGGTGCTATATAGACCTAATTTATTCAGGAGGAGCCCAGCTGCTACAGTAATGGGTGCTTTATAGTAGTGATTCCCAGTCCTATTTAATCAAAGAACTACTGAACTTTTCAGAGAACACAAACATACCAAAGACCTTTCTCTTCAGTGGTAGTGCAGTGGTTTTCGTTTACAAATAGAAGGAAATAAGGCAAAACTTTGTATGCTTTTTTATGAGGTTTGTTTTCTCCACTTGTTTGTGTACTTGCTTGCACATGCAGGGATGTACGTATGTTTTCTTTACTTAGTTTCTAAATCCTGCAATATTTCTGGAGATTGTCTTGTAGTATCTGACAGGTTACCAGCAGATTTTATTCGTGTAGTTTGAGGTGCAGTGCTTATGAAGACCACGTAAGGATGGAGGCCTGGTTTGTATGTTTGCTGGAAGTCTTGCACATCAAACTGTAAAATTGCCTGCACATAGTTGCCCTCTTCTAGATGGTAAATGTTGTTTTAGCAAAAGACCGTGAAGAAGAAATCTCTGGCATCGCATGGGATTTTACAGGTTCTCCTGTGTGGAGAATGAGGCACAGTGGTGCAGCTGGAGGAGCACTGTGGGGGTTAATGGTGACTCACCATCCCTTCTGGCTCCTCTTTTCCAGGATGAGTGTGTTTTTTTTATTAGCAAATCCTCCTCCTGGAAGTGGAGAGTGAACCACCACTATCCCTCACGGATTTGGCAAGTCTGAAGGATAGAGGGGCAGGGAGGTGATGAAGCCAACATCATGTTTGTTCTCTGCCTGCAAGCTCATAAGAGCAGTAGTATGGTGTGCATACATATCTACGAGTACGAATTCTATGCACCAGAGGACTGAGTACATCCCTTCTCCACCTCCACCTCCACCTCACGTTTGTCCACCTTGGCTCAGGACACAGGTATTCGGTCTTGAAGGGAGCAGTCAGAAACCTCATCAGGGCTTGCCTTCCTCTTTAAAGCTGTATTTCTGCCCCGGACCCGACACAGCACACTCCTACCCAGCCATGGGCCCTCCTCAGCTACGCACTACCTCGACCCCAACCACATCTCATCCCATCTCAGGGGCTGTCTTCTCCACCATGCCCATGGCCTTTGGTGGTGACTGGGAACAGCTTGGCCATTGCCAACACTAGTCACTGTCCCCTGTCTTGCAGGTGAAGGAAAGATCTCGTTGGAGATGGGAGGTACTGCAACTGCCCTGGCAGCCACATCCCTCAGGGAGCAAGGATGGAGATGCAGGAGAGTTCTTTGTTGCAGCTGTGGGCACCATTTAGGCCATAGTGGAAGCAAGTCATGATTTCTGCTAAATGAGATCCAGCTTTATATTGGTGCTAGTCTTGAGTCAGCCAATCTCTCCTTTTTCTTGGCTATGTTAAGATGGTTTTGTAGGCAGATAGAGTCTGAGAAAGCTAATGCTAACTCACAAAGAAGCAAGCTCTACTGTGAGAAGGCTTTTGTAGATGTTGCAAGGTTGAATGCCCTGGAGCGTTAGCCTCCACAACTGTGTTGAGTAATGGGGTTTTCTGGTAGTTAAGCTTTACCTTTGGTAGTCTGAGCTTTTGACCTTGCAGAAGTAAACTCATCCTCAGTGTTTTCGCCACTGGGAGGGCACTTAAGCATCCTGCTGCCACAGACCCTTACTTTTCACAGTCTACTTCATTCGGCTACTCCTCCTCCTTTTAAGTTTTCCTTGAGTTCATGGCAATAGCTACAGAGGAAATTAAAGGCTTTGTTTCCAGACTAGCTTCAGATGTCACAAATATGGAGGCCAGTTTCTGAAAATCTAGCTCTAAAGCCTTCAATGTTCATTGTTTTCTGTGCTTCCCTGCCAGGTTCTTCTCCCTGCTGTGGCAAAATACTGCATCTGTAAGATACATTAAGATAAATGTTAATGTGTTGATACCTGTGAATGTCATACGCTCATACATGGCCTCGTTACAGTCTATGATCATTCCAGATTTCATGGCACTCCAGGCCTTATTTTGAATGTCTTTTTTTTTTTTTAACTTTTAATTCTGTCTGGCCTAGTTTAAAAGTTCCAGCTTGGGACACATCCATAAATCAGGATAATTTCATCTGGGTGTACTGTTATACATAAATGGACATTGTGGCTCTAATGTGTGAATGGAAACATGGGGTAATATATATTGGTAGAATTGACTGACTGGCCCTTACATTGTAACATTATAGCTTGTCCTCGCCAATGGAGCAGTATGCTTCTGAGCTTCTCAGGTAGAACATTTACGATTATGAGGCTTACAGAAGTTAAAGATCTCAAAACTTACTGTACTTAATCATTATAGCAATATTTATACATTTATACAAATATAATTTTGTGATCTTCTTAAATAAGTTAGGAAAACAACTCTCTGTTTCTTCCCAGGAGTACAATTGGGCATTCCTTCCCATTCCTATGACTTAAGTTTAAGCTGCTATTCTCAGCATTCTTGGCATTGTTGAATAGTTTATAAATGACTAATTGAACTAGGTAACAGATGTTCAGGTTTCTATGTGTGCACAAACTATATTTTGTCATAAGGACAGGACCAAACAAGCAGTACAGGTGCAAGTTAAATGTACTTCCCATTATCAGGTGTACTTTTCATCTTCCCTTCATAAACTTGAAGAATATAAACAACAAACTTAGGTTGACTTCATTAGTTCCTGGGTATTGGAAAGTGTTGTTTGAAGCAGTTAGCCTGTTGAATAAATTTTCTTCTATTTAGAAAAAATAATGGGTCTGTTTTAAAATTTGCTTTGTTTTTAAAATTCACAGAAACCTTTCACAGCTTTAGTCTGCAGAAACAGTAATTTTGTTTAATGAGAAAAATAACGTTTTAGATCCTAAAATTCTACCTGTCCACTGGAACCAATTTTTATTTATGATTTGCCTGAATTAGGCACATGATTTACAATAGTGTCCTCTTAATCACCTTTACCTGTTCTTTACCCTGTCCCTGCCTCCCACTTCAATAGACTTACCACTCTGACATAGCTTCTCTCTGAGAGACTGTACTGCCACATCGTAGTGGCTATCTCTGACTTCTGTCTATGTGTAGGCAGTGTTTCTTTATGATATAATGGAGCTGTCTTCAAGTAGGTATCAAAATCTACAATTATTTGGTGCATGGACAAAATCCCACTCTTCAATAGAGTCTTGAGGAAGTGGTTATAGTTGTCCTTCATAGAAAAATGCTTAGAATTTTTTTTTTATATATTTGATGAAATCTTGAGCAATATGATGTGATGGACCAGACTTTGGCCAGGCAGATGCCTTTATATTACTGGAAGATGACCTGCTTTTGAGGTTTTTTCTTCCACTCAGAAAAGGACTTCTAATGATCTGTAGTTCACCTTGAATCTTGATCTTGACTTTAGTTTAGCTCTACATGTTGCATATTATCTAAGATTATCAGTGTTAGGAGACAGTTTATTGAGACCAAACCCCACAGCCTTGTTTTGGCCTCCTTGACTGACTGGCTCAAGTTACAAGTTAGGCACAGCAGTGCAGCTTGTGCTGTTGTGCACGCTGTCTGCTGCAGGGGACTTGAGTGATTACATTAGTTTCCAGGAGGAAGTCTTAAGATACAAGGCAGGAGGGTCTGAAGGAAAATGCTGGAGGGAAAAAAAAAAAAGAAATTAACATTTCTAGATATTCTAAAGTGTTAGTATACTATGGGTTCATTTTAGCCTAAGTCCACTGCAGGATCTGCGGTTCATTTAACATAACTCTGCTAGTATAACCCAGACATATGCTGCGTTTTAATAAATGCTGTTAGAGATACTCTTTGGATCAACATTTGATAGTTCAATGTCCCCCACACTTCCACATAAAAATCAAGTTCAGAGAGATGAGTAGAATGCAAATATGTAGTAAGTAAAATGTAAATGGAAATATAGATGATAGAAAATGAATAAACCCTTTTCACATAAAAAGAAACCACAGAGCTATTACCAGTACAAAAGACATTCATAAGTAGAGGAAACAAGATGGTACTGGAAGTTGCACAAATTTTGCTGCTGCCTTGGAATTCTGTACATAAACCACACATAATACTTTCCTTTCTTCTCCTCCTTCTTCTGTTGTTTTTCCTTCAACTGCATCTGCTAATAGCTATAGGGACATCAATTATTATTCTGTCAAAGACTAAAATTAGAAGTGCTTCACACAACAAAATACATATGGTTAAACTGTTTCTGACAAAAAGGGTGTAGTGGAAGGAAACGACCCTCCATTTCTTTGCCTTGAAGCAAGCCAAAATAGCGCACATATACACAGATCATGCCAAGGGCAGCAGAGTAAAAGAATACATGTAGAAGATTTGCTGCACCCTTATCTTTAAGGAAGTGGGAGGAATAGTCTGTAGATTAGCATTCTAGTTTGGTTTATCGAAGACTTATCTTTGGTTCCTGAGTTATCACAGATACACCATGGTTAAGTAGCATAAGTAGTTTTGCTATGCCTCAGTTCCCTGTCAGGTAAAAATAGGTATCTCTTACAGGGCTGTTGTGGGGATAAATACCTAAAGCTTGTTAAGTGCTTGGATTATTCAGTAATGAAGCTTGTCTAAGTACCTCAAAGCTCTGTTTAGGCTGGAATGTGTGTATCTTTTCTCCATGCATCAAGAATTTTCTTAATAACTTGCTCCACTTAGCTTGGTAGACAGAAGAATCAACGCATCTAAGAGGACTAAAATATCAGTGCTGTATTGAAATACACGTATGTCAGAAACAAGAGAAACTTTTGAGCAGAAGACGGTTCTTTGTGCCATGGCTGGACATGACCTAAGTAGAGAAACTAAACGTTTGGACCAAGTTGATACCAGGGAACAACAGAAAGCTACATTATCAAAATCTCTGGTGGGAGCGGAGGCAGTGGAGGAGCAACATAAGTAAGCACTTTATAATAGGGAATATTTCTAGAACTAAAACTTATTTATGAAGGTCAGGCATACAGGGAAAAGAACAAATAACAGAAGAAAAATGAGGCAATAGATATAACAACAGAGGGTTTTTCCCTTGGGTTATATAGCTCCAGACATAACCGGGGAGTTGGAAGAGGAGAGCAGAATATATTGCAGAAGTGGGAAAGAGTGACAGTAGCAGCTATCAGAATAGAGTTGTCAATTTTTTTTATATTTGACTAGTGAAAGACTAGTGTTGGGGATGAAGTTGTACAGACAGGAGAGATCACAGATGGATCAAAAATCAGATTTGTAGTTTGCAGTGAAGAAAAACATTTTGTGTGGGAAGATTTCTGTAACAGAGAGGAAAAATAATTATTGAAATTCTCTTCAGCTGAAGAACCAGTGAAAGGAATCTATCTGTGTTACCAGAGAAAGGAAGGGTGCTATAGAGATAACGTAGACTTTTCAAGGTTAAAGGCAGAGGTCACGGCGGTGCTGTGAATTCCACAAGCTTCAGTTGTCTGCATCAGGCCCCAGGAGGAGACCTCAGGCTGGCGGTGTGCAGTGAGTCAAGCTCTCGCATGGTTGATGAAACCACAGCGTTTTTCTTAATTATGATAGTGAAAAGTGCACCGTAGTAAGTGTTTGGCTATGTAGGTAACAGGTTCCTGATATAAAAATAGTTATGGGTGAGAGATGTGAACATTTGTGGAAAAGTACTTAGGGGTGAGTTAGTCAACAAAGGGCAAAGCATTTTGAATACTGAAGATGTAACGGGAAGGATGAACTGGAATTTTTCTAGCAACAGTTACCAGAATTTTAAGGTAGAAAATAACCTTTATGCCAAAATGTAAACACAGAGAATTTCAAACTGGATTTGGAAGATTAAATACTCAGAGAAGACTATCTGAGAATTTCAGAGAATAGAGATTTTACTTAGTTTTGAGCTTTTACTTTCTTAATTTTGCTAAGACTATGCAGTTTCATCTGAAAAAACCCAAAGAATAAAGTGTCATGTCATCTAATCTCACCTCCTGTATAGTACTATATTTGGATAGCTTTTGTAGGTAAGGTTTTTGTTTGGTTTGTTTGAGGAGGTGAGCAGCAAACAGAATATAATTTTCTTCTGTTTAGTCACACTAGTAAAAAAAAAGAGCAATTTGGTGTTTAACTGTCAGGTCTATGTACTGTTCCTGTACAAACTTTGTTTAATAAGAAATTAAGTAAATACAACATGAAGTATTGAAAGTGTAAAGCATCTGGAACTTTTTAAAGATGCACTGAAATATAGCGTGATTAATTCCTGTTATGCTAATTACACCTATTATAAGTTAAAGCAGATTCCACTATTGGAATTGTTATGTAACTTGTGGCTTTGCAGTTCTTTTAAATGCAATTTTCCATTCATGAGGTATATTAAAAAATCTTACAAGACCAATTACAAAGCTTAACTGAAATGGTGCCAAAAATCTTAAGCAAGTTATTCTACTAGATAAATAACTAGTGTACCACTTAACTGCTGTTTGTTTCTTTGAGTGGTGTTTAATCAATAAGAAGGAGTAATGTGATGAGCTATGGCTGAGCAGAATGTGGGTTTTTTTCTGATTTAATGGAGTTGCCCTGCACCTATAGTGAGGTATCTATGATCAGTTTGTGAGCCATTGTTCCTGTGTAGTATTTTGTATGCAACGGTGCATTCAGCTTTATGCTGCGTGGATTGAGCGTGTAGCATATTGCTGAGTTTGAGTGTTCTGGCATATAAGACAACTCATAAGAGGTGAAAATGTCATGGTAAGTTTTTTATGAGCAGCATTTACAGTCACTCAGCAAAACACAGCATGAAGTGTTATGTTGTACTTGTCCTTAAATGTGGATCTGGAAGAATTATATAGGGTGTCTTTGCCTGTTGAAAGCCTTTGGATACAGATGTGCTTTGCGTTCTTCTTTGCGAGACACTGTGGAATCCTGGCAGTGAGGCTACAGGAAGCAAGAGGAAAGCAGAAATCTACTGTTTGTCTGTTGAAGGGGAATAAGCAGGCTTCTTGAGTGCCTCCCTGTAGGGCAGCTGTAGATCTGCTCCAGGTGCCCCTATCTGTCACAGGGAGTGAACTGCAGGAAATGGTGGCTGGGTGAGGGTTGTGGGTGTGTCTTCTGATCCTCCTCCAGATGCAGTGGAGGTTTTACTTCTCTGTTTTTCAGCTATGGTGGGCTTACAGTGCTATCCAACCCCTATTAAATATAGGAAAATTAACAAATATTTTTAAATGCTGTTTTAAATTCCTTAGGAGAAAAGAGAAAGTCTTTTACTTGAAAGATTGTTGTTTGTTTTAGCAGTGAGTGAAATTGCTACTAACAAAATGAAAGTAGTTATGTAAACTGTGTTTTGATAAATTGGACATATTGTTTCTGTATTGTTGTTGGAATCTGACTGTGATTAGCAGAGCCAATATTTGAACTTCATTTCACCTCTAGGTTGAGATTTGAAGTGAACTTCAAGTGTTACAAAGTAGAATAGTACTACTGGGAATAGTACACTGGGGATCTCATCCTCAAATCAGTATACATTTGCAAGAACCCTGAAATGTAATAAAGTCTTTGTTTCATTTTCTGTCTTATAGAATCATGTTCCTGAGACAGAAATCTCCACAAAATAAAATTATAAGAAAACCCCAAAACATACCAGGAGAATCACTCCGTAGTCTGTATTTGTTCACACAAGCACATGACAAAGAAAAAGAGATTCCTTCTAGTAGTACTTATGTGCTTACTTTAAATGCAGAAAATACCATGAACACCTTTATTCCCTGCAAAAATCTCCAGATCAGTTTCATGGTATGTGAAGTAGTGGTAAGTAACTTCTTCAGGGGTTTTTCTTGCATTAAATATGACTTTTCAGTCTTTCCAGATTAACCCTATTCAGTTGGAAATAGATGTTACAAAATATGGAGTTTATTTAACATTAAAGTTCAAAGAACTCCAACACTTTCCATAAAGTTTAGAGGATTCTGCTGCTGTTTATTCATGTATTTATTACTCACCATCTCCCATATTCGTAGATATTTTCCTCCTGAAATACATAGCTTCATTTTTTTTAAAAAATGCAAGTAAATTTACTTGATTTAGTACTTTATAGATTGCTTTACACTGACAAGTTCTGTGCCATGAAATATAATTTTAATTTTGCTTTATCTACAGGATCAGAACTAGTCTTTCTTAACAAACATGCTGACATTCATTTGCGAGGAGTGTGTCCTGCTGAATGGTGCAAGCTCTTGCATGTTTTTTGCATTGCTTCTATGGTAAACAGTTTAAATGAACCTACCAGAGCTATGCCCACTAAGTGAAATTAGTCCATTCAGATAGACCTTCAGTGGTGGGGAGGTGGTCGTCTCTACTAAGAATTCGGATGCTGTAGCAGTGACAGCTATCTCACCAGTCATATAGATGGAATCTCCTATCACTGTTGGTAGTGTTCTATTTCAGACCTACCCCAATCGTTTCAAGGACTAAGCATTCTCCACTTTATTCAGCCATGTTTCTTTTTCATGGGAGCATTAATTAGGACAGCCAGTTGAAGATCCATCTCAGACTGCAGGTCTTCAGTCTTGGCAGTGTCTGTATGGACAGCTAGTCCTCCCAGAAGGTCTCAATTGTAGAAACCCATATCTTTGCTTTGTGCCACTGAATGCTGAGTAGAGTTATCAGTGTCCTTGGAGCACTGAGGTTGTCCTAGGAACTCTTGCTTGACTGAAGTAATTGCTTTTTAGGAAGCTGCTAGAGATAACACCTGGGAATAGAAATGCCTTTACTACCCGTAAAAGTGATGTATTGTGATTCATCTGAACCCACCTTAGGAACAGAAATCCCATTGAAAACCAGAGAGCTGTGAGTAGCTGACATGGGGATGAAACCTGTTGTATGCTTGAAGGGAGGAATTTGGAGCTCTCAAAGTTCACTGGACACATTCATTGTTGTGTTTGTAGTTAGCCAAGCATGTTACTGGTGTAAGGTGGTGTATGAAGCCCATCACAGTACTGTACTTAGAAAAGACCATAAGAACACTGAGCAATGAAATCAACACTGTCTTTAAATTCCCTGATGCTATCACAAGGCCATTCAACTGTGATTCTTCCTGTGTCCCCGACCTTTTTCATGTTCCTTAGGCAGACCTATAGACTGATAGATTTCTTCAATCAGTGTTAGCTGGAGGATTTACAGTGCCTCTTTTTACTGAAAGACTTGAGTCTATAATAATGAAATAAACCAGTCTTTAGTACCTGAAAAAATCTTCAACTAGCCATTGTCTCTTTCTGCTGGCCCTAAGTTCTTATTTATTTTTCCTTTTTTTTTCCCCCCCCACAAAAATAGGTGTAGAACTGGAGGGAATAGGCATTAAAATGTACATCCTAGCATTGTTTGTGCTGACCTGGGTTTAACATCTACAAGACTAGGGACAGAAAAGCCTGTTTAATTATCTACAAACATCCAAGAGCTATAGACAAGAACCCCTGTCTGTTGCTTTTAGCTAGTGATAGGGCTAACCCCAGTACTGATTATGGTATTGCAAAATAAAGACCTGCTAGAAAACTAGTTAATGGCATTTTGTTCCTAACCTGTAACCTTGTAGAAGTCTTAATACCTGGAGTTTTTTAAAAATAATAATTTAAGGGTGAAGTGAAAATAATACTTTGGAAGTAGGGATGAAACAATCTCTTCCCTTTTCATCTTTCCCCAAGGACTTACAGGCAAACGCAACCCCAGGCAACTTCCGGAATTCCATAATTGCATTGAATTCCTTGTTAATTGGGCTTTTCTATTGCTATTGAGTTCTTTCTTGAATAATGCCTACTTTATAGTGATTTGTATGCAGACAATAAATGTAGTGATTTAATAGGATGAAGACTGTAGCTCCATATAAAGATATTTAGCCCTTAACTTCCATTTAAATCAATACCTTTGTAAATCTTGTTATAAGTGACTTAAAATTAATATGCATAAAATAGGATTACTATTAAATGTTTAAAGGATAAAAAGAGAATAAAAACACTGTTCTCCTCTGAAAAGTGACTACAAAAATTATATCTTTAGAGTTGCATTGTAATTGTCTCAGTTCCTTGATGATTTTTATGTTATATCACATGTACTTGAAAATAAAGAGTTGGTGACTGTGTGCAGACTCTGTAGTAGTAGAAGTCAGATTTGCTTCATTCCTGCTTAGACTTTATCACAGGTTAAATATCGCCATTTTTCCCCATCTAACTCTTCATGATACCTGTTCCCCCAGTGAGAGTGGGGATAGCAATTTGTTCATGATTCACTAGAAGGTAATTATCCAAGTTACTTTCTGTTATCAATACAGAGATGAGTGGACTAAGAAGGGTGAGCAGTATCTTTTATTCTGAAAGAGCCTGTGACATAATTAATAAAGGAAGTGGAGCTATTGATGTAAAAGGATGTCATTTTGTCCTAGAGTGGATGTTTAGAACTTTTGACTGGTAGAGGAGTGCTGGCAGCAATGCCTTTGTCATCAGGAGCGAGTGTCCATCACAGCTTTCAGATGCTGCCCAAGTAACAAAATTGCCTCTGGTTTGTCATTAACCCACTTATTTGTGCTAGTTTTTGTGCATATCATTATTGAAAAGTTACTGAAATGTTACACAGAAGTCTAATGAGGAAAGGTAGTTTGCTCTCCAATGCAAAAGAAATGTAATGATAAGGACTGGTTCTGGAGTCTAACCATCAGTGGTTGAGGATGGTGGCATGGAGCTGGTGTGGCTGGAGTTCAAATGAAAAGTTTCCCTTACAATACTGCCAGGAAAAGATAGATGAACAGTCATTGGTAATGCTGTTGACTTTATATACACAAAGTGGTAGACTTTCTCAGGGAAACACGATTTTAGTTAAACATAGTGAGACAGGTATTGTTCTGCATTTCTTCTTGTTCTGAACACATGTGGACTGTTTGTCCACTTAATTGCACAACAATAAAGGTTCTGGTTATGCTTGCTTCTTCACCACCACCCCCCACCACCCCCCCCCAAGTAAAACTTATTCCACTTCTGTGTAGAACCTCAGAATAAATGATTATGTACAGTAAATTTTATGAAAGCATAGTAACTACTGTTCAGTTTATCCTTTATACTATGATCAGTTATCCTTCCACTGTTTTTGAATTTACTCGAATTCTCTTTTTAAACTGCTGCAAACTTTTCTGCTATATTTATATGTGAGAATAGAAACTGTTTTATCTATAGTGACCTATACAGTTGCATCAGTCCAGTGGCGCAAACTCAGTAACAGGACTATAGTTTGGACTAGAAAGATAAGTCACTTGACAGATCTTTCTAAACTGAGACAAAAGTTCTCAAAAGTCACAAACAGGCAGGTGGCTATGGAAATGGTGAGAATATGACCCTTTCAGCTCAAATTTACTTGACCCAAATCCTGCTTTTTAAATTAAGATAAACTAGTCTGGCTACATCAGAATGATGTTTATATAACCAAGAGGAAACTATTTTATTAGTGACATAGCCTCTAGGGTTTGCCTATAATTGGACTGATTGACAAGGTTTGCCATTTATCTGTAGACTTCCTTGTTGCTGTTAATTGGTCTGTTTGAAGATTCTCAACATCATGGTCACTAGCTTCCCTTTTAGTGATAAAATGCAAGGCATGTTGACCAATGCTCATGTATGAAATGGTGTTCCATGTGCCAGAACTGTTGTCTTCAGTGAATGAGAGATGCTAGAACTCTCTTTCTGTGTTATCATAGCCTTTTTCAAGTATGTCATTTTGCATTATAAGACCTAATTTCCAGAGTCTATAATTGAAACTATTTCTTTAGTTAGCTTCTTGCTGATCAAGAAGTGTTTAGTGAAACCCTACCGTATGACTCTCTTTCCATACCAGTTTGCAGCGAGGATAGTATGCTGTCAATAATTCCTTGACCTGAAAGAGAACTATCTATTCATTCTAACACTGAATCTGGTAGTTGTGGTTTACAGCTATCATGCTTGCTAACAGAGTTTCTGAAGATTTTGTGCATTACCAACACCCTGAATAGATTATTTATTTATTAAGAAAACTTGCGTTATAAAGTTAGTGAAGTGGTGAAGTAGTAAAGTCAAACAGTACTAGGGTAGCTTCTGGAGCTTGATATAACTGTCCTCTGCAAATACGCTGTGGGAATCTTTCCTTACTCAGTAACACACTTCTTTTCATATTGTCCTTGACCTAGACAGTGAGTGGGTGGAAGAGTCTGATTCAGAAACAGAGAGTGTAATGTGTCTGGTGACCATCACAGGGAAAAAAAAAAAAAAGGGGTCTCATGACAAAGTTTATTAAAGCTCTGGAGGATAAAATTCAGTCCTCTGATTTACTACAAAGTTCACACATCAAGGTGTAAAGTGCATTGCATCAGGTTTTTAAAGATGGTCAGCAATTATTTGTTCCTACTTTTTGTAACCTCAGTTTGTTATTGAATTTACAATGTGCTTGGTATTTATGTCTCCAACTGAAATTTTTGTGAGCAGTGCCTTGACTATATAAAGTGTTGTGTAATACTAAGCCCTCTTAAAAATGTGAACTTGTGTGACCCAAATTAATTATTGACTTTCAGCTTGATTTGGGACAACATTATTCCCTTGAAAGAATTTATTAAGCTTGACTTGAGCAATATTTGTAACATGGTCAAGCAACTGTGATTGCATTGTATGGACCACAGCAAAACACTGCAGTTTTTCTATTAGGTTTTGAATACTACTCTGTAAATGTCTCTCAAATCCACATGTTAGGCAAGGAAATTAACGCAAAATATTATACCACTGCTTGAATAGCTTGAATGTCTGTTCATACAAGGAATGAAGAGAAGTTCCCATGGAAGGATGCTATGGGACTAAGCAATTAGCAGCTGTAGTATATTCAGCACTTATTGAAGAAATTAAAGTTACACAGGCAGGCTAACCTTTGGCATTTTCTGATATCTGTATTACTCACATTAAAGTCTTAATTATGTTCTTCTTGTACTGTGTTTACGTGAAATGTTATAGAAAGGAAATGAACTCTGTGTATTCAAGTGCCCTGAAGAACACAGTGAAAAATATATGCCTTTTATTTTAATCAGATGAACATATTATATATCTGTGTATCGTTTAAGGAAATAATGATAGGTATACATTTTTATTTGTATAAAAGATACAAAAGTTGATACCAGCTACAGGACAAATACTTTAAATCCTTTTTGAATAGCATGGTATAGTATGTCTATTTTTTATAAATTCAATCCTGCCGCATAGTATGTCTATTTTTTATAAATTCAATCCTGCCGCACAGTCAGGACTCTTGGCAAAACAGTGACCTAACAAATTTTAAGAAGCATTTTGGTTATTATGTTTCTTCTGCTTGGAATTTCTATTGAATAGTAACCCCTCATTGTTACTAATTGTCATAAGACGAGAAAGACAAATATATTGTAATTAAATTTCTTTTTTTTCCCTTTTACAGATTTTTTTTTTACAATGCATTCCACTCAGGCCACTGAATTTTGTTTAACTTACCAGGTAAGCAACCATGCATAGTCATAGATTTTTTTTTTTATTTTTGTGCTTTCTAGTTATTAGTCAAATAATTCTAAGAGGCTGGTGTTCTATATTGTTGGAGAAAAACTGAAAAATCTATTAAAAATATGTTCAAAATGATGTTGTAAAAAACAAAAAAAGAGTATATGTTGAAATTTCCAGAGTTCTATAATTTTGCACTAGAAAAAAGACTTTATTTTACGAATGTTTTTACTTTTATTCTTAATCCCTCTTCTGCTTTTCTTTTATTATCTATTTCCCTCAAACTTTGCATTGATATTTATGGGTTTTTTTCCAAAGCCTTAAAAGTTGAGAATTTTGTTGCTGGGTGCTATTGAACTCCCTGTACTTAGCAGGGTATCGGCATTGCAAACAGGATTGTCTGGTGAGATCTCCAAAGATTTTGTTTTAGCACCACAGGAATGGTGCAGCAACACCAGAGTGGCTGCTGGGAAATGGAGATGGCTTTAGAAATTTATAAGTACCATTTCTGTAGACCAGAATTTAGTAAAATGCAATTGTGAAATTAATAAAATTACAGTTAATGATCTGATTTAGTGGGTATTGAAAAAACAGTGCAAAACACCAAATTAGAATCTTGCAATGTGTATGTTGATAGGCTGGCTTATATACTTGTGGAATTCCAGTTTGGCTGTTGTTGTATGCTGTAGATAAATTTTGCAGAAAACAGATTTTTGGTAGTCTTTCTTATTGTTCTGGATTTTATTGAGGAAGTTGAGCAATACAATTTGCATGCAGTAGAGCTTTATTGTTACCCACACCCATTTCAATCATTTTTTGATGCTTCTTATAGTGTGATGTGATACATTGTTGGGAGAGGAAAAGGTGTACAAAATTATTTAAAGGTGCTACTGTGTATGGAATATTTTGTTCACAACACAGACATGGTTTGCTTAGATTTTAGTATTCCATGCTTTTCAATAAACTCATCTTAGCCCTTATAAAAATAAATAAATACAAACAAAATAGCAAATAACAATTTGGTCTTCCTGTGTAAGTCTTTCTCATTTCATGTTGAAAGATTCCATAGCTCTTACACTTTACCAACAGTGTGAACCTCACCTTTATTTTAGATGAGATGGTCTTATCATTTTCTTATCATTCTAATTTTTTCTTGTTCAGTTTGTCTGTGGTTCTGTCAACACCTAGAAAGCTTTCTAGATTTCAGTTCACCAAGGAGAATTTTTTTCCATTGAATCTTCTCCTGAAAATTAGTTTCAAACCTACTAATAGTAATATTTTTATTTCCTTTAGAAACAGATGTAGATTTCATTTAGTGCTGTCTTTTCGATTCCCCTAGTTTGATATTACTGTATTTTCTTAGCAAGTTAATCTGCGATCAGTCTTGCAAGCAGGGAGGGAAGTCTTGGATTAAAAAACATGTAGTGATTTCAAATAATAATCTTGAGGACTTCTCAAAAGCACTTAATATTATAAGATTGTTGGCAAGGGGCAAATGATCAAGGAAAAAAAAATCTGCTTTTTTTTTTTTTTTTTTAATCTGGTCCCCTTTTTATGTATCTTTGATGTGTGCAAATTAGTCATTCCTCCAAGTTTCATTATTCAAACTTGGAGGTTTTCCTGGTATTTTGTTCAAAACATTGCAGGATATAATTAGCAACAATAAATGGATCGGTTAATAATATAATTTTAACAGCTCCTGCAAAAAAAATAGCTGTTAACAACCTCTATTCTTCCTTTTCCTAAATCAAGGTGTCCTCTGAAGAGCTTGTCATGTCACTCACCTTTCAGGTAGAAATTATTATGAAATTGTAATGATTGGATTGATTTGGAATAATAGTAGGTTTATTAATCAATACGAGAAATCTGAGGGAACAAATCATTGTGGTTCAAATAAGAAATTTATTTTAATCTTTTAACAGTCTCTTTCTTCAAGTATCAATAGTAATTTTTCTGAAACAAAGGTCAATATAATTCAGTAAATTCTTTTCAAACCTATCTTTAATAGAGGAAATAATTTTCTTTTGTTGAAAGAACAAATCAGTTGGCTCTCCTTGATCAGGTGGCCTTTAGTATTCACCAACCACATGATTCTCATTGGTTCCTGAGTCTTTTATTCTGACCCACACACTTTCAATCAAACTTTCACAGTGCATGGCTACTCTTCAATGACAGTTCTTCGCATTCTATCCCTTCCCCGATGTAGAGGGTGATGTCTCTACCTCTCCTTCCTGGTCTGTTGTTTCTGAACAGCTTGTAGCCATCAATAGCCACACTCCAATCATGGGATCCATCACATCAAGTTTCACTGATGGCAACTACGTAGCTCTGCATTCTCTTTGTTTTTCTTAAAGGAAAATATGATTTTTGGTAATCTTTTGAAAAAAAAAATACAGACCTTAGGAACAATAGGTTCTAATGCATGCGGAATACTCTGTGTCTTGGTTTGTGCTATGTCTGTAGACCTAGGAAACTCTAAACATATAGAGCCTCAAGCTAACCAACCAATGAAAATATTTTTAATACTCTTTGTGCTAAGATCAGACACTTACATTGTTAGCATACACAGATCTAGACTTCAGTCTTGGAACTACATCCAGACAGAGAAAGTCTTTGTTTTCAGACAAGACAGATCTTCACAGATCTTCATATAAGCACAGGAGGCCACTGGCAGAGTCAAACTATCAGCAAACTTGCTATCCATTTTCCAAAGTGTGATAATTTCATTACTGCTTCAGCTGTTGGATGTGAATATAAAATAACCTCTCCTTTCACACTCTCTTTAACTTTCTAGCCTTAGTAGTCACAAAGGAAATTCTCAAAGACTCATTCTAACTTCAGACTCCTGGGTATTTCTAACAGTGTTTATGAAACCAAAAATATCCAAGACTCAAAAGTAAGATGAAAGGTTTTTTTTTTTACTCAAATCTCATCATTTATGGAATATCCCTATGATTGTTACTACAAGGAGAAAGAAGGTTGAAAAATAGTGTCATATCTAATTATTCTAATTTAAACAATTTGAAAGCTAGTATTTAAGGCAATTGCCTATTATGCCTTTGATCTTCATTCTACATCTTTGTGTTCTCATAAAGAAATGCCAAATGAAACATAAACTAATGGTTATATGAAGCAGACTATGTGAGTATTTTCGGAAAAAAACATCTAACAAATTGGAATCTGCAGAGTCTCAAATTTACTTTTAAAAATTAGTCAGACATACAAGAATAGGATGGTGTATCCAAAATATTTTTTTCCCAAATACCTCCAGACAGTAGTACATCAGAAGTTACAGGAACTGTGAACTATGAGCATCATTTTGGAACAGTGGAGCTATAAGTATTGTGGCTCTGGCACTTTCTCAAGATTAATAACTCAATGAGATACTTGCTTTATGTTTTACAGTATCTTAAAAACTGTCATATGTCCAAAGGCTTAGTTTTAAGTAGTTTTTCCTGGAACATTTAAGAGAAATTTCATCTAAATATACTAACAATGTTATTTTGTAGTTTGAACTGTTATCTTCAGGAAGTTATACTTATTAGTATGTCTTATGCCTGAAGTTATTTTCTAATTTTTTCCTAATGTTTATAAAAAAACCTCAGGTATTCTACAATTGTCTTGTGATTTCTTAACAATTCCATTTTTCTAACCATTTCTGGGATTTTTGCATAGTATTGACAGCTTTGTTTTCTGGTCTATCAGAATGCAAATAAACAAATATGAAAATTGTAGGAAGGATGAGGGGAAAAGGTTTACTGAAAATGAGATAAAATATTTTCCAAAATTTTTACACTTGCCCTGTTGGAAACATCAGCAGCTATAAAAAAATTAAAGAAGTTAAATTATAATGTTCTGTGTACCAATTCTCTTTTGAGAGTATTTTTTGCATTCATAACAGAACCAGACACATTTGCTTTTTTGGTCTATTTCTATTGAATAAGAAACACCATCTTTTTAAAACAGAAAAAAATTACAGCTGATATTTCACTTGTATCTAATGATGTGCTACTTGGGAAAAAGGGGCAAATGCAGAATAGAGATATTAAAAAATATGCTAGGAAGTACATAACATCAAGGATTAAGGATGTAAGTACTCTTAGTTTGCATATATTTATGCATGGATGTCTAGTACGTACATAACAGGCATTATCCAGAGGAAGAAGAATAACTGAAGAAAGGATATATGTGGGGAAAGAATGGAGGGTGTCTTGAGGCATCCCATCACATTACAGAACACAGTTTCCTAGGACATGATTTTCTGGGGCTTTTTCAGTTTTTCCCTAGAAACTGATGTTTCTTCACATCTGTCTTGGTTGTTTTCATTTTGAGTCACTTACTCAACTGAAACTCCAAGTGTCTGTGATAGAGACATGAAAGTGTGCTAGACTGGGGCTTTTGAATGTACAGATGCCAGACACATTAGGAGTGACATTGTAAAATTATTATGCACACACTGCAATTTAAAGGATAATATTATGCAAATATTCCTAAGCATGACACATTAAAAGGTAGTTACAGTTTAGACATATCCATTAATATTTTCCCTCGAATACCAAGTACTTCTTCCCACCTGCCATATCTTCCATGTTTTCACTTGCTGTGATGGTTAGGTGTCATAAAGCTGTCATAACGCTGTGACTATGCTTTTTGTTTAGTACCCTGCATGATCTGCATTTATATTGTGCTCAACATTTTCCAAACAGAACACAGACTTCAAACTGTACCAAAAAGACACATTTTTAATAAATATTTCTTCCTCTGGGGCAGATTCTGAATTGCTTTTGCTATATCTAGCATCCAGCATTACTATGTTTTCCCCCTAAGCAGTATATCAGAAAAAAGCTTCATGGTTCATATAGAGTCCTACTTCCACTCTCACTTTGGACTTACATTTATATGTATGATGGTGTCACTTTGGAAATGAGGCAGTGATTCTAGGTGCTCAGAGTTTGATGGTGATGATATTTAGCTCTCTAGTCACTTCAACCACTAATTTAATACCACTGTTAAATGAAAATGGTAAATATCACCCTCCCTGGAATTTTACCAACGAGTTAGTCCATACCCCCATAATCACTTGTACTGCAATTTTAGAACTTTGACTCTGCTGTTTTATGTTGAGAAAAAGTAGCCACAGTAATAATAAAAAAAGTGTCAAGCACAATTAGGTCATATCCTCCTATTACCCACCCCTGCCTGTCTCTCATAGATACATACTTCATGTTCAACTTACTTTTCGAAAGTTTTCCGTTTTTAACATCTCTATTTAAATACTGGAATTCTACACTTTACAACTAAGCAAGGAGATGAATTGCCAAAATCAATGACCAGTCAGAGCTTTTGTTGGATCTTGGTAGCATTTGAAAGTCAATGTTTTACTCTTCTGATCGTGGCTATTTATTAATCCCATTGTACCTGTGCTCTGAAGTACTATGATTTCCTTTCCTCTATCTGGAGAAATGACTGAAAAAAGTTTTTTTGAAGAAAACTTTTGACAGGTCAGTTTCTTCTAGTTTGTTAGGTGGTGCAGAGTCTTGATAATTCCTTTATACATAAGCAGCTGCATATTTAGTTTCTGAGTCTTACTGAAGATTTGAAAACCTGCTTCTGTTGTAATACAAGCCTTGCCTTTTGGGTGAGTGGTAACAGGAAAGATATGATCAATATGATCATATCTTAGCTGATAAGGGTAGGAGAGGCACATGAAGATCCATGTGTTTAACATACTTCCCTGAATAGTTCCCTCCTCTCCAGCCATCCCTCACATGGCCTTAGCACCACCTGTGAATTTTACCAGTGAAGGTACTTATTCATATGAGTAGTCCTGTTATTTTCATAAGTTTAAATTAAGAGTTTACATTTATTGTGAAGTACTGAATATTATTCTTCATATTCTGTTCACAAGTATGGAAACCATCATTCTAGTCTCCACTTCACAGAATCACAGAATTGTTTAGTTTGGAGAAGACTTTTTAAGTTCATCGAGTCCAATACATTTGCATTCATAAAGGCAAATCATATAAAGACAATTAGAGTCTAAAACCACAACACTGACAATTGTATTGAAGAAGAAAATCTAATGGCAGTGAAAGTCAGAAATGTTACTTAGAAACTTAATAAATTAACCAATAGGCTTGTCTATAACATTGTATTAATAATGCATATATTCGTAATGGCAACTTTACGAAAATATCATTAATGACATCATAATTTAAGCAGGATTAATACCCTCTTACATGCCTGAAATTTTATCTCGTGCTTGGATTTTATCTCTAAAATGAACAAAATAAATTTTATGGAGAACTGTTATTCTGTACAAAATGGTTTCACATGTACGCTTATGGTCCTGCTCATTCTAGGAAAAAACCAAAATTAAATAAAAAGCACAAGCTGCACTAGAAAAAGGAAAAATTGCTATAAAATCACATAAAATTATACAAGTTCAAACAATTTTAAAATGCTTATATAAGATTATTGCAATTATGTAAAAAATTAATAGAAATATACCGGTCAGATATAGGTGAAATGTTATTACTTTTGATAAAATTTTAACATCTGATATCTTGATCCAGCAGAATGCTAATTTTTTTGTTACATATCTAGTGATGTTCCCATGTTTGTACTCCAGTTAGAAAGCAGGACTCTTTAGGAATTGATATCAGGAGAAGCTGAAAATTTATAGAAATCTTGACAATTTATTATATTTGACATTTTGAAAAGAGAACAGCAAAAAGGAGTAAGGAAGTGTTTTGATTAGGTAACTTTCCAACAGGAAAAGGTAAATTGAAGTAAGAAGGAGCAAGTGGACAAACCTAATCCAAATAACAAGGAAATTAATTAAACCTTATCTTAAAATAAACAGTATCTTTGTTGTTGAGTATTTGAATGGCAATTAAATATTCCTAAAAGTTATACAATATTATCAGTATCATAGACTTGATTATACAGCATGAAATAATTCATGTCAGCCATGCTGTCATTTAAATAGTACATCGCAGATGTACTCCTGGGAAATAAGTTCCCTCAAAGCACAGAAATCCAAATTAGGAGAGAAGATAAAAATGAACAGTGAAGTACTTCCACATAGGCTATCATATTGCTCTTCTCACCACGTGAGGTTACTTTCTGGTAATGCATTAAACTATGAGAATAACATCTGTTACCTAGTGCTCTGCTGTTAGATGATGATTCCTATAGACATGGTGGAAGGATGAATAGGGAAGTTGCAAAACCTTTCTTAAATAATACTAAATTCTGAATGTGGATTTTTTAAATAAAAGAGGAGGAAAGAACAGTAATTATGAGACTGATACCAATTAGGTGAAAGAGAACACATTTATAGGTGTTGGCTGACAATGCAAAGACTTTTGGAAGTTAAGGCTAGTAAGGGGTTGCTGTTTGACCCATGAAGGTAGGTATTTACTTCAAGGTCAGTTAAAAATGTATCTGGCAGACTGTTGAAAGGTACAACAACTTATAAAAAAAGACCAGATTTTATTTTTTTTACTACTGGATTTTAGTCTATCTAATATTTAACTTGGAAAGGAACGAAGTTCCCAAAATATGGTATCTTTATAACTCTTATGTGAGGTTACTCCCAGGGCAGAAGGACTTTTAGAGAATGACACTTTAGTAAGTGTTGCTGTGCCAGGCAAGATTTGCCAGTACCTGAGCAACCTTCAACCTCATGTTCTAATTAATTGGGGGAGATACACAGAAAACTTTCATTCAGAATAGACTAAGAGAGCATTAAAAGAAGAACAGTCAAACGAAGTTAATCTAAAAGGATTAAACTGTGTTCAGTACACAGAAAAAAGCAAGAAGGTGAAACTATACAGAGTCAGGAATTGAGAGGCATCTAAAAATAAACACATGCTAGAAGAGTCTGGGGTAAAAAAATACCAAAGAACAATTGAGTCTTTCTAAAAAAAAAAGTCTTTCTACCAAATATAAAAGGAATTTTATGGTATTTCAGAAACATCTGCAATTCTGATGTGTTTTTATGTCAGTATCTGCAGGAAGGTCCAAGAAAGTCCTGATTTTAAGGTAGTTGTTTAAATGAATTAAACAGTTTCAGACAAAAATCCTAAGTGTATATATTTTAAATAGCTGTGCACAATACGTGTTAAAGAAATGCCCAGATAATTCAATGGATGATTCTTCATCAATATCAGACTTCAAAATATCTTGATCATTTAATTTCAATTCATGTATGACATCTTGTAATTCTGTTATCTGCAAAAATCCAAAGCACATTGAGCACAGCTTCTCCTTGCATTGATTTTGTTTTGTGTCACAGGTTATTTTGTAAGCGCTGCAACTGTCTTTCTCATGGCCATTAAACAGTTCTGAGGTATGAGAGATGGCAAATGGATATTTAATATTGCAGTTTTTTCTTTTTGAATTTCTAGTATTTATCCTAATATACACTTTAATTCAGAAAACAGTTCAAGGCTTGAATTTGGATCCAGTTTATGCTGAATAATCTTGTTTTCAGGAATTCTGGGAAGGCAAGGCTACATAATTTCTTGTTTGTAATAGACATTTTTTACTGCTTTGAGATGTGATATGTAGGAGTTCAAATAAGCAATTTGTAACTTTTAGGGGGAAAATATCAATGCTAGCTTAACTCAGACTACAGGCAGACAAGGTATTCACATCTGGGCATCCTATCAATGGAGAGATGCCTCTGTTGTTAAGGAATGGGAACTCACAGCATGATCTCACCTGAAACTCTATATGAATGCTGCCTAAACATTTTTGCAAACTTTATGATTCACATTGCACAACTTGGCACTAGAAACGGAGTCAGTTTTCTTGAAGAGCAGAACTCTTTAGTTGCAGCAATTTATCAATTATCCTTCTTCTCACGGAGAGAGTATTTGATCAGTAGTGGTTTCTTACAATGATGGGGACAATACCACAAGCAGAAATAAAAGGGACTGCTTATCAGCTAAATAACTCTGACTTTATATAGCAGCAACAGATCCCTACTAGTCTCTACTACATCCTAAGCTATAGAGCCTAACTCCAAAGGAATCCTCATGACAGAGGTAAAGAGTATGAAAGAGGTGAAGCATTTAGTTTGTCATATACTGTAATCAAGAAAGCAATACGTGCATCTCACTGCCAGGCAATATTTTCACAAGGATTCTTTGACTATCTATGTGTCTGTACATACACATACACTGTAATATTAACAGAGAGGGTCAGGATGGGCCATACACCTGTAGAATAGGAATTACTGTTGGTAACTCCTTCCCGAATACCAAAGTAAATAATGATCTTTGTCACATCACATTGACTCAGACAAAAAGTACTGAATTTTGGGAGGAAGTTGCCAAAATAAAGAAATTAAATAGCTTTTTGTAAACAAGTTTCCTCTGGGGAAAAAAAAAAGTTTTCAGAAGAAAATTACAAGAGAAGGTCTGAATGAAATATTACTGTGTGATAAAGTATTTTTTGGCAAAAAATGTTATTTCCTATAAGAAATTTTGTTAACAAATACTAATTCTTATGATTTACATTATGACTGACAATGCATAGGTTTGAGGGCAAAGCACTACTTGTACTAATTTATTTAGACTGTTGGGTCATCCTGGACTCTTTGCTACACATTGAGGCATTCGTGTATGTCCTGAACAAAAAAGATTGTTGATACTATTGAAGATAGATGAAAATGGACAAATGGGGAGGAAGTTCAAGGAAATAAGTTTTAGTAGACACTATTCCTGGTGAAGCAAACCTTTTTTCCAGGTAGATAAGGAGGTAATTTATTAAGAGTTTCCCCCACCCCATATATATGCAAAGAGCCATTTGGCTATTTATTTGAAGCTGCTACCAGTTTTCAATAGATACCAGCATAACATAATTGGTTGGATGATGACATATTGGTGGGTGTTTTGGTTCATCTTGATGTTGTGTGCTAATATTTTGGATCATCTCAAAAGACCTCAATAAAGTAAAGTAGTTTAACTGCGATAGTTTTTTAGGTTTACATAGTTAAACCCAATATCTGCTATAGGTGGCTTTGTTTTCTAGGCTCCCACACTAAACAAAGTTCGACATGCTTGCTTATAGTGTTATGGGTGATTCACCTAATTTCAATGAGAAAGCTAACTGTAGTGAGGATGACTACAAGTGTAAGACTTTGCATGATAAAGACTTAGATCCTCTCCCAGAGCATGGAAATAAAAGATTCATAACTGGACATACTGGATTAAGCACATGGTTACTGCATACTTTGTGCTTACATTCTATCAAGTATATATTGTTCAAATTCATATAGGAAATTGGCATTCCTTGTGAAGGTTTGTTTCTTTTAAATTCACAATTTCATGACTGTTATTAATTCTCTGAGGGCAGAACTAGATTCTGTTTGCAGAACTTTAACTGCATTTTAACTAAGGGGAGAGTTTTCTACATATTGCACTCTGCTTCTCCCCTGCTTGATAAAACCTATGCAGAAATGCATTCCAGAAATTGGGTTGCTTGGTTTCATGCTCTACAAGCAACAGTAACCATAGTGTTTTAGAAAAATACCTTTTCAGGAAGCAGATATGTAATCAAATATAGTCCAACAAAGTCGTGCTGAATGAACCATCGGTTAACACATTGAGAGTAATGTATTTGTAGATTAAATGGTTAGTAACATGTAATTTCCTGTTACAGTCAGAGAAATATAAAAAAAGAAGGCAGGAGAATATCTTCAGAAGCATCCTTTCACATACACTGATGCTGCCTACCCTTTTCAATGTACCTCATTATGGATGTCTTGCGACAAGGTTATAAAACAGACTTTTCAACAGTCAAGTCTTTCTACAGAGCAAACCAGACAGTTCCTTCCACTTAGACTGTGCACATTATGTAGATACTCCTGAGCCACTGCAACAATTAATGCCTCCTAGTTATTAAGTCAGGATGTGCACAGTAGTGATCAAAAAGCATAATATTCATATTAGATCACTCTTGTTCAAAGGTTGCTTAACATGTTGTTGTTATAGTTTAAAAAAAAAATAGATTCTTGTCTCTGATCCCAAAGAACAAGGTGTTACACAAATTTAAGGAAAAATCCTTTAATGTCCTTAAGTCCATACGGCTGATGTAAACATTTACTACTAGGTCAGAATTCAAGCAAAATTCTGAAAAAAGACTGAAGGACTCTTGTCACAATTTGAAACTAGAAATAAAGGTTTTCTGCTTACTACCAGGAAAGATAAAAACGCCTTCTATGTACATGACCCATGCTGGTTCTCTATAATCTCTTTTATGCTGCTCAGACATTAAGTATTAGGAATTTAAAATGAGCGAATAGCAGACTGTGCTATCTGCCTTTTTTTTTAATGGTTCAGCATATTCCAGGTTCTCCAATAATCATTCTGTGCTTATTTGTAATGCATTACTCTTTGTAGAACTATGCAAAGACAGAACTTCGACTGTCAAGTGTAAACTAGAACCATCTCTTAAGCTCAAGTATATTTTCAGCTTCACTCTGGTATATTGAATATATACACTCTGAATATTGGCTGTGGTGCAACTCCTGTCTCCCCAGAAAGAAAACAATATTAATATTAAATTCAGTGTTACATATTCACTGAGTCAGCAGATATATGTGAAATCATGAAATTCCATGAGTTGCTGTGAAGTCACAAATCGTATGATTTCATGTGTCATTAATAAATCTGTCCATTGCTGAACTCCTTTATTGAATATGCACACATAATATTTGGTATTTATGTTCGTTTGTAGGTTTTCAGGATTTTCTGAGAAAATGTTCTTGATTTTCCTGAGCAAATCTTTGGGCAATGATTCTTTCTCTCTAAGAAGATTTCAATTGCAAATATTTTCTCCAGTACAGAACTTAATACTGATCTTGATTAATTATGTCCAAGTAGCCAAGGATTTGGTATCTAACATACTTAAATAATTGCAAGAAAGGTAGTCTCAGTGCTAAGTTGAGTGCCCTGTGCTTGTAAGCTCTGAAAAGTCTCATGGAAGACAGTCTGGTTACATGCAGGCATATTGCCGAAATGTGTAGGACAAAAACTAAAGAAATGCCCTTGCGTGATTGCACAACCACAATTTCACATAGTGTGGGACTACAATATGATAAGGATTTTGAGTTATGTATGCTCAAAATCTTGTGAAAAGAAAACCAACACAGTAAGTGTTGCTTTACTCAGAACATGAGTTTTCCATTATTCCTGTGAGTTATTGCTTCCAAACAACACAATGTCTCTTCTGTGATGACACCAACCAGCCATACTGTGCCTTTTTTTTTTTTTGTTTGTTTGTTTGATTTTTGTCATAAATATGGACTCATTGAAAAGAAAGCTGCTTGCATTAACACAATTTCCTTCTGGAAAAGTGCTTTGTGGAAGATCCTGCCTAGACATTTTCAACAATCAAAGTTCATTTTTTTTGTATCTTAAATTACTTTTCAGGCCTCTAACTTATATTTAATGTGCAAATAGCTTCCCTCCACACAATCCCACAATCTGTAAGTTATATATGCATACTGGAAGCAGGATTTAAGATCCAGAGTTCCCTCTCCCCTATCTTTGATCATTCATAGCCTGCTCAATCTTCCAAAAAGGTTTCATGACTTTGATCTCCTGTACCATCATCTCTAAGTTGTTCATGTTATCTGCAGATGTTGACTATTTTGATATGTAGGTTTTACTCACAATATTATGCCAATTCAAAGTGAAAAAAACTGAGAGAGTAGCTATTTGTACTAAAAGGAAGTCAAAATGTAGAATACATACTTAAGAAATTTTAATCTGCAATGTGTTAATTGCTCCAATGCAAAAGTACTTAAAAATCCAGATTTGAAGGTTTTTACTGTTTGAAGTGAGGTAATTTGCAGACTCAAAAATCCACAGTAGGGAAATTGAAAAGTGAGATATAGAAAACTCTTTCCTATCCAGTTTTAATGAGTTTTGTTTCAAAACTAATTCATCTTTAGTCTGCAGAATACAAAAGCACACTTACATTGGGCTATAATGCACTTGATCCTTCTTTTCACCTTAGAATTATGACCTGACTAGGGTTTTTTTTGCCTAACAGATCTCGACCTGCTAAGAATGCACAGCAAATTGCATGCACAAGCCCCACATTTTTGTAGTTAAATTACCAAAATGAGTGGGGTGTCTTTAAATAAGCGTACATGTATACCTGCCTACAAAACATTTGGATGTTTTGGAAAGTACTGTCCAGAATTGTGTGAATGTAGGGACCTAAGGATGTGTGTAACTTCCTTCCTGATATAATTAAGAATGTTTAAAATATTTTTTTTTTCTCTCTTTGCCCATGAGAAGTGAGCTGTGACATACTGAAGTGTGAAACTGTAGTCCGTTATAGCAGCTGGGGGATAGGTGACAGAAAGCACATGTTCTACAGAAGGCTGCTTTTGGGTCAAGGCAGATAAGCAAAATGCTCCTCTTAGATAACATTACATAAAATTTTAAGTTCTGAGCAGCCAGGATTCATACAGGGTTGTAGGGGAAAGGTATGCAGTAAAACCCTAAAAGCTGTTTATTACTGACTGAGAAGTCAAGGGTACATGGAATGCCCTTGTAGCACTCTTTTTATGCCTGGTTTTATTCAGGTCAAGAACAAGTCCTAGAAAAAATAACTGGGTCTGGAGGACCCTTACTATGCAACCTGCTGGACAGTAGGGAACAGGAAGCCCTCTGCGCTTTCCATTGAGTTACATCTGTGCCATCCCAAACCCATGACATTTTTATTCTGAAGCTTGAGAGAACTTCACTTGTGATGAAGTTGTTCCCTATGTATGAGGGGAACATATGTGTGTATGTAACTCAACTAACACTGAAGGAGGGCACTGGATTGTGAGTTACACTGGGACAGATCTAGGCACTATGCATGCTGCTAAAACAGGAATTGATAAAACAGTTTAGGTCTTCGATTCTGGCTATACTTGTCCTTGTTTTGAAGAGGTGTTAGGGAAAGAAGTTGACATTGCTTTATTTATCACAAGTAGAAAAATTTGTTATTTACTCTCTTGATAGCTAATTCTCTGTGTTTACTGTACTCCCACTCTGGTGAACAGGAACTGGATCAAGATATCTTCAGATTTTAGTTTTCAAAGGTAGTGGTCAAGTTGGTGAAAACTGTGTAGGTGGTGTTTAGAAGTTACCTAGTTCAAGGTAGTACTTATTATTCAGTGCAGTGTACTTAACACTGAGCAATGTCAGGTATTCTATGCTTCATAGAGTAATGATAAATTGTCTATGGGAATAAATTAATCTTTGGTGTCTGTGGCTCTAGAACTGGAAAAACGCATCTAACTGCCATGCTACATTTTGAAAAGTGACATGCTAAAAGCTGTTACATTTGAGGAAAAGTAGGTGCTTCAAATTTTTTCATCTGAAGAATAGTAATGATAATACTCATGTTGTATTATACGATATGATAATGCTCAAATGTTATATTTACATTTAGACTTGCAAGAGGCAAATAAGGTAAAGATAATGTGTTTTTTCTATGTCTAAGAATTGGTGCGAGTTACAGGATTGAATGTTGTAGCTCTTGATCTAAATGTAATGTTTCTGGAGTGACAGTCCCTGTCTGAGGCACTGTCTTGTTGTTTGTGGAGAGGGCATCACATCTTTTTGTGCTTGAATGATCACAAATAAAACCTAATATTTTTAAGAAACATTGAATAGCGATACAGCCTTGCTTTTGCTTCGGCCTCGCTATGGGCCAGCCCTCTTCTTGCACCTCATCCATGCTGCTCATTCTACCACAACTGCACATCCCTGGGAAGAACAGAAGGGTGGCTCCTGTTTGCAGTGAGTGAATTCTTTATACTGTGGGATAGTTGTTGGAAAAGGCTCATCTGAATTTTCAATAGCTGTTTCATTTAATTATATTTGCATCCTTTGCTATTTATGATTATCTGAACTCTTCAGGGAATAGATGATCTTAAAACATTTGTGAAGAAGGCTTTTCTTGTGTGAACAAAAGTATTTACTGTGCATTGCTCAGGTTTTGTTGCTATTTATTTTCAAAGATTTTCTTTCTTCAGTAGCAAAACAGAAAGAAGGTTGAGAAGTTCAAGCATCCAACCATACAGCCAAAATGGCCTAAACTTAAACAGCTTGCAGATAACAATGTGAAAAGTTTAGAGAAGAAGGAACTCAAAACAAGATTGTTCATAAAAAGTTCAGAAAGAGGAAAATTACAGTTAAATGTATGATGAATGACATCCCTGGCTCTTAACCACAGAACATCTTGCTTAAGTCTCTTAATTTGGTATGCTAACCTTAAGGAAGAAAAGAAAAAAAGAGAAGGCACAGTACTATTTGAAGATAAAATGGATGTAGCAAACGGATGATAAATTTTCCTTTGCATGAATTTTACAAATAATTTTTGACATCTCTATATATTAAGATCTTTGAGAGTATGGTTTGCAGAACAAGACTATTTTATTGTGAGGTGTAATGCACTGCAATACCTTAGAGTTATTGAGAGATATGTAATATATACAGCCCTTTCATTTCCTCTTAATTTTGTGTTTTCAACTTTTAACTTGTAGTAACTACAGTGGTGTCCTTGCTAGTTTTATTTTTGCATTCAAGAACAATCATGAAAGTGCAGTATTTCCCTTCTTCTCTCTCTCTCATTCTCCCTTCATTCTGAGAGCATTGCTGTATTTCTTTCCTGTTCTTTCTCACCTTTTCTCTCGTTTCTTGTGTGGGTTGCTACTGCTGAAGGAAGGCTTTTTCATTTCCAGTTAGTTTGCCAACAGCCCGTTAAACTAAAAAGGTTGTCCTACTGGTTGTGCTGTGCGAGCTCTGTACAGACATGGAAACTATACTCAGCTGTGTGCAGAAACTACCAGCCTAGCCCAGGTTTCCCGTGCTTTTTCCCCTCCCCTTCCTGCCTCCTGTGTGGAGGAAGGATTTGTGCCCTCTTCTCCAGTGGAGAGGTCAGTCTTATGCAGTCTCCGTCCACCTGGCCTTCCTGCCTCCTCCAACTGCAAATGAACAGGGCCAGGACCTCTCGCAGATATATCTTTTTTACTCACTTTTTGTCGCCCTTGTATTAGTTCATAGGAAAAGGACTCTGAGATTCATCTACATCTCTGATTTTTGGTGGGCACATGTGCTAATGAATTTGTGAACAGCTTTTTAACATCCTTCTTGAATATTAGTGAAGTGAATACTCATTATTGAGGGCTAGCCACACATTGAAGTGTTTTCCATGCAGGAAAAGAAAAATGACTGCATAGGATTCTGTGCCTGTTGTCCCTCAAAACTGCTGGTCAGATTTGCCCAGCTCAGGCTGCCTGTTATTTGTAAAGAGTGGCAAACATCTTTCCGAGATCTGAAAGTCAAGCTGTTCCCTTGTCCTTGTCACATACTGTCACTGATAATAATAGTAGTAAACTTGAACAGGGTATGGATTCATTGTTGTTTAGTTGGAGGTTTCTACTAAATTCTAAATGAAGCCATTGTTTTTCATCATGGTTCAAAATGCACCTGGGTTTGTGCATTTCACCCCATGTTAGTGGTTCCTCTGAATCCGCTGATGTACTGTGGCCTAAACATTTTTATGATTAATGGTAAAAGGTAAGGTCGAATGAACCAAGCTTAAGTCTCACATGACCTGTTAGAAGAAAGAAATAACTCTGTTTTAATTGACTCAAATCAATAAGAAAACTACTAGAAAGATAAAATCAGAATCTCAAGTTTATGTGTATACATTTGAATTGGCTTTCTGAGTGTTATAAACCTGGGGAAATTAATTTTGTTTTAAATAATCTCAAAGAGATTGATTGTCTCATGGACATATCAAGTTACTCGTGCCAGACAGCTTCCACCATTTGACCATAGTGGGGCTTATCCTGGGAGCGCTGATTTGTCAGTCAGAACAACGTCGCATACATTTTCTGAATTTGTGCCCAGCACCTCCTCTCAGCCCCTCACCACTGCTGTGTCATGGTGGCTGCTCCTTCTCCTGGTCCTCTAGGCATCATCCTTCATCATCCAGAGAGGCTTCCACAAATACTTTCATCCTCCCAGCCATGCCTGAGCTCCTGAAAGCCCAGGTGCAGGCTACTGAGGTGTGCCAGGGAAAGGCAGGAGCTGCCCCATGCCACCAGTCTGCTACCTGCACAGCCCTAGTCCCAGGTGGGGGTGCAGCCAACTTCCCCAGCCTTTTGGCTGGTAGACAGACCCAGGACCTCCCTCCCAGGGCTGCACTGCCATCATAACTGTCTTCCTTTACCTCAAAGCTCCTGTTTTCACACTTCCTTCCTTCAATAATGAACATTCAATTTCCTCCAGGTAAATAAAATGAAACTGGAAAGAACTATAAAACAAAACATAAAAGTGGCCGAGCTGAAGAGTTACTGCCAGCGGTGTCCCTGGAAATGGTCTTTCCTGTCCTCCCACTGTGGTTTCTAGCCTGTTGTCTCCCACTTTGTTTACTCTCCCTTGCCAGTTTTCAGCTTTAAGCTCTTTAGCATGCAACCTCTCCTTCGAAGGAACATTTACACAGATGCTAATAGGTAGAGAGGCTACTCCCATGGTTCTGCTTTTATTAATGGGAGGATCAGAGTAATTGCCACATTTTTAATATCTCTTTTGCAGTAGCTATCAAACTTCATGGTGTGAGAAACAATGAGTTTTCATTTGTTCACAAGCTGGGCTCTGCGACAAATTCTGTAAAGGTTTTTGGGTGCCAGGAGAGTGTGTTTGCTCCTCAGTAGATTACATGATATTTTCACTTGGAAGTGATATTTTATGTGACATTTTTCTTTAGAACAATAGATGGGTAAAATTGAAACTTCTGATCTGTAGCAGGAGGATTATATCCATTGCTCAGTCTGCTTAATAACTCACATGTTTTATAAATACTACCCGATTGAATCTCTTCATAAAATCCTGATTAAATGCATTTTGAAGAAGGGAGGGTTCTGGCTGGTCTCAAATGCGCTGGTCTGCAAACTTGTAGACCAGCTGTCCTGCTCACTAGTGAGGATAAGAGGGCTCAGATGAAGGGGTTTGTGCTGCTGGAAGAATAACCAGCTTTCTCAGGAGACTGCTTTGATGAAAATTGCAGCAATATTGCATCCCCACTATTACTAGTGGTTATTGCCACACACGTGTAATAATTTGTGCTAGATAAAATCAGGAGGTAATAAAGACAGGTAAAAAGAAGAGATGAGAGATCTGCTGTGTACTTTTCTTTCTCTTTTTTTTTTTTTTTTCCTTTTCTTAGGTGACAGAAATGTCCAGGGGATGCTGCATTAACTCACAGAAAAGCCAGTGCTACATTAAATCAGAAAACTTGTATTATACCAAGTGCTTTATTTTCAGAATCATTGCAGTATGTTATAAGGGAAAGTTGCAGACTAGGCGTGTTTACTAGACCTTTAATTGCTACATTTAGGAGAAAGGCACTTTTTTCTCCCCCCTCTCCCTTCTTTCCTTTTAATGACAAGAAGCCAGAGTTTGCTGTGCAAATGAAGCAGGCTTTGCAAGAATTAGATTCACTTTGGACGACTCTTCACATTCCTAGTCATCATTGCACTAGGCAGCACAATTCCATCTCTGGCTGATGGGCAGAAAAAGTGGGCAGACTGCCAGGTAGACGTTTCCATGGCTCCCAACCCCCAAAGGTGATGTGTTTTTCAGCTAATTCAATGAAGAGTGGGCTGAACTTTGGGTATAAACTAGACAATAGCTCCCTTTGCAGTATCAGCGGAACGGTTTATGGGAATGCACTCCACATTTGGCAGATCATCATGTGACCTCACGGCTGAGATTTTGTGATGGTGCCAACGGAGACTTGGAAAGCAGCGCCCATTCTGACTTTTTTTTCCTCTTTTCTTACATGGCTCAGAAAATGGTGGATCTTAATACTTGACTTTAGCCAGACTCAGCAAGCGATTGAGCTTTGAAGCACAACTTTGCCTTTATTCTGGCTTTTTTGGCACACCACCAGGAGGCTGTCCCTTTCACGCCTGATGAATTCTGCTTCTTATCTCCAAATAGAAAAAAAAGAAAGAATGAAAATATAAGCAGAATATTTATACTTCATAATTTGATTTTAAAGCTATCTGGTTTTTTTTATTATTATTGCTGATCAGTACTTTAGAACAGTTCTCCTGAGTGTCTGAAGGATAAAAGTTGTTGCTTTTTTTTTTTCTGGTCGGTTTGGTTTGGTTTTTTTTTCCTTCCTCATGTTTAATGAACAGGCATTTGAACTGGGCAAACAGGGCGACAGCATCGAATATGAGATCATTGCAGCATAGTGTAGCAAACTGGCATCCTGCCTTTTCACCACTTTGCTCCGGCAGATTTGTGCAATCCCCATTTATAAAATCGACTCAGGGACGAGGTGAATTTTCTGGTCTTTCCCCACCTCTAGTCCTGTGCAGGCAGTTGCGGCAAGGATTGGTGCAGTTTTTGCGCAGTGCTTTGTGCCTGGAATTCTGAGAAGAGCAAGAGAAAGTGAAGACAGGCATCCTGGTCTTCTTCCGAGAAAGAACAGGAGCCCTAAGAAGAAGAAACAAATCTGAGTTTGTCCTACATACAAGAGTGCAGAAAAAAAAAGTGACTCTCCTGCTTCCAAAAAAAAAAAAAAATCTGGCATGTTTCACTACAGAGACATCAGGATGTGTTAGAGCTTCTTAAAATAGTGTACCAAAATGAGCCTAGGAGATCGATTCTTTTAGTAAAAAAAAAACCAAAAACCAAAAAAAAGAAGGAACGAATTATTGTTTTGATTTTTTTTTTTTCATTGTTGCTCATATAACAGTATTTGGCACTGGGTGAAAACGTACCTTTCATATCAGGTATAGCTTCATTTTCTTTTTTTACTCTTTTTCTTTTTTTTAAAAACTGTTTTAAACATGTTGTTTTGCCACTAAGTCCTTGTGTATTAATTTTAAAGTAGACAGCTGTTCACACTTTTTAAAACTAACTTTTTGTGTGTGTGTTTGATCTAATTCTGCTAAAAATAAAAAGTAAACAAAAAATCGAGAGTCTATAGAAATAAATGGTTAGGTACATTTTGCCTTAGCTAAACACTGCAAAGACCTTAATGTTACATTTATTCAGCCTAAGCTTTGGTTATCTCTGAGAAAGCTATGGGTATTTAGATGTGGTTGCTAAGGAAAGTAAGTTCTTTTTTTATAATGTGACTCATGCTTTCAGTTTCTAAAGAGGAGAAGTGAAAAAAAAAACGTATTAAACTGTAGGAAAGGATCACTCTTGTAGCCAGTATATTAAAGTTACTATTGTGCTAATTCATGTACAACTTTCTTACAATTCATATCTAAACGCATTACAAATATAACAGTGTAATAAACACCGAAAAAAGGCACAATACTCAAGCATTCATGAAGTGAACCTAGTTTGCAGCAAGTAACGGTGACTATTTTAAGATGTTCACTTACGCAGCACTTGCTCAGGAATAGCTGAAAACAGTATTTAAGCTATCCATTCAGAATGTTTGTGATAAGTGCATGCAGAGTTAAAATAAGTTTTGAGCATATGATGCTTTAGTAGAGCACTTTTGTTAAAGTATTTGTCTGTATGTTGTAATATATTCCTAGGCAGTTAGAAAAGGGTGTAACAAAATTTGTTCTGACTGACAGATTTTAAAAAGCTCAGCCAAAGTGATGTTTTACGTATTTTGGATTTTTTTTTTTTTTAACATTGTCCAGGCCTTTTAAATTCACGTTAAAAATACAGATATCCTGAACTAGAAATTTCTTTGAAATTTATAACGTCTTTTTATTCAGAAAAACTTATATTTTTTTCAAAATGTTCAAGATGGGTGTTCATCTATTAAAAAGCTTTATAAACATATTATGACTTTACAAAATAGATTTTTGTTAATATTTCCTTCAATTTTTAGATATTACTCATTAGACAGCAATGCCTAAGATTATGTCCTAATTTTGCTACCTTATATTTTTGTTGTTCTGCAATGAATTGTGGGAAATTTCTGAATGGAAACTATGTATATTACATATGAACTTCCATTCAGCCATTCTCGAAAAATCAGAAAATGTTTTATAGTGATACTACCCTTCCCAATAGTTTTGTTAGAATAATTACATTTATCTTTACTATCTAAATCTGTTGAGAAACCAAGACTTGCTTTAGTTTTACAGAACTTCTTAAATTCCTATGATTATAGTAATTATATATTTTTCTTTTTCCTAAAGTTTTGCAAACATTTACTGATTTAAGCCATTTAGTTTATCCCAGTATTTTTATGGAATTTCTTACCAAATAACCTCACAGCATGCACTATTTGATAAAAACTATTTTTTTTGTCAAGCATGCTCCTTCTCTTCTGGAATTCCTAAAAACCTAAAATATTTGTGAAGTGAAAAAAGACGAGGCAATATCAAAGGGAATAGTCCTTTTTCCAAAGAGTGGGTGTTCACGTCATATCTTACCATGGCCCTGAAAGGGTTGTAAAAAGTGTGTTGGTTTTATATCTTAAAAACATAATTACTAATTTTGTGTATATTTCATATTCTTCTGAAAACATTTTACATAAACCAGATATTTAAAAATCTTTCACTTCTTTTTTTTGTTTTAGTGAAAGAAAAAAAATTAAAAAGGAAAAGGAAATCAAAGAAGTTAATTATACCAGAATTCAGCGCAGGTAATACAGTGGTCTTAAATATTTTTGTTTGTTAAGCAATAAAGTCAATGGCAAGAACATGATGGAGGTTAACTCTAAAATAATTTCTTTTCTTAAGAGAGCCTATAACTATAATTTCACAGATATGTATTAAACTTTTGTTCTCATTACTTTCTGCTTGGAATATTGTAGTTTGGTTAGCCTTTATACTGTGTATTTCCATGAAGCTTTAGATTGGATTCAAAGATCAATACGCAGTTTGTTCTTTCGTTATGCATAGTAAATGTATAACACATATATTTATCAGTCTATTTATATTACCAGTATATTTATAGCACATATATCTATTTGCAAGAATATAGCTATAATGCAGCGATCGATTATTTCTGAAGTGTGGAATATCTTTTATATTAAAAAAAAAGAAAGAAAATCAGAGGAGCAATTTTTCTTACACTTGTTACAATCATTCAGTAAATTACATATGCAGCCTGCATTTCTTATTTCTGATACAAAGATAATCATTCTAGTTTGAGTACTTGCCTCACATATTCTCTCTCTTCAGTGTCAGCAGAATACAATTATAAAATATAAATTCCTGCGGAATGCTGAAGTGTTGTATCTAAAGTAAAAACAGGTTTAAATGGACTGTTCTAGAGAATAATATTTTAAAATGCAAAAGAGAATGCTTGAACAAGTTTTATCCACTAAATTAAAATAAGAAGGAAATAAAAGGTCATTTATGAATGCTCAGTTGTTGCTATTGAACTAGAAATGCATGTTGGAGTTTGGAAGAAAACGAAACATCCCTCTGATTCAAAAACTTTGTTATTGGAAGCACTCATTCTCTTGAAAGCAGTTTTTCTTGACTAGTGATAGCAGAATTAGGCGTTCAGTGGGAACTAGTGGATGGCAGGCATTAAAGTCTTATTCAGATACAGATTTCAGTCACCTGGTAAAATTGTGAGACCTTTCTACAGCACCTAGTTTTAAAATTATAACTGCTTCTTATGCCTGTATTTTACAAACACATTTATACCCACATTGTTACAGGTTATTCCAATGTGTAAGATACTGTGCTTAAAGATGCAGTATTTATCAATGCTTTCATATAGGATGTGTGAGTTATGAAACTGCATCTGTGTCTCACCTTTCTGATTTACTGGTTGTTGCCTCAAAGATCCTGTTTTCAATCACTTGTGTAGGACACCCCACATTCAGCGTGCAAAAATTTATATCATACTGCTCGTTGATCATAAGAAGAAAGTATGTGCTTTAGGAGTTAACCCTGAAGTTTTGCAAGATTGTGTTCCTACTTGTGCTCTTATTACTAGGGAATAGCATCGATTGGAGGATTAACTTTTTGCTTTGATTAATAGGCGTTGTTTAATCAAGTTTTTGTCAAGCAGCACTTATATGTCCTGTAATATGATGAAATAGCTAAGCAGTCTTCACAATGTTGTACAGGAGGTGCACTTCAGTGCCCGTCATTTTTCAGATTTGGTGAGGTGATTTCTGTTTTCAGTGGTAGTATATGACATGAGCTCAGACACAAAGGACGAACTTGTATTGTTCATTTCTACCTCACATCCAATTATAGATTCCAGTCTTGCCTACTGTGTGCATGGTATATTCAGATGTAAGTTGCTGGGAGTTGAGAGTTCATCGGTAAGGCAAAGTGTGTGAAAAAGAGCATTAATTCCTGCTGAAAACAAAGCAACATTGTACCATCAACATGGGGGAAAAAGGTGTTCTTCCTCTTTAAAAAAAAAAAAGAAAACAAAACCCAACTAGAAACTAGTTACAAGTCTTTGACTTGTTTGGTGCATCCACTGTTTATGCGCTGAAGTTTGAAGTCGTCTTCTGTGCAATAGGTGGTAATATTTTCACTCTTAAATATTCCTTCTAATAGTGCTTTGCATGTTTGTTTGTTTAAAGTGTTCTGTGTCTCATTTTAAAAGGAAAATGCTAATCAACGATGCCAATTGGCATAAACCCGTAGATCCGATCTTGTGTTGAAACGTACTGCACAAGCTCGCTTCTATGGGTCTGTGTCAGTATGGTGATCTGGCAAAAGTTTATGTAGCATGCAATACAGTTGTATTTGACAACAAGCCTGAGCGAGTGTACAAAACTATGTGTTGTTTTTGGAATGCTTCTCTTGTCCAGTGCCTTATCTTCAAACCCGATTAAGTGATTTGTTCTTTTATTAGTTGCTTTCAGCATCTCTAGCTTAATATCCTATTAAAATTTACAAAGAGATGTGAGGCAATTGTAGGGTTTCCAATAAGTGAGAGTAGGATATACAATTTACTGGCTTTATTAAGTATACCATTACATGGTATTACAATCAAAAAGTGTCAGAAAAAAAGAACAAGAGATTTATACTTTATTGTAAAGAAGACCAAATGGTCATTTCTTTCCAGAAATGTAGTTGAGTTGCATGATTCCTGTCAAATATACACACACACACGTGCACACACACACACAAAACCCCCCAAAAATGCACATGCATTTAATTTTAGACATACGTAAACAGGATAGAACAGAAAGCCTACCTCTGCAGTAGAAAAATCTATCTAAGAATATGTCTAATTGTCTGAAAACTGGGTAATAACTGCAGTTGAAAGCCTACCCTTATGGGTAATTTATAAGCCTGTGGCTGCTGTCACATTTCAATGAAAAGCTGAAGAAGTGAAGAAGACTTTATGGTCACCGTTGGAAGCTGTGTGCATCCGGGTTGAGGTAGTAGGTTGTATGGTTTAGAGTTACACCCTGGGAGTTAACTGTACAACCTTCTAGCTTTCCTTGGAGCACACTTGAACCATCGAGGAATTCATCACCACTTTAATCTGATCAGGGAAAGTATGCAAAAGGTATCGTGTCATGGTTGTACATACTAATCACTGTGAGGCTTAATTGATGTTAAAATAGTCCTGATTACTTGATTATTTCAGTTACATCCTGTTACGAACAATGCTAAGATGTTCTCTTAATGGACTGTGACTATGTACTGCAGACACCTAAGGAAATACTCATGATCATTTTAATTCCATTAACAGGAAAGCTTTTAAATTTTATTTTGATTTATAAATTCAGAAAGGTATCAAATATTTAAGGCTTTATTCTTTCTACATAGAAATAGCTTATCCTCTGCAGTTGATTTTTGTTACTCTTGTTTTATAGGTGCACATTTTTTTAAAGGGAAAAGAACATTTTTTTCTGTCCTTAAAATACTTTAAAAAAACATTGCTTGCTGCTGCTTGGATAGTGACAGGCAGCGTCACAAGTTGATCTTGATCTTCCTTGGATTTATGATATTCTTTCTTTGTGCTTGCACAATTCAGTTTCATGAATACAGATTCAAATGACCTGCAGCCTCACCTGTGTTTCCATCATGTCATGATTCACATGCTGCTCAGCTTAATTCTGCTCTGGGATCTCAGTACCCATGTCCTTACATAGCATGTAAGGCTGACCCTGACCCACAATGCACCTGTCTTTTTTTCCCCCAGCTGAAGTTCTGACACTTTTTCCTAAGTCAGGAGGTCACATTCCCAATGCACTGGGCACCACTGGTGACTGCAGGCCCTGGCACCAAATTCCTCTACCCCTGCAGGTCAAGTGCTTCTGACAGAATTAGCTCCCCTCAACTTCTTCATTGCCTATATATCTAGTACACCTTTTTTAAAAAAGAAATACCAGAATGCACCAGGGCAAAAAAAATGCGTATTTGATCCAAATATGAAAAGGGAGGCAAATGTGTTTGTGGAGGTTCATGCCCCAAGTTGTGCACTTCCATTTCATTCTGGATTTTAGTCCTCCTTGTCTTGGAAAAAGAAAAAAAGATTCCTTGAGATGTGTACAATACGCATGCAGCGATCCTATCAAAGAGAGAAAAAATAGTATTTTCACATAAGCAACCATGAAATGAGAGGGAAAAGCACTGTGTCTGTATTTCTGAAATGATTTTTAAAGTGAGGCTTGCTTCTGAAAATGTCCATAAAGATGAGGTCTCCTGAATGTGGAGACAGGTGTTAATGCCAAAGTAGGAGCATTTGGACCAAAATATTCATTCCAAAATAGTTGGGAAAAAATGATGTTGTCTGTTTCCATGTACTTTTCCATAAAAAGTGAAAAGGAGTAAAACTTATTAATTTACGATTAATAATAGTAATAGTGATAATTTTGCCAGAAAATGGTGTAAAGTTTGTTGATATAATGCAAAAGAGCTGAACCATGCTTCTGTGGTGTTGTGCCCAGGGAACCACGACTGATGTGAGCCACGGGCACACCACTAGTGTGAGCTATGGACATGCCAGGCTGTGGGCTGGGGAGAGGGTGAAACGTGGCTGTTCCACGTGGGGTGAGGGCTGCGGTCCTTGAGTTCTGAAGTTAATGGCAAGTAGGTATTTCTCTAGGATACTTTGAACCCCTTCACTTCTTACTTTATTTTGATTGCAGATGACCACAACAAATTATTTGGCCTTTCCAATATTTCATTTTTTTTTAGGTTTTGCATCAGCAAGGAAAATTGAAAATGTTTATTTTAAGTGGATTTGATACTTGCTTTTATTTTGGTTATTGTTTTTCTTTCATTTCCACCTATTCCAAATAATCATTTGCATATAGGCTCCTATGTTTAACTTTTTCTGCCTCAGCTTAGGCTTGCTAAACAATTTCCCAGATAAGAAATAAAAAGGGGAGACGAAAATGGAGTTAGCCTCTCTTTTTAATAGCATTTCTTTTCAGTGATGAATGTTTATAATAGGAAATTGATAAAGAGGGTCTGCATGACAGGTGGATGTATGATGGATTTTAAGACTGTCTTAAAGTATGTGGGAAAGAGGAGAGAGAACGCTGAGTGAATGTGAGCTACTCTAAGCTAAACAGAAATGTTAAGATAGCAGTAGCATAGAGGAGAGACTTCCATCAACTGATGAAGCTTAACAGGGACCACTCACAATCTGAAAAAACCCCAAACCTGTAACATCCTCTGTGGACTCAAAAGGACCCTCGTCACCAATATGTTATCTTCCTTTTCTATTTTAAAGTATTTTCATTGTAATTTAAATCCAATGGAGAGAAATGTTGTAATTGCTGTTTTCTACCAACAGAGCAACAAGTGTTTGATCCTTTTATATTAATTCTTCAATTAGTTGTGGAATAAGGGAGATTGTTTATACTAAGCTGAACTGACTACAAATGACTGATACAGAAAATGTGGGAATGTTTCACCTGTCCTTCAAACACATGATAAATTTGTAATCCTATCAGGCATAGTTTCAGGTTGCTATGCAAATTTTCATTGCAGCATCATCAGCTTTAATGAATATGCATTTTCAGTATTCTTTAATTTAGTGGTTTTGCTCTGTAATATGCAATACTCTGTTTTGGTAAGAGTTAGCAAGTTACGAGCAAAAATGAATGAGACTGTGAGGTAATTTTGAAGTGGATTAACGTAAAGAATGAAAAACAAAGGGGGGGAAAAAAGAACTATTAAAAACAGCTGGATGGAGTTAGGCCTTCTGTGATTTCATTTTAAAGCCATAAAGCATATTGTCTATTTTAGGTGAAGTCTGGCATTTTTTGCCTTTAGAATATGGTTGGAATACAGTCAGTCACTTAGTAGTCAGCACCTTACTGCTATGTTGTTTCTATAGGAAATACACGTACTTTGTAACATGACTAAGCATGGATGTGTTCCAATCTAGGACCCACCTAGCAGTGCTTGTTCCTATAAGCAAAGCATAGTGTTATCTTACTTACATTTTTACTTTGCTTCTTGCATATAGAATTATACATTAGAATATTGCAGGATAAATCTTGAGATCAAAACAACCTGCAACTCCCAGTGGTTTCTCTGGAAGCTATGGGTCTTTAGTCCTAGAGGAAAACAGGCTGCAGAGATACTGGTCCATCTTATACCGATTTGCTTGCTACAATTTCCTTGGTAAAGATTAAGTATGATCCAAGACCAGAAACCTGGTTCCCAACACAGAAACGTAGAGCACAGTGAAAACGTGATTTAATGTCAGATCCTGTTTGACTTAAAGATCTAAGTCACTTCAGAGAGCTGGGAAGAGTTTGGATTTCCTTCTGCTGCCCATAGTGCCTGCGTCCAGAGGCATGTCCAAAGGAAACAGAGTTAAAGGGGTGTTTCTGAGATAATAACCATGGTTCAGATTCATAAAACAGAGCTTGGGTGTTTTGGGCCCTGCCATTTGGAGACCTCTCCATGGAATAAAACTGCTATTAATCTAGTTTACTAGAGCAGGTAAAGCAAGTTTTTTAGTAATTTAGTGGGTTAAAATAACACAGACCACTCAAAACTAAATGAGTGAATATGGGTCAATGCAGTTGATGCAGTGTATTTTAAGCTGTTATTAATAATCTTACGGATTTAAACCATGAAAGTTGAAAGGCATTATATCTTCTTCTCTGTAGCTGACGTCCTTTCTGGTTTTGTCATACCTCTTCAACAAAACAAAATGCTGAGTTTTACTTGGTCTCATGCTTCATTTAACTTCCTTTTGTCTTCAAATAAGTTTTTTAGGGAATTTTAGATAAAGAATGTGGTAACATACTTAAAAGTTATCTAAGGGAGGTTTTCCTTGCAAATCTGTCCTTTAAAAAAGACAAACAGCCCTTGGTAATCTCTAAAACTTGTTTATAGAAACTCTTCTGCAAGAGACCTGTGATAGGTTGCTTAACTGATAAAGTTGGAATATAAGTGCACTTGAGATTTTTCAGATTTTTTTGGATGTGGTTTCATATGACATTCATTTATCTATTAAGAGCAGCTTCTGGTATTTTTAATAAAGCTAAAATTAAATACATCTGGCAGGCCCTGTTTGAATGTGAATATTGCTTTTATAGCACAGTTAAATATAAGATTGGAAAGCCAATGCTTTTGCATTACATAGTACAGAAATAAATTGTTTCAGCTTTGTCTTTTTTCACATAGTAGAAGTAGTTGCATCAGAGTGATCTTTTTGGTAGAGTTTAACTTAGTACAAGGTTTCCAGACATTTCAGATGTGTTTTCTTCTAAATTATATAATTTATATGGAAATTTCAGATAAATTCTTACTTTGTTATCTCCACTTCTTCTTTACTGGTACTTCTAGGAACAGTAAGAGCAAGGCTTACACTGATGAAGTCTTTTTGAGAATATTGCAAAGTCAAAGGTCGTGCCTCTTTTTCTGGTATAATTTCATAATGTTTACAGAAATACTTTTCTCGTATCTCCTTATCCCTTCCTTTGCAAATGTGATCGACATTTTACTTAGTCTTACAGAAAGATTGTCATGAGTCCCGTTGCTCTCTGCTGACTTTTTTGCACTTCCTTTTCCGTAGAAAGATCTTACCCCTAAACAAGTGTACTTTGAGACTATCTGAGTAATGTAATCTGGTTTGACTAAGACTGGTGCTGATATGCTCTATTTCACCATGAGCCTCTGCAGAAAGATACAGGTACAGAATAGCAGACTAATGATTTTTCTAAAAGCTGCAACATCGATGAGTACTGCCTACTTTGGTTTTGTGGTTGGGTTAAAAGTGGATGTGTACATCTTATATTTTCCTGTATGTAGTTAACATACATATATTATGCATCTATGGTCTTTATCTGAACGTTATGAGTCTAAAGCTTTAACTCCATGGTTGAGAGTGACTTATCTGGGTTTATCTGTGATTTATCTGTGCCGTGCAGATGCCTTAATTTTTCATGTTCTGTCTCCATATACTTTTGGTTTATACACATTCCTCCTGCAATCCTTTTTTAATTCTTCATTTCCTAACATCATGATAGTCATGGCAAATAATACAAACCATTGCAAATATAGTGGCTACAGGGATGGACAGGGAATACCTTGATGGCCAGAGAGAACTGTGGAATAAATGTCTGTTTATCAGGTTAGCAGAAAGCAAAAGCATCCTCCTTGAGACCTCTCCATTACCATTCTCCAACTCAGGAAGGAGAATAAGCTAGTAGGTACTACCACCTTTGTATATCTGGCTTGAGACCATGGGACTGACTTTTCTTAAGTTCTGTGTGACTAGAATTTTTTTTCATATGAAGTCCCTGCACACTAAAATTACTATAAGTCTCACTTTTCCCCAACTTGCATCCAGCCTTATAATAGAATCATAGACTCACCAGGTTAGAAAAGACCCATCGGATCACCGAGTCAAACCATTCTCATCAAACACTAAACCATGCCCTTCAGGACCTTGTCCATATGTGCCTTAAACACCTCCAGGGAAGGCGACTCACCTACCTCCATGGGCAGCCTCTTCCAGTGCCCAGTGACTGTTTCCATGAAAAATTTTTTCCTATTGTTCAGCCTGAACCTCCCCTGGTGGAGTTTGAGTTCATTCCCTCTCATCCTGTCCCCTGCCACCTTGGAGAAGGGGCTATCACCCTCCTCTCCACAACCTCCTTTTAGGTAGTTGTAGAGAACAATGAGGTCCCCTCAGCCTCCTCTTCTCCAGGGTAAACAACCTTATGATAGCTGCAATATCAAACCAGATTTTCATGCCTGAGAAAATATAAATATCAGTCTTGAAAATGTTTTATATACATGTTTATGTATGTATACTATTGGGGTTTTTTTTGCATGGCATCACACTGACCTGTAAAGAAGAATACAACCCCCAAATTCTTCATCTTATTAATTGCAATTAGTTTTCTGAGACAAATTTGTTACCTTCCCATATTAGGAAGAAATCATCTGATGGAAACTCTCACAATTAACCTCATCATCACTTGAAAAAATTTCCCCTTTAGACTAGGGATAGCATTTGGAGCATGTTAAATCCCTGTGAATACTTGGTTTCCTGGAAATTTGATCAAGATGGACATTCAGTATAGGTCTGGAAGTAGATTCTTTGGTGGTCTGTGACTAAGAGAGCTGAAGATATTTCTTGAACATGCCTCTAGTATTCATGTGTCCTGGGTTGAGGATCTTTGTCTGCCATTATATGTCATTGCTTGTCCCATGAGTCTTACACTTTTTGAGTGTATTTCCATCTCCAGTCTCTCCACCTCTTCAAAAAGTCCAAATACACTTAGTTTACACAGCTGAAGAGGATTTACTCTGTAAGATCTTTGAATCCTCAGATACACCTGTGTCTACTGAGCATTTCATGGGGAGAATTTGGGGGCTGTATAATTTTTATTAGAGTATGATTTATGCCATATCGAACTAAATTGTAACTAAGCTGCTGAAAAGGGTATCTTTTCACAACAGAGTGCAGGCTTACACAGGGTACCCTAAGCAGTTTTGAGGAAGTTGAGCCAAGGTCACCAGTCTCAGTGGCAAAGCAGCAGCTATACCTCCAGACTGTTTAGTTTGAGGGTCACCACCAAAGCTGGTGTCACCTCTCACATCTTTGAGAGGTGGTGTATGAGGAGCCACATACCAATGTAGCTATTCACTCTGTGCTAAGTACTGTGCTATTCTCCTTTGTCCAAATGGCAAAAACTTTTATCTATAGTTAGGTTAGATTAATCTGATAGTATGTATCTTATGGTACCCAACAGTGTCTTACTATATATACTTCTAATTTCTTCAGCCCTACTGCCCAAATATTTATTTCCAGGTTGTGTATCGTAAAGAACTAAACTCTTACTACCTAATTCATGTTTTGCCTTTGTGTCTCATCACTGGCTGCGTAGGAAGGCAGTATGTGAAAATTCTCAGTAGTAGTCAGCCTATGTTGCTTATGGCACACACAAACCTGGAAATGAGACTGCATGTTTAAGTCTTTCTAAAGCACCACAGATGGTATTCTGACTACAGTCACAGGGAGATTTTTGCTAAAAATGTATTTTTGTCTTCAGATGGCATTTACTCGTGATGTGACATGTGAAGTAAGTGATTCTTGTGGTGATAAAGGGTTTTTTGAGAGTCATTTTTATAAAACGCTATAAAGTATATTATTATTCTGAAATGTTTAGTTTCCGATATAAGTAGAATTTAGAGGTATCTTTGTTGTTATTTCAATTTTGAAGTATGACAGTACCAGAATGACCAAAACATAGATTTTAGTGATGAGTTAAGAACCTAATTAATACTTAATGTAACATTTTGTACTGATCCAACCTTTTTTCCCAAAATGTCCTGGGCATTTAGGAGCCTACATCCTGTTGATTTACTACATGTGCATAAGTTTTACAGAGAAACCTCAGGTGTAAAGGTATTTTTACAGATTTTTGATCATAAACTTTATTATGAGTGACCCAGTTAAATATATAAAATGTATATAAGATGTTAAATATATAAAATATTTCATGCTGCCACTGTGTCATGCTTCTGAATCTGAGACACCTATTTAGACTTGAGTGACGATATATCCTTTGTCACTTTTATGAGAAAATTGTATGCTAATTTCTTTTCTCTTGCTACTGTAAAGCAAGGAAATATACACAATGTAGTTAGTGACACGTGCGGCTTTGCAAACTTTGACTTAAACTTAGAAAAATTAAAACTCAGTTTAAAGCTTTATGTTGTGTCCAAATTGAGGACAAGATCCTAAACAAAATTGGTTTGCATACCTGATACGCCTATTGATTATGCTACCAGCCATGCAGCTACTCAAATAGGTCATATGGCTCCTTCCTTCCCCTTGTACTGCATTGTGGGAGATGTGGAGGTGTTTAAGGCATGGGTAGACGAGGTCCTGTGGGACATGGTTTAGTGTTTGATAGGAATAGTTGGAGTCGATGATCTGGTGGGTCTCTTCCAACTTGGTGATTCTATGATTCCACGATTCAGCAGGAGACTGTGTTGTCAACAGTCTCCGGCTATGAGAACTGCTGACTGGGCACTTGTGCCTTTCTTGCCCTTAAGATTGGCAGGCACTGTCCTACCAGAGACATCTTCTGTACTTTTGGGCAGGGGTTGCTCTCACAGGTAGAGAGGTTGCTGCCCCACCAGCCCACCAAGGACAGGGGCCAGCAGTGCTGTGCCCATAATGAAGGAACTGAGCATAGCTATGAATTGGGGATTTTGTGTGACAGAAGTCCAGGTATTGGTCTATAGAAGTAAGCATACAGTCTGCCTAATGAATGCATTGCTGGTTGGCTGTGTGAGCTGCTGGAAATACCAAAGTTGATAAGGGCTGTGATTCAGGGCTGTGGGTCTGGGCATACACAGCTCCTTAAGCCAGAACTCAAAGATATGGGAATCCTCACCAAGGGGTAACTCTGGAAGTCCAGTGCAAACACCAGGCTGCACACATCTTTGGTCAGATGGAGGTTTGTATACCTTCTCATATATGAGGAGTGGCTGTTTTTTGTTATTGTGTAATATAATTTGACTCTAATATAATAGCAGTTCTTTGAAGCATGATTTGCAAGGCTGATTTCCAGTTTTATTGATTAGGCCTTTAATTTATTTGAACTTAAACTGAAAAGATTCATCAGAGATTTAATGCAAGTCTGCAAAACTGTCATGGTAAGGGATTTTTTGACAGAGTTGAACTCAAATGCTTTAACTATGATTCAGTGAGTTGTAGTGTGAGACTATTGATAAAGAAAATTCTTAGTTAAACTTTACTTTTAAAATCAAAGTTAGATAGGTAATGATTTTCTTTTCTTGAGGTTTTTTTCCCCCCTAAACTGCCATACTCAATTTCTATTCAAAGGTAAACTAACAATCTCATTTTTTGAGCTCTGAAGTACAGGATTTTAAAGGGGAGATTGTCACTGCAAAACTTCCACTGAAAAAAAAATAACTTGTAAGTTCTATAAAGCTATTTTTTTTATTTGTAAGAAATTTACCAAGTACAGAACAAATACTGCAGAAATAGCTAACACAGTCTCCTAGTTATTTTCAAACTGTATGTTCTATTCAAAGTAGAGTTTGCAAGGCATGAAAAAAATAGATTACCTGATTTTGAAGTCTACTAGCTATTTTAAAAAGACAAGGTTTCCTTTTTTAGTATTTACTGGTATATGTTCATAAATTGTAGAATTAAATGGTCCAGGTAGGGAGGAGCTAGCAAGGAATTAATTAATGATAATTTTTCATTACCTTTCCCCAAGCCAAACTTTCGTACCTGAACTAATCAATGAAAAAAGCAGGAAGGGACACAGACTGTATCTTTGTGGGAGGAAGGAAGGAATAAGAAGGATGAGTTATTATATGATAAAAAGCATAAGAGGATGTAAGAGGAGGAAGGAAATTGAAGAGGCCTGCAGAATAAGAGAGGGAATTCAAGAAATGGGACTGTAGTGGTTGTGCTTTTGTACTTAGAGAAGGTACTCCAGGCATCTAGGCAGAGTTCAGGAAGGTGGAAGAAAAAAGGGAAGTTGAAAGATGTGGGGAAAGGACATGAGGATGCTCTGCTTTCGCATTGCTTTCTTTCATTCTCCTTACATTTTGGTAACACTAAATGTTAATTTTTTTTGTATTGGACAATAGAAGTTACACTTATTTTAAAAGAAAGGAAGATTTACAGGCAAAACTACATTTGTAAATTAACAGAATGTCTCATGGGAGTAAATTCTAATATTACCTTTTGAATTTTGTTTTTTATAAGCAGAAAACAATACACTGTAGATCTAATTTAGAAGAATGGTAGTAGTAAAAGAAAGGAGAAGAGAAAGAGATGTAGTTGAGGATACAATATGTTCCAAACATATTGAATCAATTTCAAAATTATCCCACACTATTGACTATTAGGGACTCACAATATTCAAAGCTAAAGGTATCTGGAAAGTCCCCTGTGAGAGCATGCAGATAACCATAACTCTGCCTAATACTGACACAGATAGGTGATGTATTTAATAATATTTGTTAATTTGTTCTAATCTAAGGAAAAGAACGTTAAATACGACTAAAAAATATAGCCATATTATTACTGCACAGTGTCATCACAAAGGAGAATTTAGCTCATGTGAGTGCCTTTCCTTTGCTTTTACTCAGCTGATTTATGTAAATGAGAAATAGAAAACACTCAAAGGCCTGTATCAAAAAGAATACGACAACTCCAGCTTTTATAAGAACTGTAATTAATCTGCAGCCTGTTACCACAAAACTTAATTTAGGGAAATTCCTAGTTAGAATCAAGAATGCTAAACATTTGCATGAATAAGAACAGTATGTGCAGTGGTCGTAGAAGTAGTAATATTTCTGATTCGAACCATGCCCTGAAGAGTTGTTGAGGTTACAGAACTTCATCCCTTTTAAAATTAAGTACTTTATGAGAGAATGAAGTTATTGACTGCTGATCACTTCCAGACACAGAACAGTGATCTATTGGTCTCTTCCAGAGTATAATAGCAGTTCCACATGACACGCATTAATGGAATCTCTCATTAATTCCCTAAATATCACTAAATCGGTCAAGTCATTATAAGTTTCCAACTCCTTAAAGAAAATTTAGCTCTTCAAATTTTTCAGCTCTATGAAAACATCTGCAGAATATTGAATCTGTTAAAACAGCAGCATCTACATTGTGAGATATCAAGATCTTAAACCTTGACTATTTTTGTTATTGAGATAAGCATATTCAGCATCCAAATGGTGTTTGAACATTACCATCCAGATTCTTGTTTCGAGGAGAATATGTGCATCTCTCTTCTATATATTAACACTACTTTTCCTGCCCTATTAAAAAAAGAAAGAAAATATCTATATTTATGGTGTGATTTATAAAATAATATTATTGTCAAAAGTATATTTTTGTGTTATAAGGGTATATAATTGTTGTTAAATGGCTAAACAGAAAAATGGGCTCTTGCTGTGGTTAGGAAACAATGATTTACTCTTTGCCTTGATCCTCATGTAATGTATTCTCAAACCCTTTTTTTCACACAAACAGTAACATCAACACAAAATGAAATGAACCATATTCATAGGATGTCTTTAGTAGGAAAAACAAAAATATTATCTCTTAAGAGATGATGCTATTTTACCAGATAGTAATTTATCATCAGAAAGAATTACCAGTATTTTACAATATTCATGAAATTGCTTTGGAAGATTCTACTCACTAGTCTAACCATCATCAGTTGTTTCCTATGTTTCCATTTAGTGGAACTGCACTTATACCAGTGAGTCCTCAATTTACCTTTGTTTTCTGTCAATGTGTTTCATATACTGTATTTTTTAAACATAGCTTCCTAAACATGATGTTGCAGTTTTAAGGCCTGATAGTACTTTTCTCACTGAGTTAAGTCTGAATAACGACTTATTTCAGAACTGGTATTAATGAAAATAGAGTCTATACAAAATGAAAAGTAAATATTCAATGATGTAACTCAATTTCTAGCCTTAGCAAGTTTGCACATGACACTAAACTGAGTGGAAGTGTCGATCTGCTGGAGAGTAGAGAGGCTCTGCAAAGGGACCTAAACAGGCTGGAGCGCTGGGCAGTGTCCAATGGCATGAGGTTTAACACAGCCCAATGCTGGGTCCTGCACTTGGGGCACAACCACCCTATGCAGAGCTACAGACTGGGAGAAGTCTGTCTAGAAAGCTGCCTGGAGGAAAGGGACCTGGGTGTGTTGGTTGACAGCCGACTGAACATGAGCCAGCAGTGTGCCCAGGTGGCCAAGAAGGCCAATGGCATCCTGGCTTGTATCAGAAACGGTGTGACCAGCAGGTCCAGGGAGGTGATTCTCCCTCTGTACTCAGCACTGGTGAGGCTGCTCCTTGAATACTGTGTTCAGTTCTGGACCCCTCAGCACAAGAAGGATGTAGAGACTCTGGAGCGAGTCCAGTGAAGAGCAATAAAGCTGGTGAAGGGGCTGGAGGACAGGCATTAAGAGGAACGGCTGAGAGAGAGAGCTGGGGTTGTTTAGCCTGGAGAAGAGGAGGCTGAGGGGAGACCTCATTGCTCTCTACAACTACCTGAAAGGAGGTTGTGGAGAGGAGGGAGCTGGCCTCTTCTCCCAAGTGACAGGGGACAGGACAAGAGGGAATGGCCTCAAGCTCCGCCAGGGGAGATTTAGGCTAGACATCAGGAGGAAGTTTTTTATGGAAAGGGTTGTTGGGCATTGGAATAGGCTGCCCAGGGAGGTGGTTGATTCACCTTCCCTGGAGGTGTTTAAGGCACGGGTAGATGAGGTGCTGAGGGACATGGTTTAGTGTTTGATAGGAATGGTTGGACTCGATGATCTGATGGGTCTTTTCCAACCTAGTGATTCTATGATTCTATGATTCTATGATTCTATTTCAATTAATATATGTGAAACTAGGAAATACTGAGAAAGTCAGATTCTCTAGAATGTACTAGGTACATTATTTTTAGTAATGAATATTTTCACTTACAGCTACACAAGAAAACTGAGATTTCCATTTCAAATGTGAGTTGTTCCAAATACCACAAAAAATACAAGACCTGCCTATAAGTAGAAATAAATAAAAACCTTATCAAAGTAAGTTAAAATATTCAAATGAAATACTGTCCCAGTCTTCACTGATCAGTAGCATCTTACTTGAGATACTGAAAATGCAGTTGTCTTTGTTACATGCAATAGTCTTTGAAAACACTTGCTCTTCTAACAACTACTGCATATCCTCAGAGCTGCAGGGGGCTTCAGCGGCTTTAAGTTTGTTTTAAACATTAAAAGTGTGGATTGAAGTAAATATGTGTAAATATATTTGACAAAATACTTAGGAATATTATTTAATGAGCATACACATATTCAATTCTAATTTTGTGGAATGTAAGAGAACAAAACATTACCAAATACCTGCTTTTTCCTTCAACTTTTATCTCCGTATACATCACTTTCTTTCATGATGGAGATCAGCTAAAGAATCTAAAAAAAAATGGTAAGTGATCTAATATTTGGGGGAGTTGCATGTTGGTTACAGATATGCAATTTCATGTAATTTATGAATTTAAAACTATTTAACAAAAAAAATTCTCTTTTTTCTAGGGTAAAATTTTCATGAATGTAGTTTCATCAGTTCATTGCTTTGTTATAAGACTGTCCTCATCTGTACTCCAAGAAGAGCAAGGCAAATTATAAATGACTGAGGAAAAGTGGTGCATTTTTGTCCCTTCTTAAGCTATAAGATCTTTTCTATAACCTTGGAGCTAAAAGTTGACTGTGCTACCAGGAAATAGTTGTGTGTAGCCAGATAATAGTTCTGTGCTACAGGCAAGTAGACTAAATAGAGAGCATTACAGGGAAGACATGAAAGTACAGAAAGTGTACAAATGAAGCCAAAGCCAAGTGCTGTCAGGGACAAAATAACTGTTTTATCGAAAACAAAAAAATTGTACATGGAAAAATTTATTTAAAAAAAAAACAACAAAAGAGACAGCAAAGAGAATGGAGCTTTGTTGTTAGCCGTAGGAATGGTGAAGGCAAATGGAAAAATTAATTATTAATGAACATCTATTAGACAAAGAAAATTATACAATATTTGACTTGATAATCCTAGCAGCCTTTGTATTTCCATGTCTTAACATTTTCTGAATAGCATAATCCAACAAGTGTAAATAATAATGTTCATTTGAAACTGTACAACAACAGATCAAAATTAATCAACAAAAGACTATGAAGGAAAAGTGAATAATTATAAAATTAAAGAGGTAATATAAGTCTTTTTTGTAATTTTTCACCAAGTAATTTTTGAAAACTAGCAGTCTGAACTGTTGTCTTTTTGCTAATCTGTATAATTTTTTGGGTAAAACCTATTACCTAAAGATTAATCAGCTTTGAACAGCAGTTCAGTGGAATCCACTTAAAAATATTACCATCATCAACATACGGAAGAAAAATAAAACTAGTCACTACCAGGACTAGAATTCACAACATTAGGAAAAATTCACTGGACATCACAGTAGAATAAGTGTGATATAACTTTAAGCAAGAAACATCCATGTATAAGGCTCTACAAGTAGATTTATCAAGCAGTAGGCAATAATTAGAAACGTGGAAATCCACAGACTTTCAGAAGTCTATCATCTTCCCTTGTTATCTCACTGAGGTCTTCAAAAAGGCATTTGTACTTAGGAAAGCATTCAGATTTGTCACTCTGAAAGCAAATGTCCTTGTGCCTTTCTCTCTTTATATACCTTTGCTTAATACTTTTTCTACAGATAATTTCTAATTAATAATATGTACCTAGTGATCCAGTATTCTTTTGTGATGTGATGTCCACACAAAAACCAAGAGTTCTTGAAAATTAAATTATCTGTCCGAGCTCATACTAGATGTCATTATGATCATCAGGATCAAGAGATGAGTCTTTGGATTTGTCAGGAGGATGGGAAGTCCAAAGTATATGTTTATGGAAGTTCTTTCTGGGCAGTACATTAAAGGCTTAGCCTCTGTTGCTCTAAGTTAAGAAGCTACATCTCACAGTTTAAAGGCCATGTATCATATCAGAATGTGTTTTCTTTATCAGTGTGATGTTTTCAGATTGTATTTTATAATGTTTAATTATGCAGCTTGCCCCATTGTTCTTTAAATTAATGCTTATCTTATATTTAATAATAACATATATTTAATAATCACATATATTTAATAATCATATTTCATTTTCATAAATATTAAATACTATGTAATGTATGCACATACAAAGGCTGCATTAATTAAGGTGTCTTAAATGAGCAAGGCTGATTGAAATTCAAGAGCTGAGGCTCAATGGATCCTGAAAGTATAATTGACTTACCAAAAAATCTACAATTGCCCGTGTTGATCTCCGTTATCTAAGAGGAGAGGAATATGACATATAAACAAGGAGGGTGAACAGTGATGGAAAATTTTGAACTTTTTCTTTAAATAATCTGCAGCATTACCATTCTATTAATGAAAGTGAAGAAGTCCACTTGCCAATGGTATGTGACCTCACCTGTTCTTTATTCTCACCTGTACACTGGCCCACTCTCTATGGCAGGGTCAGACAGAGCTACCACACACGTCTGGAGGAGGGCTCTTCTGCAGAAAGAAGTAGGGACATGACCAGAAGGCTCTTTTCCAGGCAAGCCCTCGGGAGGGCAGGAACTCCGAGCAAACCAGGGCACAGCTGGAGGAACCCCAACCAGCTGTACCAGGGAGGTGCCAGACATTACAGGAGCTTATGGGCAGCTGAGCAATCCCTGAGAGGACCTGGGCGGACTCAAAGAGACAATTAAATTATATGAGGAGATGAAGAGCAGGTTCACGATAAAAAGGGCTCAAAGTCAGCTTAAATCTATTTTACTCCCACGTGTTGCAAGCTGTGAATTGTTTTGCACCGCAAAAATGGCAAATTTAAAGTGTTTGTGACCAGTGTTCTTTTAACTTCTTAAAGTATGTGACAAAAAGCCAGGTAATCTCAAATTGCAATATTCAGGTAAGAATTTCCAGAATACCACAACGGTGGAAGTAATATTTGACATAAGAGTGGGAAGGGGTTCAGCTGTGAAATTTACAGTTTGAGAATATAAAAGTAGAAGATCAGAAGAGTTAAAATCAAAAACTATCTAGATCTGTGACTTGATTCTAGTTGGGGTTGCTCTGCTTTGTTGTGTGTGGATACTAATGTAATTAAAAGGGGAGGGACAATTAAGAGGGGGGACAGTACCGCTCAGTTCTCTGGCTGAAAGATTGCAGTGGGCTGCTCCATTCCTTCATGCTAGCATGGATATTACTTAGTAAATGTATTAATGTGTTCGAAAGTTAGGTAGTGAGATGACAATATTTGGAAATGGCTTAATTATCTTAGTTACTGAAGTCCAAAATACACTATATAGGGAACACCAAAAGGGAATCCTCAGAACCACAGCAGTGGACATAACATCAAATGAAATTCAGAAGTGATGTATGAAAGCTAGCAGGCATAGAAAGAAATAATTTGAACTATTTATGACCTCTGTTGTGTTCTAAATTAATTTTAAAGTACCAGGAAAAGAGATCAAGTCATTAAATAGAAGAATCATCTCACCACAAAACAAAAAGCAATGGTAACAAGATCTTATCTGTACAATATTTATCTACATACAGTACAGATAATAGCATATAATACAGCAGCATGTCTTATTCTGACTGCTGTGATAGAGAAGAAATGAGCATAAGGAGAAAAGAAAACAATCTACTTCCCAATAAATATGTCGTGCCTCTTTCCAAAGTACAACAATAAGTGAAGATTCCGTGAAAGTGAGGAGTTGTAAATTTTACATATGTAAAAAGAAAATATATTTTCTTTATTAAGTAAATATCTAAATGATAGTCACTGCCAAACGGATCCAAACTTGTAGGTGCTTTCATTTGGGAAGGCAATTTAGATGTGCAAAGCCAAACTGAAATTGAAATGCTTGTAGGATTAACTGTTACAGGGTGCCGAGTATCACATATGCATTATTCTCCTGGCTCAGAAGTCCAGAGGGGAGGTATCAGTAAAGGTCTTAATTGAGTCCTATCCTACTGATCCCTCTATGGTGCAAGGTTTACCCTGTGTGTGCCACTGTTGAAACAATTGAGGGGTCTCTCTGGATAGTCTTTGTTCCTTGCTTATATTTTAGTTATTACTTAACACAGCTAAGATTTGCTAAGTTACACCTGCAGTCAACCAGACTGTTGCTCTTCTGCACTGCTAGGCATGTGCTATATATGTCTCCCTACAGTTTAAAAGTAAGGATAATAGTAAATCATATATGGTATAAACAAATGAACTGCACAGTTGTACAAGAAATGTACCAGTCTTACCATGAACAGTCACACAATCACAGCATCAATCTTTACACAAAATGCCTCCAAGTGGAATACAGTATTCCAGCCTTCTGTATTCCAATATTCTAGTATTATGTAAGAAGCTGTTTAAAATAGATTTCAAGGGGAAATGCGCATTATGCAGTTGCTCAGACAGCTGTACTTTTTTAAATGCATGGGGAAAAAATGGGTTTGTAGACATCCATAAAAAATTACCATGATTCAATCCCTTGATGGAACTTCTGGCACATAGGTTTTTGAGTAAGGAGGTAAGAGGTCTGATATTCTGTTTTCAAAATTAGTTTTGATATAGGTGGAACAGGCTGATGTGTATCTGATGTTCAGCATAAAGAAAAGATCCAGATTTTACTTAAATTCACACTGCTCTCTCATCTTTTGCCAGGCTGTTCCATATCAAAATTATAACAATCTCAGAAAATTCCCAAACAAAAGAAATATATTGAAGTCCTTACATAGTTACTCTTAACTCCAAGGCAAATCTATGCCTTCATACCACTCTTTGCCCTCTTTACTTCTTTTTGGAAGTTGTAGCTTGACCTGGGTCCTTTCATATACTTGCAAAGTGGCTTTAAATTCCTTGTTTTCAAGTTTGTCATCATTCTTTTGTCTTTAAATAAGCATCTTAATCCCTGAATTCTTCCAGTTCTCTTCTACATTTTACAATATTCTCATACCCTCGTAAAAACTGCTGTTCCTTGCATGACGTGGTTGCAGAATTCTCACTATGATGTTGCTATTACTGTCTCCTTTCAGTCCCTCTTAAAGCAGGTGAAACTCTTTTCCCTTGAACTGTTGCCCTGCTCTGAGATCCCTCCTCTCTACTGATTCTTACCACTGATATGGCTCTTTAGGTTCCTTGTTTTCACAGGAAAGTACATAAAAACTAGAGGTAAAAATGATCACAGAGCCAGTGAAGGATTAATCTATACTCATGTGAAATTTTTTTTCCTTATGTCGAGCCTGAACTTCTCCTGGCAGAGTTTGAGGCCATTGTCTCTTGTCCTGTTCCCTGTCACTTGGGAGAAGAGGCCAGCTCCCTCGTCTCCACAATCTCCCCTCAGGTAGTTGTAAAGAGCAATGAGGTCTCCCCTCAGCCTCCTCTGCTCCAGGCTAAACACCCCCAGCTCTCTCAGCCATTCCCCATAAGGCCTGTTCTCCAGCCCCTTCACCAGCTTTGTTGCTCTTTTCTGGACTTGCTCCAGAGCCTCAACATCCTTCTTATGGTGAGAGGCCCAGAACTGAACACAGTATTCAAGGTGCAGTCTCACCAGTAGAAGTAGAAACATGTTTTGTAATCTATTATCTCTCTTTCAGCATTGCCTTTTTCATACATTTTCCATGTGTTGCAGGTTATTCCTTGCAAAATATAAAAATTAACTTCTTATCCAATATTAAGTTCAAATATTCTTTTCTGCAGGTAGACGTATTGAGATCATGTTTATGTGCCCACATATGAAGTAGAATTGTAACATTCAGGACACTACAAATTAATTTGCTTTGTGCTAAGTCCTGATTAGTGTTGTGTCTTTGTGTCTTCCCCACTTAGTCCGAAAAGTGCATACGGATATTCATTTCCAAAGTGGCACTGACTCCTATCACTTTGCTTTCTCCCACTGATCTCCTTTCAAAGTCATTAAGAGCATGGTCGTGATTTATGCATTTATTGGATGAAATTCAATTCAATGCAGAGTGCTTAGGTACATACTTAAATTCGGATGTCAAGATTTGTAATAATATGAAAAACTTCAAAATTTGAATTTCATATACGGTCTGCATATGCTTACTTGAAAAGTTACTAGTTACAGTCACTGAAAATATAGCCTATCTCACTGAACTTGATTTATCTCCCGTAAAACAATGGATGATGTTTTTATTTTCATACTTCCTCTGACAATCTTGATTCTAATTGGATACAAGGAAATGGCATTAATGTTCAATGCCAGTTTGGGTAAATTCTGACTGCAGTCCTGAAATAGAGAAATAAATAGAACTTGATGAATTACATGACTGGGTTTACACAGATAAATCCTTTGCTTGAAATCACTTTAGGTAATTTATTTTGAAGTGAAAGTGTGGTCTGTGAGAGAAATACTATTGGTTCATCAAGTTTATTTTATCTGCTTGGGAAAAATCTGAAATGTATGTAGGTACCATGTATTTTACTCCCACACCTATTAGCATCATACCTGAAACTCTTAGATATCAAAAGAAAAATCCTGTCTTCAGATTAGGCATTTAGTCAATTAATTTTTGCCTGCTAAGAGCAGCATAATACCTGGAGGAGCTTGGAGTGAGAGTATTTTGGGACACATTATGAGTACTAATAATTCTGCCAAGACTCTAGAAGAATGAATGTGGAGTGCCACTTGATACTTTATGGTCTTCTATTTTTATTGATTTTTTTTTTTCAAATGGTGGTTAGTTTTAAGGGAATGCAAAATACTGTATTTTTCTTTTTCCAAAAAGACAGAAAAAGTGGTAAGAAATGAATAGAATATTTTTAACATTCCTTTACCTTCCTCATAACCTGAGAATATATGAGTATGAATACTAAGACTGTTCGAGAAGTAGTTTTCCCTGGGAATAAAGGGAACCTACTTATTAATGTAATGTAGCCTGCTGCACATTTATTGAGGGATGAATGTCTTGTATTTAAAATTGAAAGCTGCTTCCGTGAGGTCACTGACTTAAGTAGTGATAGAAGTGCAGAAGACAATTTTAAAGAGTTGAAATCTGGAAGAACTGATGAAGAGGTAGAAGTTATAAACTTGTTCTCAACTATTGTTTGCCTCAAGTTTTCTGATTCTCCTCACTGAATAAGGAATATACTTCTTGACACATTTACTGAGATTTAAAAGTGAAGCAAGTATAATGGCACTTCAGGCTGAAAAAATACCCTGCTTTAACATGCTTTTGAAAAATTCTGATATCATCAGGGCTTAATAGCGCCACTTTTCAATGGCAAAAGGTCATGTGACACTTGTCTTGCAGTTGGATGTAGCAAAGCAGTCTGCCACTTCTGTATTGGATTGAACCACTTATAAATCTGGGTATTCACACATTCAAATACATCAGGTTTGCAGTCCAGAAAGGTCTGCAGCTACCTGAATAAAATCCACAGAAAATTCTGGTAACTCATTTTTCTGATAACTATGCTTATGCTGTCTGTGACCTCTAATGCTCTTGTCTGATAAATAAAGGAATAAACCCCTCAGTTGCTGGCTTGTGGCTTTACAAAGTACTGTAATGGTCCAGTAGTGTAATATAGAAATACATTTGCTTAGTTTCCTATGTAATTTATTAGTGGAATAATTCTCTCTTTAACAGACTTGCCTAGAGAGAGTATCATCAAACTGGCTTTCTAAAGTTTCCAGCTGTAACTGAAATATCCTATTTTGTCATTAGGAGTTGTATCTATAACTTCTCGCTCTTTGCAGCGCTCCCAGGATGTATCCCAAAGGACCACAGGATGGAGAGAGGAAACAAAAGCAATTATTAAAACTCACATTACTTTTGGCTACATATTGGGCTTGGGTTTTGTTGACTCTGTTTCTTTGTCTTCTGGGGTATCTGCACTCAGCAAACTTCAGAGGCTGACTGTAAAAAGTAGTTCATGTGTTGGTAACAAGAGATTCCTTACACCAGAGAATTTATGTTCAAAGGCAGTGTGGTTACGGTGTGGAATTTGACCTTTATAAAACAACTGCAAAGAAGCTTTGAAATCACTGTAATATTACCCTTGGAAAACAAAGAGGAGCTGGGAAATGGGGAAGTTTTAGTGACTATAGAAAAGTAGTTTGTTATATCAGTACCTATCCTATGAAGTCTCTGTCCTCTTTCAGTTCCTGAAAACAGAATACTTCAATTCTGTGCTATTTCATTTTTTGCTTCTGGCTACTCTCTTTGGTAATATCCCATGCAGCTCTCTTTCCTTACATCTACCTCATAAGTTTTGTTAGAGAGGTCATCTGCACTTGTCTGATTCAAAGGAAGACCTTTGGTAACCATTTCTGTGCAGTATTGAATACAGGGTGTTGAGCAAGGAGGCCTTTGGATCTAACCCATTGTAACCATTTTTATGCTACGTAATGGACGAAACTTTATGTTCCTATTTGTGGGTATGCTACAGGCACCTATCCTATTCACATGGAAGCATATTTTTTCAAGTGTAGCACAGCTGTCACTTCTTCATGGAGAAAACAGGTGTATTAAGAAGTTTTGTCTCAATTTCCTTCTGTTGCTGACTTAAGCTGTATTTTTGTACGCTGTGAAGGCAAGGCCGAGGCTGATACAGCAGGATTTCACACAGGAAACTGTGCCTTTCAAAGTGCCATTGTAATCGAATAATCAAAGAAGAAGAAAAGATGCCTTTTTTCTCTGATACCTGCATCTCTGCAGGTATAGGCATCTCTGCATCTACCTGAAGGAAGGAGGTTGTGGAGAGGAGGGAACTGGCCTCTTCTCCCAAGAGACAGGACAAGAGAGAATGGCCTCAAACTCCACCAGGGGAGGTTCAGGATTGACATAAGGAAAAAAATTCTTCACAGAAAGGGTCGTTAGGCAATGGAATGGTCTGCCCAGGGAGGTGGTTGACTTGCCTTCCCTGGACGTGTTTCAGGTGCAGGTGGATGAGGTACTGAGGGGCATGGTTTAGAGATTGGTGGGAATGGTTAGACATGATGATCCAGTGGGTCTCTTCCAACCTGGTGATTCTGTGATTCTATGATTCTATGATCTCCTCACGTCCATGTTCAAGATGATATACTCTTGAGGATGTACAAACTAAATGCTTTCAGTCAATATTTTATGTCAAATTTACTTTGTTAAAAAGGAAGTTTTACTTGAGGGGCTGTTTAAAAGGCCAATCTGTGTGGACTTAGGAAGGTCTTCTTCTGTACATGCAATAATTCTTTAAGCTGTATTGACAGTCTCTTTCAGCCAGTTGGTGGGTTCCAAGGCGGAGTCTGTTGCACGCCTACCTCATATGAATTGCCAATGAGCTCGCAAAAACTGTGATGCCCAGAGAGGCATGGTCCTTTTAGGGCTAGACTGCTCAGTCATTGTGATGCTAAGGAATTCAGAGCACAACCTAGATCTAGCCGGGGATCATTCTGTTCTACCTTTTTTTTTGTAAGTAATGAATGTGATAAGTTTCACAATTATATGCTTCATCTTATGGTGTTGCGCTCAGACTGCACGTGTGAGAACACAGCATCTCGAAAATTATTTACAAACATGGATGCAGTGTCTGATGGCACTTTGTGAAAGAAGAGGCAGATGTTTGCCTTGTGCTGTGTGCCTGTACATCAAGATCAAACTAAAAGTGTACTGACTACAGCAGTGATAGGCATGTTACTTATTAAAAAAAAAAAGTTGAAAGCTACATGGGGATAACATGCAATTTATTGATTCTCTCTGTATGGTTTATGGAAATAATGGACTTAATGAAAACTCTAAGCTAGTCTATTTTATCTTTGTAAATAATTGACTAAGAATGCTGTTCCAAACTGGGTGAGCGGAATGAGATACATGCAAGAAGAAGAAGATTGTACAAGTAATTATATGTAAATGGTACAGTTCAGGGTTTTTTTGCATAGTTCAAATAAACTTCTTCATAGTGTCTGAAAATCAGAGATTTAATTCTGGCTTTAAATCTGCTGTCACAACTATCCTGAGCTCTGCAGTAATTTGCATTTCAAGTGCACTGGAATCTCTGAGCATGTCCTTTGTGCATTGTATAATTACTGTTAATACCTGATTTCACAGTTATTTATAGCCTTGATGTATTACTTGACTGTTGCTAATAACTCATTTACTATTCTGACCACCTCGAATAGCCTGCTACATGATACTTCCTGGAGGTTTTCATCCTCTGGCTGTATCTTATAGTTTCTCTCTGGCTGTAATATGGTCTTATATCTTTGCTTCAGACAGTATTTTTAATTTTTTAGTGCAGAGTTCAACATGGATATCAGGCAGTGTGGTAAGGCTAGTGCACAGAAAGAAGATGGGGATCCTTAGTGTTCTAAAGAAGCAACTTGGAGAGGCCATGGTTCACACAGCTCCTGGTTCCAGCTAGATATAGGGCCACATATTCTGCCTGAGTCCAGGTTGCTACCAAAAATACAACTCCATCTTCCTGCTAGTGGCACTCATTTCCACCTGGTCTGTTTTGCTGGCACTTAGTTTATGTGGCTGTTTAATGAGCCAGATCGAGGACTGATCCTGCAGAAAAATAATCCTGTATTTCTTCTGATTTGCTTTTTGGTTCAGTTCCCTAAATCTGCTTTACAATGCAGCTGTAACATGCAAGTGTCAGCACAAACAAGGTGGAGGAACAAACGACTGAGGTCAGGAGGGAGGGCAGAAAGGATCACCTCTTCTGGCAGATGTCCTGATTTATTCTAAGGGTTGAAGGTCTTCGGTTTTACACTCGCTGAGAACTGGCACATGGGAGTTGCTGCCTTGCAAGGGAGCAAAAGTCTGCCAAAAAGGTGATTGGCAACATCAGTCATTTTTAAATGGCAGCAGCTTCTGGCTCCCTGTTCAGTTTCTGTCGACAAGCTCTGTCTTTAATATGGGAGATGTATGTGAAATCTAGTACCATAGCCTTAGAAAGTTGTTCATCCCTGCTTCACAGCACCTAGTGGTACAGGTCACATGAAGGATCTCTGCAATGTAAACTGCCATAACTAAATGCCCTAGAGAAGATAAGTATAATTAAAACTCCCCTAGGTAGAAACACCCATAACATCTGCCAAATAAAAATGCAGATAACTGAAAGATCTGACTTAGCACATTCTGAATATGGTGTGTCGGATCTAAAAGTTTCTGATTCAGTCTTTCTAGCTCTGTGAGTTGGATTTCCAGTTGGGAGATTCATTCAGCAGGGCTTAGATTTTAAACCAGGTATTTAAAAAGCACCAAAGCCTTTGCCTCAGGGTCTGCCATGGGAGTTACATTCCTGGATAAATCAGAATACCATCTGTACTGCCAGCTGCAATGTGAGAGAGTTAAGCAAGGTTTTCTAAGCAACAAAAGGCACAAAAGTTGGTAATACCTCTCTCCAGGCTACTTTGCTTTTCATAGACTGTCCTAGACCTCTGAAGAGTGTATTTCAGATTGTTACTCAAAGTTATCCAAATCTAACTTGCCTGAAAACTTAGGCAGACTGGCAGGCAGATAATGCTACATGATGGGCCACAGGTAATATCTGAATTGGATAACAAATCCTAATCTGTTTATTAAAAATGGGTGCAAATAGTTTTGAAAATACAGGGTCTGAACTGGAGGGGGCTTTTGGTCATGAAACAGAAGAGTTGTGGTGAATGGATGGTAAATTAAGTTTATACTGTTGAATTGTGCTGATGATTTTGGTAAAGCTGATCATGGGAGACTCTGCCGAATGCCAGTTATTGGGCTGTTGCAGCTTATGTTCTGTCAAAAGTTTCTCCCTTTTGTGATACTTGCATTAGTTATTAGGTAAAAACTCAGCCATTGTTAAAGGTAAATGCACATCAGTAAGAAAGGGAGAAAGCTTTCCAGAAACATCAGAATGAAGTGCAAACTAGATACTTTTATTTTTAGAAAATTTACGTAAAACTATACATGTTAATGGACAGAAATGCATGTCTAAATACCCCGAAGATTGCCCCAGAGTGATGTACTAATTACCTGGTTATGAGTTGTGTATGTTAATTTTTGCAGATGACTTATCTGGTTTATCTGGCTTTTAAAGACGTGATAGCTTCCTTCTTTATTTCTTTTTACTTTTTTTAGTGCTCTTATATTCACAACAGAGCACAGACAGCATGTTTAACAGTGTATTCCTATAATTATGAGTGAAGGGGGGGAGCTCAGGCAAGAGTAGACAATAAGAAGGAGTTGGAAGTGAGGTAGCTTCTCCTTTAATCTATGAGAAGGAGATAATGGGCACTAACATTAAGACAGCGCAGAGATGTGGCCAAAGTGGAAAGCAGAAAGGACACTTCTATCAGCATTGTTTAAAATCAGCTGTAACAGTAAGTATTAAAAAAGGGGGGAAAAGCAAAGACGGTACATATCCTAACTGAATTGTTAAATACTTTTTAATAATGTGCAGTAAGGGAACTACGTATTTACCCATTAGCCATGTTCTGAATGTGTCCTACTTACCTGTTTGAGGAGAGAAAGTCATCCAATGACAAACTGTGGTTTAGTTTGTACTCAAGAGCACTTGCTTATGAATTTATGAATGAGACCTAGAACTGAGACTTTCAATATAGTATATGTTTTTGTTAGTGGGCCTGTGCTGCGGATGAAACCCCTCCATGGTAAACGTATTTGAGCATCTGTTTTGTTTTGAAAAGTAATCAGAAATACAGATTATATGAGCCTTCGATATTCATTGTTATTTACCTTGGAAAGATTTAGATAGTTTGCTTTGTGATTGCTTTTCTAAAGGAACTGATGCATTGTAATCAATTTACTGTGTGCAGTCTTAAATATCAGGAACATTTTACTTAGCTGGCAGACTCGTGCAGAAGGGGATGATGCAGACTTTTTGAAGTAAGGTTCTATTAGGGATTGGCTTCTAAGAGAGTTCAGGTTCAGCATAACTAAGTACAGTATCTGCTTTCTTATTGTCTACCTTTTTTAAATTAAAATTAAGCAGTGTTTTGGGCAACAGTTAGGATGCATAAATTGAGGTATTTTTAAAATATTTTATTTCATTCCCTTACTATTTTACTGATGATTCTTTGTCATGTGTTAAGTACACAAACTACTGACTGTGATCACTTTTGAGCACTGACACTGTGTTTGAAAGTTCTTGGGAAATACTAAATGTTTCTTTATTATCAAAATGCGTATTTGAGTGTATAATTCAATTAAAATGTCATTATTATAAAATGTTTAAAGAAGTAGACTGCTCTATGTGCTAATTTGAGAAAAAGAACTTTTAAAATGGAACTCCATGTAGCTTTTGTAGGTACTTAGGCCTCTCTTCACTGTTGGTTGAGTTTATTTAAAGAGTTTTTCCAGTCACCTTTGAACCCAAATGATTTCTCCAGATGTACAGAAGTGAACAATGTAAAAATCTTGCTGCTTCAGCAGAATAGGATCCAGCTGGCAGGGAACTGAATCTGTAAATCATTGGTTACAGCTGTGTTTCGATTTATGTGATGGTTGAAAAAATAAATTACTGGATTAAATGGCTAGAAAGAGGATTCTTTGTTTAGCCCTTGTGTGGGGACTGAAAGTGTTTATGGTGCTGTTTTCCACAGAGCCTTTGCAAAGAAAACTGGACAAACAAACTTATTCAAAACTTCTCTGATATGTTGCACATTCAGCTTTATTTCTTTACAGAAGAAACTGTATGTTTTTGTGTAACCGTGTCAGCCAGCAACTGTTTTTAAGGTCTCCTGGCCTTTGAGAGTGGCAGTAACGTTTTAGTTATGTCTTTTAGGCATTGCAGTTTATCACTGGAAGGCGGTTTCCTTTAGTTAAAGGTTTTAAAATGCATTTCTTGGCATGCACACAAATACATGTAGGGACTCTGTCAAACTCATTTTTAATGGGTTTAATATTTCAGCTTTGTATGCCACCTACCTTTTGCTCTACATTATAATGCTGATGTAATTGTAAATAGGGTGCACAATGAATTTATAGAGCAAGTGCAATGAAATCAGAACTAATGCCAAGTGCTTGAGTTGTCATATAACTTATTTTCATGTTCTTAAGATGTAGGTGAATAACTTCTTCAAGATAGCAAATTTATCTAATTATATGATATCTTGATTCTGCAAAGATTTACATGATTAATTTTAGTGAACAGTTCCACTATCTTTGCTAGGGCAACATGGTACATAGAGCTCATTACTGCTTTGGTAGCTGTTTTGATACAAAATCTGTTCATTTAAAAAAAAATTCTCTGTAAGTGTATGGTCCTGTGAAATCCCATGAACTGCCTATTCTACTGAAGGTAGCTTGGGTTCAAGGATTTGGGATGTGATTTCTTGGACTGAAGTCCTGACTCCACTGAAGTCACTGGGAATTTTGGCACTGACTTCTCTTAGGCTACAATTTTACCTTTATAAATTGATCTTAACTATAATGCATATCACAAGACCCAGAAATTTCTCCTCAGTAGTGCAACTGCTTGTGAAGTGATAAGCGAACAAATGTAAACAAAAGATTTGTTATTAGACCAACAATAGTTTTAAAGGTTTTTTGCAGATACTACAGAAAGATAAATGATAGCATATAATTTTCAGTCTTGACAGACAGTGAGCATGTAGTGCATTTTTGAAAGCTTTAGTTGGCTTTCAGCATAATAGTTTGCAAAGCCAGGAGCTTTTCAGACTTATATCTGTTTATTCAGCAATATTTCCTAGCAATTCTTTTATGATGACCATTTAGTTTTATTTTATGGTAATAAAGCAGTCAGTAGCTGTAGCTGGATATCTGTTACAGTCTATTTATTAAAACATTTCTAAAACAGTGTATAAACATGGAAAATTGTGGCTGTGAGCAGATCATAATTGTTGTCCTATCAAGATCTAATTACTTTTCTAAAAAGAGTTTTGAAGGATTGTTTTTATAATATCCTACAAAACACTGACCAAGGAGAGCTAAATACCAAACAAGGATTTTTTTTTTCCCAAGGCAAAAAATAAAATCAAACAAGTTGACCAAATTCTATCTAAGCCACCCTCTGAAATACCAGAGAGACACTTAAAATATTTTAAATAGAGCATTTCCCCTCCCCCCCCAGTTTTATTGTTGGCCCTGAGCAGCATTATTACATTAAGAGCCATGTGACAGAAAGTCATGGTGATGCAGAATAAATAACCATAATGTATCAAAAGCAGACAAAGGTGTGATTGATCTGTCTGGAATTGGCAGACTCTTTCGCTGTGTCAGGCTGTTTCTTTGATCAATGAAGGTATAGCCTCTGACCCTTAAAAAAAATCAATGAGATTGATTGAAAGGAGAGAGTGAACTATAAGAATGCAGGATAGCTTTAACCTTCACTGTCTAGAAAATTAAAAATATTCAAGGTTTGCAGGCACTGAGCCTGCTGTTCTGTATTTTCTTATTAAAATGCTTTGCTTTTTCCCAGCTTACTTTTGAAACCTCTTAAAACAAGGCTGTAGAAGTTCAGTGTCCGAATATTTCTCACAAATATTTATCATCAAACCACATTGTTAAGGAAACAGGAGGGTTTATTTCTATAGCAGAGTTCTGTAGATTCTGTTAGTGTTTGCAGATATACAGAATGTCTTTAATTTCCTTCTAAAAACTCTGATTCTTATTTGTCATATGCACATCCAAGAATCAGTGCTCAGAAAAATATTTCAGATCATTTCAGAGACACTGTCCAGCTGAATAAAGTTACTTGAATTGCCCTGATTGCAGGATCAGGCCCACTGATGATTGCAACAATAGTGTGAAACCAGCACAGAGGGGTACCTTCTGGGAATAAACATATTGTGGTGATCCTGTTCTACATAATCTTGTATTTTATACACACCTCTCTATATATGTACACCTAACTAGTAAGGAAAGAGTAAAAATGTCATATTGGAACATTTATGAAGTAGGATTTTTTTAAATAGCATTTGGCACTTTATGTCTTTCTTACTGAACAGTCTGCAAATGCAACTTCAGTGTTTAGTTTAAAAAAAGTTTATTAACAGTTGGAATTTCATTTTAGTACCAGACCCTTTCTTCACATGGTGTTGATAATGTATTAAGCAGTAGCACAAAGTAATTAGTGAAGTAAGTATAAAAAGTGTTCATAAATAGAAAAGTTCATTCATTCATTCATTATTTCACACTGTTGAAGCTCAAGAAAACATAGGTCAAAAAAGAATAAATATCATAGTCGTTATGTTTCACAAAGAGTTACTTTTTAAATTGAAAATGTGAGCGAAATCAAGGTTTATTGTATAGTATTAACACACTTCCAAGGCAATTCAGACTGAAATAATTTCTGCTGCCATGTGTCTGTGTTTTAATAAAGGGCAGGTAAGTTGACAAGTCAGCAAGGAGAAGGTGCAATAGCATTTCTAGAGTAACGATCTTACATAGGGAGAGAAGGATATTGCTGTTTCTCTGCATTTCTATTTTTGTGATTTCCTTTCTGTAATAGATTGTGTAGGTTATATATGTATTTAATACTTCATGATCAGGTGGGAATTTCAGCCAAGTTGCAAAAAGCGTTATTACACAAAAGTAAGGCAATGTCAGGGTATAGCCATTTTAAACAACAAATTAAGAGAGTAGAGTTTTGTGGTAGATCTGGGACTAGCTTTGGTAGCTTTGGGATTTTTCTGAAGTCTTTATCCATTTTATCCATCAGTGGTGTGAGAAAGTATCATCGACAATCATACAGAACTATGGCATATGCTTAGACACAGGTTACTTGAATGTTCTCATTGTTCTAAGCTGTTTAAATGTTTCATTAAAGGAAACTAAGCCATTTATTTCAATGGGTATCCCTTTCATGTGCACTATGATGAGAAACCTTTACTCTTAGAAAAAGAAGCGGGATGAGGGTGTTACATTCCAGTTGGAACACATTGAGAATATCAAGATGCAACTGTAAAATCACAATAACATTTGATGTTACTACATTTTTCCCTTCATGTTAGATATTTTCTGGTTTTGTTCCAATAGCATCCAATTGTTGTCATTGCATTCTTGCAACATTATTATTTGTTATTCCAGAGAATCTTTATCTTTGACACAAAGCTTGTATTCATATTGCAAATTACCTTACCCTTGCTGGCTAAGAAACAAAAGGTATACCTGTACTTGAATGGGGTTTGATGTCTGACATCCACATCCAGCCTCTCCCCTCCTTCCTCTCTGTCCATCAGTAATAATCCAGGAAATGCATTTTGGGTTTGTTTTTTTTTCTCACTCTGGGGTGAGGTTTTTTTTGTTTTGGGGGATTTTTTTACTGGTTTTGGGTGGTGTCAGCGATGGCTGCTACTCTCATTCTGTTCTTCATGTACTCAAACTGCATCTTTCTACTGTAGATGTGAATGCTGTCCCCTTGTGGATGATGCTTACAGTATTAACTGCTGCCTGCAAAACTGAGCAGTACCTTTCATCCAGTTTAAGGTGGTGTCTAGTGCATTGCTTTCATTTAGCATTAGTGAAGGACAGAATTCAAGTCCTTTTCATATCATCCTGCTTTCAGCTAAATCATTCCTAGAAAAGAGGCAAAGGTGAGGTCATTTTTTTTTCCACCTGTGAGGGGTCAGTTACTGCAACAGTCGATCCTGGCTGAGGTGTAAGACTGTTAAAAAGTGACTGGGCTAGCAAGTGAATAATTTTCTGGGCCAATTTTTCACATTTCTACTAATGAAAAAAAGCTGACTCGTTAAATAAAGCAATCAATCTCCAATTATAATCTGTCTTGGATAGCACGATGCCCTGTGTGGACCACTGCCTCTGCCATGAAACATGTATTGCTGCCCTTGTCCTATATCCACTCCTAGAACCTCTAGGAGCACAAATTACTCCCTGAACTATCATTGACATGGCACAGGGACTAATTCTGCTATTTGGAATTCACAGGACTGAGAGGATCAAGGCTACATGTTTGGTGTCTGCAGTTAAAAGCCGATCTGTGGTTAAAAAAGGTGTGGTTCTGCTTGGAAACAGAAGCAGTGTGTACAGACAGTGAAGTAACTGTAAATATAATAGGGTTTTCTTTCACTGTTATTATTTGAGTCTATCAGCAGAATAAATCAAATTTAAGAGGCAAAAGTTCTGGATATCTACTACCTGAACTCTTTCTTTCCTCCTGAGAAACTGAGAGAAGGACATGTGGCAATTGCTGGAGCATTTTTGTAAAAAGATTTATGATCTTTTCAGGACATACACAGGAATTAAGAAAAAGTTAAATGTCTGACATTTAGTCTTCATACAGTGATTAGTAATTACAGGCAAGGTTTTAAAGGTGTTCTGCTTATATTCAAATCTCATAGTTCTTCTCTCCTTGAATTGCATAGGGATTTTCTGTGCTGTGGATGCAAAATGTAAATGATGGGCAATTCCTTGAAATTCAGACACTCATACAAAAATGTCAATCCAACTTTTTTACCATTTACCCTTAAACATAACATGGATTTTCCTAGTGGCTGATTAACCTAACCAGGCTGAGGGGACAGGAGTTCTATAATACTGGATCAGTGAAAGGAGTGAACAGCTTCAGTTTAATTCAACTAGTCTTCTATTTTTAATCTCCCAGGAAACAGCTGAGTTGAATGTTAATTAACAGCAGTCTTTGATCCACCCAGCCACTCCTGGAGGCATAATAATAATATGTAAGTGCACACACAGCAAATATATAATAGGTACATTTAAAGAAGTGCATCTAACCTTGCCATATTCACATTTAAAATGTTTCTTGCTGAACCATTGTTGCATTTATTTACATAGAGAAAGGGAAAAAGAAGGGAAAATGCTAAGTTAAACTTTGATGATCTGAAGGGTAGGGCAGCAAAGCAAGTGTGAATTCCTATTTTGAGGTTGTATAAGGGTTAATGATTAGAAGAGTAGAATCAGGAAAGACCTTAAGCCTAGATCTATGACAGTGGTAATTGAGCTGATTGATTACGACATCTTGTTTCAGACGACTATTGATTTAATCTAGTCTGCAGTCCCTTTGGCCCCAGAGGTGCTCCTGAGTGAGGCTCAGCACTTGAACCTGGGTACTCTTCCCTACTCACTGTCTGGATATAAATTTCCAGGATTTGCAGCCATTTATGATTTTCACTCATCTTTATGCTTTTTGTTCAAAAGCTTCTAATTTCAGCAGGCTAATATGTTTAACCGTTGAGGAGGCAGACACAGGGAAAATGAGAGCAGACTGAAAAGGGGGTTGTTTTTTTTTTTTAAAAAAAAAAAAAAGCAAGACGAATAGCTTAGGCTATGTGGCTAGTATTTGCATCTGTTGTTTCTGATTCGCAGAGCTAGCAAAAGCTGCTTTTGGAGGCAGTCCACAAAGCAGGGCTATCAGTAGGCAGTTTGCTGTATGCTTACGTTCAATTATTAAAATAGTAGACTTTTTTTTTTCTGCCTGATAGCCATAGTTAGGTCATGACATTAATTTATCCAGGGTATTGTGGGTAACTCTACAGGAAAAAAAAAAGCATAAAGGGCACAGATGCTGGAGCAGCAAAAAATGGATGGGTCTGAGCAAAAGGAGATTAAGAGGCGATGACCAATCTAGTGTACGTATAGCAGCAAGAAGCCGGCATCCATCACACAATATTGATGGCAATAAGTATTTTAAGCCATGCTGTGCATGTGTTAATTTTTTTTCTTTGAATACCTCAGTAGATGCTAAGTTGAATGTGGTAATCCTCGATTTCTTCAGTTTCCCAAATCTGATTTTGGTCTTGTTTTTGTTGTCTCATGCTTGGCATTCTCCGCTGGCTCTCTGTCTCTGTCTGTGGGTGTGTGTCTGCCTCCGTCTCTCTCTTTCTCTGAAATTACAAACTTAACTGTTTCCTAATAGTCTGCTTTCCTCTGTCTTTTGCCCAAGAAATTAATTACCAGTACAAAGACAGGTCACAAGTACGTATGATCTGGACTTAGGGCATGTGCCCCAGGGTTTTGACTTCCTTTCTTTAATTTGGAATGGCACAGCATTTTCTTTTGGACCTTTCCTGTGAGGGGATGCCCTTCTCATTTGCTGCTGCTGTAATGTTGCCAAATGGCTACCTGAGGTGGGACTGCGGTGTAGCACTGCATCCTGGGACCTGCCTGCCCAACAATGCCGAGAATTTCTACGGCACCAGGCAGCTTTGAGAATTGGCTGGCGAATTGCGTATCACCTGTCTCCCCCTCTGGTAAATAATTTTTATACCACGAATCGCAGTGGTGTGGTGTTGTCTGGAAAAATAACTCCCAAATACAGTTGGCGTAAAAAGGGAAAAGACGAAATATTGTCAACACCGTAAGTCATTAAAGTCCCTTGCCTTAAGAACAAAGGAACAAGGTAAAAAATGCACACAATAATTATGCTCTGTGGATTTTCATAGCCTGTCAGACAACCTGTGCTGTGTTTCAGTTAACAGTCTTTGTGCTTTGTTTTGTGTTGTGTATTTTTATATATGTGACTTGAGTTTCTCTCTGTGTATGTATGTCTCTGTGTGTGTGTTTGATATATGTGTATGTGCGCAGACTGCTTTACCAACATGGAGAAAATGCCATACAGATAAATATACAAGTATAGCTCAATCATGCATTTTCACTACTTGGTGTGATGGTACGGGTATATTGCCATTGTTCCCTCCCTGTCTTCCCTCTGACACAAGCAGGTTCTGTTTTGTTTATTTTTTTTAATTTTACTTTTAATTAAGAAGTCTAAAATAATAAAAAAGGTAAAAAAAGAAAAAAATACTTAGTCCAGTTAAATACTAATTGAAGTCCAGAAACTCATGATTTCAGCCCAGTGAAAGGTAATTCAGACCCTGGCAGTGTTTTGGCGATGAGACAATTCCTACTCATAAAGAGCACAATGAGTGGTTGTGGGGGAAAAGATAGCATTAATTTGGAGGTAGATTAATATTAGTCTTTTTAACTGTCGTTATTTTCTGAATAAATGAATCCTTTTAGCTTTTGAGAGCTAGTGTGTCCTTCCCACTGGTATTTATTCGAGCAAAGGAAAAAATGAAGAAGGCGTAGAATAAACTCCTAAGACTGTACAAGAATTACTGGCATTATTTCTCTCTGCATCACGTGTGAGCCTGGGTTGCCTGCTATTCCTGAGGCAGAGGATCGAGGATGAAAGTCTGTGTGTCAGAGCCTGTTTTCACAACTGCATTTGGAGATCTGTCTTATTGATTAGGAAAAAAAGGGGGTGGGAATAGGAGTGTGAGGTGAGGGGAGGACCGACTGACTACTGGCTTATTGCAGCTCAAGACATTTTCTTCCGGAAAGATGTCAAACAACTGAGACACAGCAACAGAGGAAGTAGAAAGGTGGAAAAATAAGAAGAGGGACCCTTTGGAAGAAATGAAGGCATTCCTTATGAGAGCCTTGAGGCTTTTTTTTCTTCTAACATCTGACCCACAAGGGCTAGAGTGACAGCGTCATGCAAATGCTGCAGTCCAGCAGGTCTGAGAGAGGGTGGATGCTAGAGAGTGAGTTAATGTTAATGATGAGTGCAGTGAAAATACCAGCCGATACCACCCCCTCCACACACAACTGCTCTGAGTCAGCATCTGCTGCTTTGCCTTGCCTTTTTCTGCGTGTGTGTGTGTGTGTATGTGCGTGCGCATGTGTATGTGTGTGTGTGTGTGTGTGTGTGCATGTGCGTGCTAGTGACTGTGTGTGTGCATGGAAGGTAAAGCCAGTCAGTCAGTGAGAAGCAAAGGTACGTTTGAGAGCAACTAAAATCTGACTGATTTCCATCTTCAGAGCATCAGATGTATTCCCTAAAGAGGATGGGTCTATGTGATGGGGGTGGTATAATTATGTTAATGTCATATTTATAGAGGGGAGAGATTTTTCATTCTAATTATTGATTTGAAAGCTGTGGTCAAAATTGTTTGTTAAATCATGGTCAGCTTTAAGAAAAATAATGAAATCTAAGGACTGCTATACATATATATATAATATATATTTTGTTTCGTTTAACTATTTTGTGTCTGAGGCATAACTGATTGAATGGTGCACAATGACAAAGAAACGGCTCTTATATAATGTTGCATTATATCATCAGCTGAAATAATCTTTTAAATGATCCAAAATGTTCTGAAATCTGAAGTATCATTCTGGAGGGGAGGGTGAAGGACAGGGGTGGGGGTGGGGGCACTGGCAAATCTTTTCTTCAGCAGAGTGCTCTATACAGCTTTCTTGTAAATGGATGATTCACCTGTTCGACCAGCAGAGATTCTAATTCTATCCCCCCCCTTCTCTTTTTTTCCTTTTTAAAGCTGAACGGCTTCCCGAAGAGCACTGAGTTTTCTATGCCAGATTCTGCTCCAGTGGCTAGGACCTTTATGGCTTCTTTTGCTCTGGGTTCTGATGGAGGACAAAAAAGCCAAAACAAAACAAAAAAAAGCCACGGTGGACCCCATACCTAAAGTAGAAATTTTCTTTTTCTTTCTACAGTCAAGGCTAAAGATCGGAGGAGAATGAATGTCAAAGTAATTCAGGATTGTGGTCATGCCATTAAAAGTGTTCGGCTTCAGAACGAAATTATTCGGGAAATCTGAGCATTTCTTCTTACTGTATCGACAGTATTTGAAAGTTATGTGTGCTTTGAGTAATCTGGTTCAAGTGACAACAATCTCTGCATGTCAATGTTTTCTGCAGCCTATGGAGCGAAAGCTAGTTTTACCATTGGAAAGGAAGAAGTTTTTGCTAACACTCTGTAGAAGGATTAAATGTTGAACGTGGGGAAGAGGCAAAAAATGAATACACGCCCAAAGGTTATCCTTGCATCGTGAATGGGTTTAAAGTACTCTGCAACCCAGGGCCCACCTGCAAAGTAGGACTAAAAGTATAATGAGGAAATATTTCAATTAGAAACCCCTTAACAAGCATTTAATCCTTCTTTTAGACATTAAGGGAAATAGAATAAAATTGTTAACCCATTTTTAGATGCTTCCCTCTGATACATTATTATATGGCTACTTGTAAAACGAGGCAGTGAAGATTTTTTTCCTGCATTCTTTGTTTTTCTCTTTTCCAAAGTTGAGGACTGTACTATAAGAAAAGCCTGTTCAGTCAGCTGATACGATGTATGTATATGTCTTGCCTGCTTATTTGATCTTTCTGCCCCCTACTTGAAACTGGGCTTTGTTTATTTGGGGGGAAGGAAGGGTTGATGATTGGGGGGGGTGATGTTTTTTGGGTTTATTTTGGATTTTTTAACAATAGCAGTGAAAGTTTTACTGACAGCGATTATGACTACTAAGCAATTCAGTTTATTGGAAGACGAATTCTACTGGATCATATTGGACTTTTCCTAGTCCCTGAGACCCTAACTTGTGAGGTTTTTTAGCAACAATCACAAGTCAGGCTCTTGGGACCTAGGCGGAGGGGAACCAGCAGCTTTGGACTGTGATTGTTTCTCTGCAGAATTTAGAGAACCCAAGGAGCTTTCCTTGTCTGGAAGGAAAATAAAAGGAAAATATACCTATTTCAAATGTTAAGCAGTAGAACTGTTCCTAAAACAAAAAAGAGCCCTGTTATTCATTGTGCAACATTAGGATGTTACGGATTTGTATGCTTAGAAAATTGAACTAGATGCCATGTAACATTTAGAATTAAAATTTAAACTGAATGCCAGTTTTTGACTCAAAAAAAAGAGATTCTAAAATATAGAAAAGAATTTCAAACATATTAATACTAGTACTATTATTATTATTGACAATTCTGATAATTACGACAAAGTATATTTTCAGCTGTATTGTTACAGTTTTAATTAACTTTCAAAATATAAAGATTAAACACTGATGTTTGAGGCCTAGAAAACATTCATTCTATTGTTCTTTGAATAATGATTTCAGTCTACAGGAAGATTCTTGCTTAGCATTTCCTGTAACATGGGACAAAGATTATTTTGTCGTTAGTTGCCATTTTCTTTGTCTAAGTGAGAACACAATGAGGCATTTAAAATATTCCGTCATTTAATATATATTTAATCTGATAGAGAATATTGGTGAAAAAATCATAATACAGATTACAATCACTGTGCACAGAGAATTACATTACTTGTACCTGTTCAATTTGAACTGAGCCAGCAATTCTCTAAGCCCTGGCTCAGCTTCTATCCTCCTCATCACTTTTTGCATTTTTTTCTCCTATGACAAAAAAAGAGTTAGATTAAGATTGTCCGTCATGTGTTAAGTACTTCACTTTGCATAAGAAGATTCACAAGCACAAAAGTTATTCTGTACTGTTTATTAGTCTTAAACTTCTAATCTACCACACATTCTTTGATTTGTATGTCCTCATATTTTTATAGGTGTGTTAGTTCTGAATGATTTTTCTCTGTTTCCTATGTCTAACCCAAGATGCTGTAGGACCTTGCGGATACATCAGGCTTCCCTGAGACAAAGGCTTCACACAGATCAGGCATCTAAACTATTTGTTCATTTCAGAAGTGGTATTTTGGCTGCAGTGTATTTTTTCCACTTGTGTGGGAAGAATTGTGTTTTATTGTAATCATCAACACTATTGTTAAAATAAATTGTAATTATCTGCTAGTATAATACTTTTTTCTTGTTGTCTTGTTTTCTTAAGAGACAGAAAGTATGTGATGTACATAGTTTTCATGTTACTCAAGATATAACTAGTCTTTAAATAGTTATAAAAATATTGTCTTAGCAATTACAATAATGATACAGTTCCTGTAAATATGCAATTCTTTTCTTGGTAAACTGTCAGTCCCACGTGTTAAGAACACTCAAAAGAGCTACTTGCAAACATTCAGGCACAGCAGTAATTTTTTAACACAGATGTGTTATTCAACATTGCTTTCTATTTAGCCAGTTTTAGGAAGGTAGATCTGAACCTGAATAGAAAAGAACATACTCAGCTAGGTGCTGCATTCATAAGGTCCTTCAGTAGCAACTGACATGTATTGTGTACGATAGTTTTCAGTACTGAAGGTGATCTATTTAAGATACTGATCCAGTTGACAGGTATTGTGTTCATTCAAGTTATATAATGAGATAAAGCTATGTTCTGTGTATTTATATATGTGCCAATATACAGTTTAAATTACACAGTATTTATCAAAATAAAGATCCTTACAGATTTAATCCAATATATGATGCACATGTTTGTGCATATGAAAGATTTTCATTGCGTTTAATTTTGATCAGCAAAATTTGCTTGAATGTGGATAGCTGACATTCAGCACTCTGAATTAATTTTTAATTTAACACCATAGGTTCAATGAAGGTGAAACTATAGCGAGAAATGCCCGTCTCTGTCAATCTGAAGATTTCAAGTATGGTCTACTCTGCAATGAGCTTGAGAAGAAAATGGATCCTTAGAAATCCCTACCTGACTTATTTGGTGCTACAGAGAAAGCTATACGTGTGCAGTATTACCGTTGCATTACTGCTTGAATTGGGATAACACCAGTGGCTCTTCTCTGCCCATCGTATTGTTACCCCTTGCCATAGAGATCAAAAAGTTGGTACACTGCCTTTCTTTTTTCCCTCTCCTCTCTTCTTGCCCAGTTTCAACACAGCAAAACCAACATCTGGTATACATTGAACTCCTTTGGTGGGGAAGAGGTGAATGTGGGGGAGGTAGAATTCCAGTCTCCATTCCAGTAGAATTCCCAACAAGATCAACAAGGTGTTTCCCTGTCTTGGGTCTATGTGGCAATGCCTACAGGCACCATGCTGAAAGCAGTCGTATTTACACATTTGACAGTATACAAAAGCTGTCTCTATTAGAACAAATAAATAGAAAGCATTGTATTCAGTATGCTATGTTTGGATGCATGTACAGGATTTCAATATAAGCTCATTTCTATATGACTACATGCTGTTTTAGTCCAAAATTCATTTAAATATTATTTAATATATGATTTTGGAGTAATGAGCTTGTGCTACAACAAAAACAAAAACAAAAACCCACCAAAACACAAGCTCTTGCAAAGGGGGAGGAAGAGAGACAGAGAGGGAGTGCAGTGCATACAAAAAAGGAATGATATTAACAATTCGATGAATTCCTAGTTGGTAGACCAGACTGAGCCAGACGCATATATTAACGGTTGTCTGCTGATGATGTGAGTCTGCTCAATGCGGTGGAAATGAAGGATCACCTAGTCTCTGACACCAGCTTATTTGTACATTTTAATTTTAAAAAGGAAAATCACTGTTTTACATGAACATCTTAACCCCTGCATGATTTTCTCTCTTTTTTCCTCCCTCATATTATTTGCTAATTTACCATCAACATAAAGTGTTGTTTAGCTATAGCTCAACAAAACATCAGTCAAAATATCAGAGGGAAGTATTAGCTTCTCTTTTGTCTGCCACATACAGTTGGGTTATTACTGTGATAATTGTCTACTTTAATTTTTAGAGTCTTCATGGGATATGAAACAATTTTCCAGAGCTTCATTTTTGTAGCACTTAGGTTTCAACAAGATAGCATTTAATTTTAAACCTAAACAAACAAAAAATATACTTATAGCTGAAGCTGGGGTGATTTGATCAATTCTTTTCATTAACCTCAAAATCTTCAGCACCTTAATATATAATATTGCATATATGGGACAGGATTTCTTTTCAGACTATATAAACACCAAGTTCATTAATACAGTGCTGAAGACTGTTACATGAGTCAGGGGAATTCCAATCCAAGTTAATTACTGTTGGAATTAGAGGAAGGAATATTTCACTTGAAGTTGTATAACAAGAGTCTACAATTATCACATTTCAGGGCATTGCTCTCTTTATGTGATGAAAAATGTCAGTGAAATTTAACAGAAGATGTTATGCATTTCCACGGGTAATGAAAATCGGCACATTCACGATTAGCTAACACAACATTTTCAGTGTGTTAATATGCAATGCAGCAAAAATTTCTGTAGGCAGTAAATGTAGCCATCATTTTGATTTGCCCATATGATGATTATGCTCAGTTCCTGACTGAGGACTTAATTTCACACTGAAAAGCAGTCATATTTTCTTAGGAACCAGGGGTAGCCCACAAAAGAATAAGAAAGATTTACTACTGCCTGAGGTCTATAGCTAGCTAGGTAGACAGATAGATACATGTAATAGGGAAAAAAAATTGAGATCTTATAAAAAATGCCATCTGAAACTGTATTGCTCAATTAAAAGGAGATTGATTTTATCATGTTCTTTTAAAATATTCTTGTGCAAACAATGCATCTGACGCATTCTTCACCTCGTTATTTTTTTTTTCCAATGTTTGGTGATTACAATAGGCATCTTCAGAGTTTGTTGGATACAGCATTTGTCCATTCCTTGGCAATACTAGAGTTATTCTTACATAATGAGTTATAATCTGATCAGAATCTAATTGTACTAATTTCTCTGTAAAGCTATGTTTTACTTGCAGTGCCTGAGTAGCAACAAGTGGATGGACTATGAAAGCTCTAGAGAGTAAGTGAATATCAGATTATTAAGATCAACATTGATAATATTTTTCATCTTTATAAGCATCTTTAAGCTGTTAAGTAGGATTTAAAATTAATCACAGAATCATGAAATTAATCACAGTCAATTACAGCCTAAAATTTATCTGGTAGGATTTCAGGATTGCAATCTTCACTACTGTTCCTTCTTATTTATGAGTTAAGTATTAGGCAGACTTGTGCAATAAACTAGATAGGGTAATGATAGTTTGAATAATATGACTATCCTATGGGAGAAAAGGCAGATATTCTGTACTTTTCTTCTACTTGTTAGCTGTTAGCAGGGGAGTTGTGATTCTCTACAAGAAACATATTGATTTCTTTAAATGGAAAAAACAAATTAACATGGGTATGCTAAGTAGTTTAGGGCTTATAATTTTAGTTATGATTTTGAGTGGTTTTCTTCCACCACCACAACCCTCACAAACTTTTTTTCTTGGATGTGTACGTGTCATGCATGGCAAGGTATGAAGAAAATGCAGCTATTCAGTAGAGACATTTTCCACCCCTTTAATTAATCTTTTCCTGGACTATGTAAAACCACCAACAATGTGTAAATCCCATTTGTTTGGGTTTTTTTAAAATTATTATTATAACATATTCTTAAGAGTTATGTCAAGATACTTCAGTGTTTGAATACCACATAGAAAACTAGCTGCAAAAGTAAGTCACTGGATGCTGAAAGGGTTGGATGGTATTGGCACAGAGCCAACTGGAAAATTCTTTTTTCATTTAATTCTTTTCACCTAGTAGGCTCCTTAAGCACTAGGCAGAACCCAGTATGTGGCTAAGTTATTGCTCTAGTGTTCATCACACAAAAAGCAGTCTTAGCATTTGTAAATTTTCTTCAGGGAGGTTTCTAATCTGGACAGCATTTGCGTTTGGGGATTACTCCACAGCCTGTTCCCCTCCACCTCCCCCTCTAACATGTAGCTCTTTCAAATTCTTCAAAGAAGTGGGGAAAAGTAGGTTCTTTTATTAATAGTAGAAAACAAACTGACTGCTGGACTTCCGTGGCAGAGCTCACATAATGCGGCAGGGTGGGAACTGTAACAAAGAATGCTTGAATGCTCTAAACGTATAGTGAAACCCCATTTACATTCACTGATGGAGCTTAAAGTACAATAAGGGAGAAGTTTAAAGTAGAAATAAGCAGAGACATGAAAAGACTTCAGTGAAGGTAGATACTACTTGAAAAGTTTAGCATAGGATTTAATTTCAAACTCAAGACTTTCCTAGCAAAATGCAGTTCTTCATAATGAAATCCTCAAAATACTCAAAGCATCTCCATCAGATGAAGGTAAGCCAGAAGAAGAGCATTTCCAATGTATAAAGAACTAGATTCTGTTTATCTGATTTATACACTGATTTTCATACAAGTGAGACAGTTAGCGGTGGAAAAGTCTTCACGGTTCACCGTCCCTCTGCACTCTCTCTTCATGGCAAACTGCCTTTGATGTGAAAGAAACGACTTTGTGTCTAGAAGTAAGTTTGGTTGTGGGATTCTTCCATGATTTCTAGTTCTCTCTACTTCTAAAATTTATGTGTACATGCTGGTACAGGTACACTGGAGACTTGGTATAGTTAGTTGCTTTTTTTCTCCTAAAGGTTATTCTTTGGAATAGAATCACAATATTACTAATGAGTAGCTGTCATCTCTCACCTTCTCTTCTCTTCCACCACAACGATCATCTCTGGTACACCCCCTTCCAACAGCCCCACTATACTGCCCTATAAGATGCCAGCTTTGTTCTTTTTAGAGTTTGAATTAGATTTGCTCCTACTTTTTGCATTTGCCTCCACAGTGATTCTTCATCCTTAACATGAAGGCCATGTAAGCTGGCCCTACTTGTAACTTTTTGCAGAAGCTGCATCCTGTCCATTGGTCCTGTTCAGAAACCGCCAGTTATGTCAGAGAGTATGTATGAGGTTACTAGTTACAGTTTTCCAGACAAAGCTCTTCTTCTTGTTCATTTTCTTATGAAGAATATCATAATAGCCCTCATCACCACACATTTGGAACAGAGGATCCCTTGTGGAATGTCAGATTTGATAAGTGTGATTTGGTGGGGTGTGGGGAATGGAATAGCTTTCTGATGCTTTCCTCATCAGAGTAAGCATCAACCTTAAGCACCAGCCTTTAGCAAGCCTAGTATGTGAAACGGCTGGTGCAGCTAATTTGTGGTGGAATTTACAGCTTTTCTCTACAAGTGGAGGGTTCATATCACTGTTGGGAAGATTTTTCACCAGTCCGAGGATTCACAGTGCTTATGACTCCTGTTCATATATATATATCTATACAAACACACCCCCCCCAATAAACACACGGGAGTATTTAAGGAGTTAGATTTATTGTTAGAGTTGGAATAAACCTAGGAGATCATGCTTCTCTAGTGTTCATTATGTTAACATATTACTTTGGATATTCATTATCAAACTTATCCCTCTTTCTGAAATATGAGAGTATGGTCAAAATAATGATGTTTTGGGCGTTATTGGGGCACCCAACACTAAAATAATGGTTGGATGTTTAAAATTGAAACAAGTTGCCAGCCCTTCTGAATGACTCTGGGGGTTAGATTTCTTGTGGGTGTTGCCAGTATCTTGAGTATTGAGGTTTGGTAGTCTTTTATGAGTTAATAAATTCCAAGGGCTACAGTTTGGCTTTCTGCAATTTGGTAATCATTCCCTAAAAGCCAGTGGGAAATCAAAATTACTACATGCAATAACTAACACTTTTAAAAACCTTCAAATGTTTCCAAACTGCTGTCTGCATGTTCTTCTTCGTTGCAATGTTGGGTAAATATTTAGGGTCATTTCCTGGCACCCACCATGAATGCAGACAATTCCCTTGAGCTCGATTTCAGTGAATCAGCCTTTACTTTCCTTCCCTGACACTTGCCCTGTATTGTCCAGGAAGACCGTGGGCTCTTTTGCTGGGGACCACCATTTACTAATTGGGAGCACAGTAACTAGTACAGTGGGGCCTTGACTTTTGCTAGAGCTCTGAGATATATGCATTTATTAATGAGTAGGAGGTTATAATTTACCCTGTTAGTGTGAAGGGACAATTTATGTATTTTTTTTTTACAGCCTCCTTTCTGCTGTTTGTACTTCTGGTGCTCATAGTAACTTACTGCTGTGAGTGGGAAGAGAGAGGACCACATCTGAACACGCTTATGGGATCTCACATCCCAGTGTATATCTAGTCTCCACTGAGACACTTCACCTTTGTTTTAACGCTCACATTTACATTCTTTCAGATTAGTAGTTTTTATCATCCTAATGATCTTCTGCAATATCTGGTAAGGAAAAAGATCTTATGGACTATTTCCAAAAGGGTCTCTACGGTCAGCTGTATTTTATGAAGCAGTCTTATGTGTGTCTCATTTCTGTATGATTTTACTATGGTCAAAAATCCTTCCACTGGCATCCAGCTCAGATTATGAAGTGACAGCAGACCTTAATAACTGCAGTAGTCTTCTCAGGTGACTTACAGACTCTCCTTCTGTGTGGTAAAATCTGTGGCTGAATGCTGCCCAATATCCTTTCTGTTTCTAGGTGTCATCCCTGAACCAGGAAACAGGGTATAATACCAAGTTTGCAACTTATGTGTACTAGGCATGGAAGACAGACTGGTATCTCCTCCTTCTTTCTTACCCTCCTTTCCCCCTTTTCTTCTCTCCCACCTTCCTCTTGTCCCTTGTATCTCCCACACATAGCAGAAATATCACATGCCCTCTGCCAAGGAAAACTCAATCATCTAGTCTGAATTCTTCCATAAAAAATGCCAAAGTATTCACGAAGCAACTCCCACATCAACACCGACAATTTCTGTTTGCTTAGCAAGTATATTTAGGATAATCTATAAGCAGATAATCTATATTAAACCCAGGAGCAACATGCCAGTAGTCTATTACATCGCTATTAAAAACATAGGCTTTCTTTCTAATTGGAATTTCTTCAACCTCAACTTCCACCTACCAAAACTTTTCCTGACAACTAGCATGATCATTTGTTTTTCCCTCTTAGCACATTTATTGAAAAATTAATGAGATTATCTTTAGTGTATTTACATTTTGAAAGATCAGATCACGTTACTTGCTTTTGTTTGAACCATTTGCATTTTGTCAATATCCTCTTCAAATACTAATACCAGAACAAGCAATCTGATATCAGGAATGGTATTATTAGTTGTGCTAGTAATTCCTCTTTTCTTTCGTTTGACTTACTCATGTATCTTTTTTTTTTTCCCTCTCTGTCACTCCACTATACTGAGACTGCAAGTATAACTGAAGAAAGGAATAAAGAGATCGATTTGAGAAAGATTTGTCTAAGCTACTTGAAGGAGCCTGATTCCAGCTGAAATTAGTAGGAGTTTGATACGTAAACCACTAACTGCTTCTGTTTCATTTATTCAAGGAAAACTTTATGTCAATGAGAGAAGTAACAGAATTAGCCCATCTGTTTGGTCAGATACTGAGCAGGTACTTTTTAACCTCTATTAATTTATTTATTGAATAAATTGTATTTACTTTCAGAAAGAAATTACAACAGCTGTATTATTTTTATTATTTGAAAACTTACTCATCTTCGGCATTTTCTGTGCTTCTGGTATACTCAAGTTACAGAAATAGATCCTATAGAAGGATAAAAACTTTCCCATGTGTTGAAACTGGGCAATGTCTTGCATTTTACAAATATTCATCCAAACAGGTAGGATACAACTAGCTAAAGAATTATTTTAAATTTGTTTCTCTGAAGTTCTGTAACCTACTCCCTTCACAAGGCTTATTTGTCTGATCTTTGTAAATCTTCAAGCTTATATGATTTATCATTTTTCTATCAAGGGTTTAGGGAGGAGAGGTGTGGAAGGACTGATCTTAGATAAGCAAAGCAAGTTGGTTAAGAAAGGAGATGGCTGTCATCTGTAGCCTTTCCAGACAGAGCTGTGCAGTTCCAGACAGTCACCTGAGTATTATCGCTTTGTCTCAACTATAAATCACAGTCTGGTAATGACCAAGGCTGACAACTTGACATTTTCAAGAAGAGTAAAAGACATGATTTGAATGGAAATCAATTTCATTTCATAAATCTTGGGATACCACTCTAAACATGCTTTTTTAATTCTTTGTGTCTTATTCAGAATCTCCATGATTTTGATAAAGGATTAGTTGTACCATACAATGGGTTTCTTTTATTATGTACACTTCAAAATTACAGAAATACATGTATGCAAACAGTGCATCACGAGACCTGCTTCCACATGGGCATGGGAGAGAAACTCCGTTTTCTGACAGTCTGTTGAAGGTGATGAGCGCATCCCTTGGCTGACAGTGCAACTTTAACTACCTTACATTTTTTACCACCTCCAGAGGCAGTAGCTAGCCTGCAGTACAAGGAGGGAAAGGCATGGCTCAGAGTAAGTGATCTCACACCCCTGCTCCCCTATATAAGAATGCCTATGTGGTGCTCTGAAGAGGTGGCACTGCTGGTGGCACATACTGCAATAAATTTTCCTGCTCACAACTGCCTCTCTGCACACAAAATGGCCCAGAATTTCTAAAAATCTATGCTGCACTTTTTATAATTTGAATACAGGAAAAGAAATTCCATGCAAATGGAATTAAAGTTGCGTTCTTTTTTCTCTTTTCTTTTGCTGAATCTGTAAGTACATATGCTAAAGGCACAATATCCTTCATTCAAGGAGAGAGGAGAATGAGCTTAGTGATTGTACCACCCACATCCCTATTGCACTAACAAGCATGAGTTAATGCAGTCTCAAACTTGCTTTGCTCCATCTGACATGAAGCAAAGCAGCTCTTTTGGGAGGAAGGTTGGCTGTGGGAGAAGTTCCCTCCTGTTGCAGATGAGGTAGTGCCCATAGCCACTGTTGCAGCTAAAGGCTTTAAGGTGGCATCAGAACTTTGGTGACTGAAGGTCTAAAAATAACCCTGAAATATTCTTTCCAGTCATTGTATGAGGAGTTGTTGTTGCAAGACTTCAGGTTTATTACTTGGAAAAAAAGCCCAAACTTTGCCTAAAAAGCTGGGGGGGGGGGGGACACACACATGACACACACACACACAACATAATATATGTAAGGATCTAAGTGAAATGAGTAAGCCAATCCTAATTTTACCAACAGATACATTCATCTGTTGGTAAAAAGGAAAAAAAGTCCTTAGGATGCAGGGGATTAAAAATATCTCATGGCCATTCCATGTTTAAACCCCCAAAACAGGAAAGTGTGAAACAAAGTGGTGGCTATAGTGACAGGTGGGAAATCAAAGATAAATGTGTTTCTTCTTTTTGCCCCTCTTGCTTGCTGCACAATACTCCTGAAATATCCATTAGAAGCTCATTAAAACCATGCATGTATAACACATCCCTAGTGAATCAAAATTACTTTAAAAGGCCATAGCTGCGCACCATCTAGACACTGCCTGTTGGCTTTATCGCAGCCCATCTTAAGCAAAATACAGGATGCTAGCGTGGAAAGAAATGCTGAGAGTGTAGCAAATTGCTAGCATCTAACCCAGAATCTTTTCATTCTGACAACAGCCACTTGCATGTGCCCAGTGAAAAGGCACAACACCTCCATGCAGCCTGCATCTTTACACTTACTTAATTTGGTTTCTTTACTTCTTTTTTTCTTTTAACATGTAGGATTTGTAGTTTGCAGTTATACAACAGATTTTACCTGGGGCCAATGTTTGTTTTCTGATACATATAGCCTATTTGCAAACTTTTCCAGCCACACCTGTTCTGTGAAATAGAGAGATTTTCAGGTGGATTAGGTAAGAATTGTCACATTTGTCACTGTGATGTTCTCATGACTATTTTTATTAGTGCAAATCATACTCTGGAAGACAGAGGCATCTTGCAGCCTTGTAGTTTCCAAGGATGCTAGCTCTGGTATTGTTAAAGCCAAGGGGAGCTTTTGTCAATGGCTTCAGTTGCTAAGGTTTCATCATCACATTTAAATGTTTAGGGCATTTCTCTTATAAGAAAAGGCTGAATGGGATTGGTCTGTTTAGCCTGAAAAAGGTAAGACTGAGAGAGGACCTTATCAGTGTTTATAAATACCTAAAGGACAAAGGCCCAGAAGGTGAGGCCAGACTCTTCTCAACAGTGTTCAGCAACAGATCAAGGGGCAACAGATACAAACTGGAACACAGGAAGTTTTGTCTGAACTTGAAGAAAAACTTCTTCACTATGAGAGGACAGAGCACTGGAATAGGCTGCCCAAGGAGGTTGTGGAATCTCCTCTTTTGGAGATATCTGAAACCTGCTTGGACACATTCCTGTGAAACCTGTTCTAGGTGAATCTTCTTTAGTAGGGGTTTGGACTGGATGACTTCCAGAGGATCCTGCCAACCCCAACCATGCTGTGATTCTGTGAAGACTGGCCACCATCCTTACAAAACACTTGAAGTATTTCCAATGCTGAAAAGCTCCATAGGGTGATCCTGATCCTTTTGTACTTATATCTCCAAAAGACATGGGGGATTCAAATGCACACTGGAAGGCATGTTCCATTGTAGCAGCCCTTGTCAGAACTTTGTATATACTGAGTTATGGGTTTCATGAACAAGATGAAAAGTTTACTCTGAAGACTGGATCAAAGTAGAATACAAGATCTTTAGAAAAGGATTTTAAATCATCTGTATTATCAGACTGAAAGGTTCTGTTTAGATTTAAGCAAGGTTTACTCAAGATCTAAAAACTGCAACAAACCAAGTGGCCTTATTGTGTGTCACTTAACATGGTACAAAACTATCCTGCCATATTTTTAATGGAACATGAGTTTAAATATTGTTTAGTTTAAATAGAGTTTCTAGCTTTTAACACAGAAGATTTATTTTATGATTCTATGATTGCATGACTGTGCACGAGCTTTTTAAAGTAACTACAGCATCACAATTTGTAAAATGCATGATTTACTGAAGACTGAAGTAATTCACAGTCCCCATTTTTAAGACGATCATTAACTTCTTATAACATAATCAAAAGTTAATATCTAATAGTAAGTGTTAAGTTTAGGAGGATTAGATCAAATAAAGCTTCTCTGCTGTATAATCATATGCTCATATAATCATAGAAAGGTTTGTTTTGGAAGGGACCTTAAAGATCGTCTAGTTCCAACCCACCTGTCATGGGCATGAACATCTCCCACCAGATTAGGCTGCGCAAGGCCCCATCCAACCCGGCCTTGAACACCTCCAGGGATGGGGCAGCCTCAGCTTCCCTGGAAAACTTGTTCCAGTGCCTCAACACTTTCACCGTGACTAAGTTCTTCCTAATGTCAAGTCAAAATCTACCATCTCCAGTTTATACCTATTGCCTCTAGTCCTATCACTATAAACCTTTGTAAAAAGTCCCTCCCCACCTTTCTTGTAGCACCTTCAGATACTAGAAGGCCACTATCATGTCTCCTCAGGGCCTTCTCTTCTCCAGGTTGAACAAGCCCAACTCTCTCAGCCTGTACTCACATAGGAGATGCTCCTGCCCTCCGATCATCCTTGTATCCCTCCTCTGGACCTGTTCCAACAGCTCCATATCCTTCTTATGATGAGGATTCCAGAACTGGACACAGTACTCCAGATGATGTCTCACAAGAGAGGAACAGAGGGGCAGAATCTGCTCCCTCAACCTGTTGGCCACAGTTCTTTTGATGCAGCCCAGGATACAGTTGGCCTTCTGGGATGTGACTGCACTTTATTGGCTCATGCTGAGCTTCTCATTGACCAGCACCCCCAAGTCCTTCTCTGCAGGGCAGTTCTCAATCACATCACCCCCTCATCCTATACTGAAATTGGGGATGTCCCCAACCCAGGTGTAGGACCTTGCTCTTGGCCTTGTTGAACCTCATGAGGTTCTCAGAGGCCCACTTCTCCAGACTGTCCAGGTCCCTGTGGTTGACATTCTGTCCTCCTAGTGTGGCACCATTCAGCTTGGTGTCATTGGACAACTTGCTGAGTTTGCACTTGATCTCACTGTCTTTATAATTGATGAAGATATTAAACAGCCCTGGTCCCGGTATGGACCCCTGAGGGACACCACTTGTCATGGTTCTATATCTGGACATCAAGCCGTTAACCACTGCTCTCTGAATACAGCCATCCAACCAGTTTGTTATCCAGTGAAGAGAGCACCCATCAAATCCATGTCTCTGCAATTTAGAGAGAAGGATGTTGTTGGGGACTGTGTCAAAGGCTTTGCAGAAGTCTAGATAGATCACATCCATTGGTGTCCACTGCTGTGGTTACCCCATCATAGAAAGTGAGTAGGTTGGTCATACAGTACTTGCCCCTGGTGAAGCTTTGCTGCCTGCCAATAATCACTTCCACATCCTCCATGTTCATTAGTACAGCTTCTAGGAGGATAATGCAAAGTATATAGGTACTTCACAAAGTACATATTACAAGATGATTAATGAGGCCAAACAAGGCTTACCTGGTATTTCTTTCACACCTGAGTGCATATTAAGAAACTTTGAATTTAATGTTATTTGTTAAACATAGTGGTGATCAATCCATGTAAGAAAATCCTGTTCACCCAGTATGATGAGGATAAAGTGGGCAACACCTCCATTGCTATACCTTTTGACTAGTCATTTAAACTGTATAAAATAAAATTGGCAGCACTTTCTCCCTGTATGATACTGGGATATATAGCTACACAATACAGTGAAAAGGCAAGCTGTCTACTTTATAGTCAACTCAGAACATAAATAAATTTTTGGTCTATGTAGCCATTATGCCCAGTGCATATTTCTAACCTGTCTGTCCTGTGGGATTGTTAGTGCAGCACCAAACCAAGGCTACTAAACCCTCTGGAAAGGTTGGGGACATCAGTCTATTCCATCCTGTTAACATCCTTGGAGTGCATGTCTCTGCCTCTGTTTGCAGGACACCTCCTCTAGGGTTCACTCATAATTTTTCTGAAGTCATATTCTAGAATCAGTGAAACATACTTGTTCTAGTGACAGTCATTGCTGAATTTAGTACTCGGAGCCTCAGAGGAGCCAAAAGTTGTTAGAAATGTTTAGAAAATGTAGATAAGCTATAGGCATCTCATGCCATTTTCCTTAGGGTATTCTACTGATGTCCAGAAGACTGCAAGTCCATAGGATAGGGACTGAGTGGCATAACTATCAGCCTCACATACACATCTCAGATACTCTGTGGCATCACAAAGGGCAACACATGTGTACACATAGGAAACTGAGTTCTGTGTTACCTGTCCCATTCCACTGGTCTCTTATGAAATTCACAAAGCACATAATTTGTTCAGGAACAATCTCTCTTAAAGTATTCCAGTGTGACTATCACAACCAGTTTCATTTTTGGAGTTTATGTTTTCAGAGGGAAGTTGGATAAAAACACAGCATAGTCATGTGTCAGTTGACACTTGAATATATTTCAGATTTGTGTAAGCTGTAGTTTCATACACAGGCACAAGCCAGCATTTGACCACAGTTAATGCTGCTACGTTCAGATCATCATTTCTCTTTTTTTAATTTCTTATTTATATTTTAATGTTGATGATTAAAGATAGACATTTTTAAATCAATAGATGTCTCTAATGTTTCTACCATGACAAAATGGTGATATCATTTTTCATTAATTGATCTTTTCCTACTCTTTTCTAAAAACATCAGAAGATCAACTGAGGCATCTATTCGGATTTCAGCTGTGTAAACATATGCTATGTCAGTATTCGAGTCTACCCTTTTCATAACTGAAATGAGCACTTTAAAGTGTAAAGTCTGGGGATTTGTTAAAGACAAATGTGCCACTAGCATTATAGGTGAGGATGGTTACTTGCTTTCCTCAAAATGCCCCAATCATAATAGTGGCTGCATCAGAAGGACAGCAAACAGAGGCAGTGCCATGGTGTGGTGGTACCACAAACCCACACTGGGAGTCTCCTCTGTTTCAGCCCCTGTATAAGCTTGTCTTTCCTCAGCAGATTCATGTTAATTTAAAGGGACATGGCAGTCCATTGTTTTGGGAAATATTGCCTCAGAGTTTCTGTAGGTTGCGGCAAAACCAAATACATTTGAGTGGCAAAATCAAGATTTTGTTCCTTATCCCGTGTGTGAAGATCAGGGTATTTTTTTGTTTTTCTTTTTTAATTGGAAGTAGAATTTCTATTCACTGTACTGAACAGAATGTTACCTTTTCCCTGTAGTTTTTCTCTTCTTTTGCATTATTTGCACTCTTCTGAATTTTCCGTGAGGGTATTCTTTGTAATAAAGATTCAGAGGCATCGTTGCAAAATTTATCTTGAATGTCAGATCCTTGAAAGCTGAAAACCAGTGCATTAAAGGCAATTTTCAGTAGTTGCAGGAGACATTTTCCTAAAACTCCTTTACAAAATATGGAGAGACTCAGTGCATTCTCAGACTGATTGAAAGGCAAATTGCTAAAATTTCAAGAAAGCAAAACTCAACAAAAGAAAAACACAAGGTCGTTTATCTTTTCTATGATGAAAATGAGGCCGAATTCATGACCAGCATAGTCAAGTTAAGGCACACTGACTTTAGCAGACCTCACTTATGTTAATTGTCAGGCTGGCTCACTGAAAATTATACCATGGTCCCTGTGATCTACATTACTGCTAAAACAATCTATGCATGTTTAGAAAGGTCATGTTCAAGTTCTCTATAGATACCAGATACCTCTACTACTTCAAACTGCACACTGAACTAGGTATTGTTGGTAAGTATTTACAAGATCAGGATCCTAGCCTCAAAACAATATGGAGATACAGAGATGCACATCAATATATTGCCTGTGGAGTTTTGTGCGTTTTAGTTTGGTTTGTCTGGAATATTTTCTAACATTTAAAACAAACAAACAAAAAACTAGAATACTAGTAACACATCACTGAATGAACTTTCCTTTTTCCTTACCTGTACAGCAATGTGCAGTAGCAACTGATACATAACCCACTTCAGAAGGCAACATTACTAAATGAATATTTCTTATTCAGACAGTATTATTACCAGAATGAGAGCTTTTTTCTGAAGAAAAGCTGCCAGATTTGCATTTCACTTACCCAGTCAGAATAAAAAAAAAAAGCCTGTGAAGGATAAAAATATCAGGACAATAATATTTGCTAATCACACACTTAGGCTGGAAATGACATTGCTATCCTAGCCCCCGGAATACTGCTTTTTTTTTTTTTTTTAGAAGTTTCTCATAAAATTAATAATGGCAAGAAGATTTTGCATCTAAATAGAATGACTATGTAAGAACCATGCGATTTCTATCATCTAAGAGGGAAAGTCTCACTGTTCAATGTGCTGCTGTGGATAGCAGCGATAGCTCTGGCAGCAATCTGGAAACACATATACAGAAGTGCTGACCGAAATAAGTGGTTTATTTTGTTTAATTGTATTTTTCTAATTATGATGTTTCATTTAAAATCTTCGTCTTTAACAAGCACACACATAAGCAGATGTATGTTCTTTCCTGAAGTCACCGATGATTTTTATATGTCAAATCCACATATCTGATCAAAATGACCAGACATGCTTTTTGTGGTCCTTGCAGCAGTAAGCAATATGTGCACATATGTACATGCCTACATCACTTTTTGAATATTTCTTTCAAAACACAAAATTTGGTTTTGTCTTCGTATATGCTTGTGTCTGATTTTCTGTGAACTTTTTCTCAGCTGTGCCAAGGACTCTGGCAGAGCAGGATTGTGGGGATCCATAGCCAAGCTGCTGTCGTGTGTTCATTCAGTTCAACGAGCTGTCCGAGGATGGTGTCCTTTGTTTCACTGCTGGGAGATTCAGCCAGGAAAAGTTCTATGCCCAGCGTTGGCAGTGCTGGAAAGTGCCATGCTTAGCTCCAATAGGACTGTGATGGGAAGATACAATCCCTCTTCCCATGATCCCAGAACCATGGGTCTATTGTGCTGCCCTGTGATCTTTTGTATGTCTCATGCAAATGACCATGCTCAGGAAATTTAGTTTAGCTTTAAATTCATGTCACTGATAACTTCATGTGGTTCTGACATTATGATCTCCAAAGTGAGATCTTTACTACTTTGCTCTAGTAAACTTTTCTCTCATGTGTAATGGGTTGTAGATGGAAGAAGAGGGAAGAAGGGAAGTTGACAGGGAAACCAAAGGTGTGATTGTCATGCAATGATTTCTGACTTGCAGGAAGCAGGCGTTTCTGCTTTCCAGCCCCCACATACTTCTCTGTCCATGTGTGTTGAGAGGGGGAAGAAACTGATATTGTTCCTTTTAAAATTAATTCCCAGTTAACCAGTTATTCCTGGTTTTCAGCTCAGACCACTCTCTAACTGCATTTTTCATTTCAGTAATTATAGAGGATATTAAAGTGGATAGGCAGTTGTAGCAATGTGGCTCTTTAGACATATCCACTTGTCCAAGATCAAATGGCTACAGCATATTTAGGGTTACAGTCTCCTTCTTTTCCTTCTTGTTCTCTACTGCAGTGGATTTTTTTTCAGTGTTACCATAGCAACGCTATATCTGGCTGCCAGCTCTGTCGTAAGTTATTGAACTGAGACTGGCTTTTGGTTTAGCAGATAATTAGGTTCTGTCTCACAGGTTCATTTTCCTGTGACTGGGACGTTCATATGACCTACAGCTGGCCTCAATTTCAGTGTCACAGACTAAACTTTAACCCTTCCTAGTCTCGCTGCTACTGTACCCACTGTGGCGGTTGGTGGTGATTGCAAAGACTTTCCTGGGGATGTTGGACATAACACACCCTCATGAGTTCCTGGGGCTCATTGCCTAGGCTGTGCTAATCCCCAGCAAGGAGGGACACTGCCTGGCTTGCATTCACATGCTGAGTGGGTGGGCAAAAGGAGTATTGCTAGCACCAGATGAAAATTGATTGTCTGGTATGTAGATTTGTTGGAACGGTAAGTTCACTGTTTGTAAGTGACCCTTTAAATAATAGAAATGCAAAAGGTGGCAACAGGCATTTTTTGCTTGACTCAGGAATATGAACTATTTATGAGAGGTCTGTTTTAGCACTCAGGGTCCCATTTTCAGCCTGCACAGGTGGTCAGGGAGGAAAGATGTGAGAAACTACTGTGTCTTTTCTGCCTATAACTCCCTGATTTTCCTTTTCTCCCCTGGGAGATGGGATGGTCCAGCTTGGAGGTCCTGGGCATCTACCACTGGAATTTGTTAGCCCCTAGTCCCCAGGCCCTGGGGTGGGTGTAGGCAGCACAGCATCTCAACAGACAGAGCCTCAGTCTTCCTCTGGAGAAGGAGGAAGATCCACCAGTGCCTTCAGCACTTTTCTCAAACTTGTTCTTTTTCAGTGTTTATATGCATCATAATGTGGTCTTATAGTTTTAGTAGTTTCAAGCTAGGGCATAAACCCCTCTTATGTTCATGAAAAAAAAAACGCAATAAAAGGTATTGAATAAAAGGATATTCAATGAAGTTTCACTAGTAGATATTTCCTTAATTTGTGCATGATATGAGACAGTTTTTTTCCTACTCTGAAAAGAGTAAGAGAGTTTTCTCTCTTAAAGTCAGCAGATCGCAGAAGGTTTTCCGGAGAAGAACAAAACCATTGGTGTAGGACTCATGTAGCTGTTTCCCTAGGATTATGGCTTCTTGCTTCCTGTCTGGTAGCAAACACCATAGTGGTGCTGGGACTTGTCCCATCCCTGTTTCCTGTTGACAATTTTCTTTCTGGGGAAGCTCACAATAAATAAATAAATAAATAAATAAATAAATAAATAAATAAGAGGCTAGCTGCAAAAATTGATTGACTTCCACTGTTATCCATCACAGAGCTCTCACATCCAGGGTATTCTTTGTTCGTGCTGAGGATGGAGATGCTGGCAGGGCGAACAATCTTCATCAGCTTCCCTTCCCCCTCTCCATCGAATTATTTGTGGCGATGTCTCTAGATAGGAAGGTCAAAGCATTCAGACAGGCATCCATCTTGCCTGTATGGAACGTGTTTTTCTGAGCTAATCTCCCAGCCTGCATTTGTCGATAAAAAATAGTATGTTTAAAATCTGCCTATTATACAGGACAAAGCAAATGGCATTTCAAAGACCAGGGACAGTGACTTCTCACCAAAGATAACACCAAAAGCTGCAGATTTAGCATATGTGTATAACCAAAATGATCAAAAAGGCCCTCAAGGTATTTCTTGATTAGCATATTTAGTGTGGATTAGACTTCCTTGCCAATGATAGTGTAAAAGGTGTGCTGAAGGGTTAAACTCAGAGTGGGAGTGGGCCGGAGGGGAAGGTCCCCTTTGAATTACTGCAGAGAAATGTGAAACTGCATGCAGGTTGGCTGATAAATTACCCAACTGCTGGGTGTTAATGAACATTGCCACATCTGGGACCCTACAGCTCTGAGCTGGGAAGCTAGTTGATACCACATCAGCAGCATGTTATGATTTATCAGCGATACAGTATTTTACTTTAAAAAAAAGTAGTAGATTTACCACTAAACCAATGTAAATGAACATTTTCCATGAGAAATGTGACCACTGAAAAAAAAAAAAATCTTTGTGTAAGTAATTCTTACGCTTGTTTTAGGATAATTTGGGCCTTTTTTCCCAGATTTTACAACAAATAAACAGACTACATAGTTTCAGGTTTTGTTTAGAGTTGATTTCAGCATCTGGCCCTCATACCCTGGCATAGTCCTGTAATGTTTCATCTGTGAACACTGTTTAAAGCCAAATGAAACATTGTTTTCATTGGAACCATTAGAGGAATCAAGCAACTACTGACAGTGGGATGGATTAAGTTTTATAAAATATAGATAAGAAGTCTAAATGTTTGGCCTAGAACAACCTGACATTGGCCCAGCAATATTTGCAAAAGCGTGCATGCAAACCACTCACAAAGGGAGTGGAGGGGGAGAGAAAAAAAAAAAAAGAAAAAACAAGAAAAGGGGGGAAAAAAAAATCAAAGCCGGAAGAATGCATTGTTGCATTTTCATGATTTCCAATTTCAGTAGCTTGAGAACTTAAACCAAGATCCTTTACTATAGGTAATTAAGCCCACTATCCATCATAATATATTCTGTTTACCGCAACTGGCAGCATATTAGTCTCTTCTAGAGGGTGCAACACTCTCAAGTCCTCCTATATCCCCAAAGTCCTTCCATGGCTGATGCTCCCTAATGTGAAAGACAAAGGCTTACAGGATCTCCCATACTCTCAGGTGCTGAAACCAATACATTTACTTCTGTTTATTTCCAGAACAATTGCTAAAAATTGATCAACAGAAGTTTTTCAAGCCAAAAGGAGGAAATTACAGCATTCTGGCAATCGGAGAATGCATTGTAAATTTATATTGAATGTGAGAATGTTTAAAACTTCTCCCCCACCTTTACAGCACAGAAAATAAAACCCCAAAACCAAAATACTGTTTTGTGAGATTCCTTCATGTGTTTGGGTTTACTGATAAAAGATTTCAGTACAATGTGGCTGGAAATTATCAGGTCTCTGCACCTTCTAAATTTATACACCCTAATTAAATCTTCTTTACTTTCCTCTGACAGAACCTGCATCTCCGTATTGCCCCTACAGTGGATGTCAACTGCCAAACTTGGCTACATAGGCTCATGCTGAATTATGTACCTGCAGTGGGCTATGAGGATACTTCCTTAAGTATGCCTCATCCTTTTGATTTCTTATCACTTTTTATCCTTATGAGTACTTTGAGGTAATTCAAGTAGAGCAAAAGTAAGTCCCTTAATTTAAATATTTCATTGTGACAGCAACATCAAAAGTTCTCCAGATACTCAGATCACTTTCTCATATCCTTAAGATACTACTGGTAGTACAAAACTGGTTTAAAATCAGAATCTACAATTTTCCTTTGCTTCTTTAAATTTAACCAAGTTTTGTTGTTGGTTTTGGGTTTTATCTCTCCAATTGTCAGGAAAATTGAAAAAAATTATCATAGAATAAATGAAAACTCTCATGAAACTTATGGTCAAACATGATGTAATTAATGAATTTCCATGATTAAGGAAGGAAATATTGTTATAGTTTTTTATAGGATTAAATTGCAACATATACCAAGAATGAAAGTAGGAGTGTGATCTTTAAAGCTGAAAGTTTAGATAATTTATATTATTTAAAAGATATCAACAGTTCAATTTTTTCAAAGGAACAATGATACTTTTTTACCAAAATCAAAGTGTTTTTTCGATTCAGTAATTGATAATATGCCATAGTAGAATCCATGAGATGATGCACCAGCAAACTGAACTGTAGGTTCTTATCCTTGTAATGAAGAAAGGGGTTTTTTAAGCTTACATTTTTTCAGGTCTTCCAGAACAATCTTTTTTATTAAATGCAAAATCTGAATAATAAAACATAATTTTGTTTCAAATCTGCAGAATGAGAGTGGTTTTTCATCATAAAAGAAACAAAATGGTGATGAAAGCAAAAACAAAACTAATAAAATCTGGAGCATTTTCTCCCAACATAGACAGATCTTTGACCCAGAAAGCTCTACTGTGTCTCACCAATACAGTGGTGGAGCATGCATGTTCACTTCTTCAGCAATCTTAATGTGTGTATGATCGTGGTTGCTCTCAGGGACAGATCTGGACAGAGGTATCACTCAGAGAAAGGTGAAATTGGTGCTTCCCAACAGCAGCACCTCACATGCCAGCATCAGCACTCCAGAGGCAGTCAAGCTGAGTGACACTCACCTCCGTGGCGAGCTAGTCAGCACAAACATCTTTGCATCTCCTGAATGCTTGTTTTAGGTTGTCACCATTGAAATCTTCTACAGCAACTTGTAAAATGTGTTGCCTCAGCTCCTGTAGCAGAGCTTTGACAATCATACTTGGCCAGGGTGGCACTTCACCTTAGCAGGATTTGTCTTTTTAACTTGAAAATATGCGCTTGCTTTTTAAAGGCATGATGGGAAAACTCACTTATTTATTAAACAGTGAACTATAGGCTGCATGGTTGCCATCTTAATCTCTCATATTTCATCATTTTTACTAGATTCATGGGTGTGACCTTTTCTAAAATAATTTCCATGTGGTAATAGAAATATGATACTTCAGGCAGTGTATTTCTGGGAATCATTGTACTTCTCAGGTGACTGAAGTCCCACATACTTCATCCTCATGCTTCACAACACATCCAAGGCATGAAATTATTACCTCCCAATGCAATATCTTCTCTGACTACTATTGCTTAAACGATTTTTAAGGATTAGTGTGTTAAATGCCTTGTAAGAAATTCAGAAAAAAAAAAGAATTGAGAGAGAAAGTAGTATTTTGCATTAAAGTTTTCAACCTGATCCACATCAGTGATTTCATTCCAATCACAAGAATCTGGATCTAATATATACCCATGGTATGTACTAGCAAAAATATGGAGGGCTCAAGTATCGTTCTCAACAGTGTGCTCTAAACAAAAATTGTATGATATATAGTAGGAACTACTAGAATTGTCAAGTTTTTCTGTTACAACAATAAAGACAAATGCTTTTCTCTGGCCATTGATAGGTATTGCCAGTTTTCTCGTGTACGCAGGTACTATTCTTTGTTTCCAGGATTTCGTGCATTTTTCTGTGATTTCTCCCTAAATTGTTTCACCATATCTTGATTGATTTTGCAAACAGAATACAAATTCTCTTGTGACAAATGCATCATTACAATTTTAAATTATAATCTTATTCAGAAAATGTTGTTGGGGTTTTTTTGCCATTAACATTTGAGAACAGAAGACTGGAGTTACAACATTTATTGCAATACTGACAAGCTACAATAGCCACCTTTGGGGTTTTTTTCCCCATGTAAGCATCTAGTTTCAGTACGAGGAAACAGCATTTCCTTCATGTTCTTTATTAAACAATGGGTACATAATCATAGAAAAATAGCTTCCTTGTGTTTATTTTACTATAAGCAAGGACTGTAAAAGGCCAGCATGCATTTTAGCAAGAGGACTAGGTAAGTAACCCTTTTGGGGTAATCTAAATTTTGCTCTAAAGCAAAAATTTGGAATATGTTGTGTTGTATTAAGTCACCACTCAGTCTAAGTCCTGATTTACAAAGCGCCGGTAAGTACTACTCTCAGCCTTTAACATATGTATCTGCATGTTTTGATGAATAAAAAATTTTCCTGCTTCCATTTTTGTCTCAGTAACAAACTTCATATAGCGTGAGAAAATGGTAACTTTATTAATAAATTGAAAGATCTCTTTGATACCCAAGGCTACATCACTGAGCCAACTGTTTCTCAGTTTGAAATCATGTATATTTGTGATCAAATATTTATCAGTAGTACTTGCTGCATAAAATGCAGAAAAAATGATTTTACACTCTCATACAATCCATCATTCGTATAGACATAGCAAGTGTCATGTGATGGGTAAATATGATGTATATAGAGTTGTGCAAAAAGCCATATTTCCTACAAATACGTTATTCCTCTCTTTTAATTCTCCTTCTCCTGCTGTTCCCAACCTCTAAAGACTTTCATATTATAGATAAAATAGCAGAAGTGAAGTGAGAAAATATGATTGTTTTTCTGTTTCACTAAGTAGTTGTCTTCATTAAAATTAAGGTTTTTCTTCCCTTCTCATTTTTAGGGTTGCATAAATCTCTTGTATTCTAACTATATTGTACATGTAAGACATGATCATAGAATCAGAGAATAGTTTGGGTTGGAAGGGACCTTAAAGATCATCTAGTTCCAAACTCCTTGCCATGGGGGGGTTTATCATGTATCTGCTTATGGAAATTTTCTTCACAAGAGAAATGGAAAACACAATCCTCAACCCTAGCAAAATGGTCTCTTGCTTTTCGCAGCTGAGAGATGCCATCCCACAAAAGACAAGCTAACACAGGTTATACCTACATTAAGTTTTATAAATATGCTAAGTCCTATACAGGTAGCATGATAATAATAATGTCTTGTAGAGTACAGTCTTTAGTTAAGGACAGGAGGATTGTCAAAGTTCTTTTAAGTTTGATCTCCAAATTATTGTATCAGACTCCATTCTGGAAGTCTCACTGAAAAATTGTGATGGTTTGAGGTAACTGTTGGTGTCAGTTCTGCTCCCAATAGGCACATACCATATCTTTTACTGATACTGCAGGGACTGCAAAATAAATAGCACACAGGGAACAGTTTCTTAAGACTCACAGAATCATTGAATGCTTTAGGTTGGAAGGAATCTTTAGAGGTCATCTTGTCCAACCTCCCTGTAGGATCAGGGACATCTTTAATAAGATCATGTTGCTCAGGGTGCCATCCAACCTGATCCTGAGTGCTTCCAGGGGTGAGACCTCCACTGCCTCCCTGGGCAACCTGTTACAGTGCAACACCCTCATTACAAAAAATTTCTTCCTCGTATCCAGAAGCAGGAAAGAGCTGTAGAGATAGACCAGGAAGGACCAGTGTCATATTTGAAACACCATTTTTACCTTTTATAATTAATTTTTGATCTAATAGATGTCATGTCTGTAGGCATATGATGTAGAATGTTTGTGAATAGCAGACCTATTGAATTTCAAGCAAACTGTACTGTTGTGTCTTTTTCAGAAATTTTCATTATTTTTAGCTCATCAGTTTTGAAAAATAATCCATCCTCCTTATGGTTCAGGAAATGAATAGAGCTGTTACCAGAAAATATTCTTCAGCTTATATGCTTAGCCTGAATATCACGAATGTATAGTAACAAGAAACTTCACAAGCTCTCTGGTCCCACTCTACTGACCTTTGTGTTTTAGATAACTTGAAAAGGACTTTCATCTCCTGAGGTCCAAGCTGAATGGCAATTCTAAACAGTGTCAATAACAATTCTTTGTCTCTGTTCTGAATAGCGATAGTATTTAATATGTTCTGGTTTACAGTGTTATGAAATTAATGGAATCACATAAATCTATGTGGTTAGTTTCTGTACTCACATGGGAGAGGTTCGGGAGAGAAATATGTGTTCCCCATCTGCTGGTTTCTGGAATCTTGATGCAGTGATCTTTGGCTTGCATTTCCCCATTGTATCTATTTAGACTCCAGGTGTGAATAAGAAAAACTAATTTATTTCTATCCCATCCTTTAATACTGTCAGACGAATATGAATCTCAGCTCTCTGTAATACATTACGTAGAACTTTTATTTTCTTTAGTGACCATTAATACATCTATAGCTGTGAACCTATGCATATTTTAAGTTTTCACAGTATATTATATCTCCTGGGATGTGAATTTTCTGCATATCATTTTATAGCCAATAAGTATTATTATTTATATATTCTTTCTGGATATTTTTGTATAAGATGCTGTCTTTTTTTACTGTTCCTAGCCAGAAAATTTCTCACATTTTTATTTCAAAAAACTGACATTTTAAGAGAAAAAAAAATACTTAGTTAAATATTTTTAAATTATTCTTGGTTTGCTTTTCCATTCTGCATGATACTAGATATCACCTTTGATTAATAACAATCATATATAGGCTTTATTCCTCTTATCTGAATGTCAGCAGTAATTGGAATCTGTATCCGTATCCTACCTTGCAATCATGCTGCAAAAGGCCAATAAATTCCTGCTGAGTGTGTTACTTGTTAAATTTAGTGCATTACATTCTGGGTAATGAATAAAAGCAGTGGGCCGTTACTGTCTGGTTGGCAGAGGAGCAGTAAGAACAGCCAGACTCCCCTGAGGCCCCGAGTAGGCTTAAAACTGTGACAGGCAGAATCAAGAGACTCCCTAAACATCACAGTTCAGTTTGCCTCCTTTGATTTCCTTTTTTGCCAAGATTTTAGAGGAAATGGAGGGAGTAGAGGTAATCTTCCACAGAAATACAAGATACACAGTGTTAGTGTACCAGTACTCCCCAGTGCATATATTTTTTCTGGACAAGTGTATTTAAAAGTAATATATCTGTGTTAAATATTCAGCTGACGACAGGTTTGACTTTAAGTGATGCATGTATCATATATATACAGTGTAATGTAAATACATATCTATAGAGAGAGATATACAGATACAGATATACAAAAACTCCATATGTGTAAATGTATGATTATAACCAACTCGTGTTAACACTCAGTTTCATTGCTGACTGATAGAAATAAACCTTCAGATTTCTATTTTGCATGTCTTAGCACTGATCTGGCTGAACCAAAAATAGCTGTGTGTCTGTAATTGTGGTGAGAAACAATCTATATTTCAGTTCTGAATGTGGACTTAGTAAGTTCTTGAATTTCATCTGGTATACAAATTTTTGGTGTTAAAATAATGACAAATGTTTAAATAATGTTATGGAATAACCGAAGTAATAAGAAATAATAGTCTCCATGAAAGGATGCATAAACCAATTTTGATGAGTAAGGAGATTCTTACTCTTTCTGCAACTTCCTTTGGATTTTGCTGTCCCTCTGGACAGAGAGAATATGTGAGTCTTCCACTAAGAAGGTGATGTGACCAACAGTCTAGCTGAAGTGCCTCTATACAAATGCACAAAGCTTGGGCAACAAACAGGAGATGGTAGGAGCTACCATGTTACTAGAAAGTTATGATCTAGTTGCCATCAGGGAAACTTGGTGGAACAAATCCCATGACTAAAATGTGGCTGTCAATGGCTACAGGCTGTTCTGAAGGGACAAACTGAGAAGGAGGGGCGGAGGCATTGCCTTCTATATCAGGAAATGGATAGAGTGTGAAGAGTTGTCTTTGAGAAATAGCCACCAACAGGTTCAAAGCTTGTGAGTCAGAATAAAAGATCAAGGAACCAATGAGAGTCTTGTAGTTTGTGCATACTACAGGCTACCTGGTTAAGGGGAGCCTACCAATGAAGCCTTCTTCCTCCAGCTACAAGAGGTTTCACGGTCACAAACTCTCATCCTACAGGGGGACATCAACCACCCTGATATCTGATGGAAAATTGTCATGGCAAGCAGTAGACAATCCAGGAAACTCCTAGAGTACATTGAAGATAATTTCTTAACCCTAATCTACATGTAAACTCTGTAATGTGGGGATGTGATGATCACCAGTATAAGTGAGTTCATCAGTGACATGAAGGTCGGAGGCAGCCTGGGTTGCAGCGATAGTGCTCTGGTGGAGTTCAAGGTCCTGAGGGATGCAGGGACAAGGGAGCAGAACAGAGCTGGTAAATATTTAAGGATGGTTTCCATACAACACAAGAACACTCAGCCCTCAGATGTAGGAAATTAGACAGGGAAGGAAGGAGACCAGAGTGGCTGAGTTTAGATGGTCTGGTCCAACTGAAAAGCAAAAGGGAACTGCACAGTGCAAGCAGGAACAGGGAACCTGGGAAGAGTAGAGGGATTCTGCCCAATTGTGTTGGGATGGAGTCAGGAAGGCCAAGGTGCAGCTGGAGCTGAACTTGGCAAGTGAGGTGAAGACTAACAATAAGGGCTTCTATGGATGTGTCAATCAGAAAAGAAAAGTTAAGGAGAGTGTACCCTCACTGATGGATGAAAATGACCTTGTATCAACAGATGAAGAGAATGCTGAGGTACTCAACAATATTTTTGCCTCAGTCTTCGCTGAAAACCACTGTCATGACCCCTCCTGTGTCAATAGACAACAAGATGGGGACCAGTGGGTAAACTCCCTCCCACTGTAGAGGAGGATCAGGTTCATGACCACTTGAGGAACCTGACATATGTAAGTCTATGGGAAATGATGAGGTGCATCCCAGAATCCTGAGGGAATTGGCTGATGTGGCTGCAATGTGGCTCCATAATGTTTGGAAAGTCATGACTATCAGAAGTCCCTGATGACTGGAAGAAGGGTAACATTGTGTCCATTTTTAAAAAGGGTAGAAGAGATGATCCTGAGAACTATTGACCTGTCAGCCTCACCTCTGTGCCTGGGAAGATCATGGAACAGATTCTCCTAGGAGCTATACTAAAGCACATGGAGGATGGGGAGGTGATTACTGGCAGCCAGCCTGGTTTCACCAGGGGCAAATCCTGTATGCCTTACCTAGTGGCTTTCTCTGATGGGACAACCACAGCAGTGGACATGGGAAAACCATTTGATGTCATCTATCTGGACTTCTGCAAGGTCTGTGTCATGGACCCCATAACATTCTTCTCTCTAAATTGGAGAGGTATAGCTTTGATGGGTGAGTAGTATGGCGGATAAGATACTGGTTGGATGGCCGTGTTCAGAGAGTAGTGGTCAATGGCTCTATGTCCAGATGGAGATCCACGACAAGTGGTGTCCTTCAGGGATTCATGCTGGGACCAGGGCTGTTTAATATATTCATCAGTGATATAGACAGTGAGATTGAGTACACTCGCAATAAGTTTGCAGATGATACCAAGTTGAGTGGTCACACCTGAAGGACAGGATGTCATCCAGAGGGACCTGAACAAGCTGGAGAAACGGGCCTGTGTGAATCTCATGAGGTACAATCATGCCAAGTGCAAGTTCCTACACCTGGATTGGGATAAATCTCCCACACTAGAATTGCTGAGAAGCAAATCACAGAATCACAGAATCACAGAACAACCAGGTTGGAAGGGACCCATCGGATCTTCTAGTCCAACCTTTCCTATCTAACACTAAACCAAGTCCCTCAATACCTCATCCACCCGTGCCTTAAACACCTCCAGGGAAGGTGAATCAACCACCTCCCTGGGCAGCCTGTTCCAATGCCCAATGACCCTCTGCGTGAAAAACCTCCTCCTAATCTCCAGCCTAAACCTACCCTGGCGGAGCTTGAGGCCATTCCCTCTGGTCCTGTCCCCTGTCACTTGGGAGATGAGGTCAGCTCCCTCCTCTCCACAACCACCTTTCAGGTACTTGTAGAGAGTAATGAGGTCAAATGAATAAAGCTAGTGTGTTATGCAGATCTCTATCAACTAGATGCTTTATTTTCAAGTAAATTAATATCCAACAAACAGAACAAAATTATAAAAAAGATCTCATCTTAGCTTCAGTCTGAGACAAAGATCTTACTTCTTCAGGACATTATAGGTGTGATTATCCTTTATGAGTGCTTTCTGTAAAGAAAACTTCTTCATCTTATCCTTCAAGAGCAGAGACAAATTTTAAAAAATACGGAGGAGATGTAGGCTCTTTGGTCTAAATCCATCACAGGATTCAGGTTATATATCTTCTCTTCTAACTGTTCCTGGAAACACCTATTGTTAAAATGGAGATATTCAAATAATCCACTAAATTGATGCCTAACCTCAAAGTGCTAGACATTTATACACACTTGCATTTCCATCAATAAATTTGTTTATACATCTTTAGCTCTGCTTCTGAATGTGTCTTAACTGTGCTAAATAGGGACCTGCCTAGGCCAACTTTGGGAACTATGGAGTGGGTGATCTTGACTCTGTATTCCTTGCAAAGCCTGTTTTGATATTCATGGCACACCTAAGAAAGGAGACTTCCGCAAAACACAGGCAGAAGGATTCTATGGGAACATCAGTCTCATCAGGTCTGTGAATAATGCTCCAATATTCCTGCACATATACTCTTGAACTGGAATAGAGCTTCAGGTAACACAACAGACAACTCCTTGTAGAACTGCAGCTAGTGGAGGGAGATGCATGAGCAAAGAGCATCTGTTTCTGGTTCACCTTGTATTGGACTTTATTTATTGTTGTTTGATTGATTTTTGTGATTTTAGTAATTGTAGTTGAATATATGCCGAAATTTTTTTTTTTGCAGTGAGAACGTTTGTAATAACAAGAAAAACTCACATAAGTAGATAAACTGCAGAGGTCCTCACCCTCCATATATACATATAAGATGTATTAGGGTGTTCCTTTCTTTAAGGGTTTTGAAGAGTCTAAGTTTAAACTCAGATAAATTTGTATCTAAAAGAGACAGACTTAGGCTAGTTGTACTCTGGGACTGTACTGTATGTTCAGTTCTAGAAGTACCTCTGTTCAACAGTTCCCAGTCATGAAAAGCGCCTGTCACCAGAGGGAAGAACAAGATCTCCATACTACAAGGAAATGCATAATCTCAGGATGATAGAGTGTAACATAAGCCTTTTCCAATATGAAAAACAGTATTTTATTTTGGAAAACAGTAATGTTCTGATATGGGTTATCTCATATAAAATTAAATATTTGGTGTAATTTGATGTTTTAAATAAGAACATGGCTCGTGGTGTTTCTAGGAAAAACCCTTCCCTGAAATTACCGTATTTATTATCCTACTCTTATAATGTATCCTGGTTCTGTCTTGCAGTCATGTTAAAATTAAAATGACAAATCAACATTTCTAAAGCACAAACACATGTATACATGTTAATGGACTATATACATAGAAGTTTTAAGATTAGTTCTTCGGGGGTATAGTTGTAGCTTCTGATGTGCTGCTGTGGAAAGCCTCTTAAGTAGTTTACATTCCAGTAGGGAAAGCAGACCCATCCTTGGTGTGCAGATGAGTCTTGGTTCTCTGAAGATATCCTTGTGAATCCTCTCAGAAAGGAAGCTAGGAATATCTGCTAAACTCTGAATAATTCCACATGTCTGAGAACTCCAGTCCCTGATCTCAGGTCAGGCAGTAGTTTTGCTCTGTGCCAAGCACTGACATTTGTTGTTGATGGATTTTTGTTTCACCTCCTCATGTTCAACATTCCTTTAAGCTGGAACATTTAGTTTAAGGCTGTCTGGGTGCCATGGATAGAATCATCTTTAATGTTCTTACCATTAGAAATTCTCTCGGAGCAGATCCAGGTGCACTGGCTGTTAACTGGCTAGAAGTGGTTTATATCAAGTCATTAATTCTTGCAGAACGTTTGTGTGTTTTATTTTTCTTTTAATTTGTGCTATTTCATGCATTTCTCATCTCTACCTTTTTTCCATTGCCCTGGAGGCAAAATAAACCGTGACAATGATGTCTAACGTAAAAGCTTTCTGTTAATTTGTTGATTGTTTTAAAGGTCCATTATGTGAGATGAGGAATTCATGTTTCCCAAGTACTTACTTTACTTTCTGGACAATGTGCGCCAGTGAAGTCTGTATAAGAGAGCCAAACCAATATATCTGGAGAAGCAATCAGCCACAGTACTGCATTTGTGTGCTTTCCAAAAAAACAAGTCTCTTGCTTCTACTGCCAAGATCTGGCAGGTAGCTTTGAGGAGATTAATAGCCTTCGTGATTGTTGTTATTGGTACCTTTTTTCCCTTTCTAGTCCTACACTATTACGTTCCAAATGCTTACTTACTGAATAGCCTGAATGTACTGAAAAAAAGCAGACTAACATGTGGGTTGTTGTGATCTGACCACTTTTATAACTTTATGTTCTTCAGGGTACTTGGGGAACACAGCCCTCTAAAGTGCTCAAGGGACAAAAATCAACTGTTCATTCAGAGACAGCCCATCAGTCATATGAAGGTTATTTCAGTCCTGCCACTATGGTAATGTATTTTCTGGAAGCAGACTTACTCACCATTGATGAAGATGAAGCTGAAGTTACTGGCAAGTCTCATGTGCTAAGTTCTTCATCCCTAATTTGCTTTGATCATCTAACATTTCTGCCAGGATAAGATCAGACCGTTCTTATTATTAGCCTTTCTTCTTAATTTGGTGATTAGTTACAAACTCTATTCTAAATACTCTAGAGTATATTCTTCTATTAAAATTTTTATGTGATAAGGGAAAAAATAGATGAAATTATATTATTTGGGTCCTAGTTGAAAAAATATCCAGTGAACTGTGGTATGCTTCTTGTTAAATACTAAGATGAACAAATATGCACTGAATCAGTAAACAGATCTGTGCAAGTACTAGGAACTCCTGTTTCAGCATCCTTTTTTTGCATGGCTTTTTGATGTGGTAAAAAAAGTCTTTGGTCTTCTAGAATCTTTTGTGTAAGCATATTTCCTAGACCACATGAAGATGTGTCTGTGGCTACTGGCTGAATAGTTAACAGAATAATGTACCAAAACAGGTGGAAATACACTGTCTGTGTTATTTTAAATTAATGCATTTTTCTCTATGCTTTTCTTTTCCACCAAGCTTTACATATTCAAATCATTAGAACAGTCTTCAGAACTTTAGCTAATAGTTGCTAAAGTATACTATCTTACTTAAGGATCTTCTCAAAACATTTATTTCTTGAAATTCACGCAAATACGGTAATGTCTCTGGTTTCTTTTACATTATTTCTGAATCTGTCTGCATCCTCTGTTTTCATATTATATGGTCTATATCAGGTCCCTTAATGGACCTTAATGGCTCTGACCAGCCCCACTTGTGGCCCTCATCCACATCCTCATTTATGAATCTGTGAACCCACCAGTTATATATGAGTTCATGCCCTTTGTATGGATGACTCTCTTGAAGTCTGGAGAACTATTGGTGCTGAGTTTAAGTCCATTTTTATATGAATATCTGATAGAAGTCTGAAAATGTAAAACAGAGGGGATCAAAAGTCAATACAAATTAAGAAGGGAGACAATGTGATAACTCAGAGAATTGTAGTTCTCTTAGGATAAATTAAGTTCTTCTTTGACAATTTAAAATCTAGTGGACAAGTGTCCAAACATACCTCTAAGGATAAATTCAGTTTATGACTGTGAGGAAAACCTGAAGAGTTCTGATATAGATTTTGCTGGTCTGCAGAAAAACGAGGGACTGAACAGTCTAACAGAGAAATCAAAATTATGGTCTTTTCTTGGATACCTATTGAATCATCATCATTGATGTTGCTAATAATTCTTCCTCCAGCTAGTGAGAAAGAGAAAAACACAGGGAAAAAAAAAAGAGAGAGAGAGAGAGAGACTGGGGGGGTCATAGAGATCTCAAAAGGAAGGAAGATGTTTTAGCAAGAAGGGGAAAAGAATTGAACCAGTCTTTCTGAAAAATATAAATGTAGAATAATAAAGTAGAATAAATAAAAGTAATAAAAGCTAGGAAAATTCTTTGTGTGAGATACTTTTGTTAAAAAATGGATCCATCTAAGTTCAGCTTTCTTACTAGGTTTACTTTCAAAGCAGAAATGCAAGTCTGAAAAGAAGGAGCAAATCTGACAAGTTTCATTTCCCTTGGACACTCCAGGCATCATCCCTGGCTACAGGTGAATGGTATTTTAATTAGTACATCAGCAGTGCCTTTAACAAAATGCTACAAGCAAATGCACATCAGTATAAGCCTAGATGGAATCTGTGTTTACATTTTATTTATACCATCCATGATTACAATGATGAGGAGTGTATATATATATAATGGAAATTATAGTTTATCCCACAAAAATAATTGTATAGAGTGAGTTTGAATGATGAGAACAAGCATAATTTGAGGAGAGAAAATAAAATGTAGATATCAAGTTATGATCTGAATCTAGCCAACTCTATCATGGAACACCTGATAGAGTTGGCTACTCTTGGGACAACATTTTGGCTTAATTCCTTTTTTCTGTACAGAGAGTTTTTGCAAAGATGGGAACAGCAATGAACTGGCAGTAAGATTTGTAATGGGAAGATTTGAGTTTTTGCAAGAGTTCCGTAATTTTCTTTCATAACAGACAAAGAGCTGAATTGTCTGATTACATGATCATGACAAGATTGTTAATGTGATTGATTTATATTTACTTCTTCAGCTATGATTTGCCTTGTAGAAATGTATGAGTGAAGCTACCCACCAACTTGAAATACAAAGAATATACCTTGAGAAATATCAAACACTTATATCAAATACATGATAAAAAATCTGCCCAACATGATTTTATTATCCTGACATTTTATCATAGTGTATCTTCAGCTATAGATTTGGATACATAATATAGTAAACAGTAATGTTTTTCAGCATTTTTTCCAGATCTATCTAAAGCTACAAGGGATGCTACTGTTAAAGCCTAGATGTTATCTCAAATTTATGTATTAATAGTAGTTGTTCACTAACAAAACACTCAGTCTGACATTGTGAGTTTAAGTGAAAGCTCAATTGCATCACACTGTAATCCAGACACACAGAAGATCTGCTGAGCAATTGCTGTACATACAGCTAGAGCTGCCTGATCATGTAGTGAAGGTTTACATCTATTGTCCAGATTATGAAAAGCATTAAAGCACAACTAAAACTATATTTAATATGTACTTCAAGTTCTCTTGTTGAGGTATGCATTCTCATTTGGGACAGTACCCCATTCATTAGACAATTCATTTAAGAATTGTGGCATACCATGAATATTTAAACATCCTGTCCCATTAGAAGAGGATGGACCATGGTAAAGATGGTCCATATTCAAATGAAAAATCCTTCTTAAAATAGCATTTCTGACTCAGTAGGAGGCAGGAAAGACATGTTTGAAGCATTTAATATCCACACTGAGAAAGTTTTCAAGAGGGACCTACTCACTGTTCCTTCAAAGGCAGTTTGGATGATATATTCTAGACTCTACAAAATATTAGAATATCAAGACAGTGTTCTAAAACCCAAGTTTACTGCCAATATACGAGATTGTCAGGAAAAATAGTGATAATCAAGAGACAAATCTTGAGACAAATTCTTAAGTTAAATAAGAAATAGGGAAAGGTATAACCACCCATTACAAAGTCATCTCTTCAAAATTGTTAAATATGTTGATGTATATGATTAGCAATGAGTGAGTGTGCTGGTGGGTTAAAGGGAGAGCAGAAGAGAACATGTTTAAAAAGATATATAATCAGGTGATCGTACTGGGGAAAAAAATAATAGAAAACTTAACAGAATAAAAGAAGAGGAAAGTGTGAAAGAACAATCCGATGGGTCCCTTCCAACCTAGTTGTTCTGTGATTAAAAATGGACCTCCACTGGCTGAATATTATGGCAAAACTAGTACTAGTACCGAAATATGTAATTCACAGTATATGCCCATGAAGAAAATTCTGAAAGAAAGAATAAATTAATATTAAAGCTCTGGTGTGGATATAAAACCACACTGTTAGAATTTTTCATTTGCAGGTGGAAATCACCTTCCCTGTACAAAGTCACTTCACATCCCACACTTTAGCACTTCAGAATACTAAAAGCCCTATACAAGATGCATTCTAGCAGAAGACTCCTTTTTTGAAGTACAGTAGAAATACCAGCATGTGGAAATGGGTCTCTCTACATCTGTTAGGTGCTTAAAGGACACTTTATTTACTGATTGGAACTTGGTGACACTCTAGTAAATGGGATTTACAAATATTTCTATTTAATTATAAAACTTTGACAAATTCTTTAGAGGAAGACCACCTCCCAGCATATGTTGGGCACTTCTAAAGTTCACTAGGAAATCTTCCACTTCCAATTTCAAGGTTTACTTTCCTCTTTCAGCAACTACTTCAGATGTACTGGGACAGCATGCTCTACCAGTGTTCAACTCAAGGGGATGCAACAGATATTAAATGAAATACCAACTATTTTGGATAAATCATGTTGAAAGACAGGTCTGTTCAAGGCTCACTGGTAGCCTTTCCTTGTTTCTTCTCGTTCATCATTTTTCATGTTTTCTTTCACAAAGAGTCATAAAATATATGTAGCTGACTGACTATTCTAGAAACTTTTTTTTTTTAAAAAAAGATTGTTTGTATGGTTTCTTAGGAAAAGTTTAATTACTAGGAGTTAAATTGCTTAAACTCTTCTGCTCTCTTCCATAGGAACATGGTAGCTGTGCACGTTCCTTGCTGTTTCCTGAGATAACAGCACATATTCTGTAATGAAAGTCTAGATAAAATCTACATTTAACTCAAGTTTATGGCAAAAATAGTTTTAAGAAAAATGACTGTGAACTGCATAAATCTTGATTTTAAATTAATGACTGTGGAGGAAGGAGGTATGGTACAGCACAACTTGATGACTCATGCATTTTTCAACCAATAATGCACTTCTCCTTATGTGTTTATTTCTTCTGGGCAACTGAAGGTCACATGGGACAGCTGGTGAAATAAAAGAGATGTTTAAGGCATATCTTACATCTTCATTTTCCTCTATCAGCAAAACAATACTCTGAAATTCCTTAGTTTTTCATGCACATTATCTTTGTTTTACAGGATGTTACTTTTTTGGTTTTGTTTTTTGAACCACTCCATTTTCTAAAACTTTACTTTCCTCTGCTCAGGAAGAGTAATTTATAAGTAACACCTTAGCACTTAAAGAACACTTTTCATCTTTGGTGTGGGTAAGGCACACTAAAAAAATTGTGATAAGCATCATAATGTCCATCATACGGGCAGAAATTCTGCTGCAGAACAAGGTTAAATAACTTTCAGGAAAGCACACAGAGAAGTAGAATTAGGGGTGGAAGACAATCACCCACAAGTCCAAGGACAGTTTCTGTCCATTAATGCTGTAGTTCAGGAAGGCAGGAATAAGAAATGCTGTACTTTTCCTCTGTAAGACGTCTTTACATAGCATGGATAAGTTGGGTTCTCATTGATCTCCTTTCTGCTTGGCTGAAACAGGTACAAGTTTTTTTAAACATGTATGATAAAAGCTAACTGTACCATCTTTAGAAATACCATAAGGAGCTTGTACTGATGCTTTTAATAAAAGTTGAATTTGGAAGATCCCACTCTTGACTTTCGTCTTTGTACCCAAAACAGTAGGTAAGGTCTCTTCCTAAGCTTCATTGACATGCAAAAGAATAAAAACTTTGTAAACACTATTTTGCCTTGCACTTAGTGATTAAAGTGAATATTTGCACACACCTAGAAGACAACAGGAAAACAAAAGTCAGTAAACAGTTTTCCATTCTGAAGAAATTTGGCTACTTTCCAAAACAGAAAGAGTAATAGTAGTTGCTACATATCCTGAGTTTAACGAAGGGTTTGGTAGTAGTCCATGGGATGTCCTCAAAACAAACCAGGGAAGTGGGTTCTAGGTGAAAAAAAATAAAGAATTAAACCAAACTACTCAGTAAGCTATAGCCTAATAGTTCATAGCTCACTATCAAAATGAAATGCTCTTTCAAGAATATTTCTGCAGTTGCTTGTACTGCTCCAGGGAGGGAGTCACTGCTAGAGTGCTGGAAGACAGGGTTGAAGCTCAGAATGATTCTGATAAATTTGAGAATGAAGCTCAGTAGGGACAACTGTAAAATGCAGAGCTTAGACAGGAATAACTGGCCATGAAAGACAGGCAGGGGAACAGGTAGGTAGAGCATCCATGGAAAGGGAACTGCAAATTGCTGAGGATAACATCAGAAGTAAATCTCATTATGCTGTTGCAAATCAGGAAAAGATGCTCCAGGGTGTATCAGCAGATTTGATTTATAAGATATATGCATTTTTCAGAACAGGAAGAACCACAACTGGATTACTCTGTTCAGTCTTGGGCATCACTCTTGAAGACCAGTTGAAGAGCCTGGAACAGAACAAGGAAAATTGAGAAGTCAAGATTACTTTGTTTGCAGGACAAAACTATTTAAAGAAGCAAAGTCTGTTGAGAAATGAGATTAATCTTTCAGTAATGTTAATATCTAAGGCACAGAGGAAAAGAATGATCTGTTCCCTGTCTTCATGACAGATATGACAAGAAGTAATGGACTTAATTTTCAATAAGGAACCTTAAAGTTAAACATTAGCTAATCTTTCTGTCAGGAAAGAAAGTAAAATGCAGCAACAGCTGTCTTAAGGACACTTCACTGCTGAATGTGTCTCAGGACAGGTTATTCATCTATAGTAACCCTTTATGAGGACTGAGGAGGGGGTTAAGAAGCTTCTGAAAGTCAGCTCTACCCCAAGTCAATGGTTTTGGTATGAAGCATTCTGAGCACAGAGGCTGTGAGATCAAATTAGTACAGACCCCCACATAGCATAAAATCTGGGGCTTCAAGGTTTCATAATCTCATTAAGGCCTAAAATCCTTATGCATGTCAGGCCCTTAAAAAGCGTATAAAACTTTCAACTGACTTTATTGATATTTCACTGGGTCTGCAGACAACCTGAAACATCAGCACAGAGGTGTGACCTATGCATTTCATCCTGAGTAAGGAAATCTGCTGTAATTCCAAGTCATGAGAGAATTTTATGAGGCATGGTTAGGGTCTGGCCTTTGCAAATAACTTAAGACAACAAGGTCTTTCTGGACTTGTTTATAATTAGCTTTGTTCAAGTATTTCTTTTCTCTATTCAAGTATGCCTTTAGCTTAATTAAAATTTACCAGTTTTAAGCTATAATGAAGAGTGGGTAAATTAATGCATTGCTGATGGAAAGCCTGCTGTAGCAAGTATGGTTTTACCCATTGTCTCAGTTTTCATAGCTGTCTATAAGGGCATATTCCACTGAAGCAAGTGCACAAGTACCTTTCATATGCTTCTGTGAGCTGGATTTGGTATGCTAGGTTATTCCTTGCCTTCCTTGGACTTCAATGTAAACAGGATGAATAATGCCAGCTGAAAATCTGATGCTTTATTTTTAACATTTAAACACAAAGAAATAATTTGTCTCCTTGGTTTAATCTGCTAGGGCACTGGGTTTTGGTGAAAAGCTTGTGTGCAGAGATGACAGGACTACTAGCTACCTTAAACAGTGGAAAGTGAAGGGAAGAACGTGCAAAGAATAGCTTTCAGAAGTAGATTAAAATTTTAACAAGGAGCTATTATTGAACAAAGAAATGGGAAAGTTCTTGTTCAGAAGGAAAAATTTTACTCATTTTCACAGATAAGAACCTCTTTCTATAAAGTAAATAGGATGCTGTCAGGACTTTCTTCATTGCATTGTTTTGTTGGTATGCTTTAATTTATTCAATGCAAAATAAAGGATTATCTAAAGGAGGATGGAAAGGAAGTAGACTCTGAGTGAAGTTTCTGAAATGAGTGTAGTGAGGTGAGCTGCATTGCCAAGATACAATTTTTAGTGCATACATCTGAAAAGATACTGCTTGTTCCATACTTCTATTTCAAAGTATAGTAAATATATTTATCATGGAGTTAATGACGAACAAAGTTGGTCTATTCTGTCTAGTATTTTCACTTTCCTACCCTGTTATTACATAGTGGTTTGTCTCTCACTGCAACAATCAGTACTTCTTACTTATGTACATTCTCTTTGTTTAAGATGAATTAGGATCAGTCCATTTTCATCTATACTTAGGTACAGGGATAGTGAAACTAACTTATTAGGAAACTTGAGTTTCCTTAGGCTATCCTATTTCTGGTGAGATAAGGATTCATAAAATACTACAACAGGAACATATGGACAAGTATCATCACACTCATGTTGCCTGTTAGCTTCAGATGAAATGCAAGAGTTTGAGAATTCTGTTTGCAAGGGTGTGAAGAAGCAGACCTCCCTTGTATCTCTTTTACATCTGTGTTTGTCTCCAGTAGTAAGAACTGCTGGGCAGTGTTTGATCCAGTGATATCTGTGCTGGACTGCAACTCATGTTAAGAGCAACAAGCTGGCTGCAGATGGCCTGGATTATAGCTCCAAGTGGGAGAAGCAATGAAGAAGCAATGAAGAAGCAAGACTCTTGCAACAAAAGCCAGAGCAGACAATAGAAGTTTGAGAGGACTGAAAAGAAACAGGCTTCTAAAAGTGTTTTTGGGGGACTACAGATATCATAGCATGTTATGAAGTGCTTTTCAAAGTATCAGTGAGGCAATGTGAAAGGTATTTCCTGGAACATTTAATCACATGTAGATTAAACCATTACAGCTGTACAAAGGTATTTCAAAACTTAGTATCGTTCTTGGGCAGTGGACTCTAAGGAAGAAAAAAAATATTTTGTCGAATAATACTATGAAAATACATATCAGTATGAAGGCATTGTCCACTATCATTTCAAAACTATTTATTACACATTGAACTTTGTGCATATCTGCAGAAGGTATAAAATGGAAAGACAGGGAAAGCAATTTGTTAAAACCAAACTGTGTCAAATATATATGCCTTGACACCCACTCCACAACAGGGAGTTTTGCCCTTCCACTTATGCCAAATATCTCCATTCTGGTGAATGGTGTTATATATACAGTGCTAAGTTCACTCTAGTTTTCCTGAAGAAACTTTCTCTGCTCCCTGTCCTCATTTCTTGTGCTGAAAGAGATGCTTGCAGAAATACAGAAATAACTGTCAATTAGCTTGCTTCTTGCTTCTTGCACAACCCAATGTCCTGCTTCTTGCACAACCCAATGGCTGAACAGACAATGTATCAACAAATTCATTATCAATAAGAGCCAGTCACTATTTTCTCAGACTTGATAGGTACATATACAATCAAAAGCAGTGCATCCTCAGCCATGCTGGAACAAGACACGGCATGTGGGACCAGTCATCTGTCTTCAAATAGGTGCTGCACAGAGTGAGGTTGTATGACAAAAACAGTGGGCTAGATCAGATCTAAATGTCTGCTCTGAAGATGCCCCCGTAATCTCCCAATAGAGTGACAAGATGGCTTTGCCTCTCTGAAAATGAAGCAATCAACCACTGCTGCTTATTATTGAGCTGTCTTCCTTGAGATGTGCATCTGAGTGAGCAAGATTTGTGGGAAAAGAAGAAGAAATGAGGAATATTTGACCAGTCTCCAGAAGCTAGAGAGAAATAAGAAGTTAATGGGATTTCTTTGAATTCAGACTTAAAGGACTAAGAAGCCAGCAAGAAAGTTTCTGTCACTGCCTCCATGGGAAAGGAGAAAAAGCTGTGGGAACACAACACACTATGTCCTTTATATGGAGATGGGTAAGGACCATGTGTGCATATGAAAGTCTTGCTTGTTATAGAGCTGAATTGTGCGTGGCCGCTAACTTGAACCCTGGATGTGCCATGACAGCAGATGATCAGACCCAGCGGACAGCTCTACAGGAAGAAGAGCTCAGTAACATAGTATTTCTCTTCATCTTCATGCCTCTTTGGCATGCAATAGCAGCTGTAACATAATTACTCTTCTGACCCTGGAGATCATCAATAGTTGTTCTCAAGAAGGCTACCATTTCCTAAATCCCAAACAGTCCTGCACCATTTTTTAGTGATATTGCAAAGAACACTGGCCCTAGAATCTCATTTCAGCCCTCAAGCCCAGCTGGGCTTTATGCCAAAGTCTTAGAAGGCAGAAGAGACTTCAATATTGCATAGCTGTAGACCAAACCTTTTGTGTTTCACACAGATTTGTTTAGTTATGCATTTGTGCATTTTTCATTTCAATAATAAAATTGGTTAGGCACTTTACAGTATTGCAGAAAGGAAGCAATATTTTATTTTTAGATTACAGTATTTTTATAGCAGGACTTCTGTGCAGTACAGTTGCTAATACTGTATGACAGCTTATACTTATTTTTCCTCCTTATGGAGTGGATAAACTTTCAAAAGAAGATTAATAAAATAATATTTTCACCTAAAACAGTAGGAGAGAACTTTCCTTGACATTATGAAAAACCCTCTTGAAATATTCATGTTGTGTTGCATAGACTGCCCATGAAATATACATGAAAAGTCATACAAGGCACATGAAGAAACATATAGCAATGGAAATTGTATTCTTAAATTTAAAAGACAAGTCTGTATCTAGCAAGTAAAATAAGAATCTAGTAAGAGTGAGACAGGAATGGTTGGACTCGATGATGCGGTGGATTTCTTCCAACCTGGTTATTCTATGATTCTAACTGTCATTTTGGAGAAGGTTGACTGCTGGCTGCTGTTCTCTTTGTAAACCTGACCGAAGACGTGCCTTCCAGCCACCAGAGAGCTTCGTTCTCATCCTTCCACAGGTGCTATGTAATATATAATATGCACTTAAAATACCAGGTGGAGACAATGCATAGTAAGCACTAACCTAGTTGTGAAAGAGCATCAGCTTCACTTCCTTCAGCCAAATGTAATTGCTTTGCTGATGTTTGAACCATTCTGTTGGACACCCAGTTGTCCAATAAAAATCATTATCAGTCAGAATAGCATCTGATAGGTAACTTTCCACAGAAAAATTAGTATATTATAAATACTTTTGTCATGGTCTCAAAAGAAACCTCACAGAAAAGATTATCTTGCATATTTAGGACAGATTCTTCCAAGAACTTCAGGAACAGTAGCAGAGCAAGAGCATAAGCGATCCCTTGCTCATTCAAAAGGGTAAATTTTTTCATGTGTCTACTGCTAATGTGTTCTCACTACAGATGTCCTATGCTGACATCTCTTCATCCTTCCAACTTCTACTGCTCTGGAAGATGTATGAGTCTATATTTTGCCAAATGTTGCCAAGCAGGGTAGCTTAGCTGTTCATTTGCAGCTGGTCCTGAACTTTGGTCAGTGGCTTTAGGAGAAATTATCTCAAGGACCATTCTGCCACTTTTGTTTGTGCCTTGTCCCATTGTTGTGGATGCAGATGGCTCAGTCTCTTCTCTGTGACCTCTCTGGCTTGGCTTCAGCATACTGGTGTTCTGCAGCTATCCTGGGTCCTAGCAAACCACCATATATATCTCCAGATGCTCTTGTGTTGGTGACAACACATATGTGGCACACAGTATCAGTTCCACTTGTCTGGCTGGTCTGAGTAGAGGAATTGCGAGTGCAGGAGCAAGAGGTGGATTATGACAGGGCAAGAGAAGAATCAGGGGAACTGTTAAACATATGTTTTGTCTGCCTGTTGCTGTGGTTTGCAGTATACAGCAGGTGAGATTCTATGGTGCTGAGAGGCTGGTAGGGGGAAAAGGAACACAGGGTATGGTCATATAATGCTTAATATCAAGAAAATCCCTACAAATATGGAAGCAATTATTTGCACTGTGGGTGTGAGCCAGCTGGCTGTGTGGTTATGGCTGTAGCCGAACATTAAATATACAGCAGTTACTGAGCTGCAGCTCACTGTGAATGATATACCTCCCCATTATCCCTTCTTGTGTAGACAAGATCATAAAGCAAAAAAAATAAAGGGAAAGAAAAGCTAAGCTGAGTGTACAGTCTACTCAATTTCTTTCAAGAGTGCATGCTAGTCTGCTTTGGGCTGCAAAGGTTTTCAATGTGAAAGAATTTTCTCTTATGTTTCACTCAAGAAAAATGATAATAGATTGAGGCATATACAGGCAATTTCAGTGTCCCTTCTAGATGTCCTGAGATACATACATACAAAAGCATATGAATGTGTACCATGTTTAGATGTAAGTTGCAGTACTCTCTGTATAATAGGAGCGTATTCCTTATGATGAAGAATATTGAAGTATATGTACCTCTTTTATTTTACTTAATTTATTTCTTTTCAGACCAAGGCATTGCTTAGATTAAGAAAATTATGTATGAAATTTATCTTACAGATGCTTTATGAGAAAACATAATTTTTTTAAAGAATATGCAACACATTAGCATGGATTTAAGTTGTACTATTTTAGTTACACTCATTCAGAATATAGAGTTATAGTTGTGGGAGAAAAGCATAAGACAAAGAGAACTCATGATGATGTGAGTTTTCTAGAAAATTTTGTGCATTTTGTGGCTTTGTTTTCTCTCTTTGTAATAAGTTCAGCCATCACCACGATGCACTATAACAGTATGTGATCAATTTTCTAAAACTTTAGTAAATTTTACAATCACATATTTCTTAGCCTCACACATCTGTTTCAAAAGCTTTAAATTTATCTTGATAAAGGTAATGGTTAAATTTAAGAAAGGGAGGAAGTCCATTTTTCAGATTTTTCATATTGTCAACATTTTATATATAATCAATTTCAGTGGCTCCGCATGTGCTTTGTTGTGCATTTTGTTTTTTAATTTAAAATTACTACTACTAATATGTTTCTGGCTGTAATAAAGAAAATATACATCTGTATCATATGGGTGCCAAAGCTGAAGGCAATAGCAGGCAGGAAAGCAAGCAGAGCTAGCTGAGCATGTAGAGGTCAGAGGGAGAACTGGAGCAACCAGTAATGTATGAATGGCGGCTTGCAGCAGAGTATTTCAGAGGTGGGATGGGGAATAAAGACCAACCGTGATCTCACTGGGCTTGTCCCTTGTCCTTGCTACCTTAGTGAGATCAGAACCCAACCGAGCAGCTTCTCTCCCAGTTCATGTCAGGGTCCATCACTAAGCGCAATCAAGAAACTGCAGGTGCTCAGTTGCAGTAAAGAAACCTCTTAATTTTGTGACACCCTTCCCGCTATCTTTTCTCAAAGCATGCAAAGGTGGGACTGTTGGCAGGACTGCTGTTACTATCAGTGGTAATGTAGGTGCTGTATAAGTGCGGAGTCAAGAGTTGGTCCTTTTTTGGGGGCTCAGCATGAGTCAAGCCTCCAGTCAGCTTTAAAAAAACTGACAAATTAAAACAGTGCTTTTCTTTCTTAAATGTAAAGTGTGTGCGTACAGTGTTTGCTAGTGTCGTACTATTATTTTGCTATGTAATATCTGAGTTATGGCAGGACAAGCACTGGAAAGAAAACTTTGTTTCCACTTACATAATTGTCAGAGTCATGAATTGGTGGAAAAACATATGTGGTTTTTTTTTTTCTCTCTCAAGGGAAGCTCTTTCCTAATGTCCCATCTAAAAAATCTATGGCAAAGATCCTAATGATTTCAGAGGAAACTAGATGAGGCCCTTATGAGACTCTTAAAAACTTCCTTTAAAACATCTTTATTTTGTATCTGTTTCAGTAATGGCTCTTCTGATAGCTTTTGTCTTGACTAGAAATAAGTATTTTAAATTACCCTGCATGAAATTAGATGATTTCATCTTTTTTCTGTCCTTAGGTGTTTGAGTTTTTAAAAAGCTATCCTTCTGTCCCTGCTAGCTCCCTTATCTTTTTGTTTTGTTTTGTTTTATTTCATTGAATAATCATTATTGGCTCACAATTTATCCACTGCATTTGTCCTTTTGAAAACTCACCCCCTTCCTAAACAGCAAAGTAAGAAAAACAACTCAATCTGTGACTTTTATGTCAGGTTAATAGACAAAGATGTTTAATCTGTAGACTGCAATAGTATCTCAATTCTATAGTTCAACACTGAACCAATAATTTGGTCAGTAGCTGCCTATGGTCTGGCTACGGTGAGGAATGGGTATATATTCCATACCCCTGAAGGATGTAAAGGCTTAACAAAGTCCCTAATTACTCTCTTATCTCTTCCTGTACACTACAATCAGCAATTTTAGAACTACAGCTATGATCATAGAAAAAGAAAGTCAGGAAAGAAACAATAATGTAGGTAAATAAAGAAAAGAGGCTAATTCTAAGCAGTTTGATAAAGGTCTTGGGGTTTGGTGAAAAAAGATGGGCCTTGTTTTCTTATCTTTCCTTGTATGAAGTAGTCATAGTTAGAGTTGAAAAACTGGTGTTTCCCCTCTTCTGGGATTTACTCAATCGTATATATGATCTTCTGGACTTTGGGTATGACTATAAATTTTTTTGGTTCGCTTAGACAAGTAAAGCCAGAAAATAGAAGGAAATAAAATCACAGACAGTGAAAACAAAAAAAAAAAAAATTGACTTGTAGATTGGGTTAAGAGGTAGTTGGATGTTCTTTGAAACACATCTACCTGGTGTTATGTGTAAGGCTGAACTGATCCATTTCCATATGACAGATGAAGTCAGTCAGAAGAGGATACATGCACTGCTGTGACCCTGGGTCAAGTGCCAGATGAGTGTGTTGAGCAGATTGTTTGTGACTGTAGAAACCTTGTGCAAGGCAACCTCTGTCCTTATCTCTGGAGGAGGCTAAGAAGTAAAGAGCAGGTGCTTCATCTTATGGTGTCTACACTGTGAACTAAATAGAAATATAGGGTACGTGTTTGTTGAATTTCAGGAAGCAGTACTACCAGAGAGTTTGAAGAAACCTAAATGGGTATTGTGGTAAGTAGGAAGCTGAGAGTCAAGCCCTGTTTTTGATTATACTATGTAAAAGACAGTCCAGAAGAACTCCAGTGTAAATATTAACTACATTCTTTCTCTCTCATGCTTTATGTAAAATACTTAGGTCTTTATCTCCACCTTTTTTTGCCTTCTGATGGAATTTTTATTGCCTTTGTTTGTTTTGGATGCGGAATACACTAGGAGAAAGAAATTATTTGTAGACTTAGGTACTGGATCTACGTGTTTGTAACTCTTTCCAATTTACTTGCTTTGGTTTTTTTAGTACTGAATTGTCCAGACATGAACTCAATGTTCTGAACATGTAATTTTACATGAACTTCAAAGACATTTGCACAGTTCCAGTCAAATGAATGTTACATTTACATGACTATTAAAAGAATAAATTAAAGTGTAACATTCAATTGTTATAGCTCTGCTGATGTTGGATCCTTTACTGTATGCCTTCACAAGAGATCTCCATTAGAGAATAGTAAGCTTTACTTCCAATTTTCTTTTATTGTACTGAAAACACAAATTGGAGCAGCTGGTCTCTCAATTCATGGTTTCCAGCTGTATTTCATAAAAGCATGGATATGGGACCAGCTTAGACAGAAAGCAAATTTCATTAATGGTAGGAATAAGAACATGATTAGGAATTATAAAATAAGATGAATATAAGAAGTAAATTCTGCTATAAGGCAACTGAGTAAAGGTCCTGTTGCTGTTTACAGGATTTAGGGGAGGGCTATTGAGCCATTCACCTCGGTGGGACTTCATACAAGTACAACTGTGCCCCCATGTGGATATCAACATAGTTTTAGAGCTCACACCACCTCTTTCAGATGTACCCAGAACCCAAAACTCTTACTGGTTTAAGTAAAGGTGGAACTATGTCAGAAAATTTCTGTTTTGAAGAGCCATTCAGGCACAGACTTTGCCCTGCACTCTGGAAGCAGTCGAAAGACAGAAGGCTGTAATACAGAGAGAAGTAGGGTTTTTCTTCTTTCAGTGGCTGTGCTTGGCTTCCACTTTAGAAGCAAATGCTGGTGTTCTTTTTATTTAACTAAATTCTTTTTTCCCTCTAACTCACACCCTATACTTTCAACGGGTTCTGCTTCATTTCTTAATAAAAGCCCAGCTGCTCCTTGTTTTTATGTGTCTTTGTTGATGTATTACCTAGTTATACCTCCTGAGAATTTGCTTGCTGAGGCTTTATAATATCCATTTGAAACAGTTTTAGGGAATATACCATTTTACAGAGAAAGACCTTTTTAGCTTCCATTCCATATCACTGAAAGTGCCCTTTGAACACCTTAAGCTTAAAAATAAATCTAGAAGCAGAGAGTGTGACTTTAAGTTAAAGAGTGAAACAAGATCTCGCCCTGGAATATAAAAATGCATATAAAAAGAAGTTCGCTGAGTGCTGTGATAGTCCCTGTTAACAACAAAGTGAGGATGAGATGAACCCCACCTTACATCCTTGATAATGTGCATGACACTAGTATCAAGTTCCAAAGTATACTCCCCTCATCTTGACATCTATGGCTAGATGAAAATAGTAGCTGAGATTTTGACTGAAAAACCCTCCAAATTGGAGCACTGTAGGAATGTTGTTAGAAAAATCTCAAATCTTTGGTGAACCATCCTACACTACTGTCTTTCAAAGGCCTTTCATTTAAGTAAAGAGCAAAGCTGCAAGCATTTGGAAAATCTGGCCTGGAGAGCAATTTCTCTTCCTACTACAAAGAAGAAGAGGGAGAAAGCCCCTTGCCTTCAGACTTGCAAGCTTAAAAAGAGCCTAATTAAACTAAATCAAAAGGAGAAATGTGAATAAGTGGCAAAAGAAATATTTCTCTTTGCTTAATAGAACAAGTGTCGTCATTCTCAACTTGTAAACTTTCCTTCTGAATGGTCTGGTGTTCGTATAAAATTATTCAGTTTCCAAATATAAATATATAACTAGTGACAGCATTCTGACATGCTTTTTTTTTTTCTTTTATCCTAAGCCTAACAAGTGAGTGGCAGTGAACATGTGAGCTTCTCTTAGGGAGGCCAGAGGTACTGGAGTTTCAAACTCAGCAGCTTTGTTGACGTTCCTCCAAAGCAGACCATCTAAAGTACAAAAGGGCTTATGGATTCAGCTTAGAATAGAACTGATATCCCTACCTGGTTTATTCACAAAGGCTTTATCCTTGCTCCTGGTGAAGGAATTGGCAAAGTTCATGCAGATTCCTGGCAGAGCAAGTCTGAGCCTTAACATAACCATCTGTCTGTAGTTACATGTGGGGCCTGGCTGGAGCATGCTGAGCTCCCTGAGCACTGCAGCAAAGCACAACTGGGACTGCAGCATGGTTAACCAGCACAGTGGTGAATCGGGCCCTGGATATAGGTCAGTAACCTCCTTCACTTGAAACAATGAAAATTTGCTTGTTCTTGTCTGAGGAATTTTGAATGGAAATCGTAGAGTTGTTTAGGTTGGAAAAGACCTTGAAGATTATCAGGTTCAACCATAAATCTAGCACTGCCAACTTCTCCAATAAAGCATGTCCAAAAGCACCATATCTACATGTATTTAAAATACCTTTAGGGATGGTGACTCAACCATTTTCCCAGGCAGCTTGTTCCACTGCTTGACAACCCTTTTGGTGAAGAAATACTTCCAAGTACCCAACCTAAACCTCCCCTGGAGCAACTCAGGGCCATTTTCTCTTCTCCTCTCACTTATTACTTGGGAGAAGAGACCAACACCCACCTCTGTACAACCTCCTTTCAGGAGAACAATAAGGTCTTCCCTCAGCATCCTTTTTCTCCAGGCTAAAGAGTCTCAGTTCCCTCAGCTCCTTCTCATAAGAATTGTTCTCTAGACCTTTCACCAGATTTGTTACTCTTTTTCGGATGTGCTCCTGCACTCCAAGGTCTTTCTTATAGTGAAGGACCCAAAACTGAACACAGTATTCGAACCTTTCTTGGCACCTAGGCATATTTCTGGTTTATAGTCAGCCAGCTGTTAACTAACACCTTCAGATTTTCTTCCATCAGGCAGCTTTCCAGCCACTCTTCCTGATGTGTTGCATGAATTTGTTGTGACCCAAGGGCAGGACCCATCATGTAGCCTTGTTGAACCTTGTATGACTTGGCTTGGCCCATGAATCCAGCCTGGTCATATTCTTCTTTATAACCCTCCTGACTCAAGCAGATCCAGCACTGCTACCCAACTTGTTGTCACCTGCAAACTTACAGAGGTGTATTCGATCCTGTCATCTAGATCATTGATCAAGTTATTAAACAGAACTAGTCTCACTACAGACAGCTGGGGAACATCACTTGTGACTGATTGGATGTCATGTAGATTTAACTCCATTTACCACGCCTCCTTAGGCCTGACCATCCAGTTGTTTTTTCAAATGACCTCACACTGGAAACGGAGGAGAAATATTATAAAACATGGGAGTGTTTTGGCTATCCTGGATGAAAGAGAGACAAAAGCAGTCTTGCAGATATGATCACCAGTCCCTGTTTTACACATCCTCAGGAACTGTCTTAACTGTTAGTCTATTAGCTGCTATGGACAGTTGTGCTGTCATTGGCAGATATCCAGTCTGCTGAGGACCAGAAAAGGAGAGGAGAATAATCATGCCATACGTTTCCATCTTCATGTTTTACACAGTATACTTCTGAGGTTCTGTAAGCTAAACCCAGTAAGTATTAGAAACGCAAAGAAAACAGATGCTTCTTTAGTTTGTGAAGGTTAGATGGCTCTCCAGTAAACATGTAAAATAGCTGTTGCTCTCTCATGAGAGGAAGTTGATTTTTTTCCACCATCAAAAAATCAGTACAGGAAGAATTGCAATCATGACAACCAGATGACTGCATTTAATTGTGTTTGACTATTTCTACTTAGATGCCCCCTGAGGGTCAGTTACAAAACTATTTTTTTTCTGGTCTTCTAGCTCAGTGCACTCTAGTAGTCCTCTTGAAAACAGTAGGTTAGACTCTGTGACAAAAGTGGTCAGAAATCAATGTACATGACTTGTTTATTATTTCCTTTCTTTCAGTTGGTGCTTACTATGAAGAACAATTTGAACAGTTGATGACCTAAAGTAGTATCTGAAATGTACTGAGAATTTCTTTAGTGCTAAGCTTTCAGTAACATTTTCAGTAAATAACAGATGAACATGTCATATTTAAACTGTAAGGGTAGAAGCCTCCTGAAGTAGGTCTTATTTCTTAGTTTTTTGGTATGTTTTGTCAGCAACAGCTTTGCAAACAGCAAATTGACCAAAAAGATCTGGATCTAGTATGCTTCAGCATCACCCATGCACACTGAGAAGGTTCCTTTCAGTACTTCCACCTACTTTGTTTACAAAGCTTAACCATTTGTGGGTCAGATCTTGACACTTAATACTATCCCGTTGTTTCACAGCTTTAAAAAGTGGTGATAGATTATATGCATTTATCAATAGTTTACAAGCAGCAGACTTTACATTATGCTCTGTGAAGAGCGTTGGAAGGCAACAAAGAAATCTACTTCCTGGTACCTTGTGAGAGTGTGTTGGACAAGGCAGAATTGCCTAGAGGCTGATAGAAAACTTGGACTAGTTTGAGAGCAACCTTAGAGTCATTTTGAGAGAGAACTATTTAACACCTGGTTATCTTGGCATTTCCAAGACAGAGGAGCACAGCATGGGTTGTCCCTCAAGAAACACAAATCCAGTCACATCCAGAGGAAGTGGGAAGAAACATTTTTTCTTAATCTTACGGTGCCTATGTGGGGTTTCTTGCAACTAAACAAACCACTGAATGTAAGCCTGAGGTAAAGGGTGTGCCCTGCAGTACAATGGTCTTTTCAAATGCTTTTATTTCAATTTCTTATGCTGCAGACACTGAAAACATTTTTTTAGTATAGCAATTTTTGCGTCTGTTTGGATGGAATCCTGTGAGAAAAGAAAACAAGAGCATCTGCTTCTGGTTGGTCTGTGATCCCATCATAAAAGTTATCAACCTCCTTCCTTTATTTTCCACTATACTGACAAACTTAAAAAGAAATCTTGTCCTCAGCAGTACACACTGGACTCTAGTTGCTGCTCAGCACATATGCTTTGTGTAAGTTATGAGGCTCTGTATGCTTTCCTTGCACTTTATTTCATCCTTCTCAGAAACACTGGCATGACAAACAGTTTGTATGTGTCATGAGATTGCTTGGTATATATAAGGAAAAATATGAAAGATAATGTCTTGAGTTAAGAAAGTGTGAGGGTTGCTTTCACATTCTCTCCTCTCCTTTCCTTTGCCTGTTCTCTCCTTTCTATTCTTTTTTCCAGTAACTGCAGAGCTGAGGAACCTGACTCAGGTGTCTGCATGCAGGCACTGTCACCTGCTCACTTGCAGCATGTAGCTGATTGGCAGATGCTTGAAAGAGCTGCACAAAATTAACAAGCATGCAGCTTTTTAACCCTAAATATAAGTACGGCATTAACAATCCAAGATAATTAAGCTACTGCAGAGTATTAAATGTGTGCACACATCCTGGTATCAATCTCTGAGATGCACTGCTCTGCTGCCCAGACCTACATGTGTCCAGTGGATCAGAATTGCCCTGTGTCTATGTGGTTAAAAAAAATGCTTTTGACATTGAAAGCTTCTCTTTTGAGTTGCTAACAGAAGCAAGAAAAACACTGATCCAACCACCTTATTTGAATAACTATGATCACTTCAGTCATTTGACAGGAGCTTTGATTATTTGTCTTCAACCGGCATGCTCGTCCTCTACCTCTCACATGGTATGTTTCAACCTATTTCCTTCCATGCCATCAGAAACTGTAGCTGCATGTGCACCCTGTGAAACACAATACAAGTGTTATTTGGAGGACACAGCACACTCACAGTTCAGGAGTTTGCTAAGAATTTATATATTGTCTTTGTGTTTTGAGGGCCAAACTTTTGAAATTAATTTTTAACTTGAGGATAGCAAAATCATGTCTTTGTTACATATTCATTTACTGCTTGCAACTATACATACTTGAACAAAGTGATGTACAATATTTTATATTTCTTAGATTTTTGTATTATGTAAAGTTGCATGATCAGTCCCCTCAGAGGGTGTCAGCATAATATGAACCATCAACTTGTCAGGTTTCAATAGCCCCTCTATTCTTTCCAATGAATTTCTTTTTTTCCTGGATGATGTCTTCAAATTCCTCATATTAAACCTGCTGCCTCTCTTTCAATGTAATCCCATTGCAGTTCAGAATATGGTTACTGATTAAGCAGCTGTTAACTTAATGATTTATCAGTCTATCTGAGGAATTGTTCTCCTCTTCTGATAAAATTTCTCTCTTGTTTCTGTGTGCTTATTCATACATTGAATTCCAGACTTAAATCTGGGGGACAAAAATGGCTAAAGGTTGCAAGTCCTCAATATTTTCTACTTATTTGACTCAAGTACAAGATAATTTTTCTGATATCAGACTTATTTGAGAATTTGTATTCTTCCTCAAATCTTTAAATAACCACTATCTTTTTTTTGGCTAAGGACCAGTTCATCTTAGTGAGCCTATATTCTCATGTGCCTGTACTCTGCACATGCTGAGCCTTTCAGCTCTTATCCACTTTATCATGGCTCATGGTATTGCCTTTAGCATGTGCCACTCCATATGGTGCTGCTTGTGGTTTGAAATTTATCAACTGCATGCTTTTTTTCCTTTTGATTTATCTCACCAAAACTGAGGGGAAGCCAAAATACAGAAACTAGTATTTCTGAAACCCATTGTTTTTTTCCTATGAATATCAGTTTGAATGTATGGATTACTTTGAAGAATGGTTAAATCTGGGTCTTCCAGTAGCTTCAGCTTCCAATAGTCTTGGAATTAAGTGAAGAAATTAAAAAAAAAAAAAAAAAAAACAAACAAGAAAAAAACCCCAAAACCACTACCCCTGTAACTCTTTGGTCTGTCCTACACATTTGCAGAGAAAGCCTTAACTCCTACAACTCATGTACTGAATAAATCCCTACCTTGTGGTCTTCTGCAGCTATTCAGAACTGGTGAGCCTTGAGGAAGTGTTTCTTTTCTGAACAATTAGAGACATACCATCAAATATTTTCATATAGTACAAGGTTTTGTTTTATACCTAGTATCACCCTTTGCTGGGAAACCCTCTAAGGTGCTTAAGTCTTGATTTGTACTTCATAACTCTATAATAATACTCTAGGTAGATGGTTTAATTAATAGTAGTGACTGCTTCTAATATTCTCTACTGTATCCTCTCTACAGGGATTGCCGGTTTACTAGATTTAACCCTAAAATTGTGACAAATCATCTTAAAGAATGAGGCTACAATGATGCAGATTTCAGTAACTTAACTATTGTTGGAAATACTGCAAACTGATATACCATCATTGACAGTTATATATGGATCGTTAACAAGGCTTTAAAACAGAAAAGTAACTTTCCAACTATTGATAGGAAAACACATGTTTATACCCTTATGATTTTAGCTTTGGATGTGTGCTGGTTGGTTTTTTTTGTTTTAAAGAAAGCAAAATTATTATCAATTTGCACTGCATGTTGGTAGCTCTGAGGGTAGGTCTGTCTGATTTCTTTGATAGCAATTATTGATGAGGCTTCACCAGCATCCTCACTGACATATGATAGTTCTTAGAGAGTTTTATTATTAAAAATACAATTTGTGCTTGGTGTCTCCTACAGGAGTTTGCTTTGATGGAAGTATCCAAGGTTTAGAAATAAGGCAGCAGTGGAGGAGAGGGTTGGGGACAGAAAGAAAAGAGGTGTACCTGGGGTAATCCTGCCTTCCCCTGACAAATATTGTCCAATTTTCAGTTTTCCTTGCCTTTGCTGGGAGACTTATAATTTGAAGTTCAGAGGAAGAAAATGGAGAAAGGAGTCAAATAAGCCCTACTAATGATATAGGGCCACCACCCATCCTTCTTGCCCTGTTGTCATGTTCCATGAGAAGCATTAAATGTGTATCCCAATTAAACTTCAGAAACCAAACCATCTGACAGTTGGGGTTTTTTTTGACAAATAACAACTTCAGTTGGGCATGTGTAAAGAGGAATGTGAATATTCTACTTATTCATTACAAAATTTGTCTAAAGTCTAGGTCTCAACAACATATCTGTAAAATTTAAATTTTGGTTTTGTTGCTCTGTGGGCTTATTCTCCCAGAAACATAACAGAATAAATGGCAATGAGCTTTGAGCACACTCAGTCCATGGGACAAACCTGATCCATGCCCTTGTTAAGTTGCTTATTTGTGTTGTGCTATCATTTTACTGCTGAGCAACTGCAGGAGACTGTAGTGTGGAGAGCCGTATAGAGCATCAGAGGTTCCTACCAGGAAGGATGCAGGCAGGACGAGATGAGAGAGTGACTATCCTAGCGACATCTTAGCTGTCAAAAGAGTTATTCTCTTGGCCTCAGTAAATACAATCTGTACTCATTTGTGCTTTGTATTTCTTGTCTATATGGATAACATGAACATGTTGGGCAGGGAGACATGCGTTCTGCAGTAGGATATTTGCTTAGATGTGGCATCTATTATTAACCTTTACTCTCTAAAGTGAGCAAGTACTGAATTTGGGATAGCCTATTTTAACCAAATCCAATTTGGTTTTCTGACTTCTCCAGCTTCACCAACAGCTTCAGTGGACTTAAGGTTCTTCAGTCCACAGCAAACCTCAAGTGCTTCTCATGGCCTAATAATGTGTATAAATCCAATAACAAGGATTTTGTCTTGAACAGGTGCAGTGTAGAGGTGGTGAACAGAGGTTTTGTGAATTGTTATTTGAGAAGAGTTGAAAAACTACTAGTTTACATTTTTCACCTAGATTTTTTTTTCTTACTGGGAGTATCTTGTAGAAGTTTTTGTAACTATAGAATGCACTCTTCCTTTGTTTTTTTTTTTTTTTTTATTGCTGGGTGTCTGGGACATTATTACAACAATTCCTATGTTTTAATTTTCTTTTTGTGAATAAAAAAAAAATGTAGTCTTTAAAAGTTCCCTTCCCTTCCTTTCCCTTCCCTTCCCCTCCCTTCCCTTCCCCTGAGCTCTATGATCTGCAAACTTTCTACACAGGTCTATGAACTCATTATCATATTTATTTTATTTATGATAAATAATATTAGATAAAACTAGATAACATTGTTTATCAAAATACCACTGGAAAAAATATTCATCTCCTAACATAAAACAGAAAGAACAGTACATAAACTCCTTGTAACATTATAATAAGCTTTCTAGCATATAAAGCATGTATTGATTTATCTTGAGATGATCATCAAGATGTATTGAATCAAGTGGTAAATATTGATTGAATCAAGGCTGAGATTAATATTTACATCAAAGGTCAATAAATTTTGATGTTGACTGAAATGTGAAGTCAATATTGATATTGTTAATACATTCTGAATACATTCAGCTGAAATATCTAGAAACCTGTGCTATAACTCTAGGCTTCCTAAGGGACACCTTGCTTCCAGCTAATACTGCAAAGGAAAAATAAAAAAAAATAAAGAAATCCAGTTTTAATTAGTCAGTCAAATACATATGTGTGTACACACACACTTCGTATCTGATGGATCAGTGCAGGTGGAACAAAAACTTCCTAGAGGGTTGGCCAAAAGCTATATAACAACTCTGTGAACTCCTAAAGGGCTACAAATCTCTCCTTTCCACTTTGGCTTCAAGTAGAAAGTGTGTTTATTCGATTATGCTTTATGTGCCATAAATGAATGAATAGATGTTTAAAAACATATCCAAAGATATGTTTTTACATTACCTGAATAGTATATACTGCTGTATATGGAGAGTGAAGAATGGGCCAAATTTATATTTTATTTCTCACTGTATTATAGGTATACCCAAGGAAAGGCATTCATGGTGCTGATTTCAATGAAACTGACATATCGTCGTATGGAAGGAGAAAATGTTGAAAACTATCCCTTCCTTTCCCTTTTGTAAAATGAATTGGCAAATCTAAGTTTTACTCACTCTATTTGTATGTGAGACCCTTTGTGTAATGTTTTTCCTCCACACATCTGTCTTGTTGTTACTAAACTAAACAAAACTATCACCTTTCATAAAACATGTTCCATCATCTGTTGGAAATCAGCATCTGTCTTATGCATCGCTTTGGAAAAAGTACAATCTGTTACACAGAATTTCCTGGACTCATGACTTTGATCAAGATGTGATACAAAGGAAACTTAAAAATATCTTAGAAAGTGTCATTTCCTGTGTGAGATTTGAAATACTAATGGAAAGAAACTAAAGTTAAGTCCTTATTAATCAAACTGTCTAGTTCTTGCCAATCATAGGCTTTGTCTTTTTAAAAATGGGATGAGATAGTTGCAGTATGCAAGCACAAGACAAGAGTTTAAACTCAGCTTTAGCTTTGAATTTCCTGGGTTCTAAGGTTAAGTATGACACAAATACTATTTTAATATACACTTTGTATATAATGTAATTTCACTTGAATGAGTAATGTATTCCTGCTATTTCAATCTCTGAATTTTGCGTGTGCAGTGTGCAAGAAAGAGCATAAGAAATGAGTGCAGCTCAAAGACTCAATAGGAGTCAGTTACTTTGCCAGAGTTTCAAGTATAAAACTGACAATTTGTCCAAAGAGTTAGACCAGTAGGAGCAAAGTCAAACCCATTTGAGTGGTGTATATTTTCCTTCTGCTCTTCATATACTGAAGTTGTATGATTATCAGTTACCATCCCTAAGATAATAAATTTAAAACTTAAATGCACAAAGGTCAATATTTCACTTGTCAGTCCATTCGCAGAACCTCTGGTGTCATCTTACTTTGTCATCTTGCTGTGAGTGTCATTCATTTTCATTCCCCAAAGCATTCTTTTGTTGCCTTGTGGTAGACTGGTATTTGTGCTACTTATGACATTGAGTAATTCAATATTTTTCTGCACTCCCTCCTTCATTTTTTGGTTTACTTTTAAGTTAATGATAGTTTTATGGTTCAGTATTTACTTGCCATTTCACATATCTTTTTAAAAAGAAGCTTGTTAAGAAACCACTGCTCTGTGTAGGAAATATTTTTTATTATGGTGGAAAACAACTGGTAATAAGACAGGTTGAAATTCAGCTGTTATCCAGAGACCATTCAGTTGTTTTATCCCTAGCTCTGGGATGGTGAAAAAACTGTTTAAATTTTTGTGATTGTGATGAGCTGTTGAACATAGGTCACACTATCATGGTTTAATTGGAGACAGAGCAATCATATCTCATGAATTTAAGTTAAAGCAAACTATGAACATAAGGGGCAACTTTTTTCTGTTTTTGTTGGAACAAGAACAAAGCTCTTCTTTCAGAGTTCTTTATTTGAAAGTGGGAAGTGGACCTGACCTGTTTTTGTACAGTCTATGCAATCGCATGCCTCCTAGGACCAATGATCACTCATCTTTCCATGCAACCAACAGTTTTTAATCACAGAATCAGAATCACAGAACAACCAGGTTGGAAGGGACTCATTGGATCTTCTAGTCCAACCATTCCTATCTAACACTAAACCAAGTCCCTCAATACCTCATCCACCCGTGCCTTAAACACCTCCAGGGAAGGTGAATCAACCTTTAAGGACTTATGTCTTTGTTCCTTTCTTTCAGTTGTTGATGTTTTCCTGTTATTTGTCTGATGGCAGCAAAGTTCACTCAGCAGACACCTCTGTCCGTTATTCCCATTGTGAAGTCTGAGGTATGAATTCCCATAGACTTTGAACATGCATTACAAATCTGTGAAGTTTAGATAGCTTTGAAGAGCAAGATGTCAATGCAACTTCAATGTCAATAAATACATCTTTACCTAAACTAGAATCTGCTTTTTGTTTCATTCTATTTCTTTTAAAAACTAAGTAGACACTTCTATAGACTAAACTTGGTATCGTGTTTTCAGTTCAGTTATAAAGATAAGAAAAAAAATTGCGTATTGAAAGCAATTTACTTCCTAATTCCCAAGTGGTAGAACTGTTCATGTTACTTGTTCAACAGGTATCTTTTCCAGTCAAGTTGCCTGATCCAAGGGACAATTACTCTAGTTGACTGACTTCTCCAAGAGAGAAGTCATAGGAGAATACTAAGATATCCTAATGATGATTAGTATTCTTCCAATGACTTAGCAATGTAGTCTGGATAATGCTTTCCATAGGTGAAGTTGGCTGGTTATTCTCTGGTTTCAGTTGGTTCTCTCTTTTAAATATGAAGAGTTCTTTTGTGAAATACTGAAACTGCAGAGAAGCCCCTGGACTGTCTGTCAAACATTGTTTATAATGCATTTTCCCTTCAGTAAGGAAGAAATACTAGATTAAAAAAAAAAAAAAAAAAAAGCAACCTCTGATAAAATAATAATCTCAAAGATGTAACATTTCCTCTAAGTTTTAGCAATCTGAATGCAACCTATAGCTATGTTACTTATTTTAGACTGATTAGGCCAGTTTCAACCTTCTACAGATGTATATATTCTAATTGATTGAGGAGGAAGTGAAAGGCAGGTGTTTATAGAATCATAGAATCATAGAATAACTAGGTTGGAAGAGACCCACCAGATCATCAAGTGTCTGCATCTGACACTGTGGATATGATGTACTACAGCACAGATGTTTCTAACCTTATTTTTTCCTTCCAGTGAAACAAATACACACCAGAAATTTCTTCTGCAGAACTTCTTAGGACATATCTATATCATCTGTCACCAAGGACAGGGAGATTTAATGAATAAATTGTAGATAATATTTGAGTAGATTGTAGAAAATATTTTCTTAATTTTTCCTATTCTTGCGTTGATATATCACTTGACTGAACACCTTTGCAGATCAGTCATTTAAAGTCCTAAATAGTCTTATGATGTTCTTGTAATTCTCAATCATCTCTGAGAATGATCAACTCATCAAGAATGAAAATTGCTTTAACACTGAATTCTTCTTTTTTCCTATGTCAATAATCCTCTCAGTGTGCTTCCACGTAGCTGACGTATTCAGCTTTCTCATCTAATACACAGTGGGCAATAATTCTACAGATCCATGGTAGAGTTTACTGTAGCTGACATAAGAAAGCATTTATTTAACTTTTGCAGCTCTAATTATCTCTAATTTACAATTTTTCTGTGCTATAAGTTGACAAGTATGAATACAGACACATAGAGCATGTATTTCATTCTAGTACCCTGACACAGAATATGCGATCTTGAGGTTAATTACAAAGCTTATGAGACATTGTGGAATGATGCATTGTTTTTCTTCACATAATAGCAATCTTAGAATTTTTTTCATAGCTTTATAATGTATTTTGGGAATCATAACGCAACAATTGAGATAAGTCCGTCAAGGGATACTCATGGGCATTGGAGTGTCTGTCTGGTATGAAATACACAAAGTCTTTCTGAAATCTGTGTTTAGTTCCAAGAAACACCAGTGAAAAATTTAACTGTCAAATTATTAGCATCCATAAAAATTGAATCACAAGTTTTAGGGTTATTAAGCGTTATTACATGTTGTTAGTATTATTAGAATATTATCAACAAGTGTAAGAGCAGCCCTTCTTGGAAGACAAGGAATGAATTTAGTATATAGATTAAGTACACGCCAAAAAAAACCAAGCTACAACTTTAGTGCTCTTTCAGAGTTAAATGACTGATGGCCCAAACTTTATCTGCTTGAATTAATAAGTTGGTATAACTTGTTTTCTTGAAGATCAACTATATCAATGTTCTTTACTGTTTTTAAATTCGAAAGAGTTACCATGTAGTTAGCCAGGTAGTTTTATTAGGTGACTGGTTTCAATACACTGGAGGAACACAAAACGTTCCATATTAAAGTGTTGAGATTAAAAGAGAGAACAGTGCATTACACCCATCCAGAGAGAAACAAATTGTCAGAATAGAAACAAATGTGATGGAGGATGTTAAATTGGTTTTAACTACATCAAGAGAAACTTCTAGATTGCATAGCAAAGCAGAGGTTTTAGAGTTGAGTAAACTGAAACTTCAGGATCTTTTTTTTTTTCCATTTATGATGCATTGTTTTTTAAGCAGCTTTTTATAATTTAGTCTGAATTTCATATGGTCACTGTGTGATTCATAAATTCAAATTTATGGGTTTTAACTACGTGTAATGGTATCTTTATTTCCACTTCACATCAATCCTAGAAGAAAGGAAAAACCTACAGTTTCCAAAGGTTGGTCCATGTCCTGCATCCACTGCTACAGTAACAAGACTCACACATGCCTGTTTCTAGAGACAGTCCTTCCCACTGTGAGCATGAATCCCCATGCTGTCTTCTAGAAAGCTATTGCTGGCCAAAGACATGCATTAACAATATTGTTGAGTCTGGAAGCACCAAGTAGTATTATATGCCTTTGGGAGCCATACTGAAATTAAAGAATGTCAACAGTGTTTTCATAACAGATGTAACTTTTTAAACTACCAATGCAATGTATACCCTGAGGCAATATAGACAGTCTTGGAATGCCCGGTAGAAGATATATCATTCAGGGGATAGGGACAGCCAAAAATAATCTCAGTGACAGTGTGAGTCTGTCACTGATCTTCAAATCTATCAAGTTGTATCTACTGCTGAAGCTTGTCTCTAAAATAAGGTCACCAAAGACTTTTGAAGGTGTCATGAAGGTGTCAGTGCTTTCCAAGATAAGCAGGCGTTCACTAATTCAATATTTTCAGTATATTATAGGGACCTGTATTAAAACAAAACAAAACAAAAAGAGCCCTATATTCTTCCATATGGTAATTTAAACTCCAAACCTAATCCTGGCTTAAGGATCGGTGAAAAATTCTCACAATTCATCATTATAGGTATCTCAGAAAAAGTCACATTGTGGTTTTTAAAAACCGCTGGTGGTACAAGTCCTGTTCATGAGATTTTGCAGAGGGAAACCTAGTGCAAAACCAGACTTAACTTTAAGTATTTTACCTCAATGTTTCCATCCTGAAATCAGTCTAATACCCAGTTCTGTGAACAGTATGAGATATCCAACCACAGGTGTATGCTATTACATTTAATTAAGTTTTCCTTCCATCTGAATTTATTGCTGTATTCAAGGTATCACATTTCTATTACAGTTCTCAAATTCCTGTAAGATAAATTTTAGGTCACAACTCAAAAAGACCAAATTAACCTCAAATGGACAAAGCTGTTTCTCACATAAGACTACCTTCAGAAATAGAAAACACGACCACCTACACTTTTAGTATATCTTTCTGTTTCTGTCCAGACCTGAATACAGAATATAGAAGGTCTGAGCTTAGTGATTTTTCCTGGAAAAAATAATGTGCAGCTCTGGTTATTGTGATTTTGTCTGCATCATGCTGGCATCTGTGACTGAAATTTTCCAGCCAAGTAATTATTTCCTTCTATATGCATTAGACTTAAAAATCATCTAAGCTAAGACATGCAGCACCAATATTTTTAACTGGCCAGAGGGAGATGAGATTAATCTATTTATTTAATGTGATTTTTACAGTGTTTGGGCTCATACTTTAGTTAATGAAGAGGGGTATACTGATTAATTTCTTTCTCATTGCCATGTGATCTGTCTAAAGACACTGAAAAGGAACAAATGAAATATTTATTTTTTAAAATCCCAAACCTTAATTGAACTACTCCAAAAATGCAAGTACCACTGTTCTTGCAGTACTTCAAGCTTTATAGTTCAGAATAAAGAGTAAACATGCTATTTGCCATGTGTATAAATGATACGATTTTCTTTCATTTTGTTATCTCACACTATTAAATGTTTGCAATGTGGCATAATCAGGGCACATAAATATATATATATATATTTGCTGTTCTATTTCAATGACAGAAAATTCAAGATCCCCGAGGTAAGGTTAAGCAGGAGCTCATATAGTCAGGGTTGAAATTCAGACACTGCAGATATAATCCATCTCTCTGACACATGCAGTGCTTCATTGTGAGACTGCCAGACACAGTCTGCTGAGATGGGAATGTCACTGAATACCAAAACAGGGGGAGACACAGTTTTGTTCATCATTTCTTTTATCTACGAATATCCATCTAGCAGTCTACACACATAGCTGCTGCCAGACAGAGAAATATGAATGCAGCATGAGAGATGCAGCATCTAACATTCAGAGAATTACACGGAGCATATGCTGGCAGCTCAGAATTACCTGAAGAAAATTTGGATAGTTAATCAGGTTAATTGCTTATCTTTAAGGCAATATTTCAGTGCAGACGCTGAGTCACCATCTTGGGTGTCTAGCAGAGATCAATGACACGCCTGGTTGCCTACATGTCCTAGAGAATTTCAACCCTAATGACAAAAGGGACCCTGAAGGCAAAGAAAGTGCAGTGTCATCACTGGGGAAGTAGGGATGCAGGAAGCAAGAGCTGCTCTGGCAGGAAGAAAAGAAACTTTTAAAATAAAAAATATTATTAGTTTTGCAATTAATTCTCAGTTATTCTCACTCCATTACACATTTGAAGGGGTTTTATGGCTGGGAACAAAATGGGAAAACCTGTAAACCTTTTTGGAGTGAAATTAGGTTCCAAAATGAGATGCAGATGTCTGCACAAATTTGGTCCCATGCAAAAGGCAAAGAAACTTGGGTGTACTGGGCAGTCATACAGGTTTTAGTGAATTTTCAAATGCCCACATCAGACAGCAAAGCATTATAAATGTGTAAGTGCCCAGTTTCTATAAATTTCAGCTTGGCATGAGCACAGGCAGTTCTTCTGTAAACTGTTGGGGCCCCTGGATGGCTATGGGTTGAATCAGAAAGGAAGAAGGTTCCTGGGGTTCTGTAAAAATACACCCTTCCCATAGATTTGGCAGAAACTGGGCTGACCATATGACCAACAGGGCTGGAGGGACATAGTTGTTTGAATTTTTGTCTCAACTTGTGGCAAGTTTAGCATTGTGATTCAGTATTGATGACTCTAGCTTCAAAAGCGGGTTTAGTTTTACAATAGCGTGTACTATTCTAGATGTGCCGAGTAACTTCTCTGCATAGGTATTTTCCAGCCCAAGTGTAAAAGGCAACCTTTAGCTAAAAACACCACCATGAGATGAATCAGAAGTTCAGGATGAGGTAGTGTCACAACCGAGGAGCTTTGTGGTAGGGGGGTCGGTGGAAGTAAAGGACATGTATCAAAGTTAGAATATAACGATTGGAGGGATGCTAATAGTAACCATGCTTGTGGCAAAAGCTTCATAAGGAACATGCAAGCAAGTAAAAATTTAGTACAAGGTGCAGCACACGGGCTTTCTGTTACAGAAATGGAGCCAAATATTAGGTTAGCTATTTTGGCATTGGTTTAGTGCCTCCCACAGTTGCCATGATCAATTACAGAATACTTAGGGTTGGAAGGGACCTTAAAGATCATCTAGTTCCAATGCCCCTGCCCTCCCCTACTAGATCAGGTTACCCAAAACCCCAGCCAATCTGACCTTAAACACCTCCAAGGATGGGACAGCCACAACTTCCCTTGGAAACATGTTCCAGTGTCTCAGCACTCTCATGGTGAAAAAATTCTTCCTAATGTCTAGTCTAAATATGCCTCTCTCCAGTTTATAGCCATTGCCCCTTATCCTATCATCACAAGGTTTTATGAATAGTCCCTCTCCAGAACCTCCTTCCAGGTACTGGAAGGTCACTATAAGATCTCAGAGCCTTCTCCTCTCCAGGCTGAACAAGCTCAACTCTCTCAGCCTGTCCTCACAGGCAAGGTGCTCCAGCCCTTGGACCATCTTTTTAGCCCTCCTCTGGACCCATTCCAACAGCTCCATATCCTTCTTATGTTGAGGATTCCAGAACTGGATACAGTACTCCAGATGAGGTCTCACAAAAGAGGAATAGGGGGGCAGAATCACCTCCCTCAACCTGCTGGCCACACTTTTTGATTCAGCCCAGGATACGGTTGGCCTTCCAGCCTGTGACTTTACATTATTGGCTCATGTTGAGCTTCTTATTGGTCAGCACCCCCAAGTCCTTCTGGGCAGGGCAGCTCTCAATCATATCATACCCTATTGTGTACTTGAAAACAGGGATTGCCTCGACTCAGGTGCAGGACTTTTCACTTGGCCTTGTTGAACCTCATGAGGTTCTCAGAGGCCCACTTCTCCAGTTTGTCCAGGTCCCTGTGGATGACATCTCACCCTTCTGATGTGGCAATTACAAAACCCAGCCTGGTGTCATCAGCAAACTTACTGAGAGTGCACTCAGTCTCACTGTGATGAAGATGTTAAACAGCACCAGTCCCAGTATGGATTCCTGAGGGACACCACTTGTCACAGATCTCCATCTGGACTTCAAGCCATTGACCACTACTCTCTGAATATGACCCTCCAACCAGTTTCTTATCCACCATACCATTCACTCAACAAATCTATATCTCTCCAATTTAGAGAGGGAAATGTTGTGGGGGACCATGTCGAAAGTTTACAGATGTCTAGGTGGATCACATTCATCTGTTTACCCATGTTGACTGCTGTGGCTACCCCATCTTAGAAAACATCTAAGTTGGTCATACAGGATTTGCCCCTGGTGAAGCTGTGCTGGCTGCCATTAATCACCTCCATGACATTCTGTCTGCATCAGGGTGGTTTTCAATGCCCACTCTGAATCCCTCCTTCTCAGTATCAATACAAAGCTTGATCTTTGCAAAGTGTTCTGAACCACCACAGAGCAACCCTAGTGGATGAAAACACACTATTTCAATTTTTTTCCACCACTTTTCTTTTTTTCAGCTTTTTAAGTTTTCTCTTTGCATTATCTGGCTCTGAAACCTTTTGCTTATGTAACTAAGTGTGTCAGGGTTGGAGAGAAATGCAGGCAACATGTCTCTGTTTTTTGGGGTGGCTCCATGTTGTTGTCTTTTTTATTCAAGTAATTACTCTTATATAATTAAAAATTCATGTAGGCATGAATTTTTTGTGCTAATTGGCTTGTTCCTGAGTTCCTGTTGACAAGTAATAAATCTATAAAATTACACTTGATAGTATATTCAAAACTAATAGTAAAATATGGAAAATTGTTTAGAAAGGTTCCTTAGTAGAAATAAGGTTTGGAAAAGAGTAGAAGGTCAAAGAAAATGCATCAGCCAACTTGTTCTGTAGCACTGAAGAGGCTGCTGTGTCATAAGAACCTGGAGAGTCCAATGCCTTTGACTCAGAAGAATTCTGCTGCAATTATACTGTCTCATAATAAACTTCACCTGGATTTAATTCAGCAATGTAACTTACTGAATATTTTTCCATTAAGATGACTTGTGTGTTTGTAGGCGCAGAAGGGATTTTTTTGGAGACATCTGACTTTTTTTTCTCCTTTCCTGCACTTTTCCCTCTTTTGTTATTTTAAAGTACAATAGAGTTCCCACATATAAGACTGTAACAGTCAGACAATATCAAAGAAATGCAGCATGTTGTTTAGAAACACACGCACACAAATGAGAAAAACAACAATTTGCTCCAGATTGTAAAACTCTGCCAATTTAATTATCCGTTCTACACTGGAGATTTAAATGAGTTCCTCACCAAGAAAGAAAGTCCAGCAGCAGTGCAGCATGTTCATGCCTTTCACTCTCCAATCTGTCAGTGCAACCCTGATTATTGTTTCCACATGCAGTTGTTGACGGCACACTACTCTGGATTTCAGCCGGTCTTTGTGCAAATGTGGCTACTCTCAATTTCAATTTTTAAACATCATACAATACTTTGAGATGTTGAACCTTCTAGCATCACTCCTATGTTAGGTTTAAATAGGATGCTACCCAGCTCTTCATGAAACATCTTTATTTCTTATTGTTCTTTTGCACCACTGCTTGCAGCTTATTTTGATTGCAGACCTGCATTTTGTGAATTTAAAATGAGATTGCTTTGTTTTTTCTTACAGTATGTCTCAACTCGAACTGTTTTATTTATTTGAGATTCCCAGAGCAAATAAAACTGTAGTTTGAGTTGACTACTTATATTTAAACTCTTCTGAAGAGGACTTGGGAAATAGTTAATTGGCATGACAATTTATAGGAGAGAGATTTTAAAGAAAATGTCACTTATATTAATGGATATTGTTGCAGTTTTTTTAGAGTCATCTGAGGGTGGTTAACTGCTGAATTTGGAGGGGGTTTTCAGAGTGTTTTTGTTTTGGTTCATTTGTTTGTTTTTAATCTAGCTGAGGATATCTGTTTATGGGTGCCTAAGGTAAAAAGTAATAACAACATTAGAAGTGTTTTATTTTAGAAATACCTGCACTGATCCTTCTAGCTATCAATAGCAGCCAATGGTAGTTCACAAAATGGTACTGCAAATATTGTAACTGTCTTTATATTTGCACTTCAACTATTAATATTTATGGGTCTTCATCACATGATCAGAGCAATTATATTCTATTTTGCATGACAGCACTACTTTTTTAAAAATTAGTTATTGATTAGTTAAAAAAATTAAAAGCTTTTTGAGTTCTGATTCCATTTCTTTCACCTGACTTGAAGTCCATTGAAGTCAATGGAAAGACTTAACAGATCTTGCTTTCCTTCTTCCCCCTACAAATGGATTATGAAGTTGACAAAGTTTTGGTATCAAGTAATGGGCCTATTCATGCAAAACTGAAAGAAATAAGAGGGAGATTGGTCCCTGTATTTTTGTATCTTAGATTTGACACTTTCTTTTATTTAGCTAATGACCCTTGACTGCTTAGGAAGGATTTATTAATTCTCTAAGTACAAACCCAAATATGGCCAAACGAGAGAATGTCAAAGGTGATCAGCTTGCCAAATTATTTTGTTTTCAAACATGTTTCTAGAGTGGTGTGAAGGTTGTGGAGAGGTTTGTACAGCTGGAGGATCTTCTCTTCTTCTTCCTCTCTTTTCACCTTATTTTATCTTATGCTCAGCAGTTGCCATTAAAATATTTCTTATTGCTGTAGACCTTGTTCTAATTCACTGTGACATTAAGGCTGGAGAATACTGTAAAACTACTAATTAGACCAAAGAAAAATGGTGAAGATTTTTATAGTTACTTTATTAGTTGAGTGCACCAGAGAGCAGCAGTCTTTCAGTTGCAATGAGTTGTTACTGTGTATCTTGACCTCTTGCTAGCCCCTCTCCTAATAAGAAAATTACTATTTTCATGTTGAAGCTTAACTTGAAGGATTTTAATTTAAATGTAATTTTATTTATCAGATAGTATAACTATTATTTCAAGCACCCCTCTCATAGAGATCTGGAGTCACTTAATACAACTATGAACATCTTGTTTTGTGTGATTTTCTTGAAATGTTTTGTAAAATAATCTGCCAAGAGTGACAGGTTGTAGAAACCTAAGAAAATAAAGAAAATATTAACACTACTTTCTTCTTAATCCTTAATTTAAAAGCCAGATTATAGTTTGTAAGGGCCATTGTGATAATGCCTCTTGTCAGGAGGATAGCTATAGGGCAAAATTGATTTGCATACTGTTAGTGTTTCTACTGAAAGTAATTTTGAAAGGTATGTCTGTTTTGGTCCTTATTCCTAAAATATGCTAATGCTAACATACTCATGCTCTAGGGTAATATCTCTCACTGTTATTTTCCAAAATGAAAAAAAAAAGGGGTTTTTTTCCCATGAGTAATTGTATTTGAGAAAGTAAATATTTCTTTTTGTATCATAATGCATCACAAGTACCTCAGAGGAGATACTCTGTCTATTTCTACTGAAAAACAGGCAAAAGCAAATTCTGCCCTTTACCCCCAAATTTAACAGATCTTTGGGTGGTTCTTTCTTTTCAGTGAGTCAGAGAGACCTTGGAAAGATTTAAGAGGCATCATGAGGATGAGCATCGTTAAAGAACTAGTATTGCCTCCTTCCTCTTCATTCAGAGATGTTTATTAGAAGCAGGAGTATGAAAGAGTTCAGGGCTGTTTGCCTGAGACAGTGACAACTAGGTAGAGACTGACACTGAAGAAAATCTATAAACAATGGAAAAAAAGTGATATGATAAAAGTTATTCTGTAAAAATGAGCTTATGGTTTGAATATATATCATTTCATGCACTAGTTATTGCCAGATTTTCTTAGAAACCCAACGAGACACAGAGAAGTAAGTTAATGGTGAGAATTTAAACTGGAATTTACTCCAAGCACCATCAGCAAGAATGGATAAATAAAAAATAAATAAATAAAAAAAAAGTTTTAAAAAGCTAGCTCAACTTTTTTAGGCATTTAGTTTATTATTCTTAGGGAAAAAAGACAACTGGGAACTTAGGCACTGCAGGTTGCTGGGGTAAGCTCATTTTATTGAACTGTACAACTGTTAAAGTGACAGTTGGGAAAGTCATTTGAAAACAGGGTAAAATGAAACTTCTCAGGAAATATATCCATAACAGGTACGCACTATGCTCGTGATGCCTTAACTGTCAGTTAGATCTAGACACAGAAATAAAAATGCATTTAATGGATTAATTGAATAGTTTAGTAAACAACATTGATGTACTCTTATTTAATCTTATGCACCAACTAGATCCAGTTCACACATAATCTTGAATGGGTACTAACTATCATATGAATTCCTTTCTAACATTAGTGGATTTCCGGAGAGTTAAATGGACAGCAAAGGACACATACACTGGGGTCTGTCAAGACTCTCTGAAAATAAGCCTGCGCTTATTCCTGTATGTAATGGTATATGCCCTCAGACCATTCTTTTCTTTTCTTTTAATCAAAGTTTCAGAACATATGAAAAAGGATAGAGTAATGGCTTTTTTTCTTTCATTTCTAGATTTTTTCTGTTACCCTTCCTTGTCAGTAACTTCTTTTTTCCTTTATTATTTGTATAATTAGCAAAGAGTACAATAGATCAAAATACCTGCATGAGTCTTTTAACATCGAGAGTTGAAATAAACTTCACTGGTTTATATAGTTTATGTTCATTTTGTTGAGTATTTGTTTTATTTCTTAATTACTTTTAAATTTTGGGACAAATTCTTGTAATTGTGGAGGAAGATACAAAAGTTCTTCTATTGGGATTATTTTCCTGTCCCAATACATACTTTCCCTGAAGTTAATGGAAGTTACATGCATGTATGCACCGGAGGTAGAGTATATAGCCAAAGGTTTTACTGGAAAATTTGACAATGCTAAAGCAAACAGAGGGTTGTGGCAATGTACTTCAGCGAAAATAAATGTTCACTCTGCTAGTTCAGCTGCTCTGGTGCAGGAAAAGAGTTCTCTTCCAGAGGCTCCCTTGTCATCTGCCCGTAGGACTTTGGCTTATTTGTCATTTTACATTTTCACTGTGCTTGGCAGAAAGTCTGCAAAACTGCCAAAATGTCATCAGATATGGAGGAAAAGTAGGTTCTCTCCAGTCTCTTGTCCTGACTTGAGCAGTCTGAGTCAGGGCAAGATCTACACAGATTAAAGGCAGTAGCAGAGAACAGAAGTTTGATCAAGGTCAGTGGTTATGCATAGAACATACATTTGTCTAATTTTTGGTTTGTTATTTATAGTTACTTTACTTTTCTCCAGAGACCAACAATTGTACAGCAGTGTATAAAATCTTGGGGAAGGTGAAAGGGACTGAACTTTCCTCGCTTTCATTCAGATGAATTTTGGTTGTTCAGTGTTCAAAAGGAGTTTCTGGATGATGCAGTGGAAATGGACATTTGCTCCGAGTGTGCTGTGACTTTCTGTAAAGATGACATGCATGTGCTATTTCACAAAGGTTATCTCTTTATCTTAGTCCACTCTCTTCAAATTGAAAGTCTGGTATGTATATTTTTCATTTTCAAAGTATAAAAAAGGTGGGGGCTGGGGGTTGTATCAGTGAAAATTGAAGAATGAGAAAGAAAACAAATGAAGTAATATTTTGTCACTTCCAAAGAGATTATTCCCCTTCTCTATTCCTTTTCCACCTACAACACTATAATGAAACTGCTATTTATGTGAAATAGACTTTATGTACCTACGCAATTATACTTAGTAAGTTAGAGTGGGCGGAGGTATAGTTAGATTTTTTTAAAAAATCTGAGATACACAGTAATGCTTTCATGAAATCTTGCTGGCAAATTTTCAGCATTTACAAGAATACTGAATCCTTTCCTGTTTCAGTTGTTACTGGAACTTTGCTATGGAGCTGCTGCCATAGTAGAGCATGTTAATATCTAGTTCACTAGAGGGTAGGAATCAAAAAGACAATACGTTCATAGAAAGAGTGCTTCCTCAGACAACTAGCAATCAAAAAGTCAATATCATGCTGCAGTCAGATTCTGACATGGTTTGCAAATATCCTGAAAGGAACTGCTCATCTTTGAATGCTGTAAATTAAAGCCCAACTAGAAAAAATCCCCCAAACCCAAGATGCTGCATGTCAGCTGCAGAATTTAGTTGAAGAACACAGCATGTATAAGTACAGACCACCACTTTCATCACTGTCAGGAACAGTCAGAAGGATTGGGCTGGTCAACTACTTAAAATCTTGCTGTATAACCACAAAACTAAAAATCAAGTTTAAAAACACATTACACATCTCCAGAGCCCCAAACTGTCATTTTAAAACTTCAACTCCATTTTTAATCTCTACCACAGGCTTTTTAAAATATGTCTGTTCTCAGGAACTTCTGTTTGTTTTTTAACATTCATGAGAATAGAATTAGTTCTGGGAAGGGGTAGGAGGTAGGATGACAGTTCAAGCAGAGGGATAGCCTATAAACCCTTCCAGCTATGCCACAGATATACACACTCTGCAAATGGGAAAGTAATTTGCTCTCTGTGTGCACTTATTTTTCTAACTGTGAAATGGTGGGAATATCTTATCTATAACTGTAACACAAGGCCTGATTCATTAATGTGTTTCCAGTGCACTTAAAGTTCTATGGGGTGAATAGCTAGTGGGAAAAAAACCCAGACATTCCATAAGATAAAATATAGTTTGTGTTACACCAGACTAACCCTCTGGATATTGTACTTTTGAGGCAAAACAATTCATTTCTTTTTCTCCTGTAGTGTCTCTGTTAACTTTGAGAGTTAAGAGGTTAACAGAGGTTTGTAAAAGGCTAACACAGGCTTCTCCATGCATTGACACCTGAGCCATCATTATGGCATGGTGAAGCCAGCCTGCAGTGGGAAGGGTATGTCATCTGCATTCCATCTGCTTGTACTGTGGATCTAAATAGATCTAATAGATCCTTCAGGATGGCCATGCCAGAATCAGGTGTTGTGGTCAGAAAGGACTTTGTCTGGTGTTGTCTGCTCCTGAGGCTATTTAATGTCCTTCAGTGTTGCTGTGCAGAGCCCCAAACCCCTTTGTTAGATGCATGATTACTTCCCTGATGTCAAGGGAGGTAGTGGCAACTTAGCTGGTGTGTAAGACAGGAAAGCCTGTGTCTGTGTAAGACAGACAATATTGCCCTAGGAGATGAAAGACTCTAAAGCTACTATTTGACAATTTTAGGCAATTGACTGAATCAGAATAAAAATAAATGACAAAGAAAAAGCCCAACTACTAAAACTTTACATGTGGTTTGGTGGTTTTGGTCTTGGTTCTTTTCTAAAATAATGTTTTTCTTGTGCCCTAGTTTTCCCTTGTAATGTTTAAATATAGAAGTGAGAACTTGGATTTCTCAGAAAAACATAAATCACCTAAGAATCACATACAAAGGTGCATTTAAACCATTTTTATTTAGTTCCTGCAAGATAATTCTCAGGTCTTTGTCTTAACATATGTTCTGTGACACTACAGCTGATGAGTATTTGCATTTGGGCACATTCACAGGTGGAAGATCTTCCTAGAGCTTACGATGTTCTGAACTGAATCCCCTGAAGCATTGCTCTTGTAGTGTGGTGTAATGAAAGAGACTGAGTGTATTCATCATAACCTGGATTATAGCCATGCTTTCACATCCCATCTGAATTTAGAGCCTAGGAGTAGAATCTCCCTGAAGGCCTCCGAGCAAGACAGACAAGGGAAGCATGCTCACAGAAGTGACATGGTTATCTAAAGCCAGATACTCGTTCACAGAGACTGCAGTAGATGCTGAATCCATTCTCCTATTTTGCTCTGCAAGTCAAAAATCTGTTCTGAAAAATTTTGCCTGGCTCTTTCTGTCAGATGCAGAGCCAACAGCACTTAATGTCAGGTGGTCTTGGAAAGAGGTTAACATACCATATCTTAGGTGGTATCATAGTGCCAGATCCTGGGAAGCCTGAATTTTTATTGCCTTGCAGATCACACTATTTTCAAGGAATTTTGAGAAGAAAAAAAGAAAACCAACAACAAACACAAGCCCTAAAATAATTGCATGACATAACATTCCATTTTTTGTCACCTAATAAAGAATTGTTGTGCATGTATTCTACCCTTGTAAAAATGAGCACATGTTATGGGACAGACTTTCACTATGATTGCACTGATGTAGATCAAAAGACGCTTCTGAATTAATTTTCTTTATTTGCAATGCCCTTGTTATTCACATGTGATTTAGAAGAAAAAGAATTTTCAACTGTAAAAGCTGAAAGTGGTTTATGGAAAGCTTAAAGGTCAGAAGCAGTAACTAATCAGGTCGCTGCCATTATTTCTTGTTTACATTCATAAACTAGAGTCAGTCCAGCTCCATCTCTTTACTGTGACGTAGATCAAATTTGGTTCTAAAATGAGGAAAAATATAAAGATTTGGAATAAAATTCATGAAAAGGAAAGAAGAAACACCTTAGCAGAATTAAAGGGCATAGCAAAGGTGAAATTTTGAACAAGCTATGTTATCTATGTTATTCTGAGACTTTTCGTAAATGTAAGTTTATATGTATTATGCTGAAACAAAGTGTTTCAGAGATGGCACTGTATATTGGCTGTGATTAGTTTAGGTATTTTCACTTATTTATCCTTGCTAGGACAGTGCCACAACATGACTCTTCAGACTTTTGTGCATGCTTTGTGTCTTGTCTGGCTAAGGAGAGCAGCTTAAGAATTTTTGTTTTACTTATGCTGTCTTCCTGAATTCTGAAGGACTACTTAGTTATAACTCTGCCAGGAAAATGTGTTCCAGTACATATATAATTTCTCTGTATTGCATCTGTAATAGAAAATAATTGGAAAGTGACATATACTGACCTCCAATAGATAATTATCTGATAAAATTGATAATTCACTTCAAAAGGCCTAAAAAATTATAATGCCAGCTTGATGTTTATTCCTTACAGCATTCTGAAGAACTTCCCCTTGATCTCAGATCAGTCTATTGTCAAATTCCTTAAAGGCCACATCATTTATAAATGACAGGTACTGCAGATGCATGATTCACGTGGAGCATAAAATAAGGTTTAAAATGTTTGTATTAAAAAGGTAAGATGTTCCTATATTAAATCATAATTATGGTCTCATACTAAAATACAGAATCCTTTTGACTGTAGTTTAGCAGTTCTTACTTATTGGGGTTTTTTTTAGAATTTATCAAAAAAAAAAGTAGCTGTGACAATCATGCTAGTAGACAAATGTTCTCTTTCTTAAAATCTGTGTGTTGATCTTTCATATTATTTTCCATTAGCTACACCTACACTTTGTGCAGATTGCTTTCAACTATTTTTTACTATATGTTTTTGGAAATGCAAGGTAAGATATAAGGTGCAGATTTTACTGTTTCTGTTTTGACACTGCAAATTCAAGGTTAATGGAATTTCTTTTTTGGTAAAGAAGAACTATAACTACATTTTAAATTAAATTATCTTGTGGGTATAGGGAAATTGCAGGAATCCCAGAAACCGCTGCCATTATTAAAAAAAAAAAAAAAGGTTTAAAATTCTGCTTGTATTCTGATGGTTTTTTCTTCCTTCCTACAAATTTTAAAGATTCTTCCAAAAAGTCTACTTTTCTTGACCTGCCATGTAAAACAACTTTGGTGTTATTATCCTTTCTCAAATATTTGTAATATATTTTGAGAAGTGTAGCAATGATGTTTGATATAATATTCTTATTGTTGAAACCCTAGCCTTGATTTCATTATAAAACCTTTACCAATAGAAGATAAAAGGAAAATCTGACATATAATGTCTGGTTCAAATGAATCAGGAATTTGCTCCAGAAGTCTCTCTCTAGAAAAATGTAAAGATTCACCAGTGTCTAAGTTCACAAATGGCCTTAACCACTTAAAATCCATCTTTAATTACAACTTTGAAGGTCTGACAAGCATTTACCTACATGACATAGAATAGTGTTTTGGCAGTATTCTCCCTGAGATTTTTCTTTGAAGTGTTAGCTAGAGTTATGTTCTCCTTCCATTAATAACAAAGAAAAATTCCAAAAATAATTATATACATATCATAAAAGATGGCAAAAGAGCAGCAAAATCCATGGCAGCAAAAGCACATGGAAAAAGGTGTTTTCCTAGCCCACTCCAGATTCTGGAGAGGGGGGAACTAGGCTCTTCACCCAAGTGACAGGGGACAGGACAAGAGGCAATGGTCTCAAGCTCCACTAGGGGAGATTTAGGTTAGAGATTAGGAGGAAGTTTTTCCAGAAAGGGTCATTGGGCACTGGCAGAGTCTGCCCAAGGAGGTGGTTGGTTCACCTTCCCTGGAGGTGTTTAAGGCACAGGTGGACAAGGTGCTGAGGGACATGGTTTAGTGTTTGATAGGAATGGTTGGACTCGATGATCCGATGGGTCTCTTCCAACCTGGTGATAGGAAACTCCCTGGTTATTACCCATTATGGTTTTACAGGCTGGTAGTAATGAGGTAGCAGAAAAAATTCCAAATTCCAGATTTGAAATTACTTTGTTCAGATTTACTCATCAAATTCTTAATCTGCCTCAGTGATTTTTGCCTATATGATGAGTTTTTATTGAAACAATAACTAAAATATGGCAACAAATAAATTATATATATCAATGCAAGCATTTTTTAAGTAAAGAAAACACTAGATATTTCAATAAATTAATATTTTAAGTAACTGACTTCTACAATGAATTTAAAATAATACCACACAGAATATTAGATATTGGAGATTATGTGGCTAAGTAGCAGAAGCCTGAGATCAGTAACAAAATTGACAAAAGATTTGGTCTTGTAACTGAATAAGGTTACTGATGAAGTTTCCTTGGCGACACTCCTGGGTTTTTCTTACTGTTTCATTAATACTTTTCACATAGGGAGCATACCAGTTGGAGCTGTTCATGATGTAAAGTTAAGTGGTGTTGACAGTATGCAGGAGAGCAAAGATTTCATAATGAAGAACTAGCTAATCCAGAGGACTGGAGAAACAAGAGAAGTGAACTCTTTTATTGTGATGTGAAGGTTATGGATTTGGGATCCAATATAAAACGAATTCCTGTTGTCAGATAGGAGTTCACCATTTGGAAGTAATAAAACATATACATGCATTGATCTTGGAGATAATCATCTGCTGCCCTTGCACTACAACTACTGAAAAGGAAAATAGGACTCCAAGGCTAACAAAATGAAGTGCTTGTGGTTGTGCCTGGGAAACTTTAACATCATTGTTCAAAGACCTGTGAGATTTCCTTTAAAATAACATCAAATGATTCTAAAATATTTAGAATTTTAGCTGTGTAGCTGACAGAGAGTTCATAAGTACAGACAGGCTTTCAATTTTATTTTTTGAGAGCAGTGCAAAAAATGAGTATAATTTACTGGAAGCAATACTGATGGTTATTTCTAATGTTTGTGAAAGGCACTAGGTCAGCTGAGCAGGTTTCCACCAAGTCACCCTGTCAGGACAGATATGAAGTAGTACACACTGACGGGGTATCACTGACCACAGTGAATTTATACAACTCTGTGTTGCTCTATTTCCATGCCCCAGCCCAGAGCAGGAACACTTGGCTTTCATCTGCTGAGTCCTCGTCTTGCCACAAGGGTTTATGAACCACTTTTTAAACTCTTCCCTCATGCTTGCAGAACCAGTCTATCTTTTAATAAAGAGTTTAATTATAGGCATGTGGTAATTCTTTTTTCCATTTTAAAGAATAAAATGCAGACTTAGTTTCTGTTGCTCTTACAAATGTGCTCTCTGTTTCTGGCTTTATCCAGGTGACTACACAGACTATATGAATGTAAAAATTATTTAATTTCCAACACCATTCTTCTCTTTTTCTTCTGATGTCTACTGCAAAGATTGTGATTGGTGCTGTTTTCATAGTAGGTTCCTACTGGGGCAAAAAATAGTGGGTGACCCAGGAGATAATCTTCTAGTAGAGCCTCATGCAACACTACAATTTCACTTTTCCTAGGCAGGCAATCTTTATTGCTCTAATTCACTGTGGTCATGCAACTTTTATGCAGTTTGAAAAGAACCATTGGCATCCACAGTTAGTGCTTACCATGAATGTCTTCAAACCCTTCACAACCACCTCCATGCCACCTGAAGTATTGTAACAAAAAAAGTGCATATACAGAAAACAAATGCAGGTCATATCCCAATTCAAATTAAGTTAGTTTTAATACTAGTTACTTTATACACTTAGACCAGATATACTTAGTAAACCAGATATACTTAGTAATTCCTCAAGTGACACTTTTTATTCTATGGATGATCACGAGAATACCTAGGTATTTTACTCCTTATTGGTGAAGTTGAGAAGTGTCAGGATCATGAAAACCATAAACGCATAAGGAACAATTAGTGTTTGAGCACCTCTTGCAGGTATTTATATGAAACAATTTCTGTGTCAGTTCACACGGTTATCAGTTTGTGTTCTGCTCTTTTGAACCCGAAAGGGTGACTTAACTGTAAAAGGAGAAAAGCTGAAGAAAACAGTGTATTCCTTCTACTTTCATAAGGTAAGACAAGGATCATTAGGTTCTCTAGAACCATCCTTATTTCAATTTTTAATTAGATAGAAAGTTTGGCTGTTCACCCAGAAGGAAGCAGGGAGGCGTTACCAGTGCTGCCAAGAATATATCACAGATACTACTACTACTAATAATATATTGCCTTAATAAACAGTACATTCTAGAAAGCAATAAAAGTTGGGTTTGCATCACCACTGAGAGACAACAAGTCAAGTTGGGGGTTTTGGTATCTGCCTCTAGAATGTGGTCTAAAGGAAAACATATCAGGAAGCGCTCTATGGGCATGAGAAAGACCACACAGAATTGAAATGAAGTAAATAACATTATCTTGCTTAAATATTCACGGCTTGAATAAGCATGCATTTGGAAGTGACAAGACAACAAAAGATGGGCCAATTAACAATTACTTTCAGTACAGGTTTGAATCTGCTTGTGTTTTATGTTCCCTGAAGTAACTTTAAATGAGCAAAGACCCTATCTTTAACTTCCTCATTATTTTCCTTTGCCATCATTCTCTACTTCCTCCTCTGTATCTAAAAAGCCCTAAGCGTGGTTTAAGAGGGGAAGGGACATCTTCCCTACCTCTTTATAAGGAGGGGGAAAAAATTCTGCCTAATTCTTTTAAGAGTCGATTAAAGGAAAGGAATTTTGAGGATGAGGGAATGAGTAAGAATACTAACATAAAAATAACCTTCTTTAAATAAATGTTGCTAATAATGAATAAAGAAAATATATAGATAAAATATTTTGATAGTGCAGGTCCTGTGCTAAAGCCATATCAACATCATCAACAAGAAGAGTTCATTCTGCTGTTACTGTACAGGACAAGCAAAGATTTGCCAAGACAAACATATCCTATGTTTTCAAATCAATTACTTAAATTAAATTCCTTTGTATTTCTTCTCTTTTGTTCTCACTCATTTCTTCTCGCCAACATTTCCTTTGTATGTCTGTTAACAGGAGCCTGTATATCTTCCCCTCCATCAACCCCCATTAAGGTTTAATTTCAGTGGAGAAATTATCCCCTGAATAGATTCAGTATTTGTAGACTTAAGATAACCATAATAGGTAATAGATTGATTGGAGCTTAAGTGCTTCCTACCCTGTCCTCCCAAATACACATGTAGCAGGACACTATGTAAATTATTGTAAACAGTGCTTTCATAATTTAAGGTCTGGATTATCCTAACTGAATCTGTGCTCAGGAAAAGCCATTTCTGTGAAACTCCTGACTCTGTGGATGGGCCAACAGCTACAGCACTTGTTCCTCTCCTCTGTTTATTCCTCCTCCTCTTGCTCTGGGGTCCAGAGGTCAGTCAAGAAGGAAAAAGTGAAAACAGAGAGAAGAGAGGGTTTGAGGAAAAGGTGGTTTGTATTATGATACTAAGACTTCTTTTTTTTTTTTTTTTAAATTTAAATGATGAAATGGGAGCTGAATTCATTAGGAAATGTAGCCTTTAACATATGTAGAATAAAAATATTTGGTATGCCTGAGCTCTTTGAAATTGTAGTCTTCTACTTCATATATACATACAGTGTGTGCTGTTGAGACCAGATGGTATTATATTTTTTTTATTACTATCTACTATGGTAGATTGGTGTGATATTTTTTCCTCAAAAATTTCTTTGTAATCAGTATTAACTTGCTTTCTATTAACTGAAACAGTATATATATGAAGTGAGCATAACCTGAGCACAACACATTTTTACAGGCAGCAGCAAAGAAAAAGCCAAGGTTTTTTTTACTAAAACAAAAATAGAAGTGGTTGGTGCCTGTGGTATCCATTCATTTTTTTTTCCCAAATTGTGTTTAAAACACTTTAGCCAAAAGCAGGTTTGAAAGGCAAGGAGGAGAGTAAAAGTGAGTAAAAGATTTGAGAGAGAGAGGGCAGAGAAAAACCTGACAAAAGCTAGGGAAGGGAAAAGGGAGACAAAGACTTCTGTAAAGGGAAGAGAGACAGAAGAGGATGACTGACAAGGGAAAGGAAGTTGAATGAGGAAGAAAGAAGAGTATTTTTATATGTATGGTTTAAACAGTGTCATGTTTAATTTTGATATTAGTATTTGTATGTACACAGAAGCAGGCCTACATTACTCAGAATTGAGGACAGTGTAGTGAACACCTAAAAATATCAAATATAAATTTACAAAATACTAAATTCCTACAGAGACAAAATGAGACAAGACTGAGCCTTTTAGATAACAATTGGAAGGAATTAATATGTAGCGTATTTGTAATTTTTGAAGTTTTTATTTCAAGATAACAAATCCTTCTCCTAGTGCACTGTCCTCTACCTAATACTGCTTCCTCACCCAGCTAAGGCTTTTGCCACTGTTTCACTGCCTCCTCACAAACTGCTATTTCTTTGTTTCTGACAGTTAATGTCAGCCGTGGCTCACAGACAATAAACTCAACAGGTTTATAAGGTCATGTTCTAGCCAGTTCTTTGTGAGAACTCACTTTGGATTTTGGGGGTCCCAAAGCAGATGGAAATGTGGATCAGGGCATGTAATAAGCAAAGTTTTGAATTATCTCTGGTGTAGATGTGACTTCATGGGAAAAATATGAGTAGTCCTGAAAGTGAATAAAAGTGTGAATGTATGAAAGGGTTTGTTATAAAGAGTGTCAGGGGACTGCTGCTAAACTGGAACTCAATATTTTTTTCCCTATGAACTCCCTTTTCAATGTTTTGAATAAAAGAATTCTTGTGTTCATGTTCTCTGCTTTCATATTTATTGAATCTTGTTCTTGATATCATGGTCTGATTGTTCTTCGCATTAATCATTGATTCAACCAATCAGAAAACAATTATATACGCGTACTCTTTCTTATTATATTCTCTGAGGGCTTTTTTCTGGAACATGTTGGCATAAGCTAATTATGTCTTTGAGATTACAGCAAAAATCATCTCTTCTGCATTTTCGGTAGTACCACTTATGAATTATTTAAACAAGTATTTGTTTAAATCATAACACTTAACTAATTTTGTAAACATACTTTTGATAGATTAAGTTTGTTTTAGCAGTCTGGATCCCTCTGGAATGGAGTCTAGAGAAATCCAATAGTTTGGCGGAATAGGTCAAATTTTCTACAAGTTTCCTTCTGATCTGCTTTCTTCCTGTCATCACCTCCTTGGTCTCAGCAAAGGCTGTGTGACTTGTTTATGTAAAACTGATGACAGAATTTGGACAAACAGGAAGGTAAGGGAACCACTGCACTATTAATTCTAGGAGCAAGGCAAACACAATCCATATTTCAAGTAACATTTGGCTTTAATAACTGCTTTATATTATCAAGGGATGTTGCCCAAACAGAAAGCAGCATTCATGAAGCAAGAATCGGAAAAGTAGAGAAGGTATATTCAATCCTTTGAGATTTATTTGTGCAAAAGTTAGCTTAAATAGAAAACAGAAACTACATATTGCTGTATAATTTTTTAATGACCATAGCATTGCCAAATCCCTAAGGATAAAATGCTTAAAGAAAATAAACTACAAAAGAAATAAAATTAAAACAAAGTAGTCTCATGTACTCTGTAAAACTATCTTGAAGACTGTCCAGAAAGTACATCTGTTGTTGGAAAAGTACATGATAAACAACAAAATAGAAGTGTCACTAGCATGGAAGAATGCATTTTCAGATAGTTGAGATAAAGTTGTGAAACATAATACCTACCTCTTGTGTCTGCAGAACTCAGTGCTTTACAGGATAAACCAGAATAAAAACAAAATCCCTTTCAAAGCGGAGAAAGCCAGTGAATACAGACAATTTACTCAAGGTTGTGTATTAGAGCCCTAATACAGCTGTAAATTGAACAAAAGTCTCCTATCACCTAGACTGGAACTTTATTTGATAGGTCACATCTCTCCATGGTGCAGTGGGGCAAAGCTCTGTTAGTTTGTTTGGGTTTTTTTTTTTTTTTTTTTTTTTGCTAAGTGCATTTCCTTACAAGTGTCTTGCTTTCTACCATTGTGTAGCTGTGCAAAACAGTTAACATTATAGTTGGACTGAGCTGATATTACCTGGTTAGTATTTTTTAGGCATGTAGAGGCAGGACAATACTTGTTTCAATTCTTTTAGGATAGTGACAGTAGTAGTCCATTGCACAAATGCTCAATGGCAGAGATCATAGGAGGCAGAGAGTTAGCATGGCTAACTATGTGCTTGGTACTGTCCCAGCCTATTGTCTCAGAGGGTAAGTGAGAAGAGGATGGATGCATCAGTGTAGTGTTCACAGGGTCTGAATGTGCCTCAAGGTGTCTGTAGGCTGCTCAGGCAGCCAGACTCCTACAGAAGTTCAGTTACTGGAAGCCCATATCAGCATTTGCATACCTTTGGACTTCCCTTTTGAAAGCATTCATACAAATGCATTAGTCATTTCTCACTACTGGGAGAGTGGGACATGGATGAAGGATGAATCTGCCCTCTTAATACTAAATGAGTGTTATGTTTATTTTTACAGGGCACAGGAGGCGTTAGTGCAACATCTGTAAATACATGAAAAGCAGGCATCCAAATAAGGAGGGTATTAAGAGTGAATTAAAACCTTTGGATATTTTGATAATGAGTGTGTATTTTGTTTCTTTCAAAGGACAAGGTGCAGAATTTTCTTAAGTGGAAATCCTTAACTCTCCATGCGTGTAAATTGCTGCAGACCTACAGTCCCAGGGAATCTGAACTGTGAGCATCCTCATACCTCACCCAGCATAAGCTGGTTGAGGGTCAGGACATCTTGGGGTTACTATCACTGAAGCAAACACAGTTCAAATAGGTTTAGCGATTTGGTACTGTATCAAACCTGTGTATGAGTTATAAGTCAACTTAGGTACTGGCATTATTTGTTTTATCATACTAAGTGTTTGCTGTCTTTGCTGGAACGGGAGGTAGGAATGAGTTGCATTTCAGTAGCATGTAACTGTTTAATTTAATAGGCAGACAGGCATAGTTAACTGGCAAAGCCAGAATGTTGCATGTCAAGGTTTAATTCTTTACTCTACAATAAAATTTCTAGACAGTTTGCAAAAAATGACAGAGGAATACAGCCGTAAAGATCCTCTAGTCAACAGTTTAGTTTGGGAGAGACAATGTCAGGAGTCTGCTAAGTGTTAAGGCTTCCTGTGAGATGCATGCATTCAGCAACCATTGTTTTCATTTACTTACTTCAGCTAGTCTTTTGTAATTGTCTGTGGAGGGAAAGAAGATACAAATAGCCTTTTCCTGACTTCTGATTTTTATTTAGTTTATAGCCTGGCCAACAACGAGAGAGCGAAGAGTCCAGACTGAAGCATTTCTTCGCTGGATCCATATTTATCTCCTTTGCTTGTGAGAGTGTGGAGGTGTCTGTCAGCAGTAACTTTTTTATCTCTCTTTTTGAAGCTGCTTCTCTGCATGCATTCAATAAAAAATAAGACTAAATCCTGGGCTCCAAGGAGAATGCCTTCAGCAGCACTCAAGCATGGGCATGCTTTACCTTCAAGTGTGTCTGTGTCTTAGACATCTGAAGAGGAGTTAAGTACCTCTGCCTGCATGTTGTAGAGGAAATCTGAATGCCTCAGCCCTGTTGATAGAGGCTTAACTATGCAGGAACTTCATGTACCTACAGTATAAGGAACTGTCTGAACCAGATTTTAAAGATTCAAGTTCATAAGGATGCAGACCTCAAACTGAGAATTCTTAATTGTTCCCTCCCCCCCCAGCCCTCGTATGATTTTGGTGGATAACTATAAATCAAATATTAGACCCTAACTTTCACGAGTTGCACATGCACTGCAACTTTTTGCTGCCTGTGATACTACTATTCATTCTGTACTTTTAACAATTTGTACAATGCATACCACATCTTGCTGATTTAAAGAAGGGAAAATATGTGCCACATATGTGTGTGTGCAGAGACCTGTGTATTCGAAAGTGCGTGGAACATATTTGCACTGTTGCCAGTAGTAATGTGTTAATATTAAATGAAAATTCTCACATTTTAACTGATACAACACTATGAAACTTGTGCTACAGAAAAATTAATTGCCTACATTCTCTACCATGAAAATTGAACCTGCCTGCTAGGACTGGAGGAAGGCAATGATCAGGTTTTATTGCTCTGAGCAAGGAAAGTTAAATGACCTGGTTCACTGACAGTCTGGCAATCCTGAATTTTTAGCAGTTTGGTAGGAATTACTTGACAAGAATAATAACTCCAAATTCAGTGGAGTTGTTCATTCAGGAGATTAAGTTAGGGTAATTTAAAATAGCAAGGAAAACAGCCATAGACATATGCTGCTCTCTCACTGGAGGCTTGAGATATATGAAGCAGGTAAATTAAAAGAATTAGTTAAGACAAAAACTTTAATATCGAATAGCAAGTATCCTTGAATGCAATTTTTTCTTGTTTTTAAGCTCTCAGAAAATACGTTACTTCCAGTTATTCAGTTAGATTTCTTTGTTTTATGAAAGAAGCTTGCTTCAAGGGAATACTATTCAAATAATTGGTCAGTAATTTGGAGTAAAAGAATATATTAAAAATATTTAGAAGAAAGAGTAGACAATAAAGTAGACATGATGATCTTGTGGTTATGATTCTGATTTTTGGATGCCTGATTTGAATGTATGATTTATCCAAAATGTGCTAGGACTGAAAAAAAAGAGTATTTAGCTTATCTACTAATTTTATGAAGTACTTAGGACCATGATAGGCAGTCTTTTCTGTCCAAATAAGACTGTTTAACTTTCTTAGGATATTACTGTTACTCAGACAGAAGTGTTAATGGATAACAGTCAAGCAAACCCAAAAGCAACTATATTTGGAACAGCTTTTTGGGGTTCTTTACAGTGCTTGCACTTCCTTCCCAATGTCCCATTTTCTCTGTGGCTTTAGTGAATTTCTCTCTGGAGTCTTCTGTAACTGGAGGGAAAAGCTTAAGACCTGCTTATTAGCTAGTACAAAAAGAACAGCAGTAGAAGTAAACAAGCCAAAACTTCTAGCAGATAAAAGAGCTGTTTATAAGTCAAATAGTAATGGGATTTTTTTTTCCTTTAATGTTTGCAAATATGGGCAGACGGTCTTCCCCACCCCTCCTCCTCCCCCCACCAAAAAAAAAAAAACCCAGAAAATCCATTGGATTATTGTATTCTGTCATCACTTGCATTTATGAGTTCCATAATTAGCTTACAAGAAGTATTAGATATTCCCATGGAAATGGTAATGATTTATTCTGAACCGAGACTATTACCTGCTTTCAGAGAGGTGTTGCAGATATTCCACAAGAAGAGCTTTGAGAAGTGTGCTAGAGGATTGGTTGTAGCTATTTCTGACCTCTCTGGACAACAAGAATGGGAGAATAAAAAGTGAATTGAAAAAGCAACCAGCATGGAATTCTTGTATATGATTTATACTTTACTGATAATGCAAGCTTATAAACCCTATGTACAAGTACAAAAGGTGTGCTGGAATTAAAAGAAAAGAAATTCCAGTAGACATCAGTGCAATAGTGTTTCCAACAAGCTAACATTTAAAATGGTTTTATTCTATATCACATTGTATAGCAACATAGATTTGTAGGGAGGGGAAAACCTTACTTGGAATTGAAAGTATAAGGAATCAGTTCTAGCAGAAATAATTTCTTGTCAGAAGAAATCCATGTGGTTGGGAGCTATAAGCTTAAGAGAAAGTAGGAGTGGGTTATAGCAAAATATTGCAATTTGTTTCTTCTATGTTGTCAGAGACCTGCTGAAGCTGAGGATTACTAGGCACTCAGTATCAAGTCCTAGAAGAAAAACAAATCTGAATTTGATTTCAAGGCAATGATAGGAGGACCATTAAAACTGAGACTAATGTGAAGGTTTTATTTGTCTGTTTGAGACAGTATTAGTGATGGGTCTTAAAAGGAGGTAATAAAAATTTAGAGCATCTATAAAATAAGAAAGTCAAGCTTTCAGTAGTAAAACAGGATTGTGGAGCTAAAAAAATAAGAAAAAGGGGGAAAAAGAACAGTAAGAGAGATAACATCTCAAAAGAATAAAAAGGATGATTAAGTGTCTGAAAAAAAATATGAGTTAATGGGAAAAAATGTGAAGTTAATGGAAAATGTGAGCAAAGAGTTAACATCACAGATGAAACCACTGTCATCCATTGCAGGAGAATGCAATGCCTTCTGCTAGTGGAGAAAGCTTTTAATGTTAACTGTAAACTGACCTATCAAGCATCATAATTTCTGTAAAATCAGATAATCTTTCTCTTAAAAGTTTCCTTTTCTAAAAAAAAAGTCATCCTTTCTAAATATCTAGAAGTAGAAATACTAAATATCACAAAAAAAAGACATTAACTGTTTCTGGATAATAGAAATGAAAAACTGGGGTAAATTTTTCAATTGCTTGCATTAGATCCCTTTTCAGATCAATGTGTTCATCTAAACAACTGACTCTTTTTGACAGACTCATTACTGTTGATTTAAATAACTTTTTTCTGCCAATTATTTTCTTAAGAGTTCAAAGTTCTTTGAAAATCCCGAGTGAACATCAGGATATTATGGTATGCTTGTTCTCTGACTGTACTTGCCATTATTTACATATCTTAGCTCTAGTGCAAAAAAAAGAGATCCTGTTTACAGAAAGTACATAGACATTTGGTTTCTTAGTCAATATTAAGACTATGTTAAAGACATTTAGATATTTAGTAAAGTTACTTACAAGATACTTAAATACAGTTCTCACCTATTCAAATTATTATTTTGACAGTTCAGTTTTAAGTTCTATGCATGATATTAGTGTAAATTTCTTGAGATTTCTTTATTAAAAATCGCTGGCATTTATATAATCTGTAACTGGCAAAATCCAAATTAGTCAACCAGAAATCTTATTTATTTTTTGTTTAAATTATTCAAGCATATTATTTCTATTTGGATAGAGCTGTGGTTGAGGTTTAACTTTAACAAGTATGTTAACTATAGACTAAGAAGCACACGTGTATTATGCAGTGTCTTACATCTACATTCTAGTCCCAATATTTATGTGTACATTAATAATATCAGAATCATATTCAGCTTAAGGACTATACATGTCACAATTAAAATGTATGAGGGATAACTGTATCTTGGAAGCTCTAGTTAATTCAAAACAAGCAGAAATTAAAATAATGTGTTTTCATTGTCGGTTAGATGAAAAATTTTAAATGGAAAGTAATCAAAATCCTATTTCAAGTTCCCTAAGGATATCACCTGGACCGTGTCTTACAGCACTTCTCAGTCTTCAGGTTTCTGGATTTGTTTGATCTGGAGAATGGTGAAGGACAGAAATTGGGCAAAGGTGAGAAAGGAACACTGGCTTCCCAACTGAAGAAAATTCAGTGGGATTCTGTGAAGGAAGTATAGCATTCCCTCAGTGAATACATTGGCTTCCACATGTACGTCAGTCAAAAGAGGAGGGTCAAAGGGAACGTAATCCAATGATGCTTGGGAATGATGATCACATATCAACAGAAGAGGGAGAAGGCTGAAGTACTTAACAACTTTTTTTGCCTCAGTCTTCACTGATAACCGCTCTCCTCATCCCTCCTTGGTGATGGGACAGCAAAAAAAATGACAGAAAACACAACCCTGAGAATTATTGACCTGCCAGTCACACATCTGTGCCTGGGAAGATTATGGAACAGATCGTCTTAGAAGCTATGCTAAAGCACATGGAGTACACGGAGGTGATTAATTGCAGCCAGCATGGCTTCACCAGGGGCAAATTCTGTATGACTAACTTAATGGCTTTCTGTACTGGGGTAAACACAGCAGTCGACATGGGTAAACAGACTAATGTGATCTATCTAGACTTCTGTAAAATCTTTGTCACGTTCCCTCACAATATCCTTTTCTCTAAATTGAAGAGATACGTATTTGATGGGTGGGTGCTATGGTGGATAAGAAACTGGTTGGAGGGTTTCATTCAAAGAGTAATGGTCACTTGAAGTCCAGACGGAGATCTGTGACAAGTGGTGTCCTTCAGGGATCCATAATGGGACCAGTGTTGTTCAACATCTTCATCAATGATATTAACAGTGAGATTGAATGAACCCTTGGCAAGTTTGCTGATGACACCAAGCTGAGTGGTGTAGTTGCCATATCAGAAAGATGAGATGTCATCCACAGGGACCTGGACAGTCTGAAGAAGTGGGCCTCTGAGAACCTCATGAGTTTCAACAAGGCCAAGTGCAAGGTTCTACATCTGGATTGGGGCATCTCTAGAGATGGAGAGATGCCCTTTGTATTTTATCTTGATGCAAAATATATGAAGGAAATCTGTTTTATTGTTGTTGCTTGTATTTTTATGTAACTTTGTAGGTTTATGGGTTATGATGGTTTTGAAAAGCATTGGCTTGATGTGTTATGCCAACAAGTAAGAGGTTGCTTTTAACATGGGAGTTTCTGGGAGAAGGAGCAAGATCCTTTACAGTCATTAATATGTTGGGTGAAATCCTGAAGCAGAAGTGTGCCATATTTCCTAATATCTAGCCTAACCCTCCCTGAAACAACTTGAGGCCTTTCCCTCTTACCCTATCATTTGTTACTTGGGAGAAGAGACCAACACCTGTCTTACTACAACCTTCTTTCAAGCACTTGTAGAGAGCATGAAGGTCTCACCTCAGCCTCTTCTTCTCCAATCCAAGCAGCCTCAGTCCCCTCAACACATAATGTTTGTGCTCCAGACACTTCACCAGCTTAATTGCCCTTCTTTCCACATGCTCCAGTAGCTTCATGTCTTTCTTGCAGTGAGGGACACAAAATTCAATACAGTATTAGGCATGTGGAAATTGCATACTTCCTGGATTCTAAAGACTGCAGATCACTGGGGCTCCATCCTATGAGATAATTGGACTTGTAATTCTTCTTTGAACTGTACTAGCTAAAAATATGGCAATTCAAAATATTGCTTCCTTATGGACAGGATCATTTGTCAAAAACACAAAACCAAAATGAAACCCTCAAAACTCAACAACCATAAAAACCCACAAACCCTAGGCATGTTAATCATGAATAACCAGAGATTAAAAAAATATGGACATCAGTTTTACAACCTGAAGGAAATCTCAAAACACCATAGGGTACTCTTCTTTTTCATGCAACCTTAAAGTTTTGGACTTAGTTACATCTGAAATTTTTTAAATTTTTGTCAGAGATTGGAGTTCTTATACTCATGTATACCTCCCTCAGAAAAGTGGCACTGAATTAACAGTTTGTACAGATAGACTTTCTATGTCTGTAGCTTTTAATAGCACAAACACAAAACAGATATGTACAGTCTAGCCATTTTTGAGGAGCAGTGATGATTACAGAGCATACAATGGCAGAAGGAGGTTTTAGTAGCAGAGTTATTGCCTAGGGAGATTTTATGTCACCTCTGCTTTGTATCAATCTCTACAGCTTCAAGGTTGGTGATTTAGGGCTACAAGTCTTGTGAGTTTCCAATAAAAATTGGGATATGGTGAAAGGTCACCCTGATATGAAGAGGTGCTTGGTGAATACTACCATACCTGGAAACTAACCTACTCTCTTCTTCCTGAGCCTTCTTCCTGAGCCATTCTTCCCACATGAAGACCATACAATCATAGAATAACCAGGTTGGAAGAGACCCACTGGATCATTGAGTCCAACCATTCCTATCAAACACTAAACCATGCTCCTCAGCACCTCATCCACCCGTGTCTTAAACACTTCCAGGGAAGGTGAATCAACCACCTCCCTGGGTAGCCTGTTCCAGTGCCCAATGATCCTTTCTGTGAAAAGTTTTTTCCTAATGTCAAGCCTGAACCTCCTCTGGGGGAGCTTGAGGCCATTGCCTTTTGTCCTATCACTTGGGAGAAGAGGCCAGATAGTGTTTACAAGGTGCCTTCACGTGCTTCGACTCAGACTGGGAACAGGAGACTCCTGCTGCTGGCACTGCAGCTAAGTTCAGAACTTCCTTGATATAGGGGAGCTCATAAGCAGGTAAACCACCTCTCTTGCCCTGTTTGCCCATTGACAGAGCCAGAGGGAGAAATATATGCTATTTTGAGAACTATGGTTTTGTTCATAGAATGGAAGCTGCCCGCTCAGTCAGTACTGTTGCTAAATGAATGAACAAACAAGACAAAGGATTTCTGGAGTCTATGGGCCAAATTTCTAGCATGCAGGAAGGTAAATGAACTGGATGCAGGTTTACTCAGCATTTATAAATATTAATAGACTAATGCACACAGACAAAAGTATGTTAACATGATGAGGACAAATTTGTGATGTAACCAGCGTCACATCAAATTCCTTCTTTCTTTTTCTGTACATGTTAAGGGATCTCACTAATTTTAAATGTTTGCTCTGTACATGCAGCTGTACCAAATGCCACGTATAAGTTAAAACAGAAGCAATAAAAAAAGATCTATAGACTTTTCTGTCTCCAGCATCCCGTCCCCTACACTGAAACTGAAGCAGCCCAGCTCTGAAAGCAATATACAAACATGCATCTAAGGAACAACATTTAGACTTAGCTAAATGACTGCTCATTTAAATACCATCTCTGTCATCCTGGAGACTGATTCTTTCTAAAGAGCATTTCCACTGGAGTTGATAGCATTGATTATGTGATTGTAAAATCAGTGTAAAAGGGATCAGAAGCAGATTCATTAACTCTAATCAGGGAGCGTAGCGTGATCTTATTTCCGCATACACGGGTTGTAGAGCTGTTATTCAGTGTAGCATTTGTCTGTTTTCCAACACTTAATTTGCATGTAGAATTAACAGTAATGCATCCAAGATCTGATATTTCTAATATACAGCATAAGCATAATTCACTCTGTCCCAGGCTTCTGCTCAGAAAAGGATTCTAAAAGGCGAGAAAACATCTCAGACTCAGTGGAATAATGGTATTTTCTGTCTTCTGTAGTGAACCATTTCAGCGCAATGAGTGTCAAAATTAGATATTATAATTCATTCTTTTGTGGCCGGGGAAACAGTTTTCAATAGATTGTGCATTTCTAATAAAATACAACATTTACTTCTCCTGGAAGTAAGAAAATTCTGCTGACATATTTTTGCCTGTCTTTAAACCTTTCACCAGATGACTAACCCTGAAGGCTTAATAGCTGGTAGACATCTGTAGGCAAAAGTAAGAGAAACGAGTTCATTAAGGAACTGTATCATGCTTCCAACATGTGGCAACATGAGTGCTTCTTCGCCATCTGTTATTTGTGTGAGGATTTTATTATGTAAATGACGGTACACACTGCACTCTAAACAAAGGAAAATGATTCCCCTTACAGTATGTTGTGACTGCCAGGCTTCTGTGTCAGCTCTGAAACAAATAATGAAAACAACAGAGAAGTGGCAGACAGACTCTTCTCTTTGTCATCCCAAAAGGGAGCAAATATCTTCAGGAAGTATTTGTTCTTTACATGTGTTGTGACTCATAAAGACAGGTACTTAATGAAATAGTAAACAATAGACAGATGAAAGTAGAATGAGATGAGATGTGAAGGTTTAAAATAGATTGAAGAGAAAATCCTGCAAAACTATGGGGAGTCCTAAAACTCTCTGGTCCCACTGAGAGCCAAAAATATGGAATTCGGCTCCTAAATCATCTGCAACAGACAACAAGTATTGTAGTGGAATAGGAATGGAAGTATTACATCCTGACTTACATTGTAGTTTAAAATTTTCCATTAAATTACCAATTCAAATTGACATGTAATTATCTTAATTGGCATATTTTTGGCAGCTATGATTAAAAAAAAATCCCTATGCTAAACTGGATCAAGTTAAAACCCATAGGAGTTCTAACACTGGCCCTTAATCAAAGCCTGCAAAGACACAAAGGTTTTAAACTAATCTATGCCAAGCCACGTTGGCTAGCATGGCACTGCCTAGAGCATCCTTCTGGTGGCATTTAATGCACCTGGTGCCCTAAGAAAAGAAAATGTATTCAAAGCTGCAAATACTCTGTTTTTCTTATATCCATCTCCTTACTGACCACGACTGCTCCAATAATATTGCAGCATAATATTTTGTAGGAAAGAAAACACACTACTGGTTTTATTTATTTACTTATTTACTTATTTACTTATTTACTTATTTATTTAATGTTTGTGACCCAAGTGCTTGTCTGCAGACACATTCCTCATTGTGTATTTCATGTGATTTAATATAACTGAAGTACCATTGCATTAAGTGATTTAACGCAAATATTACTTTGATACAGGGAAAATGTATGCATTGGGGATTGTATTCCAAGTGAATGTAAACAGAAGTAACTGAAACCAGTTTTAGGCTTGACCAAACTGATTATTTAAGGGTGTTTTGTTAATTCCTGCATTGTCTTTGTGTGGTTTCTTACACTTGTATTTGTCAGGTTTTCCTCACTTAATTATGATTAAGCTTTGAGATAGCCAACTCCCAGTACTGCTTTATTGATTCGTTGTTTTTATTAATGTGTTAAATTTTGTGGTTTTAACAGGAACATATTTCATCACAGAGCAGCTAATGCCTGGAGAACTCTGCCATGAAACTATCTGGCAGCTCAGCTTTAGCAGGTATTCCTAATATTTCAATTTTTTCCCCCCGCTATTTATTTATTTATTCAATTACATCTAATATCCTTAAGGATAATTCTGAAATGTTTTCATACTAAAAGACAGAGAGTTATTATATTTTAACAGGTAACAGCCAAAGAACAGGATACCGATACCGCTTACACCTATAGGCACAATTACAACAACAGACTTTTTTGTCTTTTTTTTTTTTTGAGGTTCTTAAAATCAAGATGTATAATTTCTGTTGGCACCTGTTGTCTTCTTTTGTTTGCAGAATTAGAAATCAATGGCAACCATGATCCAGTTTCTCAAGTCAAGTAGTATTCTTCAAGTTAGAAAATGTGACATAAGTGTGCTTTCAGCATTGCACATGTCAGAAAAAAAATTAAAAAATTAAAATATTGATGAATATTAGTGTCACAATCTTTCTCTCTCACAATGCATAACTAAAATTCAGGCATCATTTGAAGCTAAATTTTTACACAGATGGTCACCAAAGCAACCTAACAGATCGTTGTGATACAAAATTATATTGAAAGTTAGGAAAAAATAAATTCTTTTCCATCATACTTTTACATTTTCTGCTTACTTCATATGCATTTCTGAATCCATCCTCATCTTGTTCTAGGAACGGTGATATTTTCAAGGGTATCATGGATAAAGCTTTTTGTTATGTGTTTAGTTTGCATTTGATGTTTGTTATTCTTTCCATAATGACCTATACAGACATAGACTCCTTACTTATAGTGTAAAACAGCAATTGTGGAGTTTCTGTCCTTTCTCCAACATACAGTGTTTTATACACCACATATATCTGTATATGATATTCATAATTGTTCTGAAACATAGAAAAGATCCATTCATGCAGAAATTATAGTCTTTTTTCTTGAGATTCAACATGATATATTTAACTATAAATAATCATGTCTATCTAACATACCTTTTTTTTTCTAACCTGTTTGTGTAGGCAATATAATGGGGAACAGTTGTATATTAAATGCTTTGTATCACTGAAGTCTTCACAAACTTAGAAACCTGGAAATTACATTATTAATATCCCATACAATATTTTATCCAGTCGTCTCTTTTCTGGTTTTTAGAGTGCTTAGAGCCTCTTGCACAATGCTTAGTGGTTTGAACAGGAGCTGAAAAGTGGGATTGATATCAGGACTCTTTAGCCACAGTCACAGCAGCAGGATTTCAGCCCGAGGTTGGTTGGGCGCTTCAGCTACACCTGGAGGTCAGCAGAGAAAGGCAAAACTGCCACTCCAGGGGAGCTTGGCCAGGGCAGTGTGTTGCTGCAGCCCATCAGCACTGGTGGAGTGGCACAACTGGGATAACAGTAGACATCTTTCAAGATCTGCGGGATGCTAAGCTCAACACCAGCTTTCAGAAATGCCTTCCAAGGTCTTTGGTCAAACAACAGAATTGTCTTAGGAGGTGTTATAAGTATCGGTCAGCCTTCTACCTTGGTTTATGGAACAACCACTCAGAAGAAAATACTCTGGCCCTGGTTTTAGGACTCCAGTGAAACTAGGAAATGAAGTTATACCTTGGATTCAGTATCTGATTGTCAGCTGTGCATGCAAAACCTGACAAAAGGACTATAAGCAAAACAAAACCAACAAACTGTAAAGGCAAGGCCTTTCAGTGCAGATTTTGAGTCCAGGATGCCAAATGGAGATATAATGACATAACAATTAACCAACTTCAAGAATTTTTCTATCTTTAGTTCCTGAAATTTCAAGTTGCCAGTCACTTCACACCTAAATTCTACTACGTGTCTTTTCTCAATTTATATAAGCTTGGTTTTGCAAAACAAATACAATCCCCTCCTTTGTTACCTGGAGATTTTATGTACTGACATTTCTTCTCTTTCTTTCTGATATCTTCTCTTCAACTTTCTGATGATACTCATATTTCCCTCTTCCCATGTCACCAGTTATTCCTTTCAATCCTTCTATTCTAGATTTTTCTAACTTAGGTTTTCTTTCATGGTGCTTTTTTCTTTCTTTCTGTATTATGTACAGTCACCAATGTATCTAGCAACTCTCAGGCTAGCCTGAATAGACCACAGTGGACTGGATGTCTGAAAATTAGTATTCTTTGCAACTACCTATAATTTTGAACTTGTCAGTTTATTCCTCAATAGCTTGCTTTCTGCACTCCTCCCTCCATTTCCAGTAATGTAGGTAGAGCAATCTCCCTTTCTAAGCAAAATGCCATATCATTCACAAGAGCTATATAAATAGCAAATAGTGTTGGCAGCAGGAAAAAAGGAAAACTTTCATCATCAGAACAAAATGGACCTAAAGGTTTTATAAACAAAAGGCTAATTATTCCCCAAGCTGCATGGGGGGCCACTTCCACTGTAATCAGTCTTGTGAATGTGAAGGCAGAACAGGACCTTGACTGTCTGTATCTGGCCTTTGTCAGGTCATTTGTTTGTGACCAGAATTGCATTGTTACCCTGGTTTTCAATAAAGGGATGTTCACTGAGGCATCACATTGATATTTTTGAATTATGTTCCACATCTTCAAAGGAACAAATTTGTCAGAAAAGAATTGAAATGTCTAGCTGTTTCAGTATGCTATTGAGATTTCACATTGCACTGCTGTGCAAGTGTGTTAATTTTTCACCTGCTGGGTGTAATGGGAATGAGTTCAATAACCAAAAGCATGTTAACAAGGAGATGTTTTGGCCAAACCTTGCTCCTTCCACGAAAGGAAAGGAAAGGAAAGGAAAGGAAAAAGAAAAGGAAAAGGAAAAGGAAAGGAAAGGAAAGGAAAGGAAAGGAAAGGAAAGGAAAGGAAAGGAAAGGAAAGGAAAGGAAAGGAAAGGAAAGGAAAGGAAAAGGAAAGGAAGGAAAGGGAAAGGAAAGGAGAAGGAAGGAAGGAAAAGGAAAGGAAAGGAAAAGAAAAGGAAAGGAAAGGAAAGGAAAGGGGAAAGGAAAGAAAGGAAAGGAAAGGAAAGGGAAAGGAAAGAAAGGAAAGGAAATCCTGAAGGCACCAGTTTGTTTTCATTACTTGGAGATCAGATCTGATCCTCAGATTACATAGTCAGGGACAATGTCGGCAGTTGATCCGTGGGGACTGTAGTCAAATTGAGCTGCCACTCTGTATCTCACCTGTACCTGGATTGACTGCTGCCTGAAAGAGCTTGGTCCTCAGATATCTCTTGCCTTCTTGTCTTAAAGCTAAGTCTTTAAGGAAAACTTGTCAGGTTTTCATCTTCAAACTGTACTGTGCTGGCCCTTTGGAGGTTTTTTTTTAAGTCTTTTGGTGTTTGTGTAAAATATGACCTTTAGCAATGACTTTTGGACATCTCGTTGAATATGTTCACAAAAATCTATGGAGAGCTGCTCTTCTGGCTGACACATATGGTTCATGATACTGAGACCTGAAAAATCTTTCTGCAGGACTAAGCAGACAACCAAGCTGATTCTGCTGTGTTACTTGATAGCATGGCACATAAAACAGTGGCTGAAGGTGTATAGTTAGTCTGAGACGTAGAATCATAGAATCATAGAATCATAGAACAACCAGATTGGAAGAGACCCACCGGATCATCGAGTCCAGACATTCCTATCAAACACTAAACCATGCCCCTCAGCACCTCATTCACCCATCCCTTAAACACCTCCAAGGTTCTTCTGAGACCAATAGAATATGGGTGCATGAGCCCAATCTGTGTCTTTTCTGACTGGTAAATTGAAGAAATTAGTATATTTTCTGTAATGTTTCTCAGAAGGAAGAGCAAGGCTGAAGCTAAAAGGAGGAAAATATCTCTTTGTGGAGCATTTTATGACTAGGAGAGAGACCTTTTGAAGGATCTAAGTCCCAAACACTAATGAAACATCTGACCAGTTGTAACAGCAATTAGGAGACAAAGACAGAAAAGCAGAGGGCAGAGAGAAACAGAACCACATCCAAGGAAGGTGATGCTGTTTGGAAAAAATACCTCATATAGTCTGGCATCTAGCTCTTAACATGCTATTGCCAACCTGCAAGTTCATTTGAGGTTTATAGCAAGTTACAGGAAGAATAAAAAGTTAATCGTATGCAGAGCTTTGGTGTTGTATTCTTGCCATCTATTTCAATAGCAGTAATAACATACAGACTGAGAAGTGATTACAGAATGGTACTAGCAGCTTTCTACTTGAGTTGGCGAATGTATTTCCATTTAAAGCTTAATTTTTATGTTTTTCACCTAAACTTAAGAAAAAAGAGGATACGAAATCTATGAATAGAGTTTATTGGTTAGATTTGGGTCAGATTTTTTTGTCAGTTTTCACAGAGTTAAAGTCAAGGATCTTTCAATTAGTATCCAAAGTCATAATAATATTTTACTATGGCTCAAAACCACAAAGAACAATAAGTTGAGGAAACTTAATGATGACAGTTGTTGTTCAACAGAAGATTTAACTACGTGTTTTAGCTTGTATCTTCATAACAAATCACGAAAGATCCTCTTAGAGGTTTTTTGGGATTTAAAGATGAGGAGATCTGTCAAAAGGCTGTCTGAGCCTGGATCTAGGATGGCAGACAAAAGTTTAATTTGATTTTATTTTTAAAAGCTGTAAAGTTTATTTTCTTCTTGCTGCTTTTTTTAAGTTCATAATTATGAACTTTACTGTCATCAGCTGAGATCAAAGGTCTTAATGCATCTAAAATTATCATCACTACTTGCAAAACAGAAGTAAACTTCTCAAAAATAAACCATGCACTAGGAAGTTTTTTCATGGATAAAACTTTTTAATTACGTTTCTGAAATATTTTTTTTTGAGTGATAATCTCCACCTGGAAAATCTGGGTTTTTTTTCTTGCATCCAAGTGTAAAATTGACAGGTTTTTGTTCTTTGCTCTCACATTACACAGATTTTACACACGGCAAATCGTGCCCTTTACTACATTTAGTACCTTTATTAGCATGTTAGCATGTGTCTGAGTTACCTTGACATGTTGTAAACACACTGGACCTGAGGTACGTAACAACAGTATATAAAGATTGTATTTTTTCTATAAGGACTTGAAATGCAGCAAAGGTTTACTGTAGATGAGTGGTCCTACTTATCAGGGATGAATTTTAACAACTCTAGTCCACAAATTCATGCTCCCCTTTAGCGGAAACAATGAAATTTAATGTAAAAGAAATGTTTTCTTTCGTTTCTTTACTTCTTGCCATTTTTTCTTCATTTGATGTATCAGTTTCTTGTGTACTGCTTTCTCTCCTTGCTTATCAAAGCTACTAATTTATGGTCTATTGATGCACAACAGTTCTTTGATCTTCCAGTTCGTACTTGGCTGTCAGTAAGAAGGATGAGAAGTGAAACTGTGAAGGATTTTCCCAGGGTAGAACAAGAGTTATAGCCATATCTTTATGTAAGAAACTTAAGCAGGGTAAAAAAGGTTGAACCACAGAAAAGTGGGACAAGACTATAACTTTGGTTTGAGAGACAATATAGCTTATGTGTTTAAAATAGTTATTAAGTTTGGTTTATAGTTGACTGTTTTTAATTGTCCAACATTTTCACTACATAAAATAGTGATGCGGTTTTATTAATTTTGGTTTTATCTTGCCAACTAGCTCAGCTTCTTACCTCTTTTGCAGTTTTATGGCAGATATAGGAGAGAAAGTTTTCCACTTATTCTGACTAGAATTTTTTCTCAGTAGACTAACTCTTTGATTTTTAAACTTAGGGGTTTTTTTCACTGTTAATTCAATCTTCTAATTTTACAAGAAAGCATAAAATTTGTTGAACAAATATCTGGCCTGAGTTTGCTGAGATTTCTGGAAACATCCAATACTATACTTATAGAGATACTTTATTTATCAGCAATAAAATTATACTGGCCCTCCTGCCATATTGATACACAGTAGAAATGAGATGCCTGTAGGTACAAGCATGTTTGGATCCTAAAAAGATGTGGTTGATTCTTTGAATTTCAGCAGAAAAGACATGGGAGAAAGGACATCAAAATTCTGCAGAATAATTTCTTTTCTTCAATGTTGCCACAAAAAAATTAAAACCTAAATATTGATGGTTCCCTGCCCTCTCCTCAGGATATTTTACATTGGAAAAAAGGTCTGAAGGCTTAGTAGCTATTTAGTAAGAATGCAAGAATGTCGACATGTTTCCTAGTGAAGTTTCATCTCATAAATATTTGCCTTGTTCTTTAAAATGAGGAGGAAGTTTCTTTCTTATGGTTTGCCATAGCTTAACCCACAATTGGTATCATAGAATCATAGAATCATAGAGGCATGGAAAGGTTTGGGTTGGAAAGGACCTTAAAGATCATCTAATTCCAACCCCCTGCCATGGGCACAGACACCTCCCACTAGATCAGGCTGCCCAAGGCCCCATCCAACCTGGCCTTGAACACCTCCAGGAAGGGGGTAGCCACAGTTTCCCTGTGCAATCTGTGCCAGTGCTTCACCACCCTCATCATGAAGAATTTCTTCCTAATGTCTAGTCTAAATCTTCCCTCTACATTTTAAAGCCATTCCTCCTCATCCTATCACTACATGTCCTTGTAAACAGTCCCTCTCCAGCTTTCTTGTAGGCTCCTTCCAGGTACTGGAAGGTCACTACAAGATCTTCTCAGAGCCTTCTCTTCTCTGGGCTGAACAAGCTCAACTCCCTCAGTCTGTTCTCATAGGCAAAGTGCTCCAGTCCTTGGATCATCTTTGTAGCTTTCCTCTGGACCCATTCCAACAGCTCCATATCCTTCTATGATGAGGATTCCAGAACTGGACACAGTACTCCAGATGAGGTCTCACAAGAGAGGAGTAGAGGGGCAGAATCACCTCCCTCAACCTGCTGGCCATGAGGTTCTCATAGGCCCACTTCTTGAACTTTTCCATATCCCTGTGGATGACATCCCGTCCTTCTTATGTGATAACTGCACCATTCAACTTGGTATAGTTTAAAGACTTGTGAAAGTGCACTCAATCTTGCTGTCTATGTCATTGATGAAGAAATTAAACAACACTGGTCCCAGTATGGATCCCTGATGGATACTACTTGTTACTGATCTCTATCTGGACATAGAGCCATTGACCATTACTCTCTGAATAATGCATCTGAATAATGCATCTGATTATCATATAATCTTGTTTTTATATTAATCTAAATTGCAATGCTTGTCAGTAGCTGCTTTGGTGCCATTGTAGCTACAATCCTAAAGTGAAGATATTTGGATATCTTTGTAGTTCCAGCACTTCAGGTAAGAATATTAACAGTATGATTTCCCTTATGTGAAGTTATTAAAATGCTGTAAGCAGACACCAATGCCAAATAGATGAGCTACTAAATACATTACTTTTTATTTTATCTTCTAGATGATTGCTTATATCAATAAGAAACACTGAAAAGATGTCTTTAAAAGAAGTAAATTTTAGGGACTCAGACAAATGTGAAGTACAATTTATGTGGTTCTCTGAAATGTTAACTAATAGATAAATATGAGGTGAGTTCGAGTGACTATGTCAAGAAAGACTAGTTTCAAAAGACAGAATATAAGTTCAGTGGTAGAAGCACGTCTACATTTTTCTCATAACTTTCTAGCAAAAAAAAAAAAATCCTGTGCATGCTCACTTCATTTTGAATTTGTACAGGCTAGCTGTCAACTTAATAAAAGACAAAAATATTGCTATGTTAGGATGATGCCATGAAAGTATTGTTCCGAATATATACTTGAATATACTAGTAATATAATCTGCAGAACTGTATAGGTATTATATATATGCATTTTATTCTACATCCACTAAATAAGTGGAAAAATTTGGGTTCCGTAATTTATTTTGTTGAGAGATATTCTGGTTTATGTCATTAATGAATGTACAGATAATTTATAAATTTAAGACAGCAAAATCTATTTATTTCTGATTTTTAACTTCTACTGAACTTTAGTGTCATGATGGTATGTAGAGTAATATCCTTGGGCTTCCTGAGGCCCTAGCTGGCCTCAGGAATTAAATTAAATTGGGACATTTTGCAAATTTATTTTTAATAAATACATATGTCTGTCATGCTTCCCTACTCGATCTTATAAATCAGATATATCTAGCTGTCAGATACTCCCAACACAGTTGTCCTAATCTGTCAAGTAAAAATTATCACATTGAGGTTTACATCTTTCTCTGAAAATATTTATTTATACTAGTGACAGGTCAAGGACACAGCATTTTTTAAATTTTTTTTTGCCCAGCAACAAATCCATTAACATCTGGATCAAGTCTCTGCCAGGAGGGCAGTCCTTAATACATAGAGAGAATTTTTAATGGAGGAACAAAACAGACAAGCAAAAAAAAGTGCTGGATAGCATTTTTAAAAATTATTGTGAATGCCAGCTATTGAGCATTCAAGCTAGCCTTACGCAGTATACAATGCTAATTTTATGCATTCACCATCCTCCCTCCCATTCATCTAAAGATAAGCCTACATTTCTGTGCAAAGAGATGTAGAGGTAGCCTCCAGGTTTCTCCTTCTGCAATATCTACTAATAAACCATTAGGTTTCAAATGACATATCAGACACATCACAAACTGTTGCTATAACTTGAAAGAAGGTGTTAAAAAGCTATGGAGAGTTCAAAGCTATTGTTTATTCTAGTTCAAGTGGATCTCCCTGAACAGAGAATGCAACATCAGAGTTTGAGAGTCAGATGATGAGAGGTAGAGAAGGAAAAAGTAATTCTTGCTATATTTAAAAAATAAAACCTTTTGTTACATATGCATGAACAGATGTTAAAGAAAATCATTTGTCGCTTTTTCAGAAATTTTAGACTACATTTCATTTTAAACAATTACTAAAACTCACCTGCATTCAGTTTAAGACAGGAAGAAAATGAATCTTAACTCTGAAATCTTTTGCCAAGATACTTAAAGATTTAAAATCTTACTGTACTTAAAGCTTGCAATTGATTCTAGTCAACATAACAGCACTTTTTTGGTTTATTTTGGATTTTTTTTGTCTCTGAGACAAATAAATTCTTGAGTAATTTTTTAGGTGTGATGAACTCAACTTTATTTTGAATTTTCCACTTTTGTGTTTATGTTAGGTAGTTTCATGGTGATCTGCATCCTTTTGCACAAGGCGTTTAATCTTGCAGTGTCCTGTAAGACGAGAAAATCTAATTTACTCCCTTTTTGCTGCTGTAAGATTGAAAGAATTACTAACTGTCCAAAATAAAGTTATAAAAACCTTTACATAAAAAAAGTTGGATTCCAGGTGTTAAGTTCTGGACCTTGTATTCTTGATACACTGGAGAAACTACAGACAAAAGGGAAGGACACCTGTGCCAGCAGTCAGGAGGACTTTTCTTCACAAGGCAAGGACCAAAGGAACAGGATGCAACATGAGGGACCTACACATCGGAACTTTCTCTAGAAATCTGCTATAACCTGTCCTGATTGATGTTTAAAACAAGGCCATAACTCTGTTTTCTACAGGAATAATTAATGAAATAACGGCTTTAAGATAAAGAATGATACTTTCTCAATAATAGCGACTGTTGCCTCCACACCAGAAGTAAGTGGAACTTGAGTGAACACATTGCACATAGGAAAAAAAGAGTGGGAATAGCCTGGAGAAGCAGCACATTGCCTGCAGTCTGGAGAGGAGTTAATCACTTTGGAATTCCCCCAGGTATATGTCAGGGAATTGAACTTATCACAAATGAAATCTTTCATCAATGGCATTTAACTGGTTATCTCCTTCTCTGACAGCTGTCTGGTTTAACAGAGAACAGAGTGACTTTTTTTAAACCCCAGTATAATTGGTTTAATAATATAATTTATAATGAGCTTTTGGAGAATTGAAATATCATAGCTGAAGTGATAA